>CM060832.1:38800000-40000000 GCA_030762175.1 Metallyticus violacea
TCTAGACAGGGAAAGTTGAAACGGAAATAAATTATTTAAAAAACCATTCGACGGTACATATCTTCATGGGTGGTAAAGCTTTGAGAAGCACTTTCAGAATATATTCGTTTTTGAGTGCTCCTTTGGCATGTTAGCTTGTAAGAGAAAAGATTAAACTTTATTGTATTTCTTCCCAAAATGTGCCATGAGTGGATCTGAAATGTGAGAGTATCTGCCATAGAATATGCACAACATAGAAATAGAAATTATGTGTGTCCATTTAAAGGCAAAAATAATTTGCTTTAGAACCTAATCTAATGAATTTCTTACTGGCAATTCTTCAAGCAATTGAATAAATTGGAATGAAGTCATCACATTGATGAGAAGCGAACCACCCATTTAGTTGGACAAAAGGAGCTGTTAGCAGCAGCTTCGTCTTGTAACTGCTTGAAGAGTGGATGTCTTTCAAGCGAATGCCTCAAAAACAAAATTATATTTTTTATAAAATTAGCGCGTTTAAACTAAAAACTAAATATGTGTTGACATTATCACACCCTTTGGAAATAATGGAGAGAGGGCCTCATATCCCTCTGCGAAAACTTTGGGGGTCCAGGAGTTGACCCTATGTTCTGAACGTTCTTATGCTTAGGTCATATAAAATTGCTAGCATAAAAATTTAATTTGCTCAAGTAAACCTGATAGCTACCTTACCTGTCTTAATTTGCTTAAATTGAGAAGTAGAGTCTTCTGTGTAGTAACAAAATGTTGTGCAATGTGTACTAATGCTGGGTATAGGATGTTTTACTTCTCTCATCTTGGAACATAGCTTAATGAATGACGGTAATACTCGCCTATATCAGTAATAAAGAGAGAAAGATAAATATGAACTTCATGAAAAAACGTCTACTGGCCAGCAAACTAAAACAGCCATCGACAGGCACTATACTTAATCGTATTTAAATAGCGCATATTATACATGAAAAATATTCCCCTCAAACATTTTTAGAAATAAATTCTGAAGGCCGTATTCGTTTCAGTTTAGAAACTTCAACCGAGCAGAGTGTATTATATAGCCGCTTTACATGTACGTGTACGGGCATATAGTAACTTTATGTTGGACCGTGTTGCGAAAGGCTAATTTATGCCGTTTAAACTCTGATTTACGGGTCAGAATTGCAGATGAGTCCGGAATACCTGGCCATGGGTCCCCGAAAACTTGGGTTGGCAAGGATCCAAATCGTCATGTCAGCCCCGCCCTTCTAGAGGATGAGAATAGGGGAGACTATGAGGGATGGGGTTGTTGGACCGCGTGCAATTTCACCTTGCTGTGGGTTAAGCTGGATACAAATATAGGAATTGTTGATAACGGTGTAAAATGTCAGAAATGGTAAAGATGCAAAAAACTCCATTGAATAATGTTCCCTCTATTGGCTTTTATTGCTTTCCAAAATATTCTACTCTTATATGCCTTTGGTGCTTCTATTTGGATACTTCAATGATTTGCACGGAGTATCCCGTTGTAAACCTTAGAACTGACACGGAAAATATATCCGCAGTTTGTTGCTGTTCTTCATACTGAAAAGAAACAGCCATTCTTTGAAATGGAACTAAAACTGAATCAATGGGAGGTAAGGAACTTAATGTGCCATATGAGCTAAAAAGATGACACATCTAGAATGCAAAATAAATAGGATAATTGCGAATCTGTAGAAGTTTTTCTATAAAGTGCAGATTACTATGAGAACTGCTCCATAAAGAAGTATTATAATTGTTTTTGATAATGTAAATGAACTTGTCCCAGCGTTTCTGCCAGTCTTCAAAGACGTGCTGCAAATCATTTTTGGACTGGTCTTTCAGAGTCGTCTCCCCAGCCTTCACACCGCTTTCAGTGATGAAAAATGGCTCTTGCAAAGGTGTCTCTTCAATTTGGAGAACAGGAAAAAAACACACGGGTTAAACCCAGCTATAGAGAGTGTCAGGAATACACTTCGCGTTGATTTTTGAGAGATATTCAAAAATAATATTTGCAATATACGGCCGAACATTACTGTGGTGCAGCATCCAGCTGTTGCACGGAAATATACTCTTTTGCGTGTGATGTAGCTTTGTACAGTTTTCAGATTCATCTCTGTGGTTACAGTTGCATGTGCAGGTATGACATGTTGATAAACTACTCCTTGAATATCGAAAAATGAGATGACACAGCTTTCCAAGCAGAAGCAACCAGTGATGGAGATTTGCATACAGAACTTTGCTCTCAGCATTGAAATCAGCAGTGATTACCTCTGAAAAAAATACCCACATCTTTTTGTAGCATTATCTTAACTGGCAAACCTGTACGTGGCAGTCTTGGAACCCACCGTGCACAAACACATCTCATATGCAACTTTTCAGTTACCAGCATATGGGCGACACCTAATGAAATTTTCATAATTTTTGAAAGTGTTCTCAACTTTCGTTAGTCGACGATTCTCTCCCACAAGAACAACAACGGCGGTATTATTTTCCTCCATTAGAGTCCAAACTGGAGTTCTGGGTCCACCTTACTTTGAAACTGATTGTTTCCCCTATTTAAATGTTTTAAACCATCTTCGAACTGTGGTATAGGGTAGTACAAACTCTCCTTAGGCCTTTTGTAACATTACATAGGCCTCAGTTGAAGATTTGTTGCGACAAAAACAGAAGATTGGAGCAGTACATTGTTCTTTGCATGTCTCAACTTCGCGCCTGTAATAGGTGGGAACTGAAAGTGAAAGTTTTTTTTTTTTTTGTAGACTTTTTAACATCTCAGGAGATCGGCGTTCTATTTCAATCAGGGCTTAAAACGGCCGACCAATTTTGCTAAGAGGTCTCTTCTTTCAGGTTTGAGATTCATTTTTGTGCCGTAAATGTACAACACGGGACCCACGGTTTTACTCCCCTTCCGAAGGAAGCCATACTTAGGAGTTTCACGCCCGAAAAAAGTCATCGATCCTCGCCTGTTTTAACCCGCGATCTTGGGTTTAGGAGGCAAATATGTTTACTATCATCTATATTATACATTAAGCTAACAAAATATTGCAAAATTAAATTTTAATGTGAGAAATTATGCCTGTAAAAAAGTATAACCATTCTGTATTGAAGTCCTCGTAGTTGAGATGTTCTAAGTTATGTTCCGTCTTCTCGAAGACAAGAATAATAATGTTCCTTGATTTCTTTTTGAATGGAAGAAAAATGCGACACTGGCGGAATAAGCATAAGTTTTGAGCTTTTTAGGTAAATAAATAACTAAATAAAAGAGAATTGTTCTGTGGTAATAGGTTACTTTCCCTCTTGCTCAGAGGATAACAGACTGAGTGACAAGCCAAAAGTAAATAAGGGGAAAGCGTCCATCTGTTATGTGTCAGTTAGAGGAACAATCCGCAACCAAATTGAAATTCCTCCCTGAGTTTGAACTGAAAGGATAACACCAACTATGCCAATAATTGCACCCGTAATTAAACAGATTAGTATAGCTTTTGCCCTTTAACGAGATGAAAGGCAAATTAAACAAATAAGCGATAAAGAAATTTAGCATATGTCATTTACTTTTGAGATGCATGTAGCATTTTGAAATGTGATGACGTGAGATGTGGTTTTCATTTTCAAATTTCATAACGTTAGGATAGTGGATTTCTACAGAGGGTTTTAAAAGAACTGTAACAACGCATAGTATTTTATGCGGGACCACAAACTGATCATTTTTAAAAAGGGAACCTTTGTCCGAAAATGCATGGGAGGGCGCTGCGGGGCGTCAAAGCATGATAACGTTTCGGATACGGTGATGGGTATGAGTTCCATATTTTGTCAAGAAATCTCCGCCAACCCAACAAGACGTGCATTTAATTACAAAAGATATTCGAACTGTCCACCTCTCAACGTGATAGAGATGGTACAGAGATTGGCATACAGAGTGAAAGACTTGTGGTTGTGTGCGATGTGTTTTGTACGCTACATGTATCCGTCAGATAAAGTCCTCCTCCGGTCCATACATAACACTGAATCTGTGTTGATTACTAAGCCACTTACGCTTATGGTTTTCTTCTGCCCATACATGCATGTTGTGCAAGTTCACGATGCCGTATCGAGGTCCCTGCGGAGAACTTATCATATATTTGCATCTTGCAAGGATTTTATGGGTGGACAAAATTACATGCATGTAAGCTTCTTCCCCTTTTCTCTAACATTTTCATTGTGAAATAACCTATAAAACTAATATTTAATCAATACACAGTTATTTATTAATGTATGTAAATTTTCTCTCTATTTGTGTATCTTATTCAATATAATTCCTTTTATCTGTTAGTGATTCTGGTCTACTGAATTTAGAGTCCGTGCACGTAATAAAATAAGCAAATAATAGTCAATGAAACAAATGAAACAATTTTCAAAGAAAGTATATGCACGTGTAGCATGATCGCAGTTGCCAGGTATTGAGGTTGTTTAATCAGATGCTGCTTTCATTCAACCCTAAGGCGTAATTTGGATTGCCTATTGTGGAAAATTATGTGGCATCTTAGACACACAGCATGATATATATTTAGCATTATTTTTATTGAAAAATAAATAAACAGTAACGCAGAAAAATAGTATTTGGCTAATATCTTGATTGCAATTGTAGGTAATTAAGGTAGATTATTCATAAAGCTGAAACTAAGTGTGATCTACATCATCCAAATGTAACAATGCATACAAACGTAGAAAAACTTGCTTTCGGTACCTAGAAATAATTTCATTAATGTGTGATAATTCATGGCTTTAATACTTAACGTGCACAGCGAGGAAAGCAAGTATGAATGTATTTTATTAAATGCTGGAGGTATTCCGAAATTAAAATAATGCCTATCAAAATATATAGCTTATTGCTTTGCACGCGTGTATTTAATATAATTGCATTGTATTGCATTATTAATGTACTTGTACAAATTTCAATGTAATGAGTATATAAAGATCTGAATTTGCATCCGAGGACGAGCTTTTGCTCTTTCACAGTTGAACTTTTCTTACGTAATCTTTTCTTATAAATGTATTTGATTAAAAATAAAGCTAATTGATCATATAAAATATATATTAATTCAAATAAATAATTAAAATAAATGTAAAATTAAAATGCAGAAATAAATTAAAGCTTTTAAAGAAAAAAAAAGTCCCTTTTTTTTACATTTGAGTGAAAAGGCAGTTGTTTATATTTTTAAATTAAAATTCAGAATAAAATAATTAAATTAAATCGTGTTAAAGAATTTTTTTAAATCATTTGAATGCAGTCCTTGTTTATATTTCAAATGCTATGCATTATGCCGTTATTATAAGAATTAAAATACCTTTCTGAATATTGTCATGATGCATGAAATTATGCATAATTGTTATGTGCACAAAAATGATCAATGTGAATTGTTGAGTTCAAAAACAATGGTTTAAATTTATACAGTTGTTAGTAAGATGAGTAAATGTAATAAAAACAGAATACTGAAATATGGGACAAATAGGCATCGATATTTTAAGTTCTAAAAGCAGAATAAGGCAGAATTAAATTATATAAGTGCTGGACTGTAGAGAACAGTTAGGAAGGGTACAATAGATGACGAGCTACAAACCACATTCTCCCTTTACGCCTGTCCCTGAACAGTTCTTGTTTATCTGTCGGACGGTGGCTCATAGTTTGCTTTGTTGTGTTTGAGTGTACCTAACTTAACGTTGCGTGTTTAAGAATCCTTTTGTGTGTGTGTTTTTAATGGTGTTTAATGTCCGTTTTAACTACTGAGGCACCACAGGCGGTAGTGTGTGTTTGTTTTGTGCACTTCTTTATCCACAGCAAATTGACAGCTAGCTAGTGAGAATCCCGGTCTACGTGATTATTCCATGGAGGCGATCGATACAACTTGCAGAGAGCAATGTGTATATTTACTTAAGTAATTCGCATGTACAATTTCCTGCAGAAACCCAGCGACATTCCTCTCTATCTCTACCTCTCTCTAGTTTTCATTCTGGATGTCAGCGCTGATTAAAGACCACTATTAAAAACTTAAATCTTGTTTATCCGTGACCAAACACATGCTGTGACAAAGGAGAATTTTGCGGGAAACTTTAAAACTGTCTTTATCTTCCCCAATACAAACAAAAAACTGGCACAGAATATTACGACGACGAATAATAATAATAATAATAATAATAATAATAATAATAATAATAATAATAATAATAATACGTTCAAAGTAACTGAAGTTAAATACAGAATGCGGTAAGGCGATATATCGTTCATCACAGACATGCAAAATAAATGTAGACTCTTAACTCTGAACATGTTCTTGATATCTAATGTTACACATTTAATAATTATATTATTGCTTATCTTTGCTTTGTATAAGTATATTTTAATTGTGTATAGAGCGTTGTACAGCGTCCCAATTGACTGTAAACAAACTTGCAGTCTTTTGTTTACAGGCGACAGAGGCCTTCATTGCCGTCTGCGTGTCGCTGACAACAGTTTCCTTAACTATTTTAAAAAGTTTTCCTTAATAAACTTATGAAAGGAGGTATTGAAACTGGCTACCGTCGTTATTCATTTATTTTTGGCACCTCTTTAAAAATCTATCCATCACTCGCTGTAGTTCGCGTTACGTAATGCTGGCTTATTTCCTGGCAGATATTTTCTTTCAGTTCTTCCAAAGTGGGTTTGTTTTCTACGTGGTATTATTTAATTTATTCCAGGGATAAAAGGGAAATCGGGGGAAAATATAAATTATTAATTAGTACTTGGAAGATCTGAAACAAAATATTCGACAGAAAATAGCATCACTACAGGGAGATTTTGGCACAAAACGTATAACAACCAACAGTGGCCAGTTTCAGCAGTTACTTTCATAAAGTTAGTATGTAAAGCCTTTTAAAATAGTTATGAAAAGTTTTGTATGTTTACGAGAAAGAATGCCACTCTCGCCTATAGGCAAAATACTGCAAGTTGGGTCATAGTTCGAGTTGCTCTGTATGTGAAACTTAGAAGTATAAAAATATAAGATAACTGTAAATACGTTGCTCAATAAATTACGTCTTTAAAAAATATTATTATTCTTTGTTGAACTGTCCTGGTAGTAAAAAATTATTGAACAATTTGATAATCGATAACTAGTACACCAGTTTATCACAATCTTTATATCTAAGAATATATGCATAGAAACCTTGAGGAAAGATAATAGAAAAATCCAAGTAGAATTTATATACTATAAAAAAACTATAAAATGAACTTCAAAATTTGAATACTAACAGCATCTTTGTGCCCCAGAAAATAAAGTTCTAGTTCTTATCTCTACTATATTTGATTTTAATGGTGTTTAACGCCCGTTTTTACTACTGAGACGCCACAGGCGGAATACATTTGATGAAGGAACAGTTAGTGACAGCAGGAAAGCGCACGTTGGTTTAGACCACAATATATCTGTAAGAGGAGCAGATACTACAGATCATCTGTGTGGAACTGAACTTTAGGCCCACCTCTAAAATATAAACATAATGATAATATTTTATGTATTGTAGCTAGTGGTGTAGATACCTTGTATGTATATGTTTATAATACGGTATAACTGTAACCTGTAAATTGTATGTCAACAAAAGAGAAATCTCTTTGGTGTTTTGTTACGGTAGTTTGGAAAGTCAACAGGGTCATAAAATTTTACACAATGAACCCGAGGGACAAGTTACTGCAAGGGTAAAAAACAGTGGAATTTAAATTCGTTAAAGGGCTCTGACCCCGACAGATGGTGGTACAGCAAGCCCTTTAAACTGGCCAATGTCAACAAACGTTTTAAACTTTCAAAAAATAGCGAATGGCACGTGGGGCAGATGAACTCAAACCAGCCAATGACTAATTTTTAAAGAAAGGCGGAAGGCTTGCGCATGCCTTTTGGCGTCTCCTAGGCAACGATTTTTAACTTAATTTAATGTAAAGGAAGCAGTTGCTCCGCAGGGGCATTCAATTCAGTTCGACTCAGACAGCTAGTCAATTTTCCGCTCAGTTCAGTTCGCCTCATTCCTCAGTTTCAAGTTCTACACGCAGCGAGACAGTTGTAAGTTTTACACGCGGCAAGATACACGCAGTTCCACGTTCCGGAGGCATGCAATTCACACAATCGGCTCATACTCAGATAAGTTCTCGTTTGGCATACGCAGTCTTCAGTTAAGCAGTTTCAGTACCGCGGCATTCATCTGTAAGTTTCACATGCAGCAGCTAAATAATATCTATAATACGTAAAACACCAGAGGAACACGAAAGATTTCGGACATAAAGTACCTATATATATATTATGTCCCTAGCGTGCCTATTTACACTATTAAACTCCTCTCCCGGTCCTGTAGAATTCCAATCAACAAAATAGCAGATTTTACCCTAAGAAATTGTTGTCATTGAAGAGTGGGCAACAACACCGAAGCGACCAATATAATCAGCCTACTAAACCCATTTCAAAAATTGGAATTACAGCGCGAGGCCACTTGAACGTCAACAACAAATAACTTCAAGATTGGTGCCCAATTTGGGGCTGTATTTATTCGTTATGTCGCATCTCAAAAAAATGGACAAGCATTGTGGTTCTCATTGCTGAAAGTGGCAGGAATCAATGCTGAAGTTCTTTATTATGTCAACCAGAGTTACGAGAGGGTTTTGCAACATTTTCAATGCATCTGATGAAAGCACAGTGAAAGATGATTAATCGATCCCAACTATGTCAATTGATAACAGGTTTTTTTTTCGCGATTACAACAATAAAAAGGCAGGCATTAGGAATAGATGAGTAAAAGAGTCGTGTGCTATGTAGAAGAGCAAAAAACCACATAAAATTCCCATTATATAATGTATTAATAAAAAAATATTCAGAAACAAAAGTGGCCTGCAAGAAAGACAGTATAAATACGCCACAGACTGAAGAGACGTGAAATTTTACTAATAACTTTTTAATAACTTCGCAGTTTTTAAATAAACTATACGTAATAATAGATTTTCCCACATATGTGGAGTAATAGGATAGTTGCCATGGGCATTATGCGCAGTAGCTTTTCCTGTTTGGACGTCTGCCGGTGTCCAAGTTATCTTTACGCACAGCATGGCTAGCTGACTGCTCGTTGTTTAAATAGCATTATTTATGATGAGTTTAGTGAGTGTAAGCTCATTTTAATTGCTGAATATCGTTAATAAGGAATAACTTGCAGTTGCTTCTATGTCAATCATGGTAAGAAAATCAAAGAATAATGTATTTGTATCACAGGTATCTGACAAGCAACATTGTGAAAGAAATATGAAAGCATGCTTCTCAAACTCACCCTTAAAAATATATTAAGAAGTACTGCTTTGGCTGGTTGCTCGTATCGGAAGGTTAAACTAAGAAAAAACGGCTTCAAAACATAGATTCAAATAAAATAGGAGTAATAATTCTCTTTTTAAATGAGACAAGCAGAATAATTGCTCTGAAGTAAGAGACATAAGAATTATGCACGGGATATCAGGTGCTACAATGCTCAGTAAAATTAAAGGTGATGTTAATGGGGAAGAGGAAAGAATCTCGGGAAGAGATGAGCAAACAGATAAGGAAAATTAGTTGTTTTCATGTGTTGATAAACTATTCGAGCGACTATTAATCACAAAAAAACAATAAGCTCTGAAAACTTGGAATTGTTAGAAATGTTAAAAAAAAAAAAATTAGATGAAACTGTTTGAGAACATATAAACTTGGGTTCCGTCGCTTTTATTTTATTTATTTATTTACCCTGGCAAAAATTAAGGCCATGGGGCCTTCTCTTTCACTCTATCATGCGAAAAAAATGAAAAAAATGCAGAATACAAATACGTGGTTATATAAAATATAGAAAAAACCTAAATTAAAGATATATACTGCATGTAAATATAGCATATTTGAATATAGTTAGAAAGCTGATAGAGATTGTGTCACAATTCCACTTTTTCTTGAATAATTTCTTTTGAGTACAAAGGTGAAGGAAGATGGAGGTGGAGAAGAAGAATAACAGGAAGAAGGATCAAGAGACAACTGTTGTGATTCCTAGAGTAGAGATAAAAATTTAATATACGGCTAAATTGCTTTATTGTTCAACAATCTCTGACTTCAGGAGGAAGGGAGTTCCAAATTCTGGGAAGTGACACGCTGAATGAGTAGAAATGTAGGGGAAAGTTAATTAAACTAACAGAAGAGTGACTTCACTTTGATCAATTTTGAACAAGACTTAAATAAATATTAAATTATGAAAAGTGTCATCTATAAATGAATGCCTAAATGCCCGGTAGAGAAGAATGGGCTATATGTTTTGTTCGAATACGCACAAAGGCCATAAACAAGGAAAAAAACATAGAAATCAGAAATAAAATGAAAAAAGTATATCACAACTAAGGTTAAAAAAAGAGTTGTGACAACTATTCCAGAAATAACTGGCTATAACTTGCACAGAGAGTAAGATGAAAATGAAAGGATGGGCATTTATACATATGTTAATATTTTAAAAGGTGTGTTGTCTTAGTATTAGAGAAGTGAAACTGTGAATGAAGGGTTATCTGTTTTGTGAAAAGCGATTTATGTGACGTAAACAATGAGCTTTGGTAGCGTGAGTGAGCCTACACAGTGTTCGTTTACACTGCGTGATGTCACAGTATGCTGGAGAGGGGAAACATGCGCGATATTACGCATGTCTTTATGAATGTTACGCATCGATAGTCCGTCATGCATTTTTCCTTCAAATAATGTAATATTTTAAATAAATGTCTCCATATAAAATGTTTGCTTGTTTTAATCGTGAATATCATGAAATAATAAAAAAGAGCACCAACCCTTAGAACGGTCAATCAAGAAAGTTATAATCGTAGCAATAAATAATAAATATATAACAAATTCTGTTGAAATGCCTGAAATTTCAGCGAGGCGTATAATGCGCTGTCGCGCATGCTCGTGTTATAAAAACGAGCGCTACTGTTCAAGGGTTAATTACAGATTGAAAGATCGACGAATAAATTAGAGAAACATTCCCAATTAGCTGGTAGAAGTTTTCAGCTCTCGTTCGTCTTCAAAGTGCAGTGAACTTAAACAATGATAGTTCGCATTAAGTTGAAGGTCCCTTAATGAGACATCTGCATGGAAGTTCGAACCAGCAGTTTTAGCTCGTATTAAAAGGTTAAAATTCAACCTCTCTTGCAGAATGCTTTGTAATAATATTTGTACTTTTATTCAACTTCTCATCAACGAATTTCGTCTTATTTACGAAGAAAGAAAAGACACAGCGCTCTTCTCGCAAATGTCTTATTCATACCGTTTCGCGCTATATATTTATTTTTCTTCTTTTCTTTCACTTTTTTTTTTATTTCATTTTTAATGGTGCTTATAAAGGTTCGTTCCCCGGTCCACTAACAGCCACGCATAATGTTTTAGCTGAAAAAGGTGAGGGTTCCCGCAGACGCAGTAAAAAATTACACTCCTACCACAATTCTTTATAAAACTGTGAAATGAAAAAGTCCCGGTGTGAGGATGAAATGCAAAACACGACTTTAGTATTAACATGCACAAAGAAAAGGGAATTTAGGGGTAGGGGGTTACAAATGCTTCGCCTTTCTTTCCTTTACTTCACCTGCGATGATTTATAAGACACCTTTTGTCATTTTTTAATAGTGAGCAGGCTTATGCCTACATTTGCATCATTTTTATAAAGGAATAAGACACTAAATGTATACGGCAGAATTGTTTACATTTGTCATTTTAATGACCGTAATAACAAGTGCGTTTTCTGACTAAATCAATTTGAACTATTCATTTTGCTACTGACTTCTTTATAACATAAGAATGGTAGTGGAATATTTCAAAGATTAAGATAAATGGTAGTCTTGCTGCAAATATAGATTTAAAGACAAGGAAATAATGAGTTCATCAATAATAATTTTAAGTATTACTTCCCTCGGAAGGAAAGTAAAGCCATTTGTCCCATATCATAGATTTGCGGCACTAAAAGAACATGAAGCCTGAAATTAGAGGTCTCGAGCAAAATTTATTGGCCGTTTCAGTCCTGATTTGAATTAAACGCTGAGAGCCAAAAAATGTTAAAGAGCATTCTTAAATAAAATCAACTTATAACCTAGATTACGTCAATACAGAGGGCAATCTGCAGGGGCATGAAGACAACTTAGAGATAAGTTTTCTAGTAGTTTGTAGAGAAATTGTAATTTTATTGTACTTTTGTATTTAATGTTTTCTTGATTTGCATTTAGTTGAAATAATATTTATGTGTAGCTAAGCCCTCTGGATATTCCAGTGGGAAGCTGTTCAGCAGCTAGTTACGCAAAAGTGTAAATATGATTATGTAAACATGTTGATAATCAAAAGATTTATTCATTCATTACATACTACTGTAACTATAACCAGCACTATTGCTATCGAGAGCAGCACGACTAACACTTCTAATAATTATCAGCGTTTTTTTTTTTTTCATATTGTTTCTACACTCTGAATGCCAAATAGGCAGTAAATGGATAGAAACTTAGACCTTTGTGCCACGTTTCTCTACTGTAATTCTGAACCTATTTCAGCAAAACCTTTATCTTCATATTGCTATCCCAAAAGGAGTGTTTAGCTTAACCCCATTCGATCACAAAAATTGCCCATCCCTAGAATAACCTAAATCATAAATAAAATATTATGCTTAATTCAAGGAGAACATCGTCTTATTCAGTAATATTGTAAAAGAGCATAACCAGTAATATTAATATACAAAACGTTATTAATACAAACTGTTATTTTAGGTTTTAAATAACTATCCCCATTACATGCTAAACTCGTGTTAATTGTAATGGGGTACGGAAGGAATGTAACTGCACAAGGTCAGGGTGATTAAGTGAGAAATTTAAATGTTTTAATAGAAGTTAGTTCACATGTATTGAGAACGTAGAATCGTTTACTTTTATTTTAACATGTTTACTTGTTTGTGAAAATTGCTTGAAACTAATTCTAAGAAATTAAGTCATTCAAAAGTATGTATATTTGAGTGTAGTATATTATGTAGTTTGTTCAGATAAATTTGTAATAAACTTCAATTTCAATAGAATAGTTGAACCCAAGTCTTCCGAATATTCTAGTAGGAAACTGCTTATGAGCCGAAGAGTAATCAGTTAAATTAGCAAAACTAAATGACAATTTATTGAAAATGTATAATTTCATTGATAAAAATAATGAAGTTATCAACTACTTATAAACGTGGGGAGAACCAATGTGCATTTAACTGTAATGTCATTTGCTGAAATAAAATTCAAAATTTATTCGTTTTAGATATTCTCTCCAAAATGAGAGCTGCTGCCTCCTAGCTCATTTAATATACAGAGTTTCCCCTAATTCTGGACCATTAGGTTATTCATAGTACATATATATCTTGCTGTTAAAATTTCAAGAGAATCAGTACATGCATGCCTGTTCCATTAAGAATGGAAATGGCATCTTCATCGCGTACGCAACACAATGGCGAACATTTTGAACCGCTCCTGTGATTGCATTGGGTATTTCTCCTACAGGTCCAGACTTATCGGACATCCTGTATAATGAGAAATGTACTTTGTTATTATAAATCAAAAAAATATATATGATACCTACTTTAGATAAAAGGAAGATAAAATAACATCTGTGAGTTATGTAGAAGCACAATGGACTAGAATGTTCAGTACTTAAATCAAGAAAAACACAAATTAATAACGAGTATTGTGACCTAAATGCTCTTTTTCAAGTAGAAGCACAAATAGCACAGAAGGTTTAGAACACACTCAAATGTGAGCTTTAATTTATAATTGTAAGAGTGTCGTTTTTCTCTCGGCCATTAAGACAGAGAAGTACACCATTTACAGGTTTAAGGTTTGATCTTTCTTCCGCAGGTTTACGAAGTTTCAAGTCATTCCGACTGATAGCGAAGCTGCAGTGAACTGTTAAAATGGCGTCACAAATACGAGCAGTGATTGTATTATTGGTTCATGAGGGAGAAAGTGAGATAACATTCACAAACATATGTGAACTCTGCTGTAGATGGAGCACCGTTGGACGTTGGACTAAGCGAGTGAAAGCATCAAGAAGTGCAGGTGTTCTGTTACGTTCCGAACGTCCTGCCTCAGCCAACACTCCAGACATGTTGAGCCACAAGGATGAGCAGAACCACTTGACAATTGCCCTAAAGCGCTCGATCAATTGTAGAAGTATGTGTGCCTTAGGGTATTCAAAAGTATACTAACGATGTCTCACAGCAGACTACAAGTTTCAGAGGAAAACAATTTCTTCTGAATTGTTGAAGCGCTTTGATACTGAGGAAGAAAGGGCTTTTTGTCTCGGATCTGACACCTGATGTTTCCACCTCTTTGGAACTCTTAAAGATACTTAGCGTAGAATTCGTTTTGAGGATGATGAAGATGCAACAGCTGATACCGGTAAGGAATGCATGCATTTGTTCCACATTAGCGCAAGGCCACACAAGTTGATGGGGACTTTGTGGGAAAATAGGATGTCCAGGAGAAACATTGATTCATAATATCACCAAAATTCAACTATTTTGAATGAATATCTTAAGAGAAAAAAATGCTAGGCATTATATTTTTAACGAATCTCGTATCATTTTAAGCGGGCACATTCTATGACAATTACTACGTCATCAAAACCTAATTCCCAGTCATCAGTACACCAGTAGCCAGCACGTGGCTTTCCAGATGGAAAGGATGCCATCTATCACACGCATGACAACCTGTCTTGTGTCCTATGAGATCCTCAGGAGATTGGTGGTCCCCTGTTCTAGAAATCTCTAACTCGTAAATTTCTGAATAGGTACCCGCAATCTTCCAGGTAGCAGCTAGCAACGCTAATCACTAGACCAGATATACGATCATTTATATATTGAATGTGAATAAATAAATGAATATTGTTAGCATATACTAAAATGTCCTTATAACCTAGGCAAAGCATACATGCTTTTATAATACATAAAAGATTAAACCTTAAATTAATAAGTATCACTTCCATTAACTAAAGTAATTAACAAGATATTAGCATACTAAAACGTCCAGAACATAAAACCCCCCTTCCTGTCAAGTCAGTAGAAATGTGAATATGATATTGTATACAGTTCCCCCTTTCAACTTTTCAGACCTGAACTGTCTCATCTTCCATAGGAATTTACCTAACTGCTCTTCCTTGCCTGCCTGTAGAATTCAGCATGCCCCTTGTCCTCTGTTAGAGTCAGTACAGGAAAGTGGTGCGTACCTTTTCTTCCACACTTCTGTGCTACTATATAGTTCGCTGAGAAAGTGACCACGATTCATCCTCCCCTCCTGATCTGCCGCCATAGCCCAAAGCTTAAACCAGGAGTCCCTGTAGATTTCAGTAAAAATAATATTATGAACCGAGGTAACTCGATTCTTTAGGATGTTGTGAGATGTTCCACCTTGCGATAAGTTGTTTTTACACGTGGCAAATAGCGCGGCTATTACTCAGTAGCTCTAATGGAAAAGCAAACTTTCCCAGTGCAAAGAAGATAAAAAAATTTAGCTTGTTTGCCAATTACAGTGAAGTAGTTTCATAGATTGCAAAAGGTCCCTAGACAAACAATTTGAGATAGAAGATCTATGGCCCACGAAGACAATAATGGAGTTATTTTATGAAGCTAGATGCTAATAAGCGAGTAAATCCCAAATGTAAAATTTTGCCTTAGAATATCAAACCTTCTTACAAGCGAGAAAATCCCGATTTCCAAAGGCTCATTGTCAGAGTTTCATGATCTAGTGTCATGAAATATCTAAGTTATTAATGTGAAATTTCTGAGAAATATTATATATATATATATATATATATATATATATATATATATATATACAGCAAATTTCCAGCCCATCACAGATCATGCATGGATTACGTTTTATAATAAAACAAATATAGAAAAACGAAGAGAATATAACTTGGAAACATTGATGGCATTTGTTAACCTAGGAAAAGGTAGAGAAGTGAGCTTATTATTATGGAAAATATTATATCAAACAGGACACCCTATACGTCCAATAAAAGCAATAAAAATCTTATATATATAAAAGATAACAGGTGTAAATGGAAAGTCATCACAACAAATGAAAAAAGTGGTCTAAACCAAGGATGTAGTCTCCAATAGGATAAAGTTAGAACGGAATAGATCAGTAAATATTTTGCTATTTGCCGATGATGTCGTAATTTTGACAAGGAATATAGACTATAATGTTGCATACAAACTAAATTAATAAAATAAATAAAGAATACAACATGATAATTTCATAGATCAAAGCAAAAGCAATGGCGTTCCAAGGTAAACACGCAATAAGAACAAAAATTGTGAAATAGAACAAATGTCACACTTTCAATATTTAGGTTGTGATGTCATATATGAAGAAAATCAACATGTTAATATTTTTGATTGATTTATTTGTGGACGCTCTTTAACATCTCAGGTCATCAGCGTCCCATTCAAGGGCGTGAAACGTCCGACAATTTTTTGCTCAGAGGCCTCTCTTTCAGACTTGAGCTTCTTTATCGTGCCGCAAATGTACGACACGGGACCCACGGCTTTACTTCCCTTCCGAAGGAAGCCATACTTAGGATTTTTACGCCCGAAAAAATCTATCGATTCTGGCCGGGTTCGGACCCGCGATCTTGGATTTAGGAGGCAAGTAAGATGTTAATATAAAAATACAAATACTCTGAAAAAAAAAAAGTGAGGAAAGACGCACCATTAAGCCTCTACGCAGCTATGGCCTTACCAATTATTTTTTATGGAAATGAGGCTTAAGAAGAAAAAAAAGAATAAAATTCAAGCAGCAGGAATATGCATTTTAAGATCTGGTTGCGCAAATAAGATTAATAAAAGAAATACGGATAAAAGAAAAGAAATGTGTAACCAACATTACTACAATTAGGGAATTACGGACAAGAATGGGTAAAACACTTAAAAATAATGACAGAAAATAGGGAAAAAAACACACACAAAACCCGAAAGAAAGAAGATTAAAAGAAAAGATGGATAGAAATAAAAATGTGAGATCGGAACAGACAGGACCTAATCCGTGATGGAAGAAGAAGAAATTCTCTAAAACGTCGGGCTAATCATATGACATCTGATTTATCTTGTTATCGTGTTATGTAGAGCCTACTAGAGGGGCGCAATGTGGTTTTGAAGGTCATATGCTCGGGATGTGCTGAGAGGTTATTTATCATCTCTTTTATGGTGAAGTATGCTAATATATAAGTTATAAAAGTAAAAGAATAAAAAAGAGTAATCAACGATATTCGAATTCGATAATACTGATCACCTTTTGCTTGACGTCACCATCATACCGACTGTTCCATAACGTCAGTCCATTATTGTGCAGTATCATTTCGAATAGAATAGGTTCTTTAGAAACTTTATTTTTTTTTAAACTTGAACACACAGACTATAGGTTCACTGTTTTTAATTGCTCGTATAAGACCTCTTTACAATCTCTGAAATGAATGCGGTGTATTTCATTAACATTCTGTGTACGACTCTTCAAAAAGTTGCGAGAAAGGAATTACTCCTTGACAAATGGAATACAAATATAACGTCATCCCTGCCTTGCATTGTCCAATTGGACTTCCACATGTCATATCTCTCATGTGACAAAACGGGACATTAATTAGTGCCTACTAAACGCATCCCGTTTCCTCGGTTATGACCGGACGGTTCAAGATCCGTTTTCCGAGAGTGAATTGTTAGTAAATACTACTGCTTCCAGTGAACATTGACTCAAATGTCATGTATATACTTGTGTAATGAAATAACAATTATGCAGCTGACACCATAGTCGAGAGATAACAGGTGCTTTCTTCCTAAAGAAAGGAAGGAAATACACACACGCAGAAAAAAGGAGGAAAATAAATACAAAGAAATGAACAAATTAAAAAAAAATGTTTAAATATAAAAAAGTAAGATGTCTGGTTAACGGTTTTTCTATTTTTTAATGCAAATAAAATCTAGTATAAAATAAGTAATATTCTATATGTTGATATAGGAAACTTGTTATTTAAATAAGCTATTATTATTATAAGTCGTTTAAATTGTATAAACTGAATATTGTTCATAAAATGCTTCTACTTATATTTGATTAAATATAATCAAATATAATAATAATAATAATAATAATAATAATAATAATAATAAAGTAAGAAAGAAAAACGACCGAAACAAAACAGAGAAAATGAATGGAAAAAGAAAAGAATTACATAAAATAGAATTAAGGACAAAACGAAGAAAACGAAGGGAAGAAACAAGTAAAACAGAAAGTAAATTAAAAAGAAACAATGGATGAAGCAAGGAAGAAACGGAGATAGAAATAAAATAAAGGAAAAAGTCAAGGAAATGAGGGTTTAAGGAAGGAAGTAAGGACACAAAGAAAGATAGCAATTAAAAGAGGAAGCAATGAATTAAGGAAGGAAAAGTGCAAGGAAAGAAAGTGAGAGAGAGAGGAGGAGGAGGGAGGGAGGGAGGGTAAAGCAATAACGAAATCACATTCTAGTAGATCACGGTAACTTATCTGCTCTAATTTAAATTATTTCCTTTTTCCCTCGTACGTTCAGCTCCCAATAAATCATTGCGTCTTATGAACGCAGATAATTGTTATATTTATGTAATTTTTGGTATATTTGTTATACTCCCCTTTAGTGTTTTTCTCACTTTCTAAAATTCGCTTTAGATCCTCAGCATATACACGAGTAAATTCATTTGTTTTAATGTTTTGATATATTTGTATTTCTTTCTCACATATGGTCCTTGTGTGTATTAAAGTGTGTTAAGGGACCTTCTAACTTGTCTAAAAATGCAATTGGTTGTTAAGAGTTTAACTGTATATTTAGTTTTATTCTATGATCATTACGGTATTTCCCTATAGAGTTTCGATACCGGTTATAATAGCGTGTATAGTTCCTATAGTTTTTCTCCATCAACATTAGCGAAAGCTTACTCTAAATTATTTCTCTTATTCAATTCTATATATATATATATATATATATATATATATATATAATTTTCTGCAAAAAGAACTTTCCGTCAATAATAAATCCATGTTCTAAGCATATATTCTATAAATATAAATTAAAAAGATTTATTTTTCTATAATTTTCAAATATTTTATCCCCCTTTTAAGCATTTTTTTCCCCATGCTTTCTTTTTCTCTCTCTAACACTCGTTAAATTTATATAGAGTAGTTTTAAATGTAAATGTAGTAGTTCATATTTCATTATTCAGTGCTGATACCGTCCATATTTATTGCTTTACTTTTTTTTTTTTTTTACATTTTCAAGCATATATCAATACAATATATTTATCGTATATCATCTAAACCACTGCTATTTTCATTGTGCTGAGTTGTGTTTATTATCTTCATACCAAAGCCGTTTTAATCTTCCTCCATTGATCTTCATCTATACTTGAATATTCATAACTCTCTAAAACACACAACACTTTGCAAATGATCATAGTAATTCTTGAGAGAGTTTTGTTTTAAATAGTTTACATGTGTTTAATTTGTTCAACTTTGCTGGTATAATAGACATTTAGACGATAATTCGTTTCAACCTATGCCTCTCTGTCGACCAAGGTAAAAGCAGCAATTATACTGTTGCGAAGATCCTGAAGATTAACGAGGAGTGGAGACACAAAGACAGTATCCTTCACAAAACCCACCAAGAAATCTAAATCTGTTTATTTATTTCACTTATTTAAGGATGCTCTTTTATGTCTCTGGTCATTAGCGTCGCATTCAATTCAGGGCCGATAAATTTTGCTCAGAGGTTATTTTACGTGCCGTAAATCTACGACAGCGACCCTTCCGAAATCTAAGTCTAGGGAACATGTGGCCACTGCATCTTTGTAGTGTTAAGAGCTGTGCACAGTGTTCATCTTAGAAATTCACATCATTTTTCTTGACAAAACTGTTAAAAACAGGTGCTGCTTTCTGGAATTCCACTCGTAAGCGTTGCGGCACGGCCACGTCCAACGACGTTCTGGGTTATTCCAAAACACAAAATGACTATTCACCTTTAATATCTTTATGCTATATCCTGGGTGCAAACAATGCCAGTTATGTCTCAGAGTTGCATTTATTAGCGTATTAACATGATCCGTATTGAGTATTTTACTTTTTTTTATTGTGGAATTTTAAAAGTTTTCGTCGATTTATAAATAACCCTGTATTATTTGTCCTTATGTAATCATTATCCAAACATTTTATCACTATAAATGATAGTCAACCTAGAGTGTACATTCAGTTTTGGTGCTGTAGTAGTAACCTGAATTTTTACGGGCGTAAAAATTCGAAGTATGACTTCCTTTGGAAGGAAAGTAAAGCCGTGGGTCCCGTGTCTACATTTACGGCACGAGAAAGAACCTCAAGTCTGAATAAGAGGCCTCTGAGCAAAATTTATCGACCGTTTTACACCCTGAATTGAATGGGACGCTGATGACCTGAGATGTTAAAGACCTTTCGTAAATGAATCAAATTAACAATAGTGTGTACACCCCTTTCTACAGTAATTATATTAACATATATTAACATATGAGATTTGTGTTTGTAGAGTTTTCTCATCCCTGAAAATGCTAATTTATTTCATATGCATCTTGTTTTTCTCTTAGTCATCTCTATGCGCTATTTCCAAATTCTTAAATTCTTTCCCTTTTCTAATGGAAATAGGCAGCGTAGGATAAATGATTTACTCTGCGGTCTACAGAAGCCCTCAGTTATTGTAAAGAAATAATTTCCAATAAATCGTCAAATTATTGCCTTTCCTACTTTATGTATCATTCTGTTCTACACCTCTTCTCGCTCGCTTCAAAACACCTGAGCTATTAACTGTTGCTATTCGAATTCCATTTATATCATCTACGTCTGCAGATAAATTGTTACAACCATGGTCGGTAGAGTCGGGGGCAAACCTTGATGATCTCGACCCATTCCACCCAGAACCGACTATCTAGTGTTAACAGTGTTCGTTTAAATAGTAACATAAGATCCCGGGTAATTTTACAGTATTGGCACGGTTAATTTCATACATCAAAAAATGAACAGAAACTATGAATATTTGTTTGTCATTTGATTAAGAATATCTAAGGTGCCTTAATTGATAAATAAAGAATAATTATACATTATTTATTCTCGTTTTTACACTCTATCTGTTAGCACTAAACATTTACTGGAAGAGATTGCAGAGACGTGAAAACGCTGCTTTCCCGAAAATTTTCTGATGCGTGGCATCCTTCTCACGGATCGCATAAACATAACATAAGTAAGCTGCAATCTTAGTTAAAGGATAAAGAGTGATCAAGGATTTCCCTGTATTAAGTTTAAAACAGGTTTCATTATTTTATCTAAATTAGTTTAAGATGTGAACAGTATGACACACGCAGGAGAAGCTGTGGACACATTGCGAATAAAAGGAAAACTATATCGCCTGCCTTCGTGGCTTATCAGTTGCAGTTCAAGCAGTCATATCTAAGCTTGTAATCTTCGGGATCTATAAGAAATAAGTACTAGAGGACAATCTGCTACTGCTGCAAAAAAGCTATGAAGTCCTGTCCATCTCCAAGGACATTTCCTGTTCGAAATGCTTGGGACATATGTGACACATGTACTGGAAAACAGTTGAAAGAATAAATCTTGGAGGTCAGCTTGTGGGATAGCTTCCAACCCTTCATGAAAACACAGTTTGGAAGACAGAAAAAGGTAGGAAAATAAGATAGTACCAGAGGAAACTACAAAAGTTAAATATAGAAATCAGCTTTTATAGATGTGATAAATATTAATTAAATTATTCTGAAATTATTTAAAATAGATTTTTGCAAGTATTGAATCCGTTCCAGAAACAAGGATTTATACTACATACTCGGTCAAAAGCTGTTACATGTCCAAGCTTAAGAAAGATGAAAGGAAAATATACAACATTTATACAGGAATAAGCGCAATGAATGCCAACTTAAGAACAAAATGAAAGATCATAATGCAAGAACGAAAGCAATACACAAAAAGAACACTACAGATTCCCGCCGGATTAGAGTCTAACATGAGGAATTTACTCATTTACAATTATTTATCAAGAGAAGAATTAAACTTAAAAATGCAGTTATCCTTTATTTATTGTGTCAAATGTCAGGCCCAAGTACACAAATCAATTTAATGTTCAACAGAAACATGAGGTTTTTCACAGCATCTAATAAAATTTATGGCATTTTTAAACAGAAACACATAAATAGTTTCACACTTACGAAATAGACTCAGTAGTAATTTTATAGAAATTAATCAAAGGCTTGCGTGGTGCACTTATCATTAGCACTTCATTTATCGATAGAACAGATCCTACTCGAATATAAGGAAAATTAATGAATCTACGTTACAACACTGTTATTAGCAAATGATCAGATCTTTGTAGCAAGAACTGAAGATAAATTGTAGATAAGTTTTTTAAATAATATCATATCGGTACAAAATACAATTTCAAAATTTCAACCAAAAAGCCGAAATTAAAAAAAGACAATTAGTAAAACATAGATAGTAATAAATAATAAAAGCAATATTGTACGGAACGGAAAAATTAAATAAAAAGTTGATTACAGAGATTAAAATGTTTTATTGGGTTTTCCTTCAGGCCTAATTCCTGGGTGTTCTTTGCCAATATGTATTTCTTGCCTCTCTCCACAACCTTTTCTCTTGGCCTTTGAGCAATTGCACGGGTATTTCCTCAGGAGAAAGGGAACAGCCATCCTTGTAAAAACAATTCCTTGGTGTGCTATTTCTATACGAGTACTTTAAGCTCACTTTTTTTCTGTAACAGAACTTCTATTGATAAAGTACACAAAAATAATTCCCCCGCTGTACTTTTGCAGTAGATTTTGCTTTATATATATTTTCCAGGCACACCAAGTGGTATGTGAGCAGCTCTAAACCGTTCAAGTCTGTCGCAACTTGTTTTGTTAAGAGATATTGTTCTAATATAAATATTCATTATTTTCAGGTACGATATTGATTATAACAGCCATTTAAGATTAGGCTGTCAAACATAAAAACCGAACAATTAGGGGTAGCGTTGCCGAATGACGCCGGTCACTGAATGTAATGAAACAGGTATACAACGCAAGCAGGGTCAGTCGATCTATACATCTGACTGAAATCAGAAAGTACCACATAGCAGTTGAATAATCAGAAAAAACTGCTCAATGCAATGTTACGAAATCAAATGTAGGAGTTTGTAGTTAGCGGCGTGACACGGAAATACACTTAGTGAATTCGCCCTTTCTCTGCATAGCAGCTTGGTTCGTATCTAAGCCTGTTTGAGACCCTGCAATAGAAGATTTATAGTATTACAATTTGTATAAAAGCCTGGAAGCTGAGAATTGACTATTTGCTAGTAATTAATTTTAAAAATTGAAATCCAGGTTTGGAGTTCATTCAGTCCTATCCTATTTGTAGTTTACAGTATGCAGTTTTATTTTAAGTTTTTGAGAAATCACATTGAATTGTTATTTCAATCCTCGTGGTAAGATTTTTTTTAGTGTCCAGGAATTTCGGTCATCACTTCGTTCTCGGTTTGAATATGTGACGTTTCTTCGTTGCAGGCAATATCTCAGAAGACGGAAAGACACCCATTCATTATAGTAGAAGTCGTGCGGGCGGTAGCATCTTTTCCGGCTGCGCATTCGTCTTGTAGCGGTGCCATGAAATCTAGAACGTTTTTCTTGTCATTATCGGTGGTGCTTCGGCGACCCGCCTAGTTCATCACCATTCCGAGGAAACTTAAGCTAAAATGGGTTGTCACTTTTTTCTCTTCTTGCAGCGCAGCATGGTTTTCGGCTTTCTAGATGAAAACCAAGTAATGCTAGCACAAAGTAGATAAACTAGGACAGTTTCTTGTAAACATATTTAATGAATAGAAAAAAGAGAGTTCTGGGTAGTAGTTCTTCCTACTAATTTTATTTTGAAGCCAGAAATGACGATGTGATTTCAACCTATTGATTAAACTCTTCGTGCAGCCCTTACTTCAATATAACAACCTTAAGTGGGGAGTAAATACGGAGTCTGTGTTATTCGATTCTCTGGCATATAAATTCATATGCTATAATTTCCAATTTTACACACGTTACTAAGAGAGAATTAATTTTTAACTCAGATTGTGCTACTGGAGAAATATTTTATCGTTAAGACTGTTGACGGTGACTCAAGCGTGACTGGGAATAAGAAATGTTTTTAAAGCAATAACCTTTAACTATTATGCATAAAGAGATGAGAAGACAATTGTTTTGTTGCATAAATGAGCATGAAAATAATACAAAAGAGGGACGATCATTAAAGAAAATAAATTGATTAAAAATAATTTATATTCAAGTAACACAAATAATTAGAAAATAAAACATCATCAGGAATACAAATGTAAATGAGAAAATTGGAAGTAAATGAAATTATGTTTAATTCTATTTATTTATTACACGTTTTGTGTAGCCTATGAGAATGCAATGAACAATCATCTTAAACCCCACTGGTGTTCTAGGATAAAAATAAATATTTTTAATTGCCAAGAAGGAAAAAAGGCTTTTGGTGTGCTAAAGAACGATTGGGTGGGGATATACTTGGAATCAAACTACAGGATAAAATTCGAAACAAGTATTACCGGTAAAAAAACGGAATTTGCGATCCTGGATAAATGTGCAAACTAATTAACTGGAAATGGGCAGGACATGATGAGGGAAAAGTAATAGGGTAGACATGGACCTCAGAAGAGGATTTAGAAATGTTCGGAACTCGGAATATTCGATAAAAAGATACAACCAGGAAATTATGCTAAATGTATACATTCATAACATTTGCTAGAAATTTCGATTATGGTTTTTTTTTTTTTTTTTTGTTGCTAAAGATGGTATATTAAATTTTCTATAGTTTCTTTGAAAATTTTATATAGAACATTTTAAGTCAAATTTACAGAAAAATGCAAAATTACCTTTAGAATCGGAAGGAGAAGACAAAAATAAACCCGACTAGCAATGGCGACTACCAAAGTTTGTATCCCACATAAGCGTGAATTGTTTTAATTGTTAATTTTGCAAATAATATAAAGTATTTACATGATAATATAACTTCCAATTGCAAAGACTTACTTGAATTTAAAGATATTTACCTTCACACTCGGAAAAATATACGTACGTGAAAAATAATTGGTTTTAAAAAGAAATATAAAATCAATAATTTTTAAATTAAATATTTTTTCCTTTTTAGTTTTTCACTTTAGAATGTTTATTAATGTGACAAATTTTAAAACAAAAATGATGCATTTACGTGCATGCATTTGAGAATAAATGTTTTAAAATTAAAATATATGATGTCCAGTATTATTGCCGTATATTAAACAATTTTACTTGCAAATTCAAACAAATAAAAAATTCCACCTTAAGGAAAATTCGAACCTAGTTAATTCTAGTGCTTTTATTCGCTCTGTCATCATAGCACATGGTGTGCATTTTCTGTTTATGGCCTAACTTGAACATAAACTAAAGGTGGCGTTATGAACCCAGTGTAAGTGAACGATTCCGATGCTTTCCGAATCGATCCTGATTCCTGGCCGTTGCTCAACTTTTTTGTCTAAGGGTGTACAAAGCCACGGCAATATAACTCTTAACACCTGGATCAGAAACATAGACAACCAAAAATTGCGATTCTAAACTACAGTCAACGGAAATGAAATATTAAGACTAATAGCTGGATGTACTAAACTAGGTTTTGAAAAAAAATATCCTGAGAGCATAAAATAATTAAGAGCTGGGGAAATAAAGCACCTGAACATACGTACAGTACATGTAGATACGATGACAGCACAATTGCTGTAGACCAATGAAGACATACAGCACTAGAACGGATTGAATAAACAAACCATGTTGGAGAATAAAAAGAACAAAGGTAAGCATAACTCAGTTTGTTGCATTTAGACATCTAATCCATTTAGTACAGCCGTTCACAAATTTAATGCAAAAGAAACACATCGGTATTTCGCCAAATTTTGTGTTATTTCCCCGGAGAGAGTTTTATTCCAATACTGTTGAAACAGCTCTCCTGCGTGTCCATTAAATTGCTTTCATCTGGTACACTAACTTAGATAGCTTAATACTGCTGCTTTTAATCTTGACACTGTTCAATTTAACCTTAACTCCGAGATCTAATAACCAAAGATGTCGACTGCGCACACATTTTTAGTTAATAACAGCACGTTAGTAACCAAGCCACAGGAGCTGAGCCTGACCGATCTAGATTTAGATACCGACATAAAACCCATTAAACAGCGACGTTATCAATTCTTACAATGGGAAAGAGAAGTTACTGTTTCTCACGTGAAAGAAATGCGAGTGGCTAGAATTACTTCAAAACCTACTTCATTTTTGTTGGTTAAGAAAAGGTTCGGAAAGACATGTTGTGTTGATCATGATCAACTGTTCAGTAAAGAGATATACAGCAACAAGTAGCCAAGGTCATTAATGCGCGAACTCGTGAGCGGGAGGTCTGGGGTTCGATTTCCACTGTCATCCTTGAATGAGGACTTTTCCAGGTTTTCCTCAGTCCTCATAAATGTTTCTTTCCTTAAAAAAATCCTTTCCTAATTTATCATTTCATCCCATGTATCATCAGCGATGCCTGTGTAATTAAAACGGACGTTAAACACTATTCAAAAACGAAAGAAATAAACATAATTCTTTTATTAGCATAATTTCTCGCCGTAAAATTTAATTTTATAATGTAGTGTTACCCTAATGCGAAATGTACACGTAGTACAAGTTTCAATGTTGTCACTTCCGGTTCCCGACTGTGACAGTTGTGCAAGTTTAGACATGTTCAGTTCCGTTGCAGCATAATGGAAATGACAAGTGACGAGGCAATATGATGGTCTGAAATTCTGCTTTCGTCTCAATATATCTTCAGTTGAGGCCTATATAATATCACAGGAGACCTAAGGAGAGTTTGTTCTACTCTAGCTTAAGATGGTTTGAAATATTTTAATCGGGAATGAATCAATTTCAACGTAAGAAAACAACACCGCTACTGTAATTGTGAGAGAGAATCGTCGAACATCATTAAGAATATTTTCAGAAATTTCGAAATTTTCACCGAGTGCCCATCACACATTGGTAACTGAAAAGTTGCACATGAGAAGTGTTTGTGCTCGGTGGGATTCGAGACTGCTGATTCCCGTACAAAAGAAGTTCGCGTGCAGGTTTGCAAGCAGTTGAAAATGCTGAGTCTCTTTCAAAGATAGTCATTGTTGGTCAAACTTGACTGAGAGCAAACAGCAAAGCTTTATATGAAAATCTCCGTCACCAACAAGGCAAAAGTGGCTGCTTCTGCTTGGAAAGTTATTATCTCATTTTTCGATATTCAAGGAATTACTACCTGCATACACAACTCTAACTTGGCAATACAACAGAGATGCCCTGAGTCATATCACACATGCTAAAGATCACATTTCCATGTAACATGCTGGATGCAGTATCACACGATAATGCAAGACCGCACATTGGAAAGGATGGTGTTGAGTATTTAACAAAAATCAATAGGAAGTGTGTTCTTATAGTCCAAATTTAGCCACGTATCACTTTTTCCTTTACCCAAATTGAATGCTTGGTGGGAGACATTTTTCATCATCTGAAGTAGTGATGAAGGCTGCTGAGGCTACTCCGAAGGGCCTGTCAAAAAAGAATTTTTAACAAATTTTTGAAGACTGACAGAAATATGGGGTATGTGTATTGCATCCAACGGGGTCTACTTTGAGGAAGAGCATCAAAATTAAGATAAATGTATGTGTGTTATCATAAAAAATGACCATTCTTTATTGAACAGCCATCGAAGTAACTCAACGCTATTGCTATTACTTCCTACATATATTAGATATTCGGATTACTGGTTATTTTTAATAGGAAGCGAGAAAATAAATCAATGAAGCGTGAGCTGTTTAAAATCACTTCCGCTCATGTGCAGTTTCTGTTACGAAAATATTTGTGCTAGTGCAGCGGGAATGTGCAAAACAGTTAAGACTACAGTGCGAGCCCACGTCTCAAAATGAAAGGCCTTGCATGTGCTTTATGTCAGCCATCCTCCACAAGGCGCCAAAACATAATTTTTGCAAGCTGTTTCTGATGCGCGACTATATTTTTGAAAACTGATAATTATAAAAATTTAAAGTAGGATGTTTAACGTGTTTTACAAACACTTAAGGTGAATGAACCTGTTTGAATGAAATAATAATCCCCTAGTTCAATAAGTTTGATTATGTACTATTAAGAAAGCTTCAGAAAGGAAATATAATGTATTAATTTTAATTTGCGTTTCTGCAGTGCATAGTTCGTTATTTTTCCACCCAAATGCGCAGTTTTTCTTAAAGTGTCAATTCCCGAATAGCCACCGACAATTTTAAGCCTGTTGTATTATAGGAATGTTCGTTACTAGAAGAGGCGAATCGAACGTTTCATTGGAAAAACGTTTGTCGTACAGTACATGGGATATTCCATTGATATATAGAGGTTCACTTTTCCTGTTACTTTAAGCGGCAACTATTAAACATTAAAGGCAGTATATACTGTATACTGCCTTTAATGTTTAATAGTTGCCGCTGTGTTAATAATACTTCATAATGACCCGAAAGAGATAGTTGAACTGTTTTTAACATATTCTCTATACCTACGAAACAGAATGTCAGTCCTGAAGGTCTAGTAGGCGATATCGATTAATTTTATGGCGTAAAAATCCTTATGACTTTCGTGACGGCCCTGAGCAAAATTTATGGGCTGTTTCATGCTGAAGTGAATGGAATGCTAGAAAATTGCTTTATCATTTGCAATTTTCTTATTGGTCCTTGCCTATAACCCTCCAGGGGAGTATTGTTCAACAGAAACAAAATCAAATACAACAGGCAGAACAGATAGCAAAACATGAAAGATGTTTATAAAACTTCTATCAATTATAATGAAATAATCTATTTGTGTATGTGTGTTTAGATAAGTGTTTACGGTTATATGTGCGTGTGTACACAGTTATGTTCACTGCAATTTAACTTGGCCGTCATTGATTTCAAAGCATTTCAGGGCTTTGAAATCAGAGATGTCTAGGTCCACGGAGGCATTAGCAGTGTGGCCCTCATACAGTTGAGTTCTGCAGTGTCATTACCATTAGTAAGGCAAGTAGACACAGTCTGCCCCTCTTCCTTTTTGTTTTTGCAGATAATTTGATGTTTATAAGGCCAAAAGGAGTGACGATCGAAATTTACTACGATTATTTAATTACTGAAAGCACTGCCACAAAATATGGCTTCAGATTCTGACTTCGACGCTGGTAGGCAGTGTTTTTCTATTTTAATTTCGAAGCCGGCAGATTGGGTGTGGATTTTTTAAATGTTAATATCGTAGCTTAGCTCAGCAAAACTCATAATCAGTGTATTCAAGTCTGATAAACTTAGTATTGTGTCATATGCAAATTCCAACTCTTTACGACGAACGGCATGGCATTTAATAACTTTGAAGTGTCTTATATAATAAATTGTGAATTAAGCCTATTTCTCAACGAATACGCAATCCACGCAACAAACCCCATTCCTTCCCAAGTGACAGTGTCGAGCAAACAGTCAAATTTTCCCTGATATACCCATTCCTTTTCCTTGGAACAAAAGCAGTACGTGGACATCGGCAGCAGAGGCATCCCAACAAGATCGTCGCAACGAGAGCCGTTAATTACCTTCCGTCCCATCTCCACAAAAATCAACACCAGAGTGGGACAATAGCAATCGACGCCACCTCCACAATGACGTGGAGCCATAACAATTTCCTCGCATTACACATTCCATTCCAATAATATTTATAATTATACTTGGTGTGTTCTAACCAGCAATTAAATTGTTTCTAGCTTTGCGCACTTTGGCTGGGAAAATGCTCATACTCAACCAATTAGCGTTGTTCGCCTACAGATTCCAGCTGGCCAACTGACGTCTAATTGCATTTAAAACGTTTCCTGGGAACAGCGTTTTTCTCAGATGTTCCCAGTGGGTACATTCTGCCAGAATATGCACTCATTACTCATCCCCTCCACAAAATGGACAGGTTTTCCTACCAGTACTACGGTTACTTTTTTAGCCTTCCAACCTCCCAGTTTAAAATAAGGCATTCCTGATCTTGCCTTTCTCCATAGAACAAGCATATAAACATCTTTACCCCAGGTTAGTTTAATTTCATTTGATAGTCTCAAGGATACTTTCGTGTTACATTCTGTCTCGATTTCCTGTCTGTTGTTATCTTCCAGCATTGTTTTAATATTCTTTCATAAATTTCTATTATTTTCATTGCCTCTTTCCATACTGGACCCAGGCAAATTTCCTAAATGTAGCCTTATGGAATCCAAAGTAGACTACGCTTGAATATCGATTAATGCATAATAATGTATTTCAATTATCATATATGAGCAAAAACACAAGACCCATTTAGCAGGAATGACAATAATCCGCTCTGTACATTAAAAATTTCTAAGGAGTGTATATAACCTAATTCAATGTATGACGACGTATGGCTAATAGTTGTTCCTCCATCTTGCTCTTATATGACGTCACTTATAACTTTTTACTAATACTTTACAAGTTTTACACTCCTTTCATGGAACAGAAAGTTATAAGGCAAGGACTCCCAGATAGTACTACAAATGCACATCAGTTTTGAGAAAAATTTTAACAGTTCTTACCCTAATATTTTTGTATTTGTGGAAGTCATAAAGTAAATTCAAATAGATGTCTACATTAAGATGAAAAGCAGATACGCATTCAAAAAGAGTTTCCATATATGTTTCTTGGCGATGCATAAGCCATTCGAGAAATCTGTACTAAAATTCAAAAATAGTTAAATTAGTCGATATGACTATACAAAACAAATGCCATATCAATGATAACGTTACCAAACTAAAACAAAAATGACAAGGATAATTTGCTTCTAAAGGAAAACATGTTTAAAAATTAGTTCACTAAACATAAACAGCTACAGAATGACAAAAAACAATTCTTAAACTTTCAAACCGCCGGTTATCATTAGATTAGTTACTTAGCTTTATATTCAATATATCGTGGAAACATTCACTCGAATCGGGTGGAATACAATTTTGTGAAACTTTGCATGGCGAGAGGGGGTGGTAAACAGAAGGTGGGAAATGGGTTCTACATACCTATGACCGGCGGACAAGGAAACCTACTAATGATACTCTGCTAATGACTCTGTGCAACTCTGAAATCAATGGTGGCCAGCGTTAGACTGCGATCAGAATATCTATATACACGTTCTGAAATTAACGTTATTATACAACTTCATGGGTCGTGGATATTTGTTTTGCTTCTGTGCACTCGTGATATTACAAACTACAATAAACAGAGTTCGGAAGTTTGGCAAAACGCCTTTTCCATGTGGGTTGATATATTTAAGAGTTAGATAGATACGAACTCGTTTCCGTACATTGGGGGTCGGTAAGGCCAGTTTTTATATTGCCTTTTATTTATTAATTTTTTTTTGCCTCTTTTGACTTTTATTTAATGGTTGTTTGTTTTGTTTTTTGGCCTGTCTTGGGTCGTTAAGGATTTTTTTCTGTGATTATTTAGGCATTTAAAAAAGCACAAAATACTTCCAATGTATCGAGGTGAAAAAAGTTATACAAACTAAATTGCATGTTCACCTCTCAGAAATGCCTATTGATAATTATGTTATGTATTTGTATCTTTTCAAGCAGTCAAAAACTTTCTTATCAACCTATTTATTTAAACACTTTCAATTGCATAAATGTCATTAGTGAAAGAAGTTCACGGTTACCTCGGGCATACGAACACCAAAAAATAAAGAGGATAAAATAAATATTGTAGATTTGAATAGTCCTGGGGAATGACCTTGTATCGATCTACGCGAGACAATGCTAGGAAAATTTTGGTGAGGGTAACTTCTCAGCTGCATAAATATAACAAATAATTGCAAGCGAGAAGGATGAAAACGGTACAGCTGTGCAATAAATCGTCCTACTATGTGTTCAGTACATAAGTAAGAGAGATACTAACCTGATTACCCTATAAACGCTCAAAGCATCCCTGTACCCCATCAATTATAAGATGATTAAATAATTAACATGCATAACATCTGATCAGTAATTCTGTGATTGTGTCTTTTGTGTCTTTCGTTGAAGAAATTTTATAACCCATTTATTATGTGTAGAGGTACGATTGTATAGTGTTTAGAGTTAATCAAAGTGCTTTAATTTAGTAAATTTTGTGTAACTGCACGTAACAGTATATAGCAATGTTCTGGAATGTCTCGTTCTCTTGCTCAGACTACGGTCAGGCAAATGGCAAAGTCAGACAATGAACGTAATACCCTGTGGTATGTGAGCATAGGAGCTCGGTAAAGCTATCCAGAGAGCGTATGAAAGCACTTGGTGTACCGTTATGAGGCAATGGCCTCAAAGGAAGAACTCCAGTCAAAGTCAAATTGAGAGCGAATAGAAAAGCTTGTAGTTTGAGTAGATAAACCTAGAAATAGAATGTCAGAGATGACACCTCCGATAGCCTATAAGAAAGGCTGTTACAAAAACGCCGCGAAATATCGCGTCCGTTTTTGTTGATAGCGTTAGGTTTACTTTAGGTATTTAAAGAGAAGACTCCTCCACAGATACACGCAGTTTGAAAGTTACAGTCCTGCAATAAGGTCTAGTTGCTACACCGACGTCCGACCGTCCGAAAATAGGGATTTAAATCCGCGACATAAAGTTAAAATTACTCTTATACGTTAAGCAGAGAGGAGACGCCATAATTGAGACAGGCCAAAGAGATTTGCATTGATCTCTACAGTGACCAAGAATAAGCAAATACGTTAAGCATCAAAGTGAAGTAACAGTTAATTTAGGCTAGAGTGACTCGCCTGATTATCGTGTCGTGCTAAAGGAAGCCAGGAGAAACCTCTTCTAAGAACTTTACATCATTTCGCTAATATATAGAAATCACGCAGTGGTCAATCTAGTCTCGTCCATCTGTCTGAACCAAGACCAGAATACACCTGAGGAAATCCGTAACAACTCGGTGTTATTTGTCATCGTTCCCTTCATATAATTTCCTTTCCTCAGTTCCGACAAGCAGTAGCTCCAAAAATTCTAGCGGAAGACAGGGAGAAATTCTCTGGAGGAAGAGCGATTTGGAACAGCTGCATCCAGACCTGTGGCCAGCCACCATCACATACAACGGAGCTGCTCTACCGCTATGGGCTAATGATCAATAGAATTACTCCAAACCTTCGTCGCTAGGCTTGGGGCATTCCTAACACAGACCGTCGACCCAGCACAAATCACGGTTATCAACATGGGGCAATCATAATACAGCCCGATTCAAGTTCCTACGTCACCAACAAACATCCTCCAACTTTGGCGTCCAACGTGGGGCCCTCATAAATCAACATCCACACAACTCCCAATTACCCAATCAACACCCTCAAAGTACAAACAGAAAATGAAATCGACTAGAAACTACTGCGCATCCTCTGCTCATTCAGCAGGACTATTAAAAACTGCTTTACTTATTCTTTATCAATATTTCCATGATGTCCTGAAAAGTGATTGTTCTGTTGTAACTGGTATGAGTCCCTCCGAAATAGCTTGTTTTAAATATGCTCCAATTACTTTAGTGAAAGCAGAACGTTCATTTTTCAATGATGCAAATGTTCTGACAAGCGGCTGACTGTGACGGTTGAACCTTGAAAAAAAAAAATCATCTTGTTGCTTGTAACCAAGAAAAGTAAGCTTGAGTGTTTTAATTATGTGATAAAGTATTTTAAATAATACCTATTTTCATTAATGAGTGATATTACTCTATGTTTTCGCTTTTAATAAATGCTTATTTTAATTATAATACTTTCTTTTTTCAGTATTTAAGTGCCTTTTTGCCTGCCTATTTTAACCAAAATAAATGCCTGAACTTCCGGGCTATGATAAAAGTAACTAAATCAGCCATCATCAATTAGTAAACCTTAGGTAGCATTATTAAATATGTTGCAAAATGATGGGTTATTTAATCTTGATCCCAAACGTTTGGAAATGTGCAGTGAGGAAAGTGGGTACGTTGCATAATATTCTTTCTTCCCCCCTATGCTTGCAGGTCAACACTCTCCTCGACTTGATTTTAGTTTGCATGTTTCCCTATCCAACTGCTTGCATCTCAGTTAGTGGAATTCTAAATGTATAGAACAGGTTATTTTAAGATTTGTGGACTTACAATTTCCATTTTACTTTATCTCATACTTTAATTATATTTATATAATTTCTAGATTTTAAGGCATTGCTTTTCTATTTTTGTGCTTGCTTGCTACTCTGAGTCTATTCCTGGAGAGGGTACTGTCCCAGATTATTGGGATGAAGATCTGTTCGAGTAAAGAAAATTTACTTTTACATCAACTTAAAGTGGAACCGTGTTGTGTGTGTGGGTTTTTTTTCCCCCTCTATAAATGCGAGCTATTTGCCACATATGGGAGTTCATTTAATCTTCTAGAAAGAGTACAAAGACAACCACGTTCAGAGTTTCCCTCTAGATAGGCTCCGACGAAAGGCAACAGCTCGTTTTGTCCCATAATTTGCTGTTCCATATGTAAACTATAAGAGGTTCTGTATAATTATGATGACTGCGTGTAAAATGTCTAAAAAGATGCAATAAATGTGTGGATGTAGTGGGATAATATCTTCCATATCTGCTGTATAGGATATACGTGCTTATTTTTATTGTAATTATAACTGTGAAAACTTGTAACAGTTGCGTGGATATCACATTCGCTACACCGGGAGCTACCTGCCATCTGTGATTGAGCAATAATTCACTTTTTCGTTTTTAATATTGCATTGTTTTGTATGCTTATTTTTTTCTTTCTTTTGAGAGCCTTAATTGCTATATTATGTACATTTTCAAAAGAAATAAGTTTTACAATAATTGAAGAGTGAAAATGTTAAATGTTCAAGTCCCGTTTTTAAATTTAATCGTTTTATTTCAAAAGCCCATTTTAAGTGGTGATATTCACATCCCTAGTCGTGTTCTAAGTACCTATACACAAATGAAGTAATTCAAATATTGTTAACAGATAGTGCAGTTCTAAATGCCATGCCATGCCATGCCATGTTGTCATCTTGTGTTCTAAGTGCCATGCCATGATAATATAGTTTTTAAGGAAAAGTATTTATAATATAAAAACATTTAGTAAGTGACCGTAGTTCTTTGAGTTGCGATAGAGATGTCGCTAATATAGAGAAAAGAAGAAGGGTAAGTAAGGCGTTCATTCTCCAAGATTTACACAGGACTGTAGATTAAACTAAAGCTATAAATTGTTTTCATGTAGTTCCAATGGAGACAGGTGATTTCATGATTTTAAGAATGTTGCTGATTCAATTGGTGCAACATTTCAAAATGCACAATGCTTAAGTATCTCCATCTCAAATAACTATTAAAAGAACTTATTCAGCATTAGAAGGATTGGGTTTTTGAAGTTTTGAAGAGAGGAAATTCAGCGGTTGATATACAGCAACCTGTGTTTCGTCTGAAAAGATCAACCTCTTTTATCGGTTGAAAAATCGGTTTATCGTCCATGTTGTCATTCCTTTCTGAAGAGCACAGAGAGTTTTATGAGAAATCAATTTCAACCACTGTGTAAGAACGAAAAACTAAATTCTTCATTGTACTAGAAAAAGAGAAAAGGGATGGGATGTCTGCCATGACGTGACAAAAAAAAATCTTGTACAGCTTTCATAATACATTTTTGTAATTTTGCTCTTAATATTTTGTGTTTGGTAACATATTTAAATATATGTTTCTTCTAATCATTGTTACTTTTGTAATAATTTCCCTCTAAACCCTGAAATAAGACTCAACGGACTCTTACACCATATGGCACATAGAAACTTATTGTTATTAACTATTTTTTTTTCTTCCTGACTATTGTATTTTTGGCAACGATTTGTTATGCAAAAGAAGTTTGTAGTTAAAAAAGTCTTCATAAAGATTTTTGTGTAATAAGATAAATGCTAATAGGGGATGGATAGTTGTTTGCTTATTTTGTAAAATTTAGAAAATGGGACTTAGAACGTTTGACATTTCCACTTTTCAATTATCAATTGGCTTCGGAAAATGATATCTGTTGCTTCATCAACCTGTAAACAGCTATGATTTTTCAGTTCCTCATCTTTATCTCTTCTGTATCGTGCGAAGCATGTTTACAGACAGACACATTATTGAAATATACGTATTATTGAGATGGCTTGATAAACATAAAACATACAAAATATTGTCACCATTTGCAGAGTTTAAGGTTCATCATTTAATGTCAGTTTATTAGTTGCACAAAAATTAAACGGAAAATCTGCTTAGTATAGCTATGCTTAAAGAGTATTTCTTTTTTTTTTTTTTTTTTATTAAACCAGAAAGTGCTTATATCTGCTGATTTATCAAATACTGTTCAACTGCCATATTGATGTAACAGTTTCATTGCGACTCGTTAATTTAATGTGTCAAAGGATTCTTCTAGAGCAGTTTATATTTTTATTTCTTCTACTATGCGGGAACTTATATTGACTATTTCACTCATGTGACGTCATCTTAAAATTCATCAATGAAATGAACATTTTTTTTTTTAATTTTGAACAATCATAGCCGGATTGCGGAGTGAAATCATTGAAAAAAAATTATCAAATCCGTTTTATCACGCGATGTGCATTTTTCTTGTGGTCAGTGTAGCCAACTCTAAACTTATACTAAATAATTCCTGAGCACGCATCACTGACCACTTTTCTGTTTTTTTTTATTATTATTTGTAAATTTAACTAATTTAATGTGAATTCACTCATGCAATTGTTTTTGCATATTCAGCCAAAATTTTTTAAATAATTTTGTAAATTATGTAACAATATCTGCCTTATCAACTATAAATCTTAATAAACACGTTATTCAGAATGGTAAAAACTTTTCTCGGTTTTGTTTTACTCAGTTGGTATTAGTAAATTGAACGGTAGTGACTGCAATAGTCAACTTTCATCTATTTCATTCTCACGGCATCTGAATAGGTAGGTATTTATAAGTATAACATTTTATATAAATGTTAATAATCCGTGGGCGAATTTCAAGCACAAGTACTTTCATTCTTATTCTATTCATGAAATAGTCCCAAACCCGTATTTGACTCTTCGCTGTTGGCATTACTGACAGTCGACATTCGTCTGTTGCTAGATGGTTTGAAAAGGTTAAGTATTCATAATGCAAATGTTTGATTATTACAATATTGTAAGCCAGGTTTACGAAAATTATATTCAAAATCTTATTTTATTCGTGAAATAGTCCTAATATATAACACTCGAGGGTCTGAGCTTTCCAGATAAATTCACTTACTACGTTCATGAATTTATCGGCAACCTCAGACTCTCTTGTGATAAAATGACTCGATGTGAAGAGCGAAAAACGAAAGAATCCATACAGGTGTTCTCTAGAGACGGTCAGGCTCAGGTTGCAGTTAACAAGAGATCTGTTAAACACGTGCTATATGCGTCGCAATAGTTCGTTAATCTCCGTAATTCAAATAACACAGGAGTAAAGCAAATATCACGCCTGGACTGACGACCGACAGCATCTGCCTCTGCCCCACGAGGATTAATCCAGACTGCAGCAACATCAAATAAACCGCATCACAACGCTTTTCCGTCACACTAGCGGCTTGTCCATAATGCACACAGAGATGGCGTTGCTCATGTGTCAGTCCACTGGATGCCTGTCCACCGTTCTATTATTGTCATTACCACACACCTCGACAGCGTTGTGCGTCATTACCAAAGTTCAAATGCTCTCAAACCTATACACGAACACTATCTCATAAAAATGACATCCTTCCATCTTTAGCTGTAAATGATTGAAACATTAGCGTTTAGCTTGTTGTATTTGCCTCCATGATTACTTTTAACTATGTTATGGCATCGGCAAAATAAATTAAAAATGGAATTAAGTGTAATAATTTCTCTACCAAAATAAGTATAGATTTATAATTCTTTGGTTTTAATTTCATGTTTTAAACAACTTGGGCTGGAAAATAAAACCACGAAGACATACTCACCTTAAGTTAACTTTCAGGGTTTATTAACTATACATTTTCCTACATTTGGCTAATCACATTCCCACCAGAATGCGACACCTACCAGATGTATTTCTGTAACAGATGAGGAGGCTTTCCTCAATGTACGGATTTTCGAATTTGTATTGCTGTCCGTTTCGGTGCATACAAACTTTGAAAGCTTGCATGGGGCACCAAAACACATTTTTTCTAATAATAAAGTCTTCTATGGGACATTTTCAAATCGCCAAATGACGTAGCGTTCTTCAGATGTAATGCTAAAAGTTCGTATTTTATGGTGTAGGCCTTTACACAGTGTAATAGGTGTTTGCTTTCTAACCCCCGGAGTGAGCTAATAGACATCGTTCATACACATATAAATCCATCATTTTCATGCAGGATTGATAGAGGTAGCTATATTTGATGCCCGCAGTCTCCTTTTACGTGCGGTCGAATGCGTGATTTTGTTTACGAGACTAGTTAAAACAAAACAGAATTGTGCATTTGTTTTATTTACGGACGCTCTTTAACATCTAAGATCATTAGCGTGGCATTCAATTCAGAGCATGAAACGGCCGACAAATTTTGCTCAGAGGCCTCTTCTTTCAGACTTGAGATTAATTTACATGCGTAAATCTACGACATGGGGCTCACGGCTTTACTTCCCTTCCAATGGAAGCTATACTTAGGATTTTTACGTCGAAAAAATCCATCGATCCTGGCCGGGATTGAACCCGCGACCTTGAGTTTAGGATGCCAGTATGATTACCACTGCAATACTAAGACCGACCCAAAAGTGCATCTGGTGGCTATGATAGTTGCTGTAATAGCAGGAGAAATTAAAGTCAAGCCTGCAGTCTTTGATCGTGTTTACAACTTTGTGAAATGAAGTGGTTATAAATGTTTTATAAGTCTCTCAAGACACGTGGTTTACTTATTTGAGATTCGCTTTCCTCGAAAAACAATGTATTAAAGAAAAATGTGCCAATGGGGGGAGGGGTTCGCTTTGGTAATCTGTGCAAGCTGTTAAAAGTTCGTAGGTTTAATTTTTTTCAATTCTATATACGTCTACAGGGAATGATCAAGGTACATTATGCTTTGTTACATTAAATTTGTCCCTGAAGACGTGGTGCTAAAAGATTTGTCCTAAGCAGCGTTATAAAGGGTCTCCATTTTGCAAAACAGAAGCCTTTCTTAATTAACATGACTGCTTAAAAAAGGTCATTTAATTCTCTTTATCCTCCTGATTGTTCGTGTTTCTTTAAAGACGTGGTTTTATTTATTTATTTAAGTGCATTTATATAACAAAAGATTACAGTAAGAGAGTTGCAACCCAGAATGAGCAAGGGTGCAAATTCAGTTCTATATATACTTATACATTGAACTTTTGTGTATGTAAATTAATAATGTAGATACAAAAAAACTTAAAATAATCATATTAAATATTTGTGTGCAAAACAATAAACAATTATCATATGATAAGAATATAAATTCCAAAATTTGAAGAAAAAGGTATGCATACAAAGAAGATTAGCAAAATGGTTATTTCTAGTATACAGTTATTTAATATACGATTTAATTAAGATATTTGCAGGAATATATACATATATGTGTGTAATTAATATATATAACTAACTATATTAATTAACTTGAAGCGTGAATGTGTGTGCGTGTGTCTCACCAAGTTATGTAAGAACTTATCTTGAAACTTTATCCCAAGTAATATCACGAGAGGGTCTGAGATTGCCGATAAATCCATGAACATACCGAGTGAATTTGTATGGAAAGCTCAGACCCTCAAGTAATATTTATTAGTATTTCCCGAATAAAAAGAGAATTTAAATATAATTCCTTTAAACTTGGCTTACAATATTGTAATAATTGTACATTAGTGCTTAACGTTTTCAAGCAATCTTGCGACAGAAGAATGCCGATTGTCAGTAATGTCAATAAGAATAAAATACGGGTTTTGAACTATTTCAGGATAGAATAAGAATAAAAGTGACACACACACGCGCACGCACGCACGCACGCACGCACGCGCGCGCGCGCACACACACACACAATTAAAATTTGCGCATAGAATATTAACAACTTCATGAAATGTTATAATTATGAAAATCTATTCTGTTCTAAAACCGTGAGAATGCAATGGACAAAAGTCGACTATTACAATGGCTACTACCGTTCGATTTTCTAATGCCAAACTGAGAAAAAAAAAATTTTTCTTTGTATTCTGTGGTTTGGAACTCCTAACGATAAGATCAATTTGCACATTTGACGCATCACCAAAACGCTTTGAAGAACCCTCCATTTTTCGTTATGATTGTCGATTTTGCTGCTATCAATAGCTCCCCACAGTCTCTAACAAAAGTGGTCAGTGATGCGTGTTCAGGAATTATATAGTGAAGGTATAGAGTTCACTGCACTGACCGCAAGATAAATGAACGTCGCTTGATAAAACGGTTTTAATAATTTTTTTCGACAATTTCACTCCGTAATCCGGTATGAATGGTCGAAATTCAAAATGTGTCGTTTTATTGGTCGATTTTAAGGTGAGGTCACGCCAGTGAAATAGTCCTAGAAAAAACAATTAATTAGATAAACGAATTAATTCTTTTATTAAATCTGTTTGAGTTACGCTCACCCAAAACTATACTAGTTTGAATTAGAGCATTGTATATTTTAGACCCAAAAACATTTGCTATGCAAAGATCCTGAAGTAGTATAATATATGGGTTCAGTCATTATGAAACATCTGTTTTGCTTGTGGGGTAATCATGATGTTCACCTATGAAATTGTCCCAGTATTTAGGAAAATGGGTAAGCTCAGAAAGTTTGTGTGTTTACTCAATAGTTAGAACATTAAACTCTACGTTATTAAATATATAATAAATTATCATTCTAGATATTGTTAGTTTGATGTTCCAATGTGTTTCCTTCTGGTGAATGCAGTGATATAAGCGTCTCTCGGAATCAGCATGGACACTCTTAACAGTAATATTGATATCAAAGAGTAGATATTAATCCTTCCTTTTAATACATATTCATTTTCTATTTCTTTTTGTAAGTCCCTACTTTCATATAAAACACAAGAAAAAAAACAGGGGAATTAAATCGTGGCTCTTGATGACCACCAAATGGGGCCACGCGACCTATCTTTCATGGTACATATTATTAAGATATTCTTTAATTGCCATAAAATAATGAGCGGTGCAACATCTTGTTGAAAATAATATTTTTCCATTGAATGGAGTGGAATTTATTCTAGCAGTTACTTCATTTTGGATAAATTGCAAATAAAACTCGCCTATAAGTCTAGGGGCTAAATAAATCGGAACAATGAAGTAATCTCTTAGAATACCGCACCATATATAGAATCTGTGTGTGGTGTGCTCGAAGTCGATGAGAATTCTCAAGAGCCTAATAATGCTGTTCACTTAGCAGTAACTCGTTCATGTCCCTATAGGACTTGTCTGATAAACTCTGGGCTTTCATCTAATCTATCTACAAGTTTTCTGCAAAATGAAATCTTCGAAATCGTGCCCAAGAAGCGGATGTAGGTAAAGCTTTTAAAGGCGCATTGCTTTTCCTTTAAAATCCTTTGAATTGCAGTTCTTGACAGGTTCACATTAGCTATAATTCTTCTTTGCCCTATGATGAATGATCCGCCAGTACTTAAATGTAAGAGCAGGTTTCAAAAGATGGATGGGTGGATGGATGGATGGATGGATTTCCCAAAATCTGTACCTTGAACAAGTTTCAATATTTGGGTTCCGATGTCAGCGTCCGTTACCAAGTCTTTTGTCTTCTTTTGTTATAGAAAGGGTAAGTCTATTTACCAGGGATGGTCATTAAAATATGTCTCCTTCCGTGGTCGTCTATTGGTTAGGACATTACGTTGTGCCCTCAATAACCCAGGTTCGAATCCTGGTCACAGTAATGGAGTGTCTCATCTTGGTTACACATCAGCAAATGGGTTCATCTTTCTAGAGTTCAACTTTACATAGATGTTTCCTGAAGTGAACATGTTCAGTAATTAACGCAATTACTTTCCTTGTTCCTCTTCTGTCCTGTTTTAGTAGAGATGAGGAAAGAGATATTGAGCCTAGAACAATTTTGCTAGCTTGTTTTTGCACAGGGCAGGTTTGTCACCTAAGTTGTGTTTCACCGCAGTTTTAGCAGACTGGTTCCAACCGCGGGTTCAAGGCCAAATAAGTATATATCATTACGTCTTTTTGCAAACTAATCTGCTTCTAACATTTCCATAAACGCACCGATGACCTGACACCTAATGCAGTTCCAGCCTGTAACGAGAGGTCAGGGCAGTCAGAGCGTTTTGGCATTTCCATATCAGTTAGATTTTACCTGGACGAAAAGAAGTGTTTTAAAGATCTTCGACTATTTGTGAGCATGAGAATTCCTTTACCATGGTAACCTTTCCCAATTGCTCTAACAGCATAGTTCAGGATGGCTACCACGTCTGACTAAAAGCTGTGCAATATTTCCCAAGACTTATACTAACATCTGTCCTTGGAAATAGAGCATATATGCCTGTCCGATGGAATCTATACGAGTTGGTCATATCCTTTATCAGACGTAATTCCTTCCATCCAGTCTTCTCGAGATTCGAGATGGAGGTAGACAACAATATCGAGGTCGGATCTCATGTTCTGTATTGCAATATGCAGGAAATTTAGAATGGAGGTGTGTACTTTTGCTCTAATCTGGCAGCAGTGCACAAAAAAGGCGCTTGCGCAGAACAGAGTTCATGTTGAAATCTTTCTATATAATCACTTTCGCTGTAATAAGACAATAGTTGCACCGCAGCACGACTACAAAAAGGCGCATCAACTAGAAAGGTACTCCAAGATTCAAGTACGATTTCTTTGGGCAAAACGTCTCGAATGCAGGGCGATTCATCGTGAAATTTGATCTGTTTATGAACCACATGCAATGTACCGTCCAATCATAATGAAATGGTACCAGCAGCTTGGACAAGGCTGTATCGGTAAGGAAAAGGCCCAAAACGTCAAGCATAGAAAACACTGTACTGCAAGTTGATGCAACGTTGTGACTGTCGAAGAAATTGTACAAAAGTTGAATATTTCAATCCGAGATCATCTGGAGCGCATTTCTACCGTCAGGGAATCGAAAAATTAGTGAAACGTACACACGTGTGTTTGTAAACACTTATGTCGAATATATGTGCCATACTGTAATGCGTTGCTCAATAAAGATGTTTTGCCCAAGAATAATCAAGTGTAGCATACTTTCTGAATCACCCCGGTGTCTGTGCGTCAAAATATGTTTGCAGAAGGAAGACGCCACCTACGCTCAGAATACAGCCTTTGAATTTCAGCTGCATTTCCATGTGGTTTTCTTTTGGTGATGACCTTAGCAGGTGATGACCATATCTCAAGCAAAGGATTACATAACGCTTATCAACGTCAAATCAGGATATGTAAGCACTCAGTTCTCAGCAAGTTTCAGTGATTTCTAGCTTTTATGCATCCTCAACTATAATGCACGGTGCCTCTTTGAAAAATAATGGAAGCTCTTCTTGAATCTATGTATACAAAAAGCATGAAAGTGCAGAAGAGGCAGTGCATGGTATTCTAAACATAGGATTGGTTTATATAATTAACTAAATTATCAGATGCCAGAAACATAGCAATATCGTAAACAAAAATCATAATTACATTGTGGTATACAGACTTTGGACCTCCATAATCGCCATTTTTGTGACAGTAATTGCCAAAACTTTGTTTCTGAAACTTGCTAGTGCTATGCGCAATAGCTATTAGTACCCTAACTTGATTATCTAAATAAAAAAATGGAAAATATACTACCAATGTTGAAAGAAAAATTGTTCAAAACTGTTTTAGTATTTTCACTTGTAATATCTGCATACATATTGCTAAGCAGAAGTTGCGATTTAAACATGAGTAATCCATATTGTTGAACGATTACATGAACAATGCGCGTTGAGGTTTTAAAGGGTCTTTCACACCAGAGTAACTCTCGTCTTCTATGGGGTCCGTTGTTTGTGTGCAATACACTCATGCATGCTGAAGTAGAGAAAATATCTGCCATGTTACGTATGGACGTGAGGTAGAATATACACAGACACAAACTTGAAGTGAATAGCTTTTAATTACATAAAAGGTTGGGCCCGAAGCGCTGATCCGGCCCGATTGTGTTTCATGACGCGTTTGCTCTAAAAAAGGTTGACGGAAGTGCGTCATACAACACCAAAGAAGAAGTTGCTAGCACACTAATTGGAGTTTTAAAAAAAGGATAGTAGGAGGAGTAGAGAAATAGCAGTTAAAAGCACATAAAAAGGAACAGGCATTTAATGAATAGGAAGAAAGGTAAAGAAAAAAGCGATTACAGGAATGTCCAAAATAACATCCATTAAAAGTAAACATTAATAGCGATAAAAGAACAATAGTACAACACCTAACAGTAAACAATAAAAGCAAAATTATAAATATAAATATTAAAAGTGAAATAAAAAACAAAACAATTAACAAGAATAATAATTTGCACATATTCCATACAAATTTTGAAAGCCCCAAAATAAACTGTATGATTTGTTCATGACACAAATAACAATACTTAGTAACACCAATAAAAATGGCTTGCAATTAAAAATCACACAGAATTCAGGCAAGTTGAAACAATGTCTACTGAATAATAAACTAAAATTAAATGCCAACGAAACTTTCATCGTGCATTTCAGTAAGCAAAATTTTAACGATTACACCCAGATCATTTTAAAACCTCAATACAATTCAAGAAGTAAAGCACACAAAACTTCTAGATATGTGGATTGACTTCAGTTCAACATGGGGCTACCATATAAAACATCTAGATTAAAAATTGTGACGCTTGTGTTATGCATATATATATATACTTGTCAAGCTTCTTGCCATTGAAGAACTCGCAGTAGTTCGAAATATAGCAGTTTCAAGTGTGACTCTTTCTCTGTGTTTTATCTTTATCTACTTTTATTATTAGTGTTAATTTGTTACATTGTTAATAGTGTTTCTTTATTTTTATGTTTCATTTATATATATATTTAGATAAGAAGAAAAAGAATAAAACACTTGGAAGCCACATATTTACTATCGTAATATTTCAAAAAGCCCGTGTCCTTAGGCAAGAAGACAAGTGAATGTAGTGGAAATAAATATTAACATCGAAGGTAACGTAATGCATGGAAACAGATTAAACGAACAACAAGAGTGAGAGAGAGAATATAAATATATTAATAACTAAGATTTAAACCCGGGGGTTTACGCGCTTTATACAAAAACATAGCATCTTTCTATCCCTGAGTAAACTTTCAGAGCTGTGTGTAGGTTACGCGTCTATAAGTGTTCGATTAAATGCATCTTCGAACCCCTTACAGTAAGACGAGGCATGTTGGGCGACCGGCAAGGGAGACTTGGTTTTAACAGAACGTCTATGATTGTGCATATGGAGCAAAACAACAGTAGAAGTTAAACCAATATAAAATTTTTCAAAGCTTATAAAATTATATATACACGATATTCTTAGAAGAACAGGTGAAGAAATGTTAAACTCTCTGGATAAATTGGGGCTGCGGAATGAATTATGTGGAATAATAAGCGCACAGGTTTTACATTTAGGGCATTGTCAAAAATATAACCCTGCGACCGGAGAAAATAAATTGGAAGTAAAAGGTTGAGGCAAAATATACTTTTAAGGTTAGTGAATGTTCTAAAAATAAGGCGGGGTACAAATTTAGAAAAATCACTTAAAGAAAACTGCATTAATAAAATATCGTGCAAAATATGCCTGATGCTCTCAATTCCAGGCACGTAAGTAGTGACAAGATTAATGACAAGTTTTCATGAGTCAACACAAAACGACTGCCTCTTTGGTGTAGTGGTAGCGTCAAGCTGCCTGGTGCGGGTTTTTCGAAGTTTTTCCTTGCTCTGAGAACATAAATGGCAGAAAGCTTTAAGGCGCTAGGGACCCCGAGCTCTTTTGCGCCATCACTAATTCATTTTATTCATGACTACAGTTTTACATCGATAGTACCTATTCAGTCCACAGTCTACAGACGTCGCGAGAAGACCAACGCAGTCAAAGCAATAATAAATAAAACATAAACACAAATAGTCACAAGAACATCCAACAATACACATTTAAATTGTCATAGAAATGCCAGAAGTCTTCAAGCAGACTCATCTTGGTAACAAGCTTTACAAACTATCTTCCACATATCAAACAATTCGGTCATAAACAATTTAAACATTCATAAAATAAATTCTGCTAATTTATATTCGTACATATATGCAACTAAAGTTCTAAACCCAAATTAGTTTTTAAAGTGAATATTTCTTGGTAAAGATACTACCCTATACTTTTGTTTATGTTTCATATACTGGAGCCTGCTGAAAGAAGACAAATCATGACTACACATCTGAAGATTGTACATGTAGTATAACAATAATGTCGTAGGCAAACCAATCAGAGTTATTGTATCGTATTCTTTATATATTTCCCTTATAATTTTAAATGCTTATACACTTGTTTCCACATCTAACCACTGATAAACAAATCAACTTAATTTAACTCAAAATACGTACGTTAACTATTTACTTAATGGAAATATGGCTGTTACCAACAGTAATAAATGCACAGATAGAAGCGACTTGAAAGGGGGGGGGGTGGGATTGAAATGTAAAGCTGAATCAAGGAACATTTCTTAAACTTAATTAGGGGAATACCGAATCTAATCCAAATATTCATCATTAGAAGGATCGTCGTTAAACTTAAAACCTAAACAAGAGGTTCCATTGTTATGGATAGTAAGAACCTCAAATCAGGTTTCAGTTTACTAGTGGCATTGTTGGACTTACCTTATATACGTCTATTCCAAAACTGTTGCGCTAAACTGCATGTGGTTTATGTAACGCTTGGCAACCCTGAAAATCATTAGAGAAAGCTATGAAAGTAATGCACAGAGACATCCGTGAGGGAGGAAAATAGACTACATACACGTAACAATGCGACTATAGTTTACGATACATATTGAAAAATTAAAGCATCTGATCTTAGCAGAGGACAAATAAACTATACTTAACATATGTGCAATGCGAAATAAACAGTGTTAAGATGAACATATTTCAATTTAATACGCGAAAAGTATCGTTGACATCATAAATTCAAAAAAAGCTATTGGATGTAAATGGAACTAGTGAAAATATGTCAATCTGTGGCGTCCCTGTGTGTAGAAACTGCTACTTTGATGTCAAAATTGGCGTTAAAGTTAAAAATAAATATGTTTCAACTACAATACATCTGGTGGCAGAAATTATAAGCCTCCTGAAGTAGCTAATATTTAAAATTATCGAAGTTGTTTGCAATATATTTTAAGACTGCATTATAATTACTAACAAGTGAATTCGACTCCAACTCTGGAGTTAATTGCTAGAATATTTCTTCCAGTCTAGTAGGGTTTGTAGCTACTAACTCATCCGGAGGTCCTGGGCTTGATTCCTGGTCATATAAAGGTCTGGTTAAGAATCATTCAGCTTTTTTTCTTGCCCTGAGAATACTAATGTCACATAATTTTTTTATACTATCATATTGTGATGCACGAATAACTAATGCCTACCTAGTTTTAGAACTGAAAGTAGCAGTCTAGCGGCACTAGAATAAACAATTGCAAAGTAACTGTACACCACCATTTTATAAATTACAACTGAAAGTAGCAGTCTTGCTGTATCACACAATTTAACAGAATAAATTTACGAAATTATTCGAGCAATGCAAATTACTTGCCGTTAATATGAATAGTTGTACTACACGAGATACTTGGGTAAAAGTAATTCAATTTACCTTCATATCATCAAGCTACACAATGATATTAAATAAAATTAAGGATAACTAACAATACACTAACGCGTAACTGTACAAACATATGAACAAATGCTAATCGATTCATATTCCAGTTCTCTTTTTAACATTCAAAACTATGGTAATTTATAATCAATTAAAAATAACTCACACTACGACATGGTAGTATAAAAATAGTATGTAACATTGTTGTTAAAAGGCTCATTGCAATGTTCGCCTGAACCTCGGACCATTGCAAATAATCACACTCGGATGTGCAATGCGTACCTTTCAACACATTACAATACGCTCTAAGGCGACGAGGATTCAGAGTTCAGTTGCGTCATCATCAATTAATTTCATTTTATTCAAAACTACACACGTTCACAATCTATTGACGTTGCGAGAAGACTAACGTAGTCAAAGGGACAATAAATAACACATTATATATATATATATATATATATATATATATATATATATATATATATTCCGTTTTTTTAATTGTATTTTAATACTGAAAGCTAATTTAATATAATTACGCATCGAAGGATTTCGCATTCATTTATTTTCATTGATTCGTTTTATCTCGAAGTATAGACTTTTTAACCTTAAGTGGTAAATTGTGATCTTTTAGTGCACTGATATGTGTATACTTTTAATTCTGATCAGACCATGATATGTTCCTTATAGAAAGTATCTAAAAAGATCTCCTTATTTAAAAATGAAGCGGGAAGCACTTGCTATTTTACTATGGTAACTACAGCAGAAAGATGGTGGGAAACTGAAAATTCTGAATGTTGGGTTACATAAGTACATAGACGACGAAAAAATTCTAACATATCTTGATTCGCATAATCTCATACACCGCAACTTTTAAACTGTTTTAACCTTTGTTTAGAACGTAGAATCAAAACAGAATGTATGAGATAAACGAATTTTTCGAATTCTACAAAATACTTAGCATAATAAACATTATTAGAGTTTTTCTTCTTCCACCAGTTGTTTAATATATTTAAGCAGTGAGCGAATATCGGCTGAAAGCAGGCCAGCAATGGCTGTGGAACATCCCCTCCCTTCCCACCCACCACCTACACATCCTTGGTCTAGTATCGGAACCCAGCATCCGGTCCTGCAGAAGCCAGCGACCCCTGGGTAAAGAATTTATTTTGAATGAACCGTGCTTGGAGGGTGGCGTTAATTCACTAGCTGCCGGAACGAGTCGACTAAGCAAACGGCTCTCTGGACCATATTTCTGCCTTCTCAACCTCCGCTCCCCGCCATTATCATCATCGTTGCTAAATTTCTACAGCTTTCTCTCGATTTTCAACCATCGTATTCAGTTCTACTGCACTGAAACCAGGGGATTCATTCTGACCTACAGTCAGTGAATATTATGATACAATTACACAATTAAATCATGCTACTCCTACTAAGTTTGTAGATATTTATGTCTAAAGCATCGTTTTATGAATATCATATACTAGGAATAATTAATTAAATAAACAGTGCATAGGTTAATATTATGTGCACTACCATTTATAATTTGCGTACACAAGGTAATAAAACTGGAACAGCGGTTTGAACAAGCTACAAATAAAATAGCTATGAAAATCTATAAAAGGAAAATGATCATTCGCCATATTAAAGCGCCATAAATAACAAAAGTGACAAAGATAAAATAAAAAAAATTAGCAACCCAAACCATTTAAAGAATTAGAACATAATGCAAAGTAGAGAAGAGAGACAGATTTTAAAGAAATGGAAATAATATTTTATAATTCTAGCTGTCTCAGTTTGTGTGGAAAACTGCACAATAAATGAAGTAGGAGTACAGGATATAAAACATCATTTAAGTTGGTTTTGAGTTTTGATAAAGTAGTTAAAATATCATTATAGTGTATAATAACAAATTAGGAAACTGAAGCAATTAGGTTAGCGAAATAACTGCTAAAATCACATAAAAGGAATAGACAATTAATGGGTTATGAAAATACAAAAGTAAAAATAAAGAAACAATTGCAACAAAGGACAGTTATGCGATAAAAAATAGCAATAGCTCAATCTTGAGATAAACAAGAAAAACAAAGTAATTAATATTACTGTGATAAAGATGAAGTAAAGCATATTAAGTTTAAAGTATTATAGCGGTTTCACTCTGGCCAGTCCGGTCAAGATCACGCATGTAAATCCCCACTCTCGCTCTGTACGGTTCTCTCTCTTTCTACTGTTTCTCCGCCTGACGGAGTGCTGTCCCTCCCTCACTGCTTGGAACCGAGTTACATAGCTGAGATTTGTATCCCGTGAAGCTATAATCAAAGAGAAATTCTGTTTAAAAATGTTCATACAACATTGGAAATGTCTTATGCTATTTTAGGTACTTGTATGTGTCGTTTTATTAATATGTCAATGTTGTTAAAGAGGCTGGAGGATTCTTAACTTGAAAGGAGCGCTAAAATCATTTAAAGCTATCGTTCGAGGTTTGATAAAAGCAAAACTTGTATAGTCTTTGGTTAGAAAACGGAATATATATTTTTGTATTAAATATGTAGCGGCGCGGGAACATGACACCATCACTCCCATGGAAAACGCAATTTTATGGAAAAGTCGGGGAGCATTGTGTATTTGCTAGAATTGAGCCATTGGCTTTCGACTGTCTTCTAATACCATTCATTTTGAAGCCACGTGCATTACGAAACCTTCACTATTCACTTAACAGAAATACAGGTACTGCTGGTGCTACCGCTGCCAAACAACACTACTGCTACTGCGAGAGGGGAAGTGAGTGGAAGGGGGGAACGATTGCAAAGTGGCCTTGAGTGGACTGCGAAAATGAAACGGCTTTAATAATTTGCACATGTAAAGATTCAATATATGTTTCAGAATTATTTACTCTAGTCAATAAAACATAATAATGAATACCTAACGTGATGGTTACTAGATGTGAAACAATTTCTTCGTAAACAAATTATCACCGTATGGTTGACGCGAGCATTGCACATTTAGAGGGAGTTAGAATCGGATTCCATACAGTATGGTCAAGCAACAGGGCTAAAAGTGAGCGAGTCGATTGGTAACCTGTAGTGTAGTGTTTATCTTGGACCGTTATACAACGTTCTGATATGATTGCAACTTCAGAACCTCGCGTCCTTGGAAGGAAAGGTTTCAAGCTTAGTGATAATTTAAGGACACATAACCTAACCTAATCAAATATTCTTAATTTCAATCTTCATTTAATCCTAAAATATATCCCCTAGACTAGATTGTAGTTAACAGTTTGAGTCGGTGGACCTTGGTAAAACTTTGAATTGAGCCCAGAAATATAGAAAAAAATCTTATGTCACTTATTATTCTATGTTCTGAATTCGAAACTTCACGAGGAATGTAAAAACACTGTTGTTTAATATGGTGATGGGTCTTTGTTGCTAATGGTTATAAAGTTGAATGGCATACTTGTTATTATAAATGATAGTTTATCTATTATTAAATTAAACACTTTAGAATTGTATTACCTGTTCAAAATCCCTCTTCAGGGGATCCAACGATGAACTATATCTATAAATATTTATTTGTATAAGTAACTATTTGGCAACCCTGAAGCCATGCTGAGATGAAAGAAAATCAATAAAAGCTAATCTTACACAAGCACATACTTGTAAATAAATCTGCTTTTTCGCCAATAAAACAGCAGTCATATATGGTTTTAAACAAAAAATGGAGTAAAACAATAAAAGATTAGAAGAAATCATTGAAATACTAATGTAACAACTATAGTTAAAAAATCATTAATATTATAGAATGGTTAGCAACAAGCCAATTTTTAATGCTAGTTTCGATATTTTTAAGTTCACGGAGAGGGCTTTTCGTGGTGTCTATTAAACATATTCTGTGAGATTTGCCTTCGTATAAATTAAGAAATTGATATAAATTTATTATTAACTGTCAACATTAAACAAAAAACAGTCGACAATGGGTACCACACGATGAAGAACTACTAATAATACGTATTGTTTATTTTTCAGTAAAAAAAGAATATTTTCTTTATTAATCACATTGTCCTAATGTAATGCCGTAATAAATCATACTATGATGATTGTTTAAGAAATTATTTGGGTACAATAGATTTTACATGACATAATAAATAAACAGTGATAAATCCTTCAACTCTCTTAAAAGTGACTTATTATTCTGTACTGGAGTATATGAATGACAACGATATACTAAATTCAAAAACACTATATTGATTTTATATTAAACATATACACTAAAATAATTAGAACTAGAGAAGCAAAAATAGCACTTGTCTTTGAAAAATACGAGTTGTTCGAAATAAACCGAAAACTGTGTAAAACTTAAGTATTTTATTTATTTCTGCTTCTCTATTTCTTGTTATTTTAGTTACACTTTTCCAGAATTATATTATATTTCATTTTATTATAAACATATATACTGTTTCTTATATGTGTAACAGAATGTGTATACATATTGCAATCAATGTAAATGACAAATTCTACGTTTGGAAGTCTTTACGACTTTCACGTACTCACGCAATGTCTAGGAACTAAACTAAACAAAATTAAAAATAAACGGGTGGATACGTAAGATATGTAACTTGTGAATTCAAAATAATGGCATAAAGTTTTACTTCAGAAAGCATCTCATCAGGCAAATGCCTTAATGTAAACAGCACGCGTTACATTTTATCATTAAGATTAAAACCATGGGTTTCAAACCAATGTACCACGTCAAGTAATGAAGACTCCATAAACCGGTTAAATAATGGTCTCTGGTAAGGAATATGCTCGTATTGTCGTCAAAAAAAGTTACGTCACGAATATTATGATGCAACGTTTACCATAATTAAAAAAAAAAGCTACGGTTCAATAACCAAATACTTCAACATCAGTATTATATTATTGATTATATTGAAAACTTCAACTTTTAACATCACATGAGAATTATTTGACAAGTATGATAGCCCATAATACCGTAATTATGCAGTTTAGAATAAGTTACTCAGAGTTACATGCCACAAAGTATTGAGGTACTGTTTTAACATTCAAAATCAGAAATTATTGACTCAATTAAGTATTTAACTGCATCTAAAGTGGGCAATCCAGGTCAAAAACTGTAGTGCTTTTGTAAACAAGGAGCGAGTTTCGAAATACAAGGTCAACTGCTTATTTATTTGTGCTTTTAATTAATTTATAAACACAAGAACTAAGAAATTGCCCAATAATTTTCATATTTGGTAGCATCACTTTTCTTTAACACAGGGATCACTTTAGATATATTCAAGGTTTAAGAATAAATGCCCTTAAGACAACACTAAGTCATTGGTGAAATTAAGTACGATACTCAATCAGACCCATCTAAATCTAAGCTTGTAATTTGATAAACCAAATTGATATCTTCTTGCATTACAGTAGTACATGTTAAATTATTTGAAAACAAGGGTGTGCCTAAGTAGAAAATTCGTAGATCTATCATTACTGAAATTCGCGGATTTAACTATTTAACGAAATTCATAAAAAAAATCATTGAAATCATTGAACTTGGGGCCATGGTGATTTTTTCTGCCATTATCACTAGGAGCTGAAACAGCATTAAAGTCACGTTTGGCCTGTTTGATCATTCTAGCACATTCTTTCTTGGTTTCATGGCATATTGATCGATATGTAACGGAAGAAATTTAATATGAAAATTAAAACAAAACAAAAAAAAAAAAAAAAAAGCAATGACAAAACGTTTAAAAGACTGAGTTACAAATCTTTAAACAGTTCCAATCAAGATAATGCATAAATGTGCAACATTTTGTGTGCTTAAAAGGTAAAATTTTCGTGAATCTCTTTACAAAAGCACAATATTAATATACTAATTGAAACACCGTCATAATCGGAAAAGGAAACTTAATTACGCAGGTGCATATTTGAGATCCAAGCAAATTAGTTGCAACGTTCTTTAAAAGAATTGCCACTCATAGGGCTATTGTAGGCAACATAACAATTAACAGCTCTTAAAGTATTAAAAAATTAAAGTATTAAAAAGTAAAAAGACAATTAATTACATTAATATCAATATTAAAATCACCGTCAAATCATAAACTGGATGATTTATAAGCACTTATTAACATTAACAGTTTGTTAAATGATTGTAAAAGCACATTTTTGTCTTCACTCTGATCTGTAATTCAAGATTGTTATTTTAAAAATAAATACAAGAATAGAGGCAGCTTCAAATATTGATCGAAACAAAATCGCTCGACATTCTTTATATTCAACATTTTTATTAAGATAACCGACACACCTCCAAGCGCCATGTTACGCCTGCATAATTTGCAACACAAGTAAAAGCATGCAAGTTAGCCAGGTCAAAAGTTCAATGAGTCATATCAATGTTCAGTTGCACATAAAGCTAAGTAATTGCGTTCCTTTACAATTAGTTCAAGTTTACGAAGTTTGTTCAGAATAGATTGCACATTTAAACAAAATATCGAAAAACTGCATTACTCACAGATTGTGCACCCAAACAAGTGAAAGTAGAATGAATCAGCCTGTGTTTTTACTTGCCCTTTTTTATTTTTTTAATTGTGTTTAACGCCCGTTTTTACTACTGAGGCACCACAGGCTGTGTTTACTTGCCACGCCTAACGGGGACTTTAACTGGCCAGCATTCCGAGTTTAACGCTTCCTCCAAGTGTTCTTCATAAATTTCAATTTTAAAACGAGGAATAAGGCTGACATGCACTCAACTTTTCTACTGTAACCCCTGGTTCAAAAAACGAGTCAAACATTCAAGCTTGCTGTCCAGAGCAAGTTTTCAGCACTACCCATAACTTATGATTCTCAACTGCCTTGTTACCTATAACAGCAGGATATTGAATGTTTTGCTTGAGCACAACACTTGTCCAAAAATCACATTGAATTAATCTGCCACCTTATTTCCACTGTCAACTACCTCAGTACGCTTAATAATAGTTTAGCTGAAATTTAGACCACCAACTCGTTTACGTTGCTCAAGATGGCAGATGGAGTCATAGAAACTTATACATGTAAGACTAACAACTCAATGTTTTATGTTAGGGGTTGAAAATTTTCATATTTTTAACACCCGAGTTAGTGCTAGGTTTTAACTAAATAAATTTACCTTGTTTAAGCTTTTCTTCATTCTTCAGAAGTTTCAGTTTCTGCTCGTTAGTGTATGCAATTGGACGCAGACCTTCGGCGTAGTTCGGATATAATTAATACCTACACCCATTCTTATTATCGTTAATAAGATAGTATTTAGTACCAGTTTGAAACGTTATGCTAATTTTAAAGCAGTTTTGATTTTTTGAAGTACCATCAACAGGTTTTAGTCCAGAAATGTCCTTCACTGCTCCCACTATGACTGGACACACTACACCAACTGACAACCGTTCAAAAGTTGGAAGTATAAAATATGCCGATGCATAACGCGCCACCTGTTGAGTAGATTTCAACATGAGCTACTCTTCATATCAAATGTTTAGATTATCATTCCGATTCCTAACATATTCTGATAGCTCAAGGGGTAGAGTGACGAACAGGAAAATCAAGGTGACGAACATTAGTAAAAGCATTGTGTTCATAGTTAAGAATATTAAATCTAAGCAACATAACGATAAAAATAGTTAAACAGAAAATAAGACGCACTTTTTGTTTGTGATTGAGGTATTATAGACGTCATCGATGACGTTATTCTTCATCCCTACTCCCATGCTTGTCTGGGAAGCATCATAATTTCTACTGATTTAAGAGAGTAATTACAACTTTTCGAACAGATACACCGTTAATAAACTTAGAATCGCTTTGTATGCACAAGCTTGAAGCTTTACAGCTATTTTTTTCTAATAGTGTTTAACGCCCGTTTTTACTACTGAGACACCACAGGCGGTGTTACAACGTTTAAATAATGCTACACTGTCATTAAGAAATGTTATTTTATCACAAAGCTCATTAATAATAATGTCCTTTTTACTGCTGATCGTATCCTTCTGTTTCAGGATATATCGAACTATAGCAATCTTAGAGATGTAATTGTAAATCTTGTTCTTTGGGTCCACTGGAGAGGCCTTACAAAAATAAATATTCATCTTAAGAATAGATAAACCATCACCATTTAATATAACAAGCATGGTATGCAACTTATAACCATTAGCAAAAAAGACCCACCACCATATGAAACAACGACTATGGTGCAATAACATGATTAATTTATTAATTTTGCTATATTGAAATTAAGATATTCGTCTATATTATAGAAAGTATTTCTTTAATTTCCTTTTGAAAAGTTTGATCTTCTGTGAATTACATAAAAACTTCAGTAAAGCTGGAACACATATATGTATACCTACATTACAGAGTAATAGCTGCCCTTCTGTAAAATGTTAATGAATTAGCTGTTCTATTCAAGTGAACAGCATATCTAGTGTTGTGATTATATACAGAAAAGTTCAGTTTTAAGTCATCAAAGTTATCAGCCACAAAGCTCATGAGAGAATATACGTGTTCTTAAATAATGGTCTACATTGTTGAATACCAACACCACAGTGCATTCTTAGTGATCTAAATCTTAGTGATGAAAACTCCTATTTGCCCCAGAAAACTATTCCATATCTCATAACAGAATGAAAATACACATAATACACTAATCTTAATGTCTTTTGGTTTATAAAATTAACCAGGCTCTCAAAGCAAAGCATGCAGAGCTGAGCTTTGAAACTGTGGTCTCCAATTCAGCTCTTCTTCATCGATTTCAAGCCCCAAGAACTCGATATGACAACTTTCCTAATAATTTAATTAGTGTAACTAATAGTAAGTTCTGAAACTGGTTTATTTTTAGTTCTAAACTGAATAAAATTAGTGAAAGCTTATTAACTTCAGACATAGTATTAAGCTCTTTTTGTAGCTAAATTTGAAAGTTGAGCACATGAATTCCCAGAAACAAACACATTGGTGTCACCTGCTAAAAGCACTGTCTTAGATTCTTTGCTTAAGCATCATGATGAATCGTTGATTAAAAAAAAAAGACCCAATATTGAGTCTAATGTTACTCCCAGTTTAACAATGACGACACTGACACAATTATTGATGATAGTTTTTTGAGTTCTATTTGTTAAATATGAATTAAACCTTGCCAACACAATAAATATTTGATTTCTATAACAGCAGCTTATGATTTGTGCTATCAAATGCCTTAGCTAAGTCACAAAAATATTCTGAGAGGAAATTCCTTTCTATTTAGAGCTGATGAATTTCAATAGTAAGCTTTAAAATGGCATTACTATTTGACATCCCCTTCCTAAAGCCAAACTGGCATACTGATAGAATATTTTTGAATCAAAGGAATTAACAGTGCAATTATACATAGCTTTCTTAGTAAGCTTTGAAATTGCATTTAAGAGTGATATAGGTCTTATATATAGTTGGAAGGTTCACGTTTTATCATCTTTTTTAAATAAAGGCTTAATTACAGCTAGCTTCCCCTTTTAGAAATATCTCCGTTAAGAATGAATGATTGCAAATTTGCTAAGGGGCTCTCTTAATTCATGTGCACAATACTTCAACAATTTTGTGATTAACCTATCCCAACCATGCGAGTTTTTGCCCTTAAAGGACAAAATAATTTGTTCTTATTATTGTTATAGATAAACTATGTTATTGCCTCACATAAGTCGACAACCTTAACATTTACAACTTCGTTATCACAGCTTTTAACAGTGTCACTATTCACAAAGTCGATATTATGGATTAATTTGGCACAACTAAGATGAAATGACTGTGGCATACATAACACTTGCAACGTTTACAAGTAACAGACTTTATTCCACTAGACATCGGAAAATACTGCCAATGTCTACTCCATAGCTTCTTCCAAGACAAGAAAATTACATTTTCAATAGAAACTTCGTATAGAAAGGAAATGTAATCTGATTTTTATTTTAACCCGCCAAAAATGTTTAAAATCCATTAATTAGCACCACTACGATATTGGTATCCAGAGATTTACATAGTGTTTCTTCCATGCTTCTCCTAGTGAGAAATATGGAATTATTCCTTTGAAACAAGGAACGTTTCGGATTTATTGGAAAAACTTTAATTTATAAATATAAATATTAAGAGATGTCTAAAATAGTAAACATAAATGGTAAAAAGTTATTTTATTTTTTTAGATTTGCTAAAAAATTAAAACCCCACTATTAACGCTTGTATTATAAGTAACTATTTAAAACAAAGCAACAAACAATAAATATAACTATTTAAAACACCAAAGGATAAAATCTAATAGGGACAGCTTAGGTATTTCGCGAACTCGAATTCTGAGTGTGCATATCATGAATTTTGGGATTACTAACTATATTCGCTTTCAGATGGCTCTGCATAGATATAAGGAGAGCGTAATTGAATACAAACCGAAAACATGTATTACTTTCAGACGTGTGTATGGCATCGAAACAACAACAACAACAACAACAACAATAATAATAATAATAATATATTTCCGGATGTAAATATTCAGAAATATTTACTAACTGCCAAGAAAATGAAAACAGAAAAATTAACTCGAGGTGGTATTTGTACACTAAAAATTTCTCCTTGGTAATGGTTTATTTTATTTAGTAGTTTTGCAGAATATCACTCATATTTCTTTACGATATATTTCAATTGTTGGGTAATAAGTATCACAAAACTACTGTAAAGTACGGAAAACACAACAACGTTTTTCAGAGTTCAGTCATTTACGATAATTATAAAACTAAGCTATGCTCTCCAGCTCCTTAACCTCACATTTTTGTATGCCGGTAAAGTTCAGAAACAATTTCTTTCTTAGTTTCCTCAGGTAAACATAAAGTAGGGATTTAGGGGGGAAATAAATCAATAATAATGCAAAAAAAAAAAAAAAAGCTTGGCCGTCATTCAGAAACTCCCAATAAACAAACAGCACCTAAAAAACCAGAGTAAAAATAAAAGGCGATTTATCCGCCTTAATTAACGTGGTGTTCTACAAAATTGCCTTTTATTTCAATGACAAATACTGGGATTTCATGACATTTTGAAAAGAATAAGTACAATTTCATTACAGTTAATGTTTTAACTAATGAAACTGTAACTTCAGCGTTTATTAGCTATTATTTAAACACATATGTTAGCTGGAGCGATAGCAGCGACATCAAATGGATTTATTGAGAAGTAAACCCAACTAGGAGGGGATTTAGGAGCAACAACATCAAAGGTGCCGATGCAAGCACCGTATATACTTATACTTTTTAAGATCCTAGCCTAACCTAACCTAATTTCTTATGAAGAAATTTAGCTGCTACCACGACCACATTAAACCTATATTAACACAATGTCACTATAACTGAGTGCGCAATCCAAATGTGTATATTTTGACTGCGGCAGAACATCTCTTCTGTTTATTATCACGACAAAGAAGGTTTCTTGGCATCATGGCAGTGCTAAACGGTTTTCCCTAACCAACACAGAGGTGCAGCAATAAACGTGTAATACGTTTTCATAATAAGCCTGGCGGGCCTCGTGTAAAATAAATTATAAACTAATCATATTATCTCCAGAAAGTTCAGGTAACCTGGTGTCTAAGGCTGAGGGGGGTGGTATACACAGTTCTCGAGTGTACAGATCGAGAGTAAGGGAACGTTTGCCTTATATTGCTCCTATAAAACTAGATCAGATTGTGGTCTAGTGGTAGCGTTTGCGACTACTAATTTAGAAATCCTGGGTTCGGATCCTGTGATCTGGTTAGGTCAAGTTGTCTATGAAAGTTTTTTATTATTATTATTTTAATTTTATTACAGAGTTTTTCCTTACCCTGTAAAGGTGAATGCCAGAGTCACGGACTTCGAGTCAATTACACCATCATTAATGCATTTCAATTCAATTCATTTCATTTGATTCCTAAAGACTACACCTACAGTATTTAGTATACAATCTACAAACATCACGAGAATATCAATGCAGACAAAGGGGCAATAAATAGGACATTAAAACAACCTGAATCTCGGAATATTTATTCAATAGCCACCACAAGTATAGTTCCTCTATAACATAAATAATACATATTAAAGCCCGATTGAAATTGCGTTCATTTACATTACTACAAGCAATTTCGAATACACAGCAGTTTTGTACTCAGCAAATTTTGCGCGGGCCTAATTTTATGAATTTTGTGGCATTAGGAAACTTAAAATATTTCCTGAATATTATCTAAACACAGAAAAAATGATCCTGTTTCAGCACAGAATATCCAATAACATGTGCTTTATAATTTACTGAAAAAATGTACTTCCTAAATTCCAATTTATAACCTGCATGTGTTACAATATTGCTATTTTTCCTACTATTATAAAGGAAGTAAAATTGAATCTGTCGATGAAGACAGATGTTGAACTTTTACTAAGTTATAATAGATAAAGTATCGGTTTCAAACCGTTTTTTTTTTAATTGTGTTTAACACCCGTTTTAACTACTGAGGCGGCAAAGGCGGTGGAGCCAGATGATATATGAGATGAAATGATAAACTGCTAAAGGAGACTTTTTTTAAAGGAAGGAAGCGTCCCAGCCTAAGTTTTGAGTATGTTTCAGCATTTGCAATTTATGAGGATTGAGGAAAACCTGGAAAAAATCTCAGTCGGGGAGGACAGCCCTGGTGACTATAGAACTCCATACCTCCAGTCCGCGCCTTAACGACTCGGCCGCGGTTTTCAACCCTTCGAAATCACACGTATGCAAATCATGTTACTATCATATTAAATTACAATATTGAACAAGATACAGGTCTATAGAAAAAGATTGCATTTAATAAAAAAGAATGCTTAAACAAATTTCCCATTTGTCAAAAGAACCGAAGAAGTGAAGTAAATCTCGTTTGTAACCACAAGACAAGTCCAGCGATTATCTACGAAATATAGCAATCCACAATTGTAGATATGGTTGCACTGTATGTTAATTTGAACGAAATTCTTGGAAAAACAGGAAGCGATGAAACTTGTAAACATTACTATGTGCAAGGCATTTCAAAAGAGATGGTTAAAAGTTTATTGTTGAGAAGTAAAAAATTAAAAAAAAAAAAAACAGCAAAATAAATTTAGTAAACATTAATTTTTTCGAAACACTCTTCAGCAGTAGTGGTAGTTGTGGTGGTGGTGGTGGTAATAGTAGTAGTAGTACTAGTACTAGTATTAGTAGCAGTAGTAGTAGTAGAAGTAGTAATAGCAGCAGTAGTAGTAATAGTACTAGTAATAGCAGTAGTATTAGTAGTAGTAGTAGTAGTAGTAGTAGTAGTAGTAGTAGTAGTAGTAGTAGTAGTAATAGCTGTAGTAGTAATAGTACTAGTAATAGCAGTAGTAGTTGCAGTAGTAGTAATAGCAGTAGTAGTAGTAGTAGTAGTAGTAGCAGCAGCAGTAGTTGCAATAGTAGTAATAGCAGTAGTAGTAGTAGTAGTAATAGCAGTGTAGTAGTAGTAGTAGTAGTAGTAGTAATAGTAGTAGTAGTACTAGTAGTAGCAGTAGCAATAGTAGTAGTAATAGCAGTAGTAGTAGTAATAGTAATAGCAGTAGTAGTAGTAATAGCAGTAGTGGTACTAGTAGTAGTAATAGCAGTAGTAGTAATAGTAATAGCAGTAGTAGTAGTAATAGCAGTAGTAGTAGTAGTAGTAGTAGTAGTAGTAATAGCAGTAGTAGTAATAGCAGTAGTGGTACTAGTAGTAGTAATAGCAGTAGTAGTAGTTTTTTTTTATTGATTTATTTATGGACGCTCTTTAACATCTCAGGTCATCAGCGTCCCATTCAACTCAGGGCGTGAAACGGCCGACAAATTTTGCTCAGAGGCCTCTCTTTCAGGCTTGAGGTTCTTTTTCGTGCCGTAAATGTACGACACGGGACCCACGGCTTTACTTCCCTTCCGAAGGAAGCCATACTTAGGATTTTTACGCCCGAAAAAATCCATCGATCCTGGCCGGGTTCGAACCCGCGTTTTGGGCGTAGGAGGCAAGTATGGTAACCATTACACCACCAGACCGACAGTAGTAGTAATAGTAATAGCAGTAGTAGTAGTAATAGCAGTAGTAGTAGTAGTAGTAATAGCAGTAGTAGTAGTAGTAGTACTAGTAGTAGCAGTAGTAGTACTAGTAGTAGCAGTAGTAGTAGCAGTAGTAGTACTAGTAGTAGCAGTAGTAGTAGTAGTAGTAGTAGTAGTAGCAGTAGTAGTACTAGTTGTAGCAGTAGTAGTAGTAGCAGTAGTAGTGTGGTGGTAGAAAGAATAATAATAATAGTAATATTTGATTGTAGTAGCAGTAGTAGTAGTTGTAGTACTGGTGGCGGTGGTGGTAGTTGTAGTAGCAGTAGTAGTAGTAGTAGCTAGCGGCTGCAGGAGTATTAGTAGTAATAAAAGTATTGGTGATGGTTGTGGTGGTATAGTGCCAGTACCTCCACGGGTGGCCGAGGTCGTTAAGGCGCGTACTCGTGAGTGGGAGGTCTGCGGTTCGAATCCCGCCAGGATCGTACTCCCTGATTGAGGTTTTTTCGAAGTTTTCCTCAGTCCTCATAAATGGCAAATGTCGGGGTAGTACCTTAAACTTAGGCCTGAAATGATTCCTTCCTTTAAAAACTAAAAAAATTATTTCCCAATATATCATTTCATGTATCATCAGTGTCACCGCCTGTGGTGCCTCAGTAGTAAAAACGGGCGTTAAACACTAATCAAAAAAACAATAATGTCAGCGGTTATCATTATACTCGTAAGTGCTACTTGAGATCTAACTTTATTTGCTTTTTGATCATTTGACCAAGTATGTAATCAAGCGCAAATCATATTGAATGAGGTGAGACATTAATGTTACAACACCTGGTGTACTGTTACGGACCTGAGACCAATGTGTTTGGAATGATACCAGAAGAAAGAAAAACTGTTTGACTTCTTGACATTCAGTACGGAGGCCAATTTTTATGGATATGTTCGAACAATAATAAAGCAAAGGTGAAATTATTCCCTTAATTATGATGTCCGACCTCTAAGTTGAGAGCTTCTGTCTTTCATACTTCTCTCTCTCTCTCTCTCTCTCTCTCTCTCTCTCTCTCTCTCTCTCTCTCTCTCCTTCCTTTCTCCTTTCTTTCTTTCCTAGAGCGACCCAATGAACTATGAACCAATTTGCGGTATTTTGCCTATAGGCGAGAGTGCCGCACATTGCCATCTGCGAGTGACGCTGACACAGCAGTGCAACAGTTTCCTAAACAATTTATCAATTTTACGAAAGCAAATGCTGAAACTGACCACCATCATTGTGCATACATTTTTACACCTCTTTAACAAATTATCTACCACTCGCTTTAGTTCATGTTTGCTTATTTCCTGGTTAATATTTTTTGCTGTTCCCGGTATGTGCGTTTGTCTTGTATACGGTATTTTTAATTTACTCCAGAGATAAAAGTAGAGGGAGCGAGAGGACCGCAAATCCCTACTAATAATTCAAGTCATTCTGAAACACATTTCAATTTCTCGCATCGAAATATTTGCTGTATGAGATGTAGCACAGTCTTGTTGAAAAAAAAGCGAAACCACGCACCCTGTCGGTGAATTCTCCAAAATAACAGAGAAATTTTTAATATGGTGGAGTATATGGTGTCAACCGTTGCCTAGAAAAAAATGGCCTTATTATCCTTTCATGGCGCACCATATACAGACTTTTTCGTCATGGAGGGGGCACTTCATGAAAGATCAGGATTCTCAGAGCGCAATAACGATTATTTTTGCACACACATAACTGTGAATGTGGAATTATACCTGTCTTAGAATAATATTATAGTATGGATGGTCAGACTCACTCACAAATTATGCGCTTACGTACAGGATCACCAGATGGGAGAGCTAGTGTCACGGTTATTTTATGTGGTTTTAACAATTTAGTAGCTCTTTGCACAAAACATAATAAATACATGTTTGTCTTAACTGACTTTGGCCGGGAATTCTCTAAACAATCTCATTTAATATCTCTTCAGTGAGAACCCTAAGCTATCTGTTAAGTTTTTTTTTTAACTGAACATTACCCTTAGAATGAATTTTATTATAAAGATAATGCATTGTTGAACATCTGGGACTTTCACACCCAAGTATCTATCTTCAAATCGTCTTTGAACTTGGAGAGCTGAATGAATTAGCACATTTGAATCGTAAATAAATGCACGCTGTGTAGAAGAAAAAATTCTACCGAGCCACAATTCACGTCGCTATTCATACATAACAAAACAAGTCACTAGTAATAACTTAATTGAACTCAACCATTATCAAAATCATACGGACAGCCAGAAGCTAGCATGAGTGGGAAACATATGAGCATACGCACATGGAAAAACACCTCAACTTGATTCATAATTCATTGGACGTGAAATGGGTTACAGCACTGTATCATGAACTTACAACCCTAATGCAATGTGCATTTACCTTAGAAAAGATGGAATTTGCGTTGCAGTAGTAATTGATGTTATACCATACCATCTAAAATGACATTTATACTGCATCTATTTCTTGGTGTAATCGAAAGAGAAATGAAAATTGAAGTGAATAGATTGACTAGGTATATATTTACTAATATTGCACATATCTTAGTTATTTACCTGTTTTTAAAAGCACTCCTTTTTGATGAAATGGGAAATCGGCATTTCATTATACTTATCAAATCAACGATACTATTTGTAATTTTTCACTTCTTAAATTCTGTTTTATTTAAATTCCTTTAATGCATTCTCATAATATACAGTACTTTCTGTTCTTGGAAGTGATATTTTAAGAAATAATTCGCAATTTATATTGTAATCTTTTATATTGAATGTGGTTCTTTTTGTCATAACTATAGCAGATTGATAGACATGATGACGGATAATGCTGTTGGAAACACGACGTGACAGCATATACATTGCATTTTTTTCTCGCCTATATTATTGTGTTTTCACATGTGATCGTGTAAACCTCAACTTTGATCTCCAATGCATTCCGGGAGCTGTAATAAATATGCAGGCCTATCTATTGCTCTATGAGTATGTATGAGACAGAATTTGTGGCATATGGTTTGGTAAAATTGGCACAATGCATCCATACGCATGCACGCATACATAAGCCGTAATAGGTTATATCCCTAGCTCGTATATGCTGCGGCGCCGTGCGTGTATGTGTATGTTCTGACAGATGATAAATGGGACCTCGTGGCCTGATGAATTGTAACCGTTTCTGAACCCCGCTGATGTTTCAGTAACGCTTTCCTGGTGGGGTAGTCTGAGTTGGCATAAAGCTTCCTATGCCCCTAAGATTTCCACTGGAGTTCACTAGCTATCTCATTCGTCTATCCCTTCTTTAAACATCTTCCATTGTTTCTTTCTAGCTTGTTCCTTTCCGTTTTCGCCTACAACTTTCCTTCCGGTTTTTCTTTTCCTATTCATTATTTTTCTTGTATATATTGGAAACCTGGCCGTTTTGAGAGACGCAGTATTTCTCAAGCCAATTTTTGGTCACGTAGCAAAAACAATTTACATTAGTTTTAGTAGCCGGTTGGTTATTCTTTATGAGTGAAAATTAATTTATCGTTATCGTCATCATCATCGGCGCTATAACCCTGGGTGGGCCTCCTTCACAATCGGTATCCATTTAAACCAGTCTCACTTCATCTTATTACCTCCATAATCTTGGATCCTGTAGGATGTTATCAGGCCATTTTTCCCTCTTGCCCAGTAAATTCTTGCATTGCATTAGCTGTTAAATATGCTGTTTTTTTTCATACGATAAATGTTCCGGTCATTTTAGCCTTGCTGCTTTTATAAAATTTATTATATTCGTTTTATTGTTCGATTAATTTCACGATTACACCTGTTCTTTTATAGGTCCATAAATTATCCTAATTGTTTACCTTTCGAATTTCCTTAGTATTTCCTTCTCAACTATTATCATTGTCCCCATATGTTTCAGCGCCATATGTGACCCAGGTATTGCGCGCGCGTGTGTGTGTAAGAGATGTCATAAGTCTTAGCAACTTTTTTTCTCCCGAACAAGGGACAACATGAAAAATCTAAGATATACGATTGAAAGTACAAGGCATTTACTGTTGAGTGGTGCCACATACGGAAGACTTGGTATAGGCGGCCCTCGCAGGGAAAAGAAGCAAAACGGACAACATTGGTTTATTATGGCAGGAGTTACACAGAGTTGCAAATACTTCACAGGACGGGTCCCCCAAGTAATCCATGGCGTTAGCAATCTTCGAAGTAGTCTCCAAGCACATCGATGATTCATGGCCAGCGATGTGGAAGGCGCTGAAAACCATCTGCTGCATAACGCGTCGAAATGCCTTCAAAATATCCACTTTGTTAGCAAAACGTTTCCCAAGCAATGGCAGCTTCACTTTAGGAATGAAATCATAATCACAGGGACTGAGATTGGGCAAATATGGCGGGTGTGGAAGAACTTGAGTGTGTGACACTTGTTTGTCTCGTTATCGTGGAGAATAATGGCGTTGTTCAAAAGTTGGATGTTTGGTGCATACGGTACAGCGCAATTGTGACACCACAAAAGACCTGTAATACTGGGCATTCACAGTGATTCCCCCCCCCATGCGCTGTAGACACACATGCACACCTTGACTGTCATACCCAGATTGACAATGACTTTTGTTGATGAAGGAGCTTGGCGAAAGGTGTGTTTGCGTGGTGACCCAGAGTGACGCCATTCATTAGACTATCGTTTGAGTTCTGGTTCATATGCCCTTGCCCACTTTTCATCAATTGCAAGATGCAATTCAACATGGCATCCCCTTCTTCCTGAAATCTCGCCAAATTGACGGTACATGTTTTGTAGGGGTCCACTTCTGTGCCTCACTTAATTGAGATACACCTTTCACACATTTTCCGCATGTTTAGATTCTCCCGTAAAATGAAATGTATTTTTTTTTCTAGAATTCCTGTTAGTTTTTCTAATTCCACAAGTGTCCAGCGCCTATCATAGCATAAGCACTGGTCCACCCTCTCATCCCGTCCTTGTCAGCAGGCACAGAACGCCCACTGCGCGGCAGATCGACAGTCGACATTCTGCCCCGTTTGAAGGCCTCTGTCCACTCGCCACTGTTTGATAGGACAGGACAAGCGCACCCAGTGCTTCTGTAGCTCTGTATAGCCTTCTCGTGCTTTCCTGCCATGCTATTTTCACACTCGCAAATTGTTCACTCTTCGTGACCCCCATTCCTGACCACTATCACTCACCAACTGAACTCGGGACGTGCTGACACACGCACCTGCTCACATACACCATCTGGTGGTTTTATTCGAAAATACATTTCATAATCTTCATTGGTATATCTTTGATTTTTTGTGTTGCTTCTTGTTCACGAGAAAAGAAAAGCTTTCCATGATTTATAACTTATTTCTCGCTTGTGTAAATATATGTGTGTGCATTTATGTTATTTAATTGGAAGTTTACTTTTCGATATGCAAAACATGCTTTACTCCCAGCTTAGACTCTTATCTATGATAGTGCTGCTCATTTTGGCTCCATTATTAATTGCATTTCCCAGATACTTGAATTCAGATGCTCCTTAAAACATGTTTTGCCCAACTTTTAAAATTTCTTCTCTTCTGTTCTCTGACGCTGATATAATCATATATTTATTTTCTATATTCCTCTTCAGTTCTAACTTCTCCTTCCTTTCTCCAATTCTTCACATACCATTATAATTGTTTTTCTCGACCTTACTACAATGGCAACTTCCGGTATGCACGGTAGCATATTGGTTCCCTTACATGTTTCTGACGCCGGAGGAGCCCCTCCAAATGACTTCGCCTCTCAGATGGTCCGTTTCCATCCCAGACCCCGGAGCAGAACCTTTCCAAAGCGCAAGCCACCATCACACCGCATCAACTCACCTCGCCCTAGCACTTTCGACCTTGTAACTGAACCAATGATATGAAATGAAAGGAAATGGAAGAAATAAAATAAAAAGCTATAATGCTATATTCTTGTTTCTTACACCGGTAGGTGTATTCCAGAACTTTTATCATTCATTTCAGAAAGTGCGTGTTTACATTTGTTACAGTATTGTTGTTCATATTTATTTAGATCTAAAAAGTAACATATATAATAACACTAAACTAAATTATATATCCCCATACTTGTTGGAAGCCGAACCAGCTGTTAAAACAAAGATACAAATTACAAAACAGCACTATTATTTACTTACTAAGTTAAAACAAAAACTCTTCCTCCGGTTTCCAGAGAAAATGTGTACTGGATTCAGTACGAGTATAATTTATCTTAAATTTATTTCTTCTGTGTCACAAGCAAGTTCCCAATTCTTGTTAATTATGTATAAAACAAATTTATCTATCTATGTACAATTTATACCCTGATACCTAACTTATTAAGTAATTTAATTTCTCTTAAGTTTGAGTATATTATTATTATTATTATTATTATTATTATTCATACGTAACCTTTTAATACTAGTTGCTTTTTATTAATAAATAACATTTATAAATCTTACCAATTTTAATATTTTAACATATTAAAATAATTACTTGCTTCCTAACTTATTTTATTATTTTTATCATCTCATAAACATAATTATTATAAAAATGTATATTTTATTTCTTCCAAAGTTTAAGTTTATTTCTTTCTATTCAAATATATATAGATGTTCACTTTTTTGCTATCCTATAAAACCATGTCACCTCGCTTAACACCTAAATCACTTTAGCTCACTTAACTTCTATTATTATTATTATTATTATTATTATTATTATTATTATTATTATTATTATTATTATTATTAAAACCTCTTTGGCATTTCTGAGCGTTTAACACTTCACTACTACGTCTTTGTTTTATAACCTATATCCTCGCTTCACTAAAACTATAGCCATTAAAGGGAAAAGCAGAAAATTGGTGGAATGTTAACTACCCATTCCTGATTTCCTTACGGACCAGGGAAAACCGCGATAAAACCCACGGTCAGCATGGTCGGCCGTTACCGCCTGAGTCAACCCACTGGGCGAGTCGTCCGGCAGGAGTGTTTATCTTCTAAGTTACTACTGCAGCTTAAAAATATAATTTATTTAACTTTGCAGACCACCTGCACAAGATTTTCTGTACTGCTACGAAATGAAGATGTCAAATCTCCAACCTCATGAGACTAGGCACTATGAATTGTAATCCTTTAAAGGAGATATAGTCAGCGACCTTTAATACACATCAGCACAATCTTCTCTTTCTCCCTCCCCCTTTCTCTCCTTCTTTCCCAAGTGGAAACAAGTAAGAAACTTTAATGTACCAGATTTAGCCAGAGTCCACCGAATGATTTCTGCTACTTTAGCGAGACTTATCCTGCAATATTTGCATAATACAGAAAGTTTTCCAAGCGGCAATATAGGAATTTAGAATGTATGCACGTCGAGTTCTTGGAATAAGAGAGACTCAGGAAAGGTGTTCCATATTCAATGCCAGGCCGCGTATCCGTAGGAAGAAGGGCTTCTTTCCCGGCGGATGGAAAAGAATTAATTTTCCTTCCCCACCGCGCTTGTATACTGCAGCGATCGTTTTTCAATAAATCCCCCTATTGAAGTCGAAACTTTCGCATATTTGGGACCGCGTGATGTATAGAGGTCGTAATGGAGGCGGGCCGTGGTACTAATTCACGTGGCCCTTCCCCACTAGAGTTTAATGCTCTTGTCTAGATCATTCTGTTTTAAAGGAATAATTTACTACGCATAACGAACATTAATGATAAATCTATTTTATTTAACTCTGGTACTAAATTATATGTAGCCAGAGTGCGGCACATAAGGTAAAGACTATCGTCTATCGCCCGTTAGATTCTCTCGATGGTGGTTGGGTGCTTATTTTTAATCTAAGTGTCATTATATTTATATTCGGGCTGCACTTTTTTCTCAAACTGTAGTCAGGAAATAGCAAAACTCATCCCTTGGCAAACATCTTACTATAGTTAGTATAATTAACAAGAATGAACTATTTATAAGTGTTTTCTGAAGCTATAGATAGAACTATCCACTAATCATTCTACAATACCCCTAATAAAAACCTCAAGTAAATTGCTTAAGTAAAACATCTTCGTTTGCAGATAATTTTGGTGACCTATTTGGCGCATTTTCTCTTTACCTAATACCTTCTCCTCTCCTCTTCCTTATCCCGTTCATTTGACTACGTCAGGATGGTTCGCCTATAACGTGCAAATCCGCTCCCGGGCCTTCCACACAGGGTGGACAGCGTAAATTATACTTCCTTTCTGCCTTCTGTTCAAAAGTGTTAGGTCCGGAGACTTCTCCGAATAGCTCTTGGTATCAAACATCTTAAAATTTATTGCAATATAGAAAAATTTGTCTAAAGCGTAAAGTTACCTTTTGTAGTGTTCTTAATGAGGGCAGCATTCAAATTCTTTTATCTGTTGTTTAAAAGGGGGATTTTATTAAAATAATATTTTGAGATTTTTTGTTTATTTACACTTGTGTAACTTTGCAATTATCGATGTGTGTATTATAATTACATTGTTATGTTTGAAAATTAATTTTGTAATTTTAAACCACCTTTCTCCCTTATTGTAAAATTACTTTTCTATGACTATACGCTGGAGGGGTTTCCTTCCAGTAGATTTCCAAAGCTAAAACTTGATTGCTGGTGTCGAATCTTAATTATTGGGTTACAACGCCGCCATACGGAGCACCGTAAGTCAACTTTTTTTTTTTTTCTTTTGTGAACGCTGGGGTGACTTTTCGGGTTATTATTTCTTCAGCTTGCCCCGATTTTATCAATTATACGAGGGCAGTTCAACAAAGAATCATTAAAATGTTTTCACAGGCATAATTTCTCGTACTAAAATTTAGCTTTACAACATTTTGTTAGCATAATACGTAATATACACTTGATGTTAGTGTCACTTCCGGTTCCCGAATGTGAGAAACATGCAAGTTGAGACATGAAGTTCAGTTCCGTCTAAAGCAAAATGAAGATGACAGGCGACGAACAATGTGCTGCTCCGAAATTATGTTTTCGTGTCAACAATACTTCAGCTGAGGCCTAAGCAATGTTACAGGAGGCCTATGTAGTGTTTTTTCTTCCCTGTTGTACACTTCAAAGGTGGTTTAAGATCTTTAAAGAGGAAAGATAATCAATTTTAAAGGCAGGGAGATCCGGCCCTGCAATTTGTGCTTTAGCAGAAGAAAACATTTAACACACTTGCTTTCGTTGATCGTTAAACAACGTTAAGAACACTCAGAAATTCTGAACATTTCACTGGATGCCACCCGCATATTAGCAACAAAAAATTGCACATGAGATGTGTTTGTGCACTGTGGGTTCCAAGACAGTTGATTTGTAAACAAAAGGATGTTCGCGTGCAGGTTTCATGTAGTTGAAAATGATGTTACAGGAAGATGCGGAGTTTCTTCCAAGCTAATCACTGTTGATTGAACTTGGTTGCTAGGTCATTTCGATTCTGAAAAGCTCTATGTGGAAATCTTCATCGTCACCAACACAAAAAAAAAAAAAAAAACTCAAGTAGTTGCTTCTCTGGGAAAGTTATGATCATCACATTTTTTGTATTCAAGGAGTAGTTCACCTGCACGCCTTAGGTACTTGCACACACAGTTGTAACTGAGCAATACTGCAGAGTTGTGCTGAAAAATCTGAAACTCTGCAAACCCTTATCACATACTTGTAAAAAGCCGCATTTCAGTGCAACAAGCTGGGTGCTGTAACACGATAATGCACGATCGCACATGGCAAAATCATGTGAAATGTGCACTTTACCCTTCCTCTAGTCCTCATTTAGCCCCTTGTAATCTTTTATTTTTTCCCAGTTTGAAGAAAGACCTTTGTAGGAAGCATTTGTACCATCAGAAGCAGTGGTGAAGGCTGCGGAGGCCATTCTGAAGGACCTGTCACATGTTTCCAGCATATCTTTGAAGACTGGCAGGAACGCTCGGAAAAGTGCTCTGTTTTCAAAGGGGACTACTTTGAGAAAGATCATCAAAAATATGAGAATGGATAAAGTTATGTTGCCAAAAAAATTATGATTATACTTTATTAAACAACCTTCATATCTGAATGACAACGCGGTAATTTCGCCTATAAGCGAGCGTGCTGCCGTGGGCCAGTTGTAGAGATAATGCTAAATCAGTTGTTTAACATATCGCATAGTCATAATATAAATATAATTAAAGAATAAAATGTATCTTATTTTCATAAGGTGCGCAACTCTTTCATAGGAATATTGTGTCTTTTTCCCCAAGGGTTTATGACGCCTACTTTAGAAGTAGACTTTATTGCTGTTCCTTTTAAGATGGAGATGATCCTTGCCTTTAAGTTCTTACATGCATGTATATTATATTTTTTGGTTACTCTATTTTTTAATCTTTAACAGAATTAACGATTAGAGTAGCTAGATCAAAGATCCAAAAACCAAGCTTGATTACCGTATTTTTGTTATAGTACCTGCACCAACGTAAATTTATGAGCTTTTTTAACCTCGAAGTTTTTGTATCTCTTTGCACGGAGATAAACGATGCTTATGTTTTTTCTGTGAAAGATGACGTTGCAATTTTGAAGGGGGATTTTTTAGCGATGCCCACGCCACATAAATTTTGTTCAGAGGACAATGTATTGGGTTTTTCTTCATCTTTCTTTCTTGCTTTTAGAGGAGCATTTTATCTCCCAATCTTTGACCCTCTAGGGTTATATTCCTGAAGTAATGAAAAACTGAATCACATGAAATATATATATATATATATATATATATATATATATATATATATTAATAGTTCTGAAACCATCTTCGGACTTTGCCATACATAGATTCTCGCTGCTCTTCTGTGTATATTATTACAGTCCATTTTGAAATTAAATTGCCTGTTCTTCCAAACGTCAGAATGTGCTACACACACGTAAAACTTAAGTAAACATGACTTTAGTTGATGACATAATGCCAAGCATCTCAACGAAAAGAATTTATTAAAATATATCATTACTGGCCTATTTTACTGTGATCGTTGGTTTAAACAAAGCTTCTGGTTCTGCTGTCAGCATCATCAGTAAACTAGCGTTCCAGGCCTAAGTTTAGGGTACTTCCCCGGCATTTGACATTTATGAGACCTAGGGAAAATCTGGAAAAAACATCAGTCAGGGAGGATGGACCTGGTGGGATCCGAACCCCAGATCTCACGCTCACGAGTTCGCGCCTTAACGACCTCGGCCACTCGTGGCGGTTGAGAAGAGGGATAGAAATGGGAGGGATAAGGGTGTAGGAAACTTGTGGTGCAGAAGTTGTTTGTTGACCAGTGACGGATCTCTAGTCTTTCTTATTTGAAAATCACCGTCTTTGTACATGTTATCTGGATGCATGGATGCATCTCCATTTCTAAGGCCTCTCTCCTAACCAAATTAAAATATCCTAATGTTTTTGCAATTACTATTATTTTTTCAATTTCGCTTATGTTCTCCAGACCGAATGTTAATGGTGTTCCACATTCGTATAGTACTTTATATATTCCAGTGGAACTGATAGAATACTTTGGATCCGTTACTGGTCATCAAACAACATCTGCACCACAATTTTCTACCAATCTTACCCCATCCCACTTATAACGATCCTGTCCCTCTACCTCTCCAAACACTTTCAGACACTGATGATGCTGGCCGCAGAGCCAGCAAAAGCTTTGGTTTAAAGTGTAATTAAAACTGCGCAAAATATTTCGATAATGATCAAATAATAATAATAATAATAATAATAATAATAATAATAATAATAATAATAATAATAATAATGCCTGCTATAAAATCCTAAAGAAAGTTATTAAGGTCCTATTCCTTTTCGTAACTCCGTTCGTGGAGTGCATAACATTATAAGGAACAAGGAAAATAAACAGTGTGTTTTGCACTTCTGTGTATTACGTGAGAGTAGGACGTATAATTACTACCACAAACGCCATGTTGTGATGCGCGGAAACTCCAATTAGAATAAGTGATTTCTCTCTTAAACATTTATTCCATACTCACTCCTGCCACACATGTGATGCAATCCCTTTATCAGGCGCTCTCGCATTCTCAGCAGTATAGCAGACATAATTTCATTTGCTGCTTGCATTGTACTTTCAGTTACGCACAAACAGCGCCCCTTTAAGATAAGCCGCCAATCTCATTGCTTCCTATATGCTTATAAAAAGAGGAATGCAGAAATATAAAACTTCAGTTGCGGGTCAGGGGAATACAAAAAGGACATGGAGAAAAAATGTTACGGACCGTTTGAGGGATAAGGATAGATGTTGGACACAAATTTAATGGTAGTTTTAACTATGTAGCAGGCATATAGCAATTTATAATGAAGTACTTGCACGTTATATTTGTGTACATAAAATATATTATATACACTATAATGTGATTGTAGATTATATTGAGTCAAAATGTACACACCTTTTCAGAGAATACATCAATAAAAGTGTAAAAGTAGTCGAAGAAAATGGTCAAAGTTGACTATGGAACGAGCTGTGCTAGAGGCAGGTATAGCGGAAGCTTCAAGACGCTACAGCATTCAATGGGAATGTTTACAGAAAGGAGCAGCAAAGAGTGTTAGGAAGATACGTGGGTAGGTCCACAATTTACGGCCTCGCCCGTAAGCATTATCTCCTTCACAAAACCCTTATCTGGTGTCATATCTTATCTGTCAAGTAAATAATTGCAGCTGTAACTTCCGCTCCGCTGTGTTCAGTTCAAATACAGTTGCATAAAGACGGCTACGTGTAGAAAATTGTGACATGTTCAAAATGGAGTTTCGAGCTGTTATTAAGTTCTTCACAAAAGAAGGACATACTCCAAATGAAATTAAACAGCAATTGGACGGTGTGTATGGGGAAACATTTCCCTCATATTCTACCGTAAAAGAATGAGACAAAAATTTTCGAATGGGTCGAGAAAGCATTGAAGACGAAGAGCGTGCAGGTCGACCCTTCATGGTGCTAACTCCTAAAAACATCAAGTTTGTGGAAGAAGAAATTATGGAAGACTGACTACTCAAAGTTACAGAAATAGCAGCAAGGTTGGACCTTTATAAAACAATAGTCCAAATTATTCATGAGCATTTAAACATGAATAAGGTTAGTGCAAGATGGGTGCCTAGACTTCTTTCCTCAGTCCAAAAGTAGCAACGAGTTATCTGTTGTCACGCATTTTTGGAGCTCTGCCGTGCCAACGAGAGAGAAGTTCTGCAAATCATTGTTACAGCAGATAAAACTGCGGTCCTCTACTATGATCCCTTGTCTAAAAGAGAATCAATGGAGCGACGTAAACCAGGCGAAGCACAGCCTCTAAAGGCCAAGGTCACTCAATAAACCAAGAAGATCATAGCCACAATCTTTTGGCACTGTGAAGGAATTCTATTCATTGACTTCAAGGAGACGAACACCACAGTAAATGGGGAGTACTATGCTGGCCTACTGCACAGACTGCGTGCTTCCATCAAAGAGAAAAGGCGAGGAAAGCCTAGATCTAGCTCCCAGTGACTATTTCCGCTTCTCAAAACTCAAGAAGGACCTTCCAGAAAGGAATTAATTATTATATTACCCAGCATAATTCAAAATTAATACAAGAAACATTTACAATTTTGCTAAAGTGATCTTACATATTTAAATTTTGCGAATGTAATTAATAAGAAAACCAAATCATATGAATAATTAATAATTGATCCCCGGGATGCGCCTTATAAATAAATACTGTTTCAACTCTCCTAATACGGTTTCTGAGAAAGGAAAGAAACAAAGAGGTATCACCAGTTCAACTGAGAAAGGTCATTATAAAATAGTTATTGCTTGTTACATTGTTGCTGGTAACTTTTTAGTTCCATGTTATATATCTGGACATAAAATATGCTAGGAACAAAAAAGTTAGACGATGGTCCTATTGGCAGTATGGGCGGTGTTCATACTCTGGATGAATTAATCCAGACATTTTATAAATGATTGGGGTATTTTGCAGAAACAGTCCTACCGCAGTAATCACCCCATTCTACTTATTCTTGGCAACCATGTAGCGCACGTTAATTTGTCTGCAATTCAGTGTGTCCCAAATAATGGTATCATCACTTTTCTGTTCCTCCACGTACTACACATAGACTTCAGCCTTTGGAATTGGGCTGTTAATCCCTTTAAAGATGACTATGAAGTTGCTATGGACACAAACCACATAAGTATCCAGGTCGCAAGATCAATCAATAAGATATACCAGAACTAGTAACACATACTTTTGTAAAAAGCACGACCATTTCATGTGCATCATCCTGCTTCAGAAATTCTGTAATAAGGCCTTTCGATAGACATGTGCGATATATACATACGAATAAGAATTATCACCCTCAACTTTTCATTCAGACACACTGAGTAACAAACCTATAAATGCATCTACTTTGTCAGACAATGAGAGTTTCGAGGTCCCTTCTCGTTCGTCAAATACAATGCATAATGCTGCCTCAAATCTACCTAATGAGAATATATCTTGTGAATGTATCTTTCCTCTACCTGTTGTATCTTTCACAGATGCTGCCAATATTCTTGCTGGTCCATATCAAATTAATATTGTTGTAAAGTCTGATTCTTCTAGGAATGTCATTGACATCAATGAAGAAAATGAATAACACCTAAGCCAGGTGTTAAACCAGCAATTAGGAAAACATTATCATTCTGACCACAACATTTGGCTACTTCCAACAGCAAAATGTCCAAAAGAAACAGGGACAAGTCTGCCAGAAAACTAAAATATTTATAAGATCACCTTTCAAGATCCAGTTTCTGGATAAACAGGATGAAATTTTATGGTTTCTACGTATCCAAAAGCCTACCCAAAAAGGGAAAATCAACAGCAATCTTCAATTTCATGAAATTGAAGATGCCAGAGTCACCAATTAATAATCCTTTCCTATTAAGTGCATCATATACAGTAACAGAGTGCAGTGGTTGAGGCAGTAACGCTTGAGACTTGCATTCAGGAGGTCTGGGGTTCAGTTTCCGTTGATTCGGCCATCCCGAAATACGAGTATGTTTATATTTATGTCGCAATTTTTACAAAAGCATGTTTTACTAGTTCTGGTATATCATGTTGATTGGTCTTGCGGCCTGAATACTTTTCTGGTTTGTGTCCATAGCAACTTCAAAGTCATCTTTCAAGGGGTTAACAAGCCCACATCCAAAGGCTGAAGTCTATGTATAGTATGTGGAGGAACAGAAAGCATGATGATCCCATTATCTGGAACACACTGAATTACACACAAGTTAACGTGCGCTACATGGTTGCCAAGAATGAATAGAATGGGGTGATCACTAAATGATCAGACTGTTTCTGCAAAATACCTCAACCATCTCCATTAATCTATCCAGAGTCTGAACTCATCCAACTCTGCAAATAGGACCATTCTCTGTAAATTTTGTTGCTTCCAGCGTCGAGGTGTTTTATCTAGAAACATGTTAGGGAAGTTGCTGCCCGTAGATTCTGGCCGCCCTGTGTCTCCATTGGGTGGAAGGCATAAACGACCAGCGTGAGCAAGGCCGAAGTGCTGAGATATCCTCTTTTGCCCGTCTAGTCCAGTCCAATGCCCAATTTTAACGACAGTTACACCCGCAACTATCTAACAAACAGTTCATTTTGCACGCATTTTTACAAAGACTATTTTCTTCTATTGTCGCGCACCTTTCACCCTTTCAGGTTGTATCATTACTTATGAAACATTCTGCACATATTACGATGTAGCAAATAAGATTAAGAAAACCATTAGATAAGAAAATTGCTGTGGGATATTCAAGCATCTGAACAACCTGCCGCACATTTTATAGCGCGTTTGATTACAGTTTAGTGCTGATTTACATATACATTAACGAATGCCAAGTAGTGACTTTGTGTTCCAGTTGATTGAAAATTGGTATGCGCTGGAAATATTAATTTAAATCATTGTTCCTGCATCGTTTCAAAGATATCGCAAAAAGTATTATGCCATGCTGGAAAGAGGGAATGAAAACAAAAAAAAATAACGAATGAAAGGAAAAACCAAACTTAGGTAGTGTTTTTTTAGCTTAATTTAATTCATTGTTGATTTAGCTAAAATGCAATTAAAGTACAGCTGAACGTTAATGTTACCGTTGAATGGTTATTAATTTTCAGAATGCAGTCAAAAATAATAAAATAAATTACACATATCCAACTGCAATATACCTCTATATGGATGAAGCCTTCGGGTTTATATTCCAGAATTAGTATGTCATCAGAGCACGCCCATCACTCACAACTGAGTGACATTTCAGATGGACATGTCCTAGAGATAATACAGTAACTTGATTTGTTTGGGACAGCAAAAGCAATTCGCAGTACAGAGATAGTTGCTGCTACTACTACATATTGCATTAATCCAGAAATCCTAAACTATTTTAATAATGCATTAAAATAACCGCAAACGTCTACAGCCCAGACTAACTTTTCGTTGAGATTCCTTGGTTATTCTTTCTTCCAATTTGTTCCTTCTTTTCTTAAGCGATCTTTGTACTTTTAATTATAAAACAAAAAGTTTATAACAAAACGACTGCTATAATTATATAACTATATAATTTATATCTGAATTAATGTTGGGTATGAAAAACAATTATTTTTTAATGTAAGAGAGAATAGAATTTATAGTCAGTAGATCACATTATTATTATTATTATTATTATTATTATTATTATTATTATTATTATTAGTAGTAGTAGTAGTAGTAGTAGTAGTATCATCATTATTATTATTATTATTATTATTATTATTATAACTATACTTTTAAAACAGATTCATTTCACTAATTTAATTCCTGGAGTTAAATTATAATATTTTGCTTCTTAAGAGAATAAGGATATATAATGAATGTCTGCTTTATTTTGTAACCATTAAAATTCCTCTGGCGACTGTCTAGACCAAGAGCCGTTAGTTTTGGTTTGCTTTTAAATTATTAAATTATCACATACTCCTGGCTTAGTTATAACATTAAAATTTAAATATAGTTATTGAAAATAAACGTAATAGTACATTCTCAACTTTCAGATGTAGCCATGTCTTCGTGGTGTAACCACAAGATTTCTGTGCCCTGTTTCATGAAACTCGTGATTTAGTAAAACTAGTCTGCATTCTAGTATTAATTGTGTGTGTTTGTACAACTAGAGCGCAAACTAATAGTTACTAGTGTGGTAGATTGATAGTATCACGTGCGATATTTTTGTCAGCGTTCTGTATAATGAAACATTTGGTCTTGTAATATTGTGTATTGTTAACAAGTGGAATTCTACCCGTGAATCTTGAATGGTGAATGTACATACTAGTGTACATATTTTAGGTTAGGTATTGGTTCTATGAATTAAACTCGACGCATTTTAATTATAAAGCTCATTAATGTGTATTTATGCAATACGTACTATCAAATCTATCACGTATTCTAGTATTTCTTGAGTTATCTATTTTCAGATGAAAAATACCATAAAAACTGAACTACTTACACATTTATTTGTAGATAATAATATAAATAGCGAATAAGAATGTAAAATAAAAGCACTTACCATTGTAGCTTTCTTGATGTTTGACAAAAATGTATCCCTTATATATGTGTGTAATCTTTCTCCAAAGTAATTAACACCAACTCTTTCACATTTTGCGTTATTATTTCCCACATTTCGGCTTTGTTTTTCTTCTTAATTTTGTTGGAGAATCGCACAATACTTCTTCATGTTCATTAATTGAATACTTACTTTTTTTTAATACTATAAGATTAGTTTTGATATGGTAAACATGACGCTATTTCTTAGCTTGAATGTACGATTTAAAATACATGGCGCGTAAACAAAATCGCATCAACAAACAATCCACGGAGTAATAAATATCCCCAAACAGCCTTCTTGACGCTCGGATACAATCGCTACACTAGTAATACTAGTAACTTTGATAAATGTTTACCATTTTACCATGTTTACCATTTACGATTCTATTGTTCTATTGTTGTGTTCGTGAAACAAATTTTATTAGATATGGTGGAATTACGGCTAGTACCTAGTAAACTAGAGTACTAGTTGTTTCGTGAAACAGGGCCCTAGTTGATGTTTCAAATAGACCTAGACATGCAAACGTAAACAGGGACAGCCGCCGCGTCTAAAGTTCGTATTTTCATTTGGTAATTATACTTTACTGTAAGTATAAAATAACAGTGTATTTAAAAATAATACTGATTAAGATATTATTATTATTATTATTATGAAAAATCTAATGCACTTTAAGATACCACGTAGCCTTAATTAGAAGAAAAAGGAACTTGATGCTTTCTTAATGCAAGAAAGCTATTTAGATGATCTACAGGAAAAGTATAGTGGATCAAAACAGAAGAATTAACACACAAAATATCTAAGAAAAAAATAATAACATTGACAAACATATTATTTTCCTTGGTGACCTACTGCTATCAGGGTTTTCTAGAGCGCGAACTAGAACTCCACGATGTGATAATATACCAATAACCAGGAATATATACCAGTAGAATGAAGAAGTAAAATGCAGGACAGATTTTAAAAACCTCGTCCCTCCCTACCGAGTTCCGAGTGTCTAGTGTTACGTTTTCTCTAAACAGTAACACTACCATCTGGCAACTCTCCAGCGATATCATTGTTATTTGTACATCAAAGATTGAGTAAAAACTCAACATTTCATTTTCTCAAATTATTAAGATTATCTTAGGAGTCTTAATAAATAAACAAAAATTATAAGTTATTACTCTCACTTCCATACTCCATCTCTATTAGCACTAAATCTGTTCTGAAAGAGATTGCAGAGACGTGACAAGGCTGCTTTCCTGAGCGAAACTTTTGCACTGTATTCCTGATGCGTATCTACAAATTAACTTATATAAGCAGGTAGATATCTGTAATCTCAATTCCAAGAAAATAGGCCACCAAGGTTTGTACTATTAGCTTCAGCAGGTAAATGAACAGCTAGTATTTGTAAGAATAGTTGTAAAATAGTTATATAATTTATATATTTTACTTTACTTTTTGTTTACTAACAGTATTAACTGTTTAGATCAGCAGTACAAATTGTATGAAAAAATACTATATAATATACAATTGAAATCATGCATATTGTAATCAATGGCAAGAAGTGAAGTGAAAATAACAGAAATTATAATCTAGTTATTCTGTTGTAATATATTGTTTATTTTAATAAAACAAATAAATAGCTTATCTTTCTACTTGATATTTCTGTAAATTAAATACGAGCATAGTAACGTTTCCTAAGGCAGGGCTATTTTGTCACTGTCGTTAATGCAAAGTTTGTTGTGTGGAATATTTTATGTGCAACACCAGGATGTGGGCTGTCTTGCAACAATTATTACATTTTAGAGTACAGTCCTCACATCACACGAGAAAATCACTGAAGTTATGTGCAAGATTATCTGCCTAATTAACGATCTAACTTGCAACTTGTAATATATGTGAAGAGAATAAAATCTTAAATGGAACAAGGGGACGCAAAACCATTAAACATTACCGACGTCAAGATAACGCAGCACAATCTGCTGGCTAACCCACGGTTAAGTTGTTTGAGCCCCCATCAAAATCAGGAAAAGTAAAGTGGTTACGGTCCTTCTGTTGTTAAGTCTTGTTGCTGAGTCAAGTCGGTCGTTAAAGGGTGTAGGTTTCTTTCCTGTCTCTGTCATGTCATCACATCTCGCTTATCTTTGGCTCTCGCTGACGCTGCAGGAATGCCAACTTCTACGTTTTACTCCTCCCTCGCCCAAGTACACTCTTCTGAGCACAATGAACACGGCAACCAGTGATGTAGTGGAGGAACAAAGATAGAGTGAAAGCTGTGAAGATCAGCAATGAAAAGAAAATATTCTTTATCTTGCCTTCAGCCATATAACCTCTTTTGCTTTAAGGTTCTCTGCATGGCTGGTGGAGTGTATAGTTATATTTTATGTGACATGAGGAGCTACATTCGCAGAGTTTGGGCAAGTCCATTTGATATGAAAATTAGTTTACTTCTAGCTCCGTCGCAACGGATAGTCAAGTTACACCTGCCTAAACTCTGAACGTTACCTAGCAGAGAACCTCCCATTACTATTTTCCTCACACTTGAACGCATTCTAGCCTTGGTGTAAAAAAAAATGCACCGCAGGTTCGATCATATTAAAAACCAAATTACAATGCTACTATGGTCGTGATCAGTTTAGACTATGGAACATTAAATTCATCTAAGGAGCTACACAAGCTGAAAACTGCATTTTAAAAGCATAGTTTCTCAGAAGAGACAATAGCGCCTAATCAGCATATAAATGTCCAGGTTTTTCTTTATTGCTAGAGTCTGTCGTTAAAATTGAACCCGCATTTGTATTATTATAATAAATACATTAAATAATTACAATTTTATACCGAGTCTTCATTTGGACGCGTGGCCGGCTTAACGGAGATGCTCTGCTTTTAATCGGTATTCTCCCCCCGCCCCCGTTTTCCGCCTCTCCGCGTGCCGGCTAATCAGTTGGCGCAAAACTTTGTGCAGTAAAGGAGTTGAACATTGTGAGACCATGTGTTCCAGCGATATAGTGGTTATAATGCCAAAAATCCATATACTTTAGCACACAGTGTAATGATTCATATGTGACAACAACTTTTGTAGAGAAGTGATACGGCGATTTATAGATAAAAACCCTGCTGTTCGTGCACCTTACAAGGAAACGATTCGTAATCTTGTAAATAAATTTAGGGGAACGGAATCTGTTCTTGATAAGAAACCGAAAGTAAAACGCCCTCTTCTTACAGAGGAAAAACTCGGTGACATTGGAAAAAATTTAGAACTCAAAAAAAAAAAAAAAAAAAGTCTGAGAAAGCTTGCACAGGAATCAGGAATTTCCAAACCTCGGCTTGGAATGCCACTAAACTTTTAATTAAAACCCTATAAGATAACTGAAATTCGGGTATTGCAACCACGCGATAATGTGAGTAGAGTTAATTTCTGAAATTGGGTGTTGGATAATGTTCATGTTTGCGGTAATTACCAGCTATTGTTTTTATTTATTTAATTTTTTTAACGGGTTAAGCATGTTTTTATTTACATAGCCATATGGCGGCATAAAACAATAGATGGAGTGCAGAAAACCCCAATCTTGTCCACGAAATGCCATTGCATGGCCAAAAAATTGGTGTGTTGTGTATGCTCACAGAAATCTATGCGCTTGAATTTAGTGGCTATGAATATCCGACTCCGCCGGCAAACAGCGTGCTTCCCGGTGCCATGCATATTCCCGTTAAATCGGCCACGCGTCCAAACGAGGTCTCTGTATAATCACAATGAAGCAAGATTGTCTCATTTTTCAACAACTAACTATATGAGACGTGTAATTTCAAATTTGCTTCGACAGGTTCAAATTTCTGACAAAATAAAACAATGCTGTTTTATCCACTACATTATATAGTGCTTTTCATGATATTGAAGTAATTTCCTGTTTTAAATGCCACTTTTTCTATGTTTATAAATTTCTGATGTTAAACTGGACTTTTAAAATTATATTATCTCATAATTGACAGACAAATGCACACAATATGGTAACTAAAAAGGGTTTTATTTAGGAATTTGTTTTTAAATAAAGAAGGAAATCCACTCTTTTTATTACTGAATGTGTTTGCTAATCAATTAATATAAAGTATAAAGCTCTTTTTGCGGCACTAAAATATTGTAGAAAAAAAGACAAGGGAAACTTGAAAGAAACAGCATTAATAACTATTTATTTTTTAAACTACCGCCTGTATAAAAAACGCAAAAAGACAGTAAACATAAAGGCAAAATACGCAAGGTTAAAAAACCATCTGTAGTCTTTATCGCTTATATCATTCTTTTTGTTTGATTGTTTTTGTTTTTTTTTCTCTCTCTCTCTTTTTCACTTAAATTCTTATTTTTTATTTCTTATTTTTATTTCCGTTTCATTTATGCTCGCTTCTAACAAAGATGGCTTCCGAGTACTAGATATTTACTAGTATATTTCGTTTCATGTGAGGTTTGTGTATCGGTGAAAGCAAACATGAACACGTTCACTTTCAAAACATTGCATACACGAATACAGAAGGGCATAACGAGAATCCGTCTTGTTGTGGTGGAAATTTACGCTTTTATCTCAAAACAAAATTTGTGAAATGCGCTAAGCATATCGTCATATTAAAGTAATTCTGCTGCTTCAAATCATAATAATTTAGCAAACACATTATATTTAGTAAATAGATATCAATGTAGAAGCTGTGTAAGTCATAAAAGAATGTCATAATGGAGAGCAACATTTATATAAAATAAAGATACTTAGTAAATACTAAGAGACGATGCCTGTTAGAATAATACAAAATACTTCACCTTTACTTACTTCTGGCTAAATATTGAAAAATATGAAAATTTGTGCCGATGCACAAGAAAGAATATTGAATAAACTTTTAAAATGTCATGTTAAATTTCTTACTACAATGGCTCAAAGTGATACCTTCTATACAATATATATATATATATATATATATATATATATATATATATATATATATATGCCTAACAGGATGACAAGAGGAGTACATTATTGATGATGAACTAAAAATGCACAAGATGGGGGCAAGAGTTTTGTATTCTATGGCAGAAGTCGCCTTAACAGTTCGATTTTCACCAACGGTGAAGCCTAATATGCAACTATGTTTATTTTTACAACTCTGCATCACTCATTAGATAAAAACAGTGTTTGCCTTTTATACTTGGACAGAACAAGAGGCTGAATTTGGGATCAATAAAATACCCTCAGCCTAGATCACTGGATCATTTGAAAAGTTCATCGAAATACCCACAGATTGCGAAGCAGTTTTGTTAACGAACCCCTTATCTTCCATAGAAAATTTTGTGCAATAATACATGCAGTGGTTAGGAATCATAGTAGCTATAACTGATGTAGTGCAGACATAATACGGGGAAAATGGCAAATATCAAACGTCATGCGGTTAGTAAGTACTTGGTGAAGAAGGATATAAGCACAACAACAGACATTCATACAGATGTGACAAACACTCTACAGGACTCTGCACTGTCATTTTCAACAGTTTCCAAGTGAACTACGAGTTTAAATGCCCATGGAAGATCACCCACGCAGCGGAAGACCAAAATTCGTCACGACATCAGAAATTATCGTTAAGTTGCACGGCGTAGTTCTGGAAGATCGTCTATTAATCCTTATAAATACAGTTTATATGCTGAGTTAATATTTTGAAACAATTGAGAGAAAATTAAACACTAGAGCGCTTTTTAAATTTCGATTTTCAGGAATACCCTTACTTCTAATGGTCCAATTCACCTGATTTTCAGGAACTATTTTTTTTTTATTTAAATGGTATATACATAGTTTCGTTGCGAAAAAGTAAATATTGGTGCCTCTAGAGTAATTGTTAAATTTTGGGATTCAGATAAATCCCCACTTTTAATAATCTGATTTCACCGATTTTCAGAAACTATTATTCTTACTTAATTTAAATGGTATATGTCGAGTTTTGTTGTGAAAAAACAAGTATTGGTGCTGCTAGAGCAATTTTTAAATGTTGGGTTTCAGGTAAACCCGCAATCTTAATGGCCCGATTTCCCCGATTTTCAGAAATTATTTTTCTTGTTTTATTTACACGGTATATACCGAGTTTCGTTGCGAAAAAAAAAATATTAATGCCGCTAGAGCGATTTTTAAATTTTGGGTTTCAGGTAAATTCTCCCTCCTATTAGTCCGATTTCACTAATTATAACTATTTATTTCATTGAATATATTGTGTTTCCTTTAAAAACAATTAAATTGCGGCCGCTAGAGCTTTTTTTAAATTTCGCTTTAACCCCCGTCCTGTTTTCACGTATATCCCCATCCCTATGGTGCGATTTCCCTGATTTTCGAAAATTGCTTTTATCAATTCATTTTAAACAAATACATCGAGTTTTGTTGAGAACAAAAAAAAAAATGCCGCAATTTTAATGTTTTTAAACAAAATCAATTTACGTTAACCCCCATTTCCAATGGTTTAACTTTGCTGTTTAACGAACTCGACGAATTGTCGGTTATTGGCGGTTATATGCCGAGTTTCGTTGAGAAAAAACAAAAATTGTAACCACTAGAGCGTTAATAGACACATATATACATATATGCATATATATATATATATATATATATATTCTCTCTTATTGTCATTTTCGTGCCTTGTAAGTAGGATCAATGGAAATTTGAAGATTTTTTTTTTTTTCAAAAATCGTTTAATGGGTACAACCGCAATATCTTACATTCCTTCGGAATTCGCTAAAAGAAGGTAGGAGTAAAACCTCAAATTATAGTGGTGTTAATATGCTAAATACAGCTTATAAAATATAAACAGATGTTTTAAATAATGAACTTAAAATAATCGCTGAAAATTTAGTTTTTGAGGAGCGGTGATTATATAAGAGGGAGATCCTGTAACGATAGCATATTTATGTCACGGCAGATAGTACAAAAAAAGAAAGGAATTTAATTTACGAACCTACCTGACCTTTGTAGACTTATAAAAATCTTTCAATAGATAATGGATTTGTGGATACCCAAATAATTGAATAGCATGTATCAAAAGCCTGTATAATTGAAATTTTTCATTATTGACGTCCCTAGTTATCAATAGACCCAATCCTTGAGGGGCAAAGAAGAAGAATATCGAAAGAAGAACCTTTTCAAAGAGTCAGACGTACGATCATATAAAAAAAGCTGTCCAAAAACCAATCCACTGGAAAATATGCTCTCAAAGAATAAAGTATCTTCTCAAAGGAGGATTTGACTGTATAATTTATTACGTACAGGTTGCAAAATGTGTATTTTCTAGAGTTCTGCAGAATACAAACCAATAAATGTAGGAACGCAAAAATGTTATGGTAAATGTTTACACATAAGTACCGTGACCAGCTTTGCCTGCCGTAATGCTTCAAGTCTATCCGGAAATGCCCTCACAGTCTTTCGAAAAATTCGACCTTCATAAGCTTCGAAATAAAACGGAAAGATTTCGTAGCAGCATGCTGCGTGTAGGTAGTTTCTGATGCTTTCGCAGGTCATGCATATATTTTAATTTTGTTCTATTCGATCTCTTTGGCAACAGCAAAATTGCTCCGCCACCATTTTCCGTTGCTGACCACAAGACCGTCTTTATCGTCTTGAGGTAATTTTTCTGGCCTTCTTCGTCTTAATACCTTCACAAACGTTCTTCAAATTTTCAGCCATCTATCGCTCGCTACGGTATAACTTTTGGGCAATTATCTCTGAAACGTGGCTCCGGGCTCTATCGTCTCTTACGTGCAGGATCGTAAATAGTTTTGAAGTTCATTCTTATATACTGAATTCTTATATTCCTTCATTTTAAGTCCTTTTCGACCAATCATCCAAACTGAGGGTAATGCACCCAACTTACTAACGAAAGCAATTAAGCAGAGCTATTTGCGATGTATGGTAACACATTTAGTAGTTCACAGTAGCGCCGCATTTAATCCTACAGAAGCTAATAACTTGGCAATGCTACCAATATGTATGTAGCTGGTATACTGTAGTGTGCTTTGCCGCCTGCCACTTAAAATAGCGCCCAAAATAAACTGGGTTGGGTACATTACTGCTCTTTCTGATGCAAATTACTCCTACTGGAGATTATCATGCAATGTAAGAAGCATGATTTTGCCATCTCCAAGAAAGGCATCTAAAAACAGTAAGATAGAATAGGATTTATTACGGGTAACATGAAACTGTTCCATGATCGTACCAACCGTAGCCCCGAGATAATGCGGAAGGCCAAAATTCATCAACATACAGATTATTTTATTGAAATTGGAGATCTGTTACCACAATGAGCACCATTACAAACCGGATTTTAACCTGGAAAAAAAAAAAAAAGATCTGAACTGCTTCAAGATAAGGCTTCAAGCCATGCATCTGCTTCAACCCGCCAATTTTGGAGGATATGGAGAAACTGGAATACATTCTATCCCTTAAAGTGACATTCCTGTTAAATCATCTATTGCACAGCCAATATATTTCTGTTCATTTGGTTTATCGAAAGGGGCCATTGAAGGAGAAGGCCAGGAATTGTGGATAGTCTCTGAAAAGTCTGTCATGAGGAGCACAACAAAATGGACACTGTACTTCGCCCCAGCTTACTGCAGAAAATAGTAGTTCGCCCTCGAAACCATCATAACATCGCTACGTGAGGCATGGCTTTTGACAAGTTAAAGCTCTTTTAATTTGTTACCATAGATCGCAAACAACTTTCCATATTTCAGAATAAATGCAATACTGTCACTAGTGAGTGCTACTAATCAGATGGGAAATCTAAATAGCTGACCTGCATGGTGTTTGAGCATCTTAGACCATAAAGAAGGGGGAAAAAATTAAGGAAGTATAATTCTGTCGTACCCTAGGGTAATTTCTGAGTAGAATCATAGCATGATAGTTTCAAAGAGCGTTTTAACTTCCATCGCTTCTTAACCTGTTAAGCTTCACAAGTGTTGATAATTTCAACAACCTCTGGCAATCTTGCCAAATGAACAATTGTGCCAATTTTTAATATGTAAATTGATTTATGCAGATTTGTTAGAGCAAAAGTTTGAAAATATTTTCAGATTCAACATCAGCTCCTTTGATTCTGATTCAAGCACTGCAGTTTAATGAGATTGATTATATCACAGTATGTTATAATGATGATCGGAACAATTCGCCAGGCTTGATGGTAGTATAATTAGTGTAGGTTCGATGAGCCCGGGGAGGGGAGTGGGTTTTGACGAAAGAAGGACACTGATGATGACTAGCACTCTATGGTGGGTGGCCAGCCTGCAGTTGTAAATCATCCCGTTTCCTAGCTCAACAACAGCCGCCGTAGCGGCTCTGCTTAAACTCGCCTGTGTCTGCGTGTACGTCAGGGCCACGGAAGATTAATAGCTGGGGTGAAACACACCCACCATCCTACTTTTTTATTCTCCCTCTCTCGCTACCAGAATGCTCAATAAAGCCACTACTACCCTCCGCAGGGTACATAATGCCATATAGAGCACCTTTCTGCGGTCCTCATCCTCTGGAGCAAAATTTACGAGATCCTTTAAAAATGCATGTAAAATTAAATCTAGTGTTTATTTTTTGACGTTAATATCCTAAACCGGTTATTTGAATTTCAGCACAGTGGTATGGTAATGAATTATTTTATCTTAATCCCGGAAATCAGATATGCTAATGCTGCAAGGCATTCGTCCTGGGCTAGAAAAATATTCGGCTAAAATCTAAAATAGCTTGATGCAAGCAAGATATAAAGCTACACCCTAATTTCTGCCCACATTCTAACCTCCTGGGCCACTAAGTTGGCCCCATTAAATTTCTTAGGAAAGAAATGTGTCTTTTCCTCAAACACTATTAAAATGAGTGTATTGCTGATGTTACCTAATAAATTATTTATTATTTCCATTTTCACGTGCCCAAAATATAATGAAATTGTAATTTTAGTGGGGGGGATATATATAGCAATATAATTTATTTTGTTAAATATGGGGTTTGCCTTTTAATTTGTTACAAAATCAAGGAAAGAAATTGCTTTTCAAAATATCCGCCTTTAAGATTTATACACTTTTGCACGCGCTCAAACCATTTCTCCAAACATTTTTGCACTCTGAAGTATCAAATACGTGGTTTTTAAAGGCTTCAATAGCATCTTGAGGTGATGAAAATAGCTATCCACCCATTTTTTGTTTGACGTTCGGGAACAAAAAGAGTCGTTAGGCGATAAATCAGGCGTATACGGACAAGGAGACATTAATTCATGTTTTCTCCTTCAAATAATCAATTGTTTGACGCACTGTGTGAGAGCTAGCATTGTCATGATGAAAAATGATGCGACAATTTCCGTTGTTTTTCCTGATTTCGTCGATGACTTCTGGCAAACAAATTGTTGTATACTATTCAGCACTAACTGTTCTTTGATCCTCTATAGAAATGGTTGCGACATGTCCAGTACAAATGAAGAAACAAACGATCATTTTCTTGGATGTGCTTCGTGAAAGAAAACTTTTGTGGCATTCGGTTCATCTTGGAACATCCAAACAGCATATTGTAGCTTTAGTTTCCGGTTCATACGCATATATCCAAGATTCGTCACCTGTTACGATGTATGCGGATTTTGCTTTTACTTATCTTTGGTGAAAGTTTTTGAGTATTTCATTACACCAATTAACATGAGCGTTTTTTGAGTTTCGGTCAAATTATGCTGAGTCCATCAGGAACAGATCTTTTTCATAGTAAATGTTCATGTAAAATGAATGTACTGCATGCAGTCTTCGAAATGCTTAAGGATGTATCTATCTCACTGTAAGTCACGTGCCGATCTTCAATCATATTGCGCATAGCATCTTTTTTTTTTTTTTTTTTTTTTATGACAGCCGATTTTGGTCGACCTTCACGAAATTCATCACTGACGGACGCACAACCATGACAAAATTCTGAAAAGCAATTGTAAATGTTTTTTCTGATGGTGCTTTATTACTAAAAGTTGAACGAAGCGATTATATGCATTGCTGATGAGTTAGGCCTTTACTAAAACCGTAAAAAATCATCCAATGAAGACCTTCAAGTGAATTTTCCATTTTTTTCGCAAAATTGCTTTGTTTAAACTCACACTGTAAACAAATTACTCGGTCAATTTCTATACTGCAACTATTTTCACTATAACAAATATGAATTGTTTCGAAAATAGTAATGACTTGTTTAAATAGTGTCACCTAGTGGTCGTTTGTAACAACTTAAAATGTAACCCTCGTGTTTAGCCTGAGTTCAAAGAGTTACCTAATGTTTCAATTTATCCAGGTAATGTTCAATGACATTTGTCTCAATTGTTCTTCTATGGAAAGTTCTAGAGAGGTAATGTCCAGAACCAAGCACGTCAAGAGTTTCTTAAATGAATGCTTTTTCAAATCGGTGGATTAGTCGAGGTACATTTGTTCAGCGGCCATTTGAAAGTCTCCATCATATTGTTGGCCTTCTTCGATAATGACACCTGAGACTCCAGTGAACACGTAAGCAGAAACTATAGCGAGAATCGGGGGTAGCTTTTGTGGGATTCACGAAGTAGCCTAAGTGTGCAACGTTGACCTACTAATTCTTGTTGCTCACACGATAACGAATACGATGCTTAGATTGGGGATTGGTCAACATAGCATTATTGTGAGCAGTCGTTGTTTATTTCGAAACGACGGTTAGTAGCTTTCAAACGGAGCAGTTAATATTTACACATATAAAAAAGTCAGACGTGTCCGGAGAGCTACGCTCCTCCTATACGTCGGAATCGGATCGCCGCCATGTAGAATATGCACATGAGCTATATAATTATTATATTATTTATCACTTATGGATAAATTAGAAGGTTGCAATTTAACCAATTTTCTTTCCCATTCATAGCCATTCGTTTATTTTTCAATTAAGTGGTAATCTAACCTACATGGTTGTCATAGAACGTGATATTTGTAGGCAAGTGAGCCAGATTCGTGAAAATATGCTGAAAAAACAACGATGGAAACGGATATGATCTCATTATTCTGTTCAAGTCTTTGATTGGCGTTAATGCATTTTTAAGGCGGAATAGATATAACGTGGGCTTCTGGAGAAATATTTAATAGTCAGTTTTATGGGACAATTTCAGGACAAATATTTCCTGGGAATTGTGGACATTACTCCCATCACCTAGAGAAGGGTGTTTATTTAGCTTTCTAGAGTTGATGTGATTAGTTTGTAATCTATTGTGCGCAGCGTCAGCCATGCTTATCATCAAAATGCAATTATACATGTTTATTGTTCTGCCTCTGTGTTGTTCATGGAAACTTTCAATCCAACCATGTTCCAAGTCACTCTCTTAATATGACCCTGAAAATAGTTAATGTGGTCATCTTAATGAAACAATAAATGCATTCCGGAGAAGCAAGTGAAGCAGTTTCGGAACCTATCAAATTATTTTGCTTTTGCAATAATCCCTTTAAAGACAATATTTAATAGTACTTTCAATTACTTCACAACCTAACATACTAATAGACATAATGCACTGAATAATAGAAGTAGCCACAATACTGACGTAACATCGATTTAAGCGATGTAGGCAACTGCGCGCGTATGATTTAGGTCAGAAGTTGATTCATTTTATTTGGAAAAGCAAAGCATGCTTCGGATGATTAACATGCTGTTAAGTTTCGTGTTAACTATAACAGCTACTAAGAAGGGAAATGTAAAGTGTGCTCAAGCATAAATAAGTCATATATTCAGAGACCGTTTGTTTACTGTTATGCCTATGTTCGAATTCCATTTTGTCTCCAAGTACCAATAAAATACTTGAATACTCTTAGTGGACTTGCACGTGCCTTGTTGCTTGGTAAATGCTGGCAATATAAAGAAATCGTTATTTCCTACGTTTGCCTTAAAATTTTCACATTTATTTGAAAATATGCATATTTACCATCGCAGTAAATACTGGTAGACCTCAATGACCACTTTTCCCTCCAGGTATTCACAATTGCACTGCTTCTGTTAGTGTAAAGATGTTTTGATATTGCTAACATGTCAGCACATTACACATTTTTGTGGGCAGTGTTAGCATATTTAATTAACATCTGCTTTGGCTCACACCTTTTAGGTTACCTATGGCAGTGCAGTCTCTTCATAGTAAATATTCCAAATTAATGTTTCAAATCAAATTGATTGTCTATTAAATGTTTGTGAAAACACCATGAAACTATTACAAAAATGAAATGAAAGTTCAATGGAAAGTATCCGATGAAATTTAATAGCTTTAACCCAGAACATTTCTTTTGTCATTCAAGTAAATTTCAAAAGAAAAAAAAAAAACAAAAAAAAAAAACAAACACAATCGGGAGGTGGTAAGGAAGTAAATTTTGCCACATCCTAGCGAGGCATTTATTGCATAAAATAAATCTACATAAATGCATATGAATAAAAATGTTCTGGCAGTTGCATTCCCGGCTGGATACAAGGGAAAAAAAATATTAAGAAGATTGCTTATTATGTCCCGAGTCTAGTGTATGGCTGTTAAATAGTGTTTAAAGTCCGTTTTTACTACTAAGGCACGACAGGCGATGTGTATAACTGTGAGACGTGCTGCTTTGTGTGTGTGTGTGTGTGTGTGTACATATATAAACATATATGGATATAACGCCGCAAATTTAACTAAAATAAAAAAAATTAACAAATACCTAATTTTCCAATCAGCTGTTTCCTGGCACAACAGCACTCAGCGAAAGAACACGTAAACTAACAAATATTTCCAACTTACACCAAGAACGAAAGATAATTGTAAATAATTCCCTACAAAGTGGCAAACAAAAAAATATTTCCAGTATTTACCTATTTGGACCAGCTCCTATTTACCAGAGAAAGTCAATAACCTATTTTCTACTTTGATCGCGACATAATTACATATATAAATATAAAAGCACTTCTTTGTTTTCCGTTATATGACCAATAGCCATTTCATTTATATAATTTCCGCCCATGGTACCTCTGTAGTAAAAATGGGCGTTAAACACTGTTAAAAATTGTATAATTTACTGTGTTGATAACTGGAGATATAAGGGTGACTGCTAATGAAAACCAGGCATTTAATAGGTAACATTTTATAACATCCTACTCGCAATAAAGTCGAAAGTATACACGATTTTTGTCCTGTACACATTTAAAATATTATCTACATTAACATTCTAGTGCATACTTAGGTTTTTATAAGTGATTTTACAGATGGAAATTGTTCACTACCCGAAGTAATTTATAGTTTTGCTTCAATTGAATTGTCAACAAATTGTTTACGATCAACAGCAACATCATTTTTGGGGGGAGGGGGTTGTGACAGAGTCAAGAGTTTTCAATGCACACTTTCGAACCTCTCTGTTATTACAACTTATTTATTATACACTTTCCTAACTGTCTTTGATGATACCCTTAGAATCACAGTTGATATAGCATCAGGTTTAATCCATCTTTTGGGTTTTAACTAAAGTGGTTCAGTTTGCAAATACCTCAAGTATTCTTCTTAAGTAAAATAAATTGCAATACGAAAGGAAATATTTAAAACGTTGCGTCTGTCCACTTGCATGTACAAACCACTGTTACCAAGTTCAAGATTATTGAGAAACCTACAATATACTGTATGCTATGTTTGTTTCTTTTGTTTTACACTATTTTTCATACAAAATTACAGCATAGTTTGTTATTGTGTCAGTCACTTTGATGCAAAACTTTATATATAGTTAACTAATTAATTTATATCCGGCTCATTAAATAATACACATTTACTCATTTCCAATCCTAACTTAAAATCTCCAAGAACTTACACACAACGTAAGACTTTTTTTTTTCAGTGATGTTTAATGCACGTTTTTACTACTGAGTCACCAAGCGGTGGACACTCGTGATGAGCTAAAATTATATATTGGGAAAGTATTTTGTTTTCCAGACCTAAGTTTAGGGTAGATCCCTGGCATTTGCCATTTATGAGGGCTGAGGAAAGCCTGGAAATAACCTTAGTCAGAGAGGACGGTCCTGACGGGATTCGAACCTCAGACCTCCTGCTGAGTCCGCGCATTAACAACCTCGATCACCCGTGGAGTTAACGTAAGAGCTATATTAATTACAAAATATGCAGAACTCTAAAACGAGTATCTTCTGCACATCACCCCTTGATTTGTACCTATTTAAACAGATGGCCGAGTTTCTAGAAGCTTGTCTTCAGGAAAGAAAACTGTTGCAAAGGCTTCAGTGTTTAGAAACAGAAATATTTAGTGTCATATTTCATAATTTACAAATTCTGTAGTCTGTGCATGAACGGTTCGATGTTAAAATTTGGTATCACACATAATTAGTGATATTTCTTAAATTAGTTTCGTTCTACAACCCCTCTATACCTGGATTTGTTAATGGATCTGATTTATATATGAACGTTCTTTACAGCTCGGTCATCAGCGTCCATTCAATTCAGGGCGTGAAATAGCCGACACATTTCTCAGAGACCTCTTCTTTCAGGCTTGAGGTTCTTTTTCGTGCCGTAAAGGTACGACACGGGACCCCGGCTTTACTTCTTTTCCGAAGACTTTACTTAGGATATTTACACTCGAAAAAATCCATCAGTCTTGGCAGGGTTTGAACCTGCAATCTTGGGTTAAAAGGCAAGTATGGTTACCACTAAACCACCAGGATGGACATAATAAAGGAATGTAAAAAAGAATGAGACAAAAAAAATAAAAGAAAGGTCACTACCTTCTTTAGTGTCCAGTAAAGGCTAAAATGTGTTTCCCCAGCTTTAATGCATCTCATAATAAAAAAATTATAGTAATAATGTCGCTGGTGCAACTGTAAACTTTGTAAAGCATTGTGCTGTAGGAAAAGGAAATAAAAGTTACAAACTAACTTTAGTATCATTAGAATTAGCCCCTATCGGTAAGTGATATTCCCAATTTTCAAAATTGTCCATATAATTATTTCGGGATCATTTTGTAGTTCATCAGTTCAATGCAGCAACACAAGATTTAGTGTTTATAATTTTGAATAGCAGCCTATAAAATACTGGTAATCATATGTGCACTATGCAGCTGTTTAGGGATACTGTTGACCTGACCCAATTTTAAGTAAAATTGCCAGGTCATCATGAGCACCAATAGCAAGAGATTCCAGGCATCCAATTATTACATCACAGGTAAAATATTAAAATCTTCATTTACTGTGCCTTTGGAAGAGCCTAGATACTATACAATGCAACATATTTATGCAATTTTGTCCTAATGCAGTATTCAAAATTGTGGTGCACATTAAATTTGATGGCATATTCCAATGCAAAGGTATTCCATAGTTTGTATTGATTCATTTTTATTGTTTATGTCATAATGTATTGTTGCAATTTTCACTTTGTTACATTTATTGTCGGCCGATTATTGCATAGGGTGTTTGAATAAAATAGATAGTCATAAAATTGAGGGCAAACAGAGAACATCTATTGATACTACTTTCAAGCATAAAGTAACTCTTTATGCTGAAAAAGATAATGGAAAGGCAGGAAGAGAGTTCAATGCAGCTGAGAGCAACTTTGCTTGTGGCAGCTACAGAAATTGGCATTATTTGCAACTTAAGCTGGTAGGAAGAAATTTGCTGCAAAGGAAGAAATCCTGACATTGAGAAAAAGTGATAACTGTGATAAGTGACACCATAAGAAATAACTTTTTATTCTTTACCTACACCAACTGTCCTGGCAACAGAATGAGTGATGGATTTTGTCTTATGTGCTCCATGACATAACAATAGCCTACTTATATGTTCTGATTGTTTCATGAAGCTGACATGTTTATCTCTAAGATGTATTACAACCTTATTACAAAATATTTTTTTATGATTTTGTTTCAAATTTATGGTGAGCATTACATTCAATGGTAATTAGATTTATGTGAATATGAATTTAAAGAAGTCCAAGAAGAAACTAAAACACTACTGTGCAACATAATGTACGAGGGCTGATCAACAAAGACTAAGACTGATTTTTTTTCACAGATGTTTATTGCTCCAATTCAATGTTTACATGATCTTTTTCAAAGTAGTCCCCTCCTACTTCAATGCACTTTTTATAGCATCTCTGCCAGTCCTTGAACACGTGCTGCAGACCATTCTTTGTCAGGTCCTTGAGAATGCCTCACTTTTCTTGAGCACTGCTTCAGAATTCTCAAATCGAATACCCCTAAGCTTTGCCTTTAGTGATGGGAATAAAAAAAAGTCACAGGATCATAATGATGCAGCCATGACTCATTACAGGTGATAATCATTTTAAAAAATGCATCCCCTCCATCAGCAAAGAGATGCAGCACCTCACGGCTTGTCTCCATTCGCACAGCCTTTTGTTTGGGAATCAACAGACGTGGTACCCAATGAGCAGAAACTCGGGTCATATGGAGATGGTCGTGCATAATTGTAAACACACTGCCACATGAAATTCTCAACACTTCACTGAGGTTACGTAATGTTATGCGCCGATCCTCTCGGACAATCACAGCAGCTGTGTTGATGTTGACTTCAGTCACAGCAGAAACCGAAACACCAGGCCCACCTTGCTTAACACTGACAAGTCGGCCTTCTTTGAAGTGCTTGAACCACCTAAACACTGTTGCACGAGGTAGTGCATCTTCACTGTATATTCTTGCTTCAGCTTTTCATAAGTTTCGGTGGCTGTATGGTTTAAACGAAAACAGAATTTAATTGTGCTGTACTGCTCCTCTCGCGTCACCTCCATTGTCTGGTATGCGAAATACACGTAGGGTCTACAAAATAGAGCATTACTACCAACCTACCAATATGAGAGTGCAGCCACCTACCAACATTATACATAAAATCCCGCTCTTTTCAAATATTTATGTTACAGATACGAAACTATCATGGAAGCTACAGGAAAAAATCAGTCTCAGTCTTTGTTGATCAGCCCTCGTAAAATGTGAACTTTCAGTTCACCAACAAACTATATTTCTTCCACCTTTACACATATTTTTGTGAAAGGTATGGGCAAAAGAAGGGAGGGATTTAAATATCACACATTTGAGTGATGCAAATATGAATAAAGGAATATTCACTTGATCTCAGATTAGAAAAGTGTTGGGTGACCAGTTATTTTAGCAAAATTAACTCCAATCAAACTTGCTGGAAATCATTTAAAAGTGTGATGAATGGCTTCCTTGACAAGAAACAAGAAAATAATGAGATATATAACCTTCTTCAAAATTTCCAGAAATTGCAATGAAGGATATCTCTGAAAATTCAATTCCTATATTCTCATTGTGATTTCTTCACTGAAAACTTGCATGCAGTGAATAATGAACAAGGGGAGGTCTTATCAAGACATTTTGCATATGCAACAGCATTATAGAGGGAGATGGGACCCATCCAGGAGTGATTACTAATAGTTTTGAGGTAGTATTTGCTAGCCTTTAACCCAAACCCGCTGATTAACCAAGTAATCAAAGATATAATGTATGTAAATAAATTATATATTTTATGTTGTTTGCATAAAGCATGTATCTAGGTCAACCACTTGTGTTCAGAGGAAAAGTTGCCTCAACAAGTCCTATTGTTAATTAAAATGCTAATTGGAACTTGCACAGTCAACCCAACCATATAACTGATATTATTGTATGATTTAGTTGAACTACACACTCTTAATGCTTCACTTACTTGTCATAATATGTAGAACTGGTTTCGAGAACATTTCGTTCTCATCATCAGCTTGGCTAAAATTCAACTGTCGGATAATTTGATTAGCTTTGGGAATGTGCATTCAGCTCTGGTGGCAATGTGATAAACTTATAGTTCCATGTTTTCGTCTCTGTCAGTATCAAAGTTCATTAGACTGTCTTTGTATTTGTAGATGTATAGATTTTCTCTCAAGTTGCCAATTCTGTAGGTCCTTGTACTGATTTTAATAATTTTGCTTTATTCACTATGTCTAGATTTTATGTCCAAAAATGATATGCTACTGCTGATTTCTTCTTTTGCTTGTACTTTATGTCCCTGAAATGTTCCTTTAATCATGTGCCTATGTTTCTCTTTGTTTTTCCAATGTAGAATTTTTCACATTGTGCACAATTTATTTTGTAAATACATGATTTTTTTCTCTTGTGGAATACTGTCATTAACATCGTCTATCAGTAGATTTTTAACATTAAATCTGTTAACCAGTGCCAACCTGATATTCAAATCTTTAAGAATATTCTGAAATTTTTTTTTGTAGCCCATTGATGATATGTGAATTTTTTTAAAAATTAGCTATCTTTTCTTGCTGAAAGTGTTGTGGTTTCTTTGATATGTTTTTGTCTCTTAAATTTCTGTACCTTTTGGGATACTAGCTCTTTTTTAAAACCATTTTTAACCACTGTTTTTTGTATTTGTTTGTATTCATTAAAATATTCTTTGCTAATTTGTAGGTTAACCAGCTAGTGTACGCTGATGACCTGAGATGTTAAAGAGCGTCCATAAATAAAATAACTGCTAGTGTGTTAAACTGTTGATAACTGCATGTTTGTGCATTGTGGGATTAAAACTGTCAGCTTTGATGTGGTTATCTGCGTGTGTATTCTTTCTATATATTCCAAATTCCAGACTTCCTTGACGTTTCATTATTTTAATATCCAACAATGGCAACATGTAATCTGTTTCATGTGTAAACAAAACGTTTCTATCTTGTATATTCAAAAGTTTTAAGGCATCATCAATGAGTTTTTTGTTAACTATGGCAAATATATCGTCAACATATCTGTGCCATACCTTAAATAAGTATGGGAAAGCTGAGTTGATGTGTGTTTCAAATCTGCTCATGAAGAGGTTAACTAGAAATGGTGATAAGGGGCTGTCCATAATAAGTCCTGCCTGTTGTTTATAAAATATTCCTTTGAAAGAAAAATAGGTTTGGTTTATGCAAATTTCTGTGAGTTTGATGTATTCTTTTATGTGTAAATCATTAATTCCACTTGTTCTAAGCCAATCATGAAAATAAATTAGGAGTTTTTCTTTTGGTATGCTTGGAAACAGCGATTCTACATCGAAAGATATTAGTGTCAGAGGGATGTAATTTTATGCCGTTAATTTTTTCTATTAACTGACATGAATTGTTTATACTCCTGCTTTGAAATTTAGGTAATGCCCTAAATCTATTACCTAGCCATTTTGTTAAATAGTAGTATGAAGGAGTATTGTTACTGATGGAATGCATGCCCTTTCCAGTCTTGTAAATTTTTGGTAAACCATATATTTTTGCTATTGTAGGGTTGCTCTGTTTTATTTTGTATATTGCTTCCTTTGGAATAACTGTGCATGTTTTTATAACCTCAGTGATTGAATTAATACATGCCTTCAATAGGTCTGAATGGATCATAACATATTTTATTTTATTTAACAAATTCTGCATTCTAGTGTTATAATCTTCTTTATCTAATATCACTATTCTATTTCCTTTGTCTGCTTTAGTATAAATACACCTTTATCATTTAAGGATTTTATTGTGTTCCTACATGTCGTATTTACTGCTGTTTTCTTTTTAACCGTTTTTAAAAACTTTTTCTGATTTCATTCTATTTCTTTTTCTTTGTTGTTTAATCCTTCATTGGTCACTTCTAAATCTACCAATAATCTTCTATTTTATTGCAGTATTGGACACAAGTTTATATTTATTTAAAAATGCTAACTCTTCTTTTTTGAAACTTTCATTAGATAGATTTTCCACATAATTCTGTTTAGATTCTGGATTTTTCTTTGGTTTATGATTAAGATTTCTAAACTCTCTTTACTGATTGCTGACTTTTTTGTTTACTAGAAATTGTATATGTTCTAAAGCTATTCTGATTAAGTTATCCCATATTATGCAACCTAACCTCTATGAAATCTGTAAGTGTTTTCCATATAGTTTAAGATCAATATTTGCCGTTTTTGTGCAAGTCCTATTGTATTTACTTGAAGCAGAAGAAATCCAAAGGGTTTTCTTTTTGTTATGTTTATGGCATGATCTGGTTCACTAAAGGTTTTGGAAGGGCAATACTCGGTACAAAGTAATTGCCCAATTTCTTTAGAGTGTGAATTCTATTGTTAAATTGCAGAGAAATACCACGCAACAGGACATAATAATCATGAAAATCCTGATATAATTTCTTATAAGTACATAGTTTATTTAGGTCAAACTAACATCAACAAACAGAGCCAATAGGAGCTATTTGATTGAAACAAGCTTTTAAAAATCCTGACCAATCAGGATTATATGAAATAGATTTGCATAAACTGTGACCAATAGGAAGACAGCAGTAGAGGGAGAGAGTCATGTGATATTCAAAAAGTACTATACAAAATATTTCTAGTGCTCTAACTGCAAGACTGGATAATTAATAAAATTAACAGTTTTTGAGGCAGAGAAGGAAATTTTTCTCAGGCATTCAATCAATGATTCACGGGGATATTTGCAGTTAGACACTCAGTCATTCAGATTCGTGTAAGAGTTATGTAGAAAGACTCAGTCAGTCAGGAGCTCAGATAGTAGCTAGTCACTTGTTCAGTTTCAGATCTTCAGTTGTAAAGTGTTAGTAATAACTGATATTAAGATCATTTGTGCAAACTTTCGATGACAGTCAGTGATAATAACGGGAATCGTGCAAGTCTTAATAGTAAAATAAGTGTTTGTAATGCAACAGAATATGGAATGATAAACAGCAAAGGATTAGATAGAATCATGCATCAAGCATAGGGGATCCAAGTAGGTATAGATTGCGAATCCGATAGTGCTAAAGTGACAAGTGGTCTTAGAAATGACCAGACACATTTCCAAACTTCAGCATGATAAGGCCAGAACAGTGAATACAAAAGCATTGATAAATAGTGTTAACATTGTCCACGCTCGTTTCAACTGCTACTGTTTGTATTCCTTGTCTCCATTCCTCTAACACTCTTATGTGTTAGAAAATTTCAGCTAATACCAAGAGCTGTAGCCATGGACAATAGACATAAAAAGAGCGGTAGCGAGAGGAGCAGAATAACATATCAGATTCTACAAATACCCTGTGAATTAAATTATGAAGAATCAACCGTCACTTTCCCTCTTGTACTACCTAATCAATTAATTAATTAATTAATCAATCAATCCCTTTCCTCCCACCTTCAATTAAAAAGAAATAATCACATCCATTCACATTTAATTCCTGCCACAAATGGGATCAATTAAAATAAATAATAATCATTTTTAATTCCTGCCACAGTTTCTGCAAAGAGAGAGTACAAAGACACACAAGAAAAAGTGTTTAAATGATTCTTGCCTGTACCACTTAAATGTAAGTAACCATTAATATAATAAAATATGAAGAATACTTTATTTAAAGTATTAACATCACACCATTTAAGCATTCTGCTTTAGATATTACTTTATAAAACTGATTAATTAATATTGAATTTTGCATAAGCATAATAAGTGCAGTAAATGAAAATTTGAAGTGCATTGAAAAATAGGTTATTGAAATTTCTTGGCTAATGTAATAATAATAATAATAATAATAATAATAATAATCATTTAATAAGTCATTCTAATTTATTTCCATTTTATAAACATAAAATGAAAATCTGAAGCTATTTCTGTATTAGATAATCCCATTAAGTATACACTGCTGATAATGAACATTTATGTGTTCATGAACTTTCAGCAAAAAGGTAACCAACCAGTTATATTCATGGTAATGAGGAATGAGTAAAAATAAAGGAATAAGGAGAGCAACTTGATAAAAGAAAAGTTTTACTTTTTATCATCTTCTTTAGTCTCTAGAGATATTTTGTAACAGCAATGTGAGAAATACAATTGTCAAGCAATATAATTTTACATAATTATACAGTGACTCACAGCCCTGAACAGGCTTTTCAAAGAATTCTAGAAAATGAGGTGTTCATCACTTTTCATATTACACTAAATTTATACTTTTATATGTTATAAACATTAAAATATTTCTTAAGAAATAACTAATTCTGTAAAAACTATTTTCAGTTCTTAATAACCCTAAAAACACAGAAAGTAAAACTGATTCTACAAGGGATAATAGGTGTCCTCCCATTTCTTTTTTGGTTGATCCTCTGGTCGCAATTTTTTGGGTATATATTTTGGAAGATGTTGAGCATATGGTCGAAGCCATGGATTTTGTCTAAGCTCAAATGGGCGGCGCCTAGGTTCTATGGGGCGGGTCTTGAATTTAATCTTGTATATTTTTTCCCAGTAATAGATTTCATATGGAAGTTTTGCTCGAGGACGGTTTGAGTACATATACTTGAACCAGTTTTCCAGCCAACAGCGACGCTTTTCATCTGCAATATCTGCCACAATCTTTTCAGTCTCTCCAAGATAAGGCTTTAGGTCCAGTCCCTCTCTCACTCTTGGAGAGTTCAGGTAAAACTTAAGTAATAATTTCAACACATCATCATTCAAGCCTGTAATTATAATAAAAAGGAACATATAGTACAAATTTATAACAAATATTTGTAAAAATGAGGCTTAATAAGAATGCTCAGAAAATGTGGAACAAATTAAACCAAGGATTCTATGGAAAAGTAAGGATCTAAGACACAGTCAACAAGAAAATAAATATATGCTCTTATCTGCAAATATAGGAACATGAAACAAAAGATGCTTAATTTCTGAATACATTCTGGAATCTTACTGCAGCTGAGATGAAATAGATCTTTCTGCAGCATTCTGAGGGAAGAATCCCATTTATTTTCAACAAATACAAAGGTAAGGTTGGTAGTGGAATGAATGTAATGTGCAAAGCATTTACAGTTTAACATTAAATTTGAAAAATGCTACAATAGCATATACAGAGCCTTCATTTGAACATGCAGCCAGCTTAACAGGAATTGCCCTGCCCAGTTTCTAACTGCAATTCCCCCTTCCACTTTTCCACCTCTGCATGTGCTCACATGAAGTCTTTGTGCTGTTCAAGATTTGAATCATTGTGAGACCATATGTTTCAGTGTTATAGCATGTTAGTGCTGTTATAAAGTCAAAAAGACTGTATATTTTATCGCATAGAATCTTCATGTATGATTCCTATGTGACAACAAACTCATATACAGAAGTGAGATGGCGATTTATATACAGATTCCCTGCTACGATTTCAGAGAAAAGTTAGAACGAAGTTCAAAGAAATCTGAGAAATATTGTACATGAATCAGGAATTTTGCAAACCTCGGCTTGCAAGTCACTAAACTTTTATAATTAAAACTCTATTAAGATAAGTATAGTTCAGGAATTGCAACAATGCAATAATGTGAATAGAGCTAATTTCTGCAACTGGGTGTTGGATAAAGTTAATGCTTTCTCTATTGGCTCACATTTATTTTTTTTTTAAAAGAAAAATGATTTTATATGCATGGTCATGTAGCAACACAAAACAATAGATACTGGAGTATAGATAAAACCGATCTTGTATATGAAATGCCTTTGTATGACCAAAAAATTGCAGTAAAAATCTATGTGCTTGAATTTAAGAAGTTGTGAATATCAGACTCTGCCAGCAAACAGCTTGCTTCCCAGTGACAAGCAAATCCCATTTTAGTAGACAAGTGTCCAGACAAGGGCTCTGTATGTATGACTTATTCAAGGGCCTTTACAGAGTTAAAAAGATTTTTGGCAGAAAGTATTCCTAGAGCAAATGCTTTATGTAAACAAGTTCATATGGTATGCACTTTTATCTTTGGAGGAAAATAGCATTCGAATGGCATGTAGTCTTAACTTTCCTGAAAGCATAAAAAATTTCCACATTAGTAAATGATAAACAATAGGTAATTTATTTGTATTCCCCCACCTTAGACAGTTAAAGGTCTTCAGGACCATGACATGATTAGATGGTGTAAAACTGTAAACCAGCATGAGTTTTTTTCAGTGCTATTTCTTGACTTTTTAATATGGGAGGAAACTTAGATAAAACTTCATTCAGACAATATGCCCCATTGAGAATCAAACCCATATAACACTAGAAAGAAGAGAGTTAAGAGTAAGTCATAGTAATGAATTTCATGTTTTACTTACCCAAAAGCAATGACCATATGCACCATTAACTAAGTGCACAGCCAACTGTCCCTGTTTATTAATCTATAATTTTTTTATACATTAGCTCAACATTAGCCATTGCTACCGCAGTTCACTGCAGTGTTACAGATAGTCTTGTGTATGGGATATACATTACATTAAAATTCAAAGATACCATATGAACTCTTAGGAAGCATCTAACTGTTGGGGTAAATTAAAATCAACCCAAAAAGGTATGTATGGCATATAAAATTACCAAATAAGACATATTTTTCTAGACTATTTAAAAAAACAAGGATATCAGATTATATTCTGCCACAAGCCAGAAATTTTGCTCAGTCATGCACTATTATCAGTCACTTTTTATGTAAGTGAATGGAGTTAGTGTGAAAAAAACTGTATACATTGTTTATATCAGTCACTTTATTACTCAAGGTCACATTTATGTTATTCTCATTAAAGATTTAAATGTAACTGCCAAAATTATTTTTATTGTTTCATTGTTTCTTATACCGGAGAGAGAGTGAAGGGAGCTTTAAAAATGGTACTCAGCTATGTACTGAATGTATTATTTACTGAACTGTAAATAGTAAAATGTTTATGTAAAATAATTATGTTTCAGCAAATTCTGTCCATTAATTCCAGGCAAGATGGCTTGCATGTTAATGCTGAAATTCATATTTGGGTGATTCTAAGTTCAAATCATATGACCAATTAACCTAACACAAATTTTCCATGGTTTTCATCAGTACATTTTAAGAGAGAGTAAATGCTGGGTTACTATATCTCTGCCACAGGTTCACCCTGCATTTCATCATTCACCTTCATTTCATCTATCTATGTATGTCTGAGTCTTGCTCTTTGTGATGTCATTTGAGGCAGCCGTGGCATGGGATTGACCATCCATTCAGGAAGCTTTTCAATGTGCATATGCACCCTATGCGCAATCAGAGTAACTAGCTCCCTACTCAACAGATGACTGACCCAGGTAAGTCCTACAAATGGAGGAGGAGGGTAAACACGGCGAAATGAGAAGTAAAGAAATTCTAAGATAACTGAACGCCATATACTGAGATGAACAATAGGTAGGGAGAGCAGCTTACTCATTATTCTGACAAACCAATTAATATTCTAGGATATGCATGATTTTGAACCTCCTTTTTGGTTAGTGGCAAAGAGAGTGTACCTTTTGTACTTTTCCTGCAGGATTCAGTAACAGTGTAAGGACACCTCCATCATGCAGCCTTAAGCTTGCTTTCATCTCAGAAGAAGAAGAAGAAGAACAAGAACAAGAAGAACAAGAAGAACAAGAACAAGAAGAAGAAGAAGAGGAGGAAGAAGAAGAAGAAGAAGAAGAAGAAGAAGAAGAAGAAGAAGAAGAAGAAGAAGAAGAAGAAGAAGAAGCAGAAGCAGAAAGGAGTCAAATAAACACTTTAAAAATGTAATAAAAATTTGAATCTTTGCACCATTGTTCTGTAGGTTGGGAGTACTGTCTCCAATACTTTAAAGAATGCGCAACAAGTGACAGCATACTGTAGACAGGTGAAACACTGCTGCAATACCAGTTTAAAATAGCTACCCTGCCTGTGGCCTGCAGCAGCGAAGAACAATGTTCTGTCATACGTTTTCTGGGCAGTGAAGGTACAATACTATTGAAATCCATCTGCAAATAAAGGTCCAGTATGGTGATGTATGTTTGTAACTGCAGCAAGTGTACAAGTGGAGTAGAAAGTTCATAAATTGCATGATTTCTGTGGCATATGCTCCCAGCCCAGTCAGGCACACTGCATTGTGACACCAGAGTCTATTGTAGCATTTGAAGCCAGAGTGATGGAAAATCACTGTGTGACGGATGAAATAGCTGCAAATCTGAAAATTCATGATGTGCTTAAGTTTCTCAAAGTGTCTGCAAGGTGGTTATCACCGTAGCTCACTCCAGAACTGAAAGAGCGACACATTGACACCTGTGAAGAACTTTTGTGGCTTTTTGAAGCAGAAAGTGATGCCTTCCTTGCAAGAATCGTTACAGGAGATGAAACCCGGGACACTATCACCAACCCAAAACAAAGAGAGCAAGCAAGAAATGGCACCATTCCACATCAACAAAACCCAAGAAGTTCTGGATGCAGCCACCTGCAGGGAAGGTTATGCTGACTCTTTTTTGGGATGAACAAGGAGTTATCTTGGAACACTACACACCTAGGGGAAACATCATCACCAGTGCGTCATATTCTGATATGCTGAAAAATCATCTTCGGCCTGCAATTAGATCAAAGCAACATGGACATTTGGCTATAGGTGTCATTTTGCAACATGACAATGCTCGACCTCATACTGCCTGTGCAACAGTACCCTTTTTTGTATTGAAGCATTGTTCACAGCAGCATCCAACAACTAAGATACTACAGGAATACTCTGATTCCAATTTTATATGTTGCTATATTCTGATCTATTTTACCTAAACTGCCCATATATATCAGTTCTAACCGTATTATGTAAATAATAATTATGTATACATCATATTGTAGGAACAGATGAGGTTGAACAGTTACCTTCTTTTCAGAAGAATTAATCTGCATGTTCCTTACATAATGTAAAAACTAAACGCATAATTATCTTCCCATCTGGCAGCAATTATGTGCTGCCATATGCTGAATGGTTATACTTCATGTTGGATGATGAAGATTGTCGGCATTTTTATAAGCAATTCTCTCTTATAGCACCTGTTCTTTTCAGATTGTATTAACACAAACATCATTATAGTCCAATGCATGATATCTTAAACTGCAGATATTCAACAGGAGCTATGCAAAAATGATGATATGAATATTGAAATAACTGCAACAGATTTATAAGAAAAGAAAAAATAATCAAAAAACAAGGAGGAACTGATTACAAGGGAAATGAACTTGGATATTCTGTATCAGATGCATGATAATGACTCATCAAATAAGAGCCTTTAGATCATTCTTGATACATGTCAAGCTACAGACAATAGCCCGAGTTCATACATACAGCCCATGCTTTGAAGCCAAATCTAATGGGCTTCCTTTAACTGTGTTTGTTTTAATGGTGTTAGTACTGCAGAAACTATGGAATGCTTTATTGTAAGTCATAATATAACTGACAATTTTTTTCCAAAATAATCACTTTTCTTGTTTTGTTATAAAGTCATTTTAAGTTCTATTTTGTAAAATTTAGTACCACTAGTCCAATTGTGTAATTATTCTTTATTTGTAGATGCTAGTAAATGCCATTTTAATTAATTTTTTTTCTCATTTATCTGTTTTTTTCAATGAGACCCTTTAAAAATGTATAATTAATGTAGTTTTACTATATATAATTCATGTATTAATTAATTAATACAATGTTCAAATTATTTTGAAAAAAAAATTTGCTAATTATTTCCCTGAATAATTTCCCCCCTCCCAGTGATTAATGTCCATTTTACTACTGAGGCACAACAAGCAGTGACAATTATGATACACTGAGATGAAATGTATATTGGGAAAGGATTTTTTTAAGGAAGGAAATGTTCCAGGCCTAAGTATAGGGTACCTCCCCGGTATTTACCCTTTATGAGGACTGAGGACAACCTGGAAAAAACGTCAGTCGGGGAGGAACGGTCCTTGCGGGATTTCAACCCCAGACCTTCCACTCAAGAGTCTGCACCTTAACATCCTCGGCCACCCTGGCGGTTGTGTGATATATGAGATAAAATTATAATTGGGAAAGTTTTTTTTTAAAGGAAGAAAGCTCTCCAGGGATAGGACTATTCTAAAAGTTCTCGGCCTGACTCTGAGATGTGAAGATGGCCAAATTACTATGATAGTTATTAAGTACCATCCTTTAGATGGCATGCACTGTAAAGGTTCAGACACATAAGTGTAGTCACTTGTTTGTGACAATCTTGTAAACAAATTAGTATTAACATTTTCTGAAAAATGGATAAATCTGAAATATGAGCTGTGAGTACTTCTTTTTGAGGGGTTTAATCCAAATACAAAAGGAGTTAGACAACATATTAAAGTATTCTTCCCCTTCATTTTAAATGGTAAAAAAGTGGGCTGCTGAATTCAAGCATGGTCGCACATCCATTCAAGATGATGCATGCTCAGGCTGCCCCAAAACTAATACAGCTGAAAAGATTGTGGCAAAAATTCACAAGGCCATATTCAATGATCACCAATTGAAGCCATTGCAAAGGCCTGAATAGGCCATGTCTACTACTTTTTACATGAAATTTTGGGTTTAAGAAAGCTTTTTGCTAGATGGTGCCAAGAGTGTTAACAATGTACCAAAAACACATTTGAATTAACTTTTCACAAGGGTGTTTAGACATGTTTAAATGCAATTCCAATGAGTTTCTCATGTTTCATAGTAATAGATGAAACATGGATTCATTTCTATCTGCCAGAGATGAAGAAGCAGTTCAAACAGTGGATGGCAACAGGTGAAAATGCACCAAAGAAAGCAACAATGTAATTGCTTGTGCTAAAATGGGGAGGGAGAGAAGTAATAGACCACACTATTTACAGATCAAATAAAGGTACTTGGGTTAAATTTATAAAAATTGGTTTTATATTAATTATTGTTATAATGAAATTTACTACTCCTATAATGCTGGATGCTCCCACATGATGTAATGAGAATGAATGAATAGAGTTTAACGCCCGTTTTTGCTACAGAGGCAGCACAGGCGATGGACACTGATGATACATGAGATGAAAGGATTTATTTTTATGGAAGGAATCGTTCCAGGCCTAAGTTTAGGGTACCTCCCTGGCATTTGCCATTTATGAGGACTGAGGAAAACCTGGAAAAAACCTCAGTCAGGGAGGACGGTCCTGGCAGTATTCGAACCCAGACCTCCCGCTCACAAGTCCGAGACTTAACGACCTCGGCCACGTGTGGCGGTGATGTAATGAGAAAATAGTTAAATCTGATATGTAGATTTTCTGGGATTCTGATAGTGTAATGATGTAGACTACCCCCAGAAGTGCAGAACTATCAATGGGAAGTATTAGCCTACTAGAACATGCTATTCAGGATAAATGACCACACCTTGTGAAAAAGTTCTCTTTCATCACAATACTGTGCCTTCAAATACATCCGGGATTATTGCGCAAAAACTGCATGATGTTTGCTTCCAAGTGCTTCCACACCTGCCATATTTGCCTGATTTGGCTCTCAGCAATTCCTTTTTGTTCCCAAACCTGAAGAAATGGCTGAGTGGGTGAAAACTCACATCAAATGATGAGGATGAAGCTGAGACAGAAGCTTCTTTTTCACAATTGGACAAATCTTATTTTACTGAAGGTATAAAAAAAGCTGGAAAATTGTTGCACCTAATGTATTGATTTACAAGATGATATGAAAAAATATTAAAAAAAAATATTTCTCTTAAACCTTGTGCTTTGCTGATCAGGCCAAGAATTTTCAGAATGCCCCTCTTAATTTTAGAACTCATATATGGCATGTGCCATTTATGAGGACTGAGAAAACAGTGAAAAAAATCTCAGCCAGAGAGGATAGTACTGGCAGGAATCGAAAATTAGACCTCCCGTCACACGTCCATGCCTTAACATGTCACCAGAGTCAGTACTTTCTTTTGGTAAAATACCCAGTCACCTAATATTATTAAAAACTGAACAGAAGGTTATGAAATTTAAAATGGTATCAGAATGAGAAGGAGAAAATGTGACCTCCAGAAGCTACTCACCTGATTTAATTCATAGCAAGTTTTGGCAAATGAATGGGGGAATCCACAACCAGAAATGCACTAGATTACAAGGCAAGTGAACTAGTGTGAAAAGACTTGCTGGGTCAGATACTTCTAAGGTAGAAATTTAAGGCAGTTTTGTAATAGCAAGGAAAATGATTTTAAGACCAAAACAAGTTAACCCCTAGACAAATATGATTTTCTGTTTTTAACCCTTTTTTTTTAAAGAAACTTCTACTGAGGCTCTTTTAAACACCACTTTGCACCATATCCACTGTAATTTTTTTTTTCCACTGGAATTTGCACTACTTGAAAAGTCTATATTCATAAATTTGTACATAGCAGCTACAGAAATATTTTCTTGCTTCCCAAATTTTTCCATCACTTCAAGTGATGAGAATAGAATAGATATTAAAGATTTGGAACTTTGAAACTTCCTCCAGATCTGCCCACATTCATAAAATTCAGCAACTTTGCTTTCACAAGTGGATCTTTTATAGCTTCCAACATATATTGATTCTTGTTGCCAGAAAGAAATACAGTTCTACTAGAATGCTTAATGCTAACAAACTGGTTAATAATTAAAAATATAACAATCTACCTGACTTTGGAACTCCTTGGTACTATGTTGTTGAACAATTCACTTGAAGACACCAAATGTCTGCCATTTTCTTGATTAGAAATTTATTTGAGAGAGATGCAGAGCTTAATTTTCCAACAGCATTGAAAAATTCAATTCAGATGCTAAAGTGAATACAGAGGGATGATGACAACAAAATAAATTAAAATCTTATTAAACTCTATAGGGTCTTCTCGTCCTTTAATTATATTTAAAGTTTTAACATAACACCCAATTTCAATTTCAATTTTAAAACCTTGTCCAAACATTTATATAAGCCTTCAATTAAAAGACATTCATATTCAAACAGAATGATATTTTCTATTTGCTTACGCTATTCTATGATCTATCCCTAACATTTATGCTACTTCAAGTATCAAACTCAGAACTCAGTTCAGCATATTTTATTGCAATTGTGTATAATTTTAAAGAAAGTGGGAGCTAATGCAGTCACTAAATCTTTTAAGCCGAAGCAAGTCTGGTGGGAAAAAAATAAAGCAAAGGCTACAGCTTTTGTTCAATTGGGTAAGAATGATTTGGGTCACTTTAGGTTGGGAATAATTGCAGGTGTTTGCCAATGGCTATTTAAACTGGCAGCCAAAACTGCTGAGTATAACCCACAGGATCACCTGCTACTATTAAAGCACCTACATTAATATTTCGCTGAATACTGTGGTATTATTAATTTGAGGTGCAATTACAAAATTAGATACTAGGGGGCCTGAGACCATGCTGACGACACTAATTCTCCTTAAACTTAACACTAGCTGCTTGGCAAGGTTTTGTCAGTCCTGGTGATATAGTGGTAACCATACTTGCTTTCTAAACCCAAGATCGCAGGTTTAAACCCGGCCAGGGTCAATGGATTTTTATCGGGTGTCAAAATCCTAAGTACGGCTTCCTTCGGAAGGGAAGTAAAGCTGTGGGTCCTGTGTGGTACATTTACAGCATGATAAAGAACCTCAAGCCTGAGAGAAGACGCCTCTGAGCAAAAAATGTCTGCTGTTTCATGCCCTGAATAGAATGGGATGCTGAAGACCTGTGATGTTAAACAGCATCCATAAATAAATCAAATCAATCAATTAGCAAGGTTTTGAAATTAGTGCTAATCCCCCTTCCATTAATGCTCTGGCTAACATTGGCTAACTGTCACATAATTCTGGAATCACTCTTCACTGCATTCATATAAATCTGAACTATTTACCTTAGTTGATGCATTATGTATTATGCACAGTAATAATTAATTAATATTTAATTCTGGTTCCTATCTTTTTATCAGCAAATATACATTTTATCTTTTTTCTTAAATGTTCCATTTGAGGATTTTCTGCCTACCAATGGCCAGAAGTGGGTTTGTGGTGGACGTGTTTACATGGGACTAGGGCTGAGTGATGACCTCCAACATGAAAAACAGGGAGAAACTAAGCATATACACTATATAGCTGATCAAACACAGGACACAATTACAACTAGCAAGAGACACATCAAAACAAAACAGACTGGAGTACGCAGAACTGGATAAAAGAACCAAACGAAATAAGGAAAGATATTTGCAACTATCACACAAAACAAACGAAACTATTATGGAATCTTCAAAAACAATCAAGAAAGCAAAGGGCAATTTGAATAAAGGAAAGAAATGGATACTTGGAACAAAGAATCCAGAGGAGAAAAGCATATAATCGAGAAAAGACATAATCAACTTGGTTACAGTCTATTATAAACACCTGTACTCAAGCTCCATCCCAACTCAGTCCAGGAACCAGATACCAAATATCCCACACAATTTTTACCTCTCCTGCACAGCAAAGTTGGAACTGCCATTAATGGGCTCAAGAACTGGAAGACCCCAGGTGAAGATGGAATACAAAACAAATTGCTAACGTTTGCAGAAGACCAGCTAACACCCAAAATCTTCAATGCAATCTAGAAACAAAAGACATATCTAAACGATGGAAAACCAGCACAACTGTTCTTCTACACAAAAAAGGCACTAGAGATGATATAGGCAACTACAGACCTATAAGCCTGATCAAATGTAGACAAACTGTTTACAAAAATCTTTAATAGAAGAATAACGAAAATTCTAGATGAAAATCAACCCCAGAACAAGAGGGTTTCTGTACAAGGTTTAGCACAATAGACCATCTCCAAACTATAAACCAGATTATGGAGAAAGCAGAGGAATTCCATCTAATACTATATATCGCCTTTACTGACTACAGTAAGGCCTTTGACTGAGTCGAACATACAAACATAAAACATGCTCTGGCAGCTCAAGGAATAGAGGTAAAGTACATTCATATTTACACAAAATCTATAGTCAAAAGTTTTGTGAAAGTAAAAAACAGAAGAAGGACAACCAATCTGTTAGAAAGAAGAGTTTGCCAAGGTGATCCAATCTCTCCCAAACTCTTCGCTTGTGTAATGGAGCATATATTCAGGAAAATGAACTCGCATAATAATTTCAGGATCAACATAAACGGCATTTGACTAACAAACTTAAGATTTGCCAAAGATGTGGTCTTATTTGCTAAAACACCAAAAGCACTACAAACTATGCTGGAACAATTATGTGAGCATAGTAAAAATACAGGGCTGTCACTAAAAAAACTGAAGACACAGTTAATTTCAAATGAACCTGAAACCCCAATAAAAATAGATGGAACAGTCCTCAAATATGTGAGCGAATATACATACCTAGGACACAGATTTCCTCCCATGATAAAATGGAAAAAGAAGTACAAAAAAGGATCTCATTATCCTGGAGAGCATTTTGGGCCCTTAAGTTTATAATGCTAGACCAAACACTAAGAAAATCAGATTCCAAACACTGGAAACTTGTGTACACCCTGTATTACTATATGGGTGCCAGACATGATCACTAACAGAAAAACAAAAGAACAAACTCCAAATATACTAAAGAAAAATGCAATGCAAGGTCCCGGGAATAACAAGATACCTACAGTATGAATAAATCAGTTATCTCAGACAAAAGACATTGCACAAATAGCTACCAGAAGCAGGCAATGGGGCAGTCACATAGCATGAATGCAGGATACAGATGGACCTACAAGATCTCTTTGTGGGATCCCTGAGGAGGAAAAAGAACATAAGGCAGACCCAGAAGAAGATGTACAGACTTCTTCAAAGAACATGCAAGTCCAGATTGGTCAAGAGTAGCAAGAGGAAGAGAAAAATGGAAATTTCTCCAGAAGCAACTAGTGCAGTATGAATTGGAGTAACCAAAGTATAAATCAGCCAGTGTCTTAAGCATAGCAAAAACTAGTGTGGTATAGGTCACCACCACGTTAGGAAAATGCGAGCTTTCCCTATTTGTTAGGAAGCCTTTGCCCTTGTGCGACACAATAAGTTATCTTTATCTTAATGAGTGAATGATTAGATTGCTTATAATTACTAAGGCAACCTGGGTTTATATTATTAATATTAACATAATCCTGAATAAAAGTTCCAGTACAGTATGTGTAACTGGAAAACTATTAAGTCCACAGTAACACTGGCTAATGCACTTAACTGTTGAAATGCACATGCAAAAAGATAAAAATTTATAGTGAAAATACTTTACTGCAGTATATATACATAAAATTGCAGAATTACTTACCAATAACTTTATTCCCATTTATTTCCTCATATAATTTCATTTCAGGAGTACTCCAACAAACATTTCTGCGAGGATTTTCCAAAGCATGCTCTGAGTGCACCAATGTGGTGTTTAATTGGTACACACAGAACGACCAAAACTTTCCATTTGTGATAACTGCTTGTGTCACCAATGGATATGTCAGATCATTATATGTTGTAAATCCTGTGGATCAAAAGCGAAATTATTTCCTTTTCTGAAAACAACATTATTAATTCTTGCCATGATTTCAATTATACTTTTAAGCTGCATGCATGATAACAGTTACCACTAGTGACAGTTTAATACAACATAAATATGGCCAAAATGTTGCATGCTAATATTGCTATTAAATATAACCTGCAACTAAATATACCCACATTCTATCAATTAAATCCCATTTATAAATTACAGGCATCAGATGGAAGGAGTATATATGTTGTCCTTTGAACCAGAAAGAAATTTCAATGAGGACAATAAAAAAGTTTATGAACACTTTTCTTTGATCTTTCATAGATTTGTAGAAAAGTGTGTTTGTAGAAAGAGATGTGTGTCAAGTGTGTCTCCTCTTGTAGCTACTGGAATGATGTCACTTTGCACGCAAGTGTTAAGCATGGCAGTTTGCATTTGATGGGGAAATATGACCTCTGCTTGTTGCATACTAAATGTCAGAAAGCATCTGCAATTATGGTACCAATTGCATTATGGGTAATGCAATGTTTGATACTTACTGGGATCTTTCATGTCTTTGCAGCAAATGTTTCAACGTTTAATGAAAGTACTTAAAAACAAAACACACATTTTTTTAGCTTTAAATGAAAGAGCTAAAGAAAATAAATGTTTTGCACTTAAAATATTTACTCATATGTACTTTAAGTATGGATACAATATGGATACAATACTTTTTACCTGAAATATTAGTGAAAGAAATTAAAATAATGTTTGTGTGTAATCATTTAATATAGCAAAATAAAAGTGAAAAGATTTAATTTAATAATTTAGAGAATAAAAAAAAATGATTTATTTAACATTCAGAGAATGTTGCCATGATTGCATACATATTTGCAAAAACAAAGTTATAATTGAATGATCTACCACTGTGTTAAAATGTGCAAGTGCTCATTCTCTACAAAGCTCTGGCCCTCTTATATCAAACTGGTTTGGAGTGTGTATGATATCAGACAGTACATGTCCAATCCTGCATTGTCAGGTACTGTTGCAATATTGAACTCTGGTTTAAAATTATAATTTATATAAAATAAACAAGCTAAATTCTGGAGTAATGAAGCACTTAAGCAAAGAGAACAAAAATTCTGATCACCTGTGTTCTATCATTTCTTTCAATATGCCTTATCATACTCATTCTGTATTTGAATTATAAGGTAATGAAAAGTGTGCAAAACTTATTTCATTTTGTTGAAATACCTTTTCAAGACCTAATATGTATTATATTTTTTTAAATTGTAGCTATATATAGAATTATTGCCTTAGCTGATGACATCCATAACCCTTGAACACAATATATTACATTGAGACAGAATTATTATAACCAAAAAATTATAGAAGCCAAGTCCTTCTACTCTCTAGTGCAGGCTCAAAGATAGGATTTACCTATAAAGACAGTAGATATACACATTCAAAAAGCCTAAACATTATAAAATTACACAGATCTTTAATTCCAAAACTTCCTTGTCTGAATAACCATTTATTTAATACAAACTTAATTTAAACAGAAAACACGTCAATTTAGAATATTTGAAATCAAAGTTGGTTAAACTTTAGGTTTCACCTTCTCATCCCCCAGTCACCTCCACTTTCAGTTTTAAAGAGGTTAAAATTGTTACCACATTTTCTTTTGTATTCTTATCAATGTCTGAAGTCCTGGATGTTATTGTAGTTTAATTTAGACAGAATATTATCACAAACCTAATGAGCAATTATGCTTTGGCAATCAATTACTTCAAAAGAAGAGGTTGAAAGTAGATTAGTGAGAGTTCCAAAATAGGCTGTTAATATTGTTAATATTAAAAATTATAATCTTACTCAAAATAATTTTTTTCATCCTAAAATTTAGTAATTTTTATTCTCACCAAATTCAAAAAACATTCATTAACAACCAACAGTTTACAGTCAATATTGATTAAATTTTAGACCTTACTCTTACCTGCAGCAATCCACTAAGTCCATTGTTGTAGGATGAAAAAACAATTTTGGGTAAAATTACAATTATTAATGTTACAGTAATATAGCCTATTTTGGAATTCCTTTTAACCTGCATAACCATTTATTAGAACTAAATTATTTATTTATTTCTTGTAGGACTTACATGACTTTTGAAACATTTTATTAAAACATAATTATTACATTAAATGCTCATTAATTTTTAAAGCATTATTCTGTCCATATTAAAAAATAACAATGACAGTTCAGCTAACAATAAAAAAATGTGATAGCAATTGCATCCTCTTTCAAATTTAAGCATCAAAGAATAGGAATGCCATTTGAAATTTTTAAGTGGAGCTGATTGGCAGTGAGGGGTGAAGCCTGAACATTGGTTTCAAACTTCCCTCTCAATATATCAACTGACATGGTTTTTATTTAAATTAAATGTATGTTAAATAGGTAGTTAATTCAGACTGGGAAGTTTTGAACGAAAGCCCCGAATGCAAATAATGAGCCAAACTTATTTCTTAAGTGTTCAACTTCTTAAATATCATTTAACGATGACTCCTTGTTATTTATTTTGCTTATTGTTGCATGCAGGAAGGGTAAACAGCCCTGAACCTCTTTCACATCTGAATGTAACTGAGATATATGGTGCAGTGCTGAAATCTTTAGTAACTATTTCTTTAGTTTATTATCCTATTGCATAATTCTCTGAAAACCCATATTTTTTTCAATATAACTGAAAAACATTTTATGTATTACAGTCATGCTATGCTAATCTGAATGACACCACAGCATTTTCTACCTATCTAAAGTTCAACTTTTGTTAGTATTTTATTATTACAAACAGAAGGTACAAAAATATAGAGATACAAAATGATAAATGTAATACAGTAAGCTAACAAATAGAACACAAGATTTCAAAGAGCTGCATGCCACCCATAAATGGTTTTAACAGTCATTGATGAGCAATGGCAAACAATACAAGTTACTATGGGTTCAAAGTTTAAGTAGGAGAATGAAACTCGGGTATAGGGAGGCTAATAAGATTAATGCTTCATAATGGTGTCTAGGCTGGCCAATATTCCTCAGCCAATAATTTTTCCAGCTGACAAAGGTTTTTTGGTAGTTTTACAGATATTTCTTCTTAAAAGCTAAAGCTTACCAATCACATATGTATTATAAACTATTGAATTCCAACACTCAGGTTTAATCAAGAGACAGTTTCTTGCCCTGCAGAAGGATTTAATCCCAAAGACATCATTATTCTTAATGCCCCTTCATAATCCATTATGGAAGAAATTGTGGGAGAAAGGGCTGTCTGGTAAAATGTTGAAAGCTCTGATGGCAATTTATAGAAAGTAAATTTCTGTGTGAAGTACGAAGGATAGACTCTAACAGAGGAGTGAAGCAAGGATGCTGTCTTTCACTTCCTTTATTTTATTCAAAGATGACATTTCAGTGGACTTATGTGGAGCTGATTATGGTGCACCAATTGTGGGAGATGAGAAAATTCCAGCACTCTTGTATGCAGATGATGTTCTTTTGTGCTCAACATCAGTGGTGGAGCTACAGAAATGCATTAACAGCCTGGAGGTATATTGCACTACCTGAAGTCTCACAGTTAATGTAGAAAACAAAGATTTAAAAAGGGTTAGTTTTCTGCAAGGAAGAGTCCAAAATGCTATAAGCATCATATATTTAGGTATTAATTAACAATGAATGAAAATGGTAAAGGCACATGGACTACTCAAAAGGAAAAGTGAGGAGATAACTGAGAGAGCTGTTCACTTCAATGATGAGGGTTCCGGAAATGCCTATTAGCACTGTATAACAATTGTATATTATGAAAATAAGAGTGACAATAAGTTATGGCACAGAAATGTGGGGGTGAGAGCCAGCAGAAAATTTACGACAAATTCAGGTAATGTTCTGAAAAGAATTCTCAGGGTGATAGGAGCGCAGCAAATTGTGGGATTAGAAAAGAGTTTGACAGTACTTGTGACACAATAGTTTTTAAGATCATGGCAATTAAATACTGGTTAGACTTAAGGGGGGTAGACACAAAAAAGCAAAGTTCATTTGCTATCATGAACAATAAAAAACCTGGAAAATGAGCACCTATCATAAAAAGGAGTTAGAAGGAATGGGGCGGGTGTGGAAAATAGGAGTTAAAAATAAAAGTAATGTTTGGAAGAAAGTTAGAAGGAGATTAATTGATATTGATACGCAGGAAGTGGAAGCTGAGTGTGCAAAGAAAGTATCACTGGAATTACAATCAAAACTGAAAGGGGCATGGGGCAGGAAAGCATATGTTAATACAATGACAGAAAAAGAAGAATAGCAATAGCCTGCCTGCACCTCACGAGATGAAAGGTGCAGAAAATGACAGGTGACACAGGAGAAAGAATGTATCCTCTGTATGGTAAAAAGGAAAATTGGGTAGATATCTTTGAATTAAGAGTAAAATTACTAAAATCATGTCAACACATTTAAACTCTCTTGACGTTTCACATTAAAACTTAAATAAAAAAAGTTTTAATATGAAATGTCAAGAGAGTTTTAAGTGTTGACATGATTTTAGTAGTTTTACTCTTAATTCAATAAGATTTATGATAGTTTCACTGTGTAGATTCCTACATTTATTTTTAATTGGGTAGATATTCTTGCAGTAGAGTGTGTAGTTTGCAGCTTCTCTCCGAAAAGTTTGTGAAGTTGAGAAGGAGTAGAGCAGCATGTCTAAACTTGGTATTAGATAATAATTGGCAGGGACTATGTAAATTTATTAGGAAGATGATAAGATGGACAAGAGAAAATTTCTGGCTAGAGAAGACATAGCATAGTAATGTACTTATACATTTTAAATGTACTTCTGTTGTTTAATTTATTTTCTGGTTTTATATATACATACATATTAATGTATTTCTCTTGTTTAAAGCCCTGTAATTTCATATGCTTATTAATGGCATAATTTTTTTTTTCATTATGAATGGGGGAGAGGGAGTTATTTTCTAAACATGTTAGCACACGGTGTGTTTGTGAAACTTAAAGAGAGTTTTAATGTGACGACATGATTTTTAGTGTTTTACTTTAAATCAAAATAAGATTAACAAAAGTTTCACTGTGTGGATTCCCAAATTCCGTAAACACGACTTAGTGTTTGCATATATGTAATAATTCTATGTATTTCCAGGATTTTTTTCCTTCAACATTTATATATAAATAGGAGCATGAAATAGGAGCATGAACAGTCTAGGTAGATCCATTTGCAAGATAAATATTTAATTTATGTATCCAGAAGGCATTAATGGAATAAATATACACTTATTACTTTAATGCCCCTCATACTCCAACCATATATTTTCTTCTTAAAATTCCTAATAAATAAAAACTGCTCAGGTCACCTGTTAGTAGCAAATTTTGCTCTCCCACAAAATGCTTTCTGTTCAAGTAAATTTTTGATTACAGCTGTTTGTTATGTTCAGGCTATCTTATATCAAAAGATTTCTATCCTTTTTTGACTATACTTGGTTGGTACATTGTCATATACTTCTGGCCACTACTGATTGTACTTCACTTTAGACTAACATTTCCCACCATTAAGGAATAGCAGCTATTATCTTGGCAGTAATTTCTTGGACTCTGAAGAATATCCTCATACCCTATCCATGGATTATTTGTCCTATCTGGTTCTCACTAAAAATGTTTGGTTTTGATAATACCTACAAATTAAAGGCACTAGATTGGCACCATCTTAAGTTAAACTTCTAATGGCTTGCTTAGAGATACTAAGGGTGCAATACACTGATTTCTTTGTAATTTGGATCAATGGTCCAGGATCCCTCCATCTGTTTCTTTTCAATCTTAATTCTAAACTTTCTGTTAAGTTACTCTTCCATCTTCCCCATTGCTGCAACTTTCCTTGATATTGATATCTATTTATGCAGTTGCTTCTTCCTTGTATGGACGCACATTAAACAACATTAACTTCATTTTGATAGCTATCATCCCCTGCATACTAAAATATATATTTCTTTTTCTCTTTCTATTCATGGCCACTGTCTTTAAAACAACTTTTCATCTCTTAATGCCTATTTTAAAAACCAAGCACAAAGATTTTCCATGACCAAAAGTAACCTTGTACAATTCATATAATCGTAATGGACATAAAACTTAAATATAAGCCCAGAATTTGCAACAAGAAATTCATTAAACCATTCACATACCTGGAATTGAGAGCATCAACCCTATTTTGAAATAATGTCATGCTACTTTATTAATGCAGTCATCCTGAGTGATTTTTCTAAATATGTATTCAACCTTACTTTTAGAAAATCTCCAAACATTAAAAGTAAATTTTGCCACAACCTATCACCACCCAATTGCCCCATTGGTTGGAGGTTCATGCCTATGCCATAAATGCAAAGTCTGTGTACCTTACTTGCACTATTTGAATGACTATTTCAAGTGTTGTGTTCATTTTGCTTCTATAGTTTTGTAATTTAGCTACATAAACACACATACTACAAGCATATATAGTGAGATTAGTTGAGTTACTAGCCTAGCAGGCAAAGCACTTCTCTCGGTGCACAGCCATGCTCTGCTGACTGGTAATCAAATAACCTCATTGTCTGTGTGTGTGAGAGAGAGAGAAAGACACTGTATTCATGAAAAACAATACAAGGGCCACAAATATTTTTTTTTGTTCTTTCATTGAGATTGGTATATATGTGCCTTTGCCAATAATCTAGTTCAGGATATATGGTCCTATTGTACTCCTTGTGGTTCAAAAAATGCTTGTGAGATGATGCTTATTATAAGTTTCAAAAGCAATCTACAGAGAACAATGTAAGTGCCTATGCCATATACAACAACTTGGTAGCCAACAACAAGTCTCTAAGTGTACTGAGGAATGGCTAACTTTCCTTTGATCAGAAAATGTACAAAAACTTCAGAATCTTTCATACATGGACAAAATCAAACTACTAAGTAAAAATATCATAAATACTAATCAAATACAGTATTTGCAAGTGAACTTAATTTTGTAACCAAACTTATGCATGAAATAATATTAATCAAAGACTTTAGGCCTTATACATATAAAGCAAAATATACTCTTTAAATATTCTTATTAATAATACGTAATACTCACCTGTGCTTATTAGTAATGATACTGCTTTTGATAATCTTGTAATGCATTCTGATTGCTGATACATCATTTTTGAAGAGTATTGCATGGCACTTATCTCTTTTTCAAATTTAAAACATTTTGCTTCATGTTATGCCTTGGTTATTAATATGTTCACTCACAATACTTATGACAGTTTTAAATAACAATAAATATTTAAAAAATATTAAATAATTAATAATGGAAGTATGTTTTCCTTTGTTTCGTGACAGTTTTAGTTTTTGGACTAATACACTATCTCTCTCATATGCATGCACACACTTACATTCTCTTAATTTTATGTGTAATTCATTAACATCCAGTATGTGTATTTTTATTTTTTTAAATAATCTTCTTTATTTACTGCATGCTCTATTACTATAATTAGTAATATTACATGCATTGCTATCATTTCACTCTTGCATGTTATCCTTAATATTATTTCTTTACACTGTTACATTCTTATTCTAACCTAATCATCATATTTTGAAGGTTTTCAAAATTAGTAACATATGCAAATTAGTGTTTTACATTAATTTCATTAACATTCTTAGTTAAGTTATGTTATTTACAAAATTTTAATAATTATATTATTCACAATTTAATACCAATGGCCATTTCTTTAGACTATTTCAATGTTACACCTCTATTAGTCCATTTGTGTTAATTTGAAAATTGTCAAAATTGATACTGTTTACAAATTTTTTAAATTGTTTATTACATTTTAGAACAAGTTCACTATTTTCTGATATATGAAGGAGCCATTCTGCTGCCCACAGTTGTACCCTTTAATTGTAAAAAAACTGACTGGATGGATCTGCAAGAGGTCATAACAATCAAAAGGAGTTTCAAAGATTTTGTCAGAGTTGATGAAGCAGCACTGACAACAGAAGTTGTCTTAATTACACCTTTAGGCAACTTTGATGAAATTTCACAAACAAAATGGGTTATTGCCAAAGAGGAAAATAAAATGGAAGAGAAATCTGTTTCTCTCCCACGATGTAATAACATGTTAATGGGGCTGTCAGTGCTGGAAGCTGTAGTCAATGCTAGTGATCTGCAAATGTTTTGCTGTGTACACACTACAGTTACACACAGAACTGCAGCAAATATATACAATGTTAAAAATACTAGCTATCAATAAATGTTTTAACAGCTACATTTTAAACTAATTTTTACATATCAATATATTAAGTATTAAAACATGAACGAGAATAAAAAGAGTGCTGGCTACCTTGATAACAGGCTTGGGGAAAGAGCCAACCATATGATGCAAGAATGCCCTGAGTATGAAGAGCATTTGCTCTTTCTTGTTCTCCATATGCTGAACATCTTTCCTTCAAGTGACCAGATAGGTGATAAGATAGCAGACCAAATTCATTTTTTTCTCCAGGCCAAAACCCTGCAAACATTTAAGTCTTAATGCTACGCATACTCAACATGAAACAACTATGTGAAGCACACAATTAATCAGGCACTTATCTGCTATAATATTGACAATTTCAATCCAAAGGGAGGGTAAAAAAAATAACTTACAGATTAGTTGCCCTAGAGCAACTAAAGCCACTGAGATCCTTAACAACTCTGCCAGATCTGCTTTGATCTCAAAGTTATTACTAAAGTCTTATGAAGAAGAAACTTTTTAAAGTATTTTTAAGGAAAATAAAAGCAATAGATGTACTTTTTTGACTTTTTAGGGTTCAATACCAATTCACTTGCACTGACAACCTTGTAAAAAAAATGTTATCACAATCTTCATTATATCCAGCTTGAGCATAAATTTTCCCTCAGGTTTCATGACATTTCCTTGATTTTTCAACAGAAAGATCTATCTGACATTCCCAGACCAAAATTATCTTCCAAGAGTTTTCAATTAATTTTACTTACTTTCCAGAAAGTGAACAGCTATTTTCTCATTACACCTTGGCATGAAAGTTATTCTTCTTCAAACTAGGTTTCTTTCGCCAGAATTTAGAATTTTCAAGTGAAATTAGGGAGTTGTGGAATAATACTAACATTTAGAGTGGCTCTTGCATGTACAGTTGTATAAATATCCATTAATTTATTTTACAGCTCAGGTTCATTAGCTCAATACAGAACCATTATTTAGTTGATTTATTTTCTTAATTTAAATCACACTGGAACATATATTTTACTACATACTACCACTGATGGAAGTGAACCAGTGTACCATAACTGCAACTTCTGAAGCAGAATATTCAGCTTCAACTCCCATAGTGATAATGAAGCTTATTAGAAATATTTATTATAATTAATTTGGTCAATAATATGTGTTTCTTTCTACATAAATAATGCTGGATCCACTTATATTAACAAGTGATTAACAAGTGTATGTATATGATAGGAAATTAAGAAACTCGTTTAATAAGTGTATTAATATGAAAGTCTTCACAATGATGAAATCTATAATGTTACAACTGTAAAGGAAATTGTGCCATTCTGGAACTCCATATGTCTGTCATCAGCCTGGAGCATTTTACAAGATTTTCTTTTATATATAGTATAGAAATCCTGCATTGTGTGATTTTTGGAGGAATAGTGTTCATTGAAGCAAATAAAAGCAGCTAGCAGGTGAACGAGAAAGCAGAAGTACCCACTTTTAGGGAGACCTTTAAAAGTTAAAATCTCATGAATACAAACTCTAGTTACATCAAGGCTGTTTTCAAGATGAATAGAGACATGTGTGAAAGTTTAATAGTCATTCAGAAGCCTAGCTTTATACAGATTTTCTAGAAGCTTTTATTGAAGAGATTTATAGCAGATGAAATGACTAGATTTACGAGAAAGCTGCTAGAAACTCCTGGCAATCAAATTCAAACTGTAGCTTGGCATCCAAACTATTCATGTTCAACAGTTAGTATGTGAGTTGCATCTCAAATTTCAGCATTAAAGTAAGTTAGTCGGTGTTTAAATTTTGTTAGGCAGAAATAACTTACCTGGTAGTTTTGAATAGCAGGAATTTTCACAGTGAAATATAGCATAATATAACAAATTATTATTGAAAGAATCACTTAAATTTCACTAATTTTGTTTCACTTACTTGGACATGTTTCAAAAGCTGTCCTCTTTATCTTGCATGGATCCACTGTCTCGCTTCCCAGCATAGTATTAAGATGTTGCTCAATGGATTTTACAAACTTAGTGATGAGATTACTATTGCTTGGGAGATCAAAATTAACCAAATTTTCCTCGTTTTTGATTTATGAATATATTTTTCCACAGTTTATTTTTTAGGGTTTTTGAAGATCTTTTCAGAGTTTTGGTTCCTTTTGGAATTCGTGGTTCTTTTGCCAGAAATGGGCTGCTTTTGTTCATTTTTCTGCATGTTTGTATTTTACATTTCTCATGTGTTCCTTACATTGTAGAGTAACATTTCTTTTTGTTTTGCCTATGTATTTCATAGTGCAGTCTTTGCAACCTATTTTATAAATGTGTGATTGTTTTCCTGGCAGAATTCTGTCTTTTGTTTTGGATTTTAGGAGGTTTTTTTAAACTACATTTGTTTACTAGAGCCAAAATGATGTTTGCCCTTTAAAAATCCAGAATGTTTGGTGTGCCATGTGTGGAATGTGAATTTCTTATATATATAGATCTGGTCAACAAGAAAATAGAAAAATTCAAAAAACAAAAACAAATAAAAGATATCACCACACTATAAGGCTACAAAGGAGATTATATATATATAAGCTGATGACCAGATGTATTGTGTAGCCATTTTTCTGTGCTATATCTGTCATTTTATGGTACTCCGAATTGCATTCTGTCTCGCTTATTGGTAGGATTGTTAATCTGAATGTCAGACTATTGATTATGGCAAGTGTATGTTGTTTTGGATTGTGGCTGTTATTTTTTATATAATAATCTATGCGGGTATCTTTTCTAAATATGCCAAATTCCAGATTATTGCCATTTTTTATAATTTTTACATTCAAGAAGGGAAGAACCTTGTTGTTTTCTATTTCCAGTGTGTATTTTAACAGTGCTTTAGATACTTACTAGTGCACCGAAGAAGTAAGGCATTCTCTTCTTGTAATTATATTTATGCAATTTTCAGTACAAAATGAGTGAAAAAAATTTGGTATTATTAACTTAGAAACAAACCACCCATAAATTTGTCAAATCAATAGATATGAAATGTCCTTTAATCCTTTCCCTAATTACTATCCAAGTTATCCTTGTAATGGAGGCATTTGGGGACACCAAAAGACCCAGAAACAGAAATAATAAAAACATTTAATAATATTTACCTGGTATATTTGTGCCATTTCTTCTTTCCTCAAAATATCCAATGACTTTGGGATCATAGTGAAACTGTGGCACTTCAAACTCCATGTTTTCACTTTCCTTCAGACTAATAATTGATGAAAGAGGTAAATTGCTCCTTAGTTGAAGAGCAGGTGATCCAAGGTACTGTATCCATCTACCACTTGGCTCATTAGCCTTATCCTTTAACCAGCTTATAGACTCCCTAAATTTCTTCACTTTACCTCTTGGAGGAAACCCACCAACATTCCAAAAGCATTCTAACCTTGGATCAGTATCAACCTTCAAAAGGAATACAAATTTCAAAAATATTAAGTATTTCTTGTTTAATTCTGTATAATTCTGTTCTTTTTCCTGAGCTACTGCACCTATGCTCAATTGCAATGAAGACAAGAGTGGGAAGGATCACCCATCCTATTTTCCTTAACCTATGGGGATAAATACAATGTCAATAAATGCATGTTTGTTGACTTTAGCACAAATGTCACATTTCTCCTCCTTAGTAAATTGTTCACAAAATATCTGCTCAATTCAAACTATTATTTAGGCAATTAACCAATAAAATGACCAATAAATAGCTGTAAGAGAATTTCCAAGCTATAATAATTTTAAATGAAAGCGAAACTGTTTACTAATAATAAGACACTCTAGCATCATGGAATTAATAGAGAGGAGGCTGCTTCAATGTGCATGCCTTACTCCCTTCACCTCTATCCAGTCATGGAGTCTTTTCTCTTCACCACTATATAAATGAAGAAGGGTATAATGTTTGTTGACAGTGCACATCAGCTTTTGGCAGACAGAGTATAGCTCAAAAACCAAAGAACTCATATTTCATAAAATAATCTCAATGCTGAAAAACAAAAACAGAACTTACAATTCAATACAGAACTTATGTGTTCTTACATAATAAAATGTTTATTTTAACATCCCATGCATGTTGACAAAAGTCCTAAAGATGAATAGAATGAATTAATGAATAATAAACTTAATAACTAGAAATTTTAATTGGAACTTGTACAATGAAACTAAACATATAATCAAGATCATTGTATAATTGAGTCAAACTACATACTCTTATTTACTTGTTTATAATATGTAGTACTAGTTTAACAAGCACATTATTCACATCCTCAGCTACTTTAGTTAACAGCTAGCTGAGGAACAATGGATTCATGAAATTAGCACTACATATTATAAACAAGTGGAGCAATACGAGTGTGTAGCCTAACTCACGATCTTAATTAAAAAACTTAAATGTTTACACAATTTTATTAAAAATAATAACTATTATATTACTATCATCTTCATCATCATTATTATTGTTGTTATTATAATTATTATTATAATTATTTACCATTCTTTAATGCCACTAAGGCCTATGGAATGAATCAATGCAATTAATGACACCACAGTTTGTCAAAACTAAAGGGCCGACGTGATGGCCGAGGTCATTAAGGCATGGACTTATGAGTGAGTGGTCTGGGGATCGATTCCCACTAGGACTATCCTCCCTGATTGAGGTTTTTTTTTTCCAGCTTTTCCTCAGTCTTCATAAAAGCCAAACTTAAGCCTTAAATGCTTTATTTGTTGAAAAAAATAATATGTCCCAATTTATCATTTCATCTCCTATATCAGTCTTCCATCTGTAGTGCCTATATAGTAAAAACAGGCATCAAACACTATTCTAGAAAAAGAAAAAAACTAGTTATCTGACATGTCTTTTGTGAAAAAAGCAAAACTCCCCAGGGGAGGGGGAACTCCCATCCTGGCAACTTAATCCTAGCATTAGCACATTTGACCTGTGCATGAATAGTTCTGTCCTTTAGTCTTCCACTATTTGCTTAAATCATAAAAGAATAGTGCTTAATATTTTGTCAGTCTTTTATCACTAACCATTTCTGTTTCCCAAACATTTTTCAAATATTACTGCCGTTACATAATTCATTCATACTTAAAAGTCATCTCAAAAATATGACAATATGCTTGTCTTAATATTTTACACATCCACAGCAATATTACCTGACTTGACAGTAAATGAGGAGTGACATATGATAAGTTCGCTAAGATGATTCTGTTGACTTGCTGCAGCACTGCATTTCCAAAAGCATTATCTAACTCTGAAGGGCTGAGTCGTTCACCAATGTTATTTTTACTATTATGTTTTTCACTGCAAAAAAAGACTTTGAGTTAAAATATAATACATTGGCATTTACAAAACTATCAATATATTTGACTTATTGCATTTTCATTTTATTAAATATTTGCCATTGTTGATAGCAAGCCATTGATACAGTACAAATAATCTGTTAATATACGCCAGAAATTTTATAATGTTATACAATTTGCACATCATGGGTCATTAAATTTTGTATTATTTAGATGTAAAAGTTTTTAATTATAAATAGACCATCAATCTTTCACTCTAAAAATGCTCATTTTAGGTACTAAAATACGTATTCAAAATCCATAAAATGGGAACTTTTTAATCCAAAATAGCCTCCTCATTCATAAATGTTAAAATAAACTATAATTGCAGTGAAACTATATAAAATTATAAAAACTCCAGTTTTCCTTAAGATTTTCCTTATTTCCTCACTTCTTCTGCTTAATATTTTCCTTATTTCCTCACTTCTTCTGCTACTGGCTACCGTTCAGAGATGATTTCACTAGTTTCCTAGCAGATCGGTATAGTGCAGAGATATTGTTGGTATTTCGAATAAATACTGTTTAACTTTGTATAGCAGACAGATTCTATAGTTAATTGCAGTGTTTGATTTTTCACTCAAAATAACTTACATTTTCATACTTAAAGACCAACAAAAAGGACTGTCCCTGTGGTCTAGTGGTAGCATTTGCTGCTACCAGTCTAGAGGTCCTGGGTTCTATTCCCAGCAAGGTCAAGCTATCTGGGTGTATATTTTTTTTTTTTTCCCTTCCTTCCTCGGAGTTTTTCCTTATCCTGAGAAGATAAATACCAGATATCTTTAAGGTGCCAAGGACTCCAAGCTCATTTGTGTCATCATTAACAAATTTCATTTCATTCAGCCATGGGCTTAAGGACCTTCCTGGTGCATTATAAACATATCACCATCATCATTTATGACTGGGACAGCTCACCAGCACCCTATGGGTATTCTGACACACTACAAACTGCCATAACAGGGGGAATCCTCACAAGTTCATGATAACAAAGAACTGGGCAAAAAAGAAAAGAAAAAAGGTACAAGAAAATTGAAAAAAATATAATGTAGTTATTCACCACAATTCCAACATCGTTGTTTTTTGTTTCTGCTATATTATGAAATCCACCTCCAAAATGTAATGAAAATAACTTGTATCTTGATTCAGTGGATCTCTACATGAAATGCACATCTTCTTAATGTCACCTCTGGGAGAGAGAAAAAAATGAATATAGCTATCAATTCTCAAACATTACCCCAAACTTAGCAAACAACTAACCTAATGTAAGCAAATATTTGTTATTACAAAGATACTCATAAAATTTAATACTTATCGGGGTTAAATGTTTAGATTGTTCCTAGGTTAGGTTTACGTTAAAGAGTTTCATTATTATTGGTTCAAATCTCATTTGAATAGGTTGGCGCAAAGGAATGCGCTCTTTCCTCCTAAATTAATAACAGTTGGGTTTTCTGAAAAAATTATGAATTTACCTAAGAATGTAATGTGGTGGGGGAAAAGGAAGATGCAAGGTAATGGTTATGGCAAAATTAATATTTGTAGATGACAAATAAATTGTAACAGGTACACAACCTATCAGTATAGAAAATACAGTTACAGTTAAGAAGGGCACAGTATAGTCGACATAAGAAAATAAGGATAAAAAAATAAACATTACAGGTTTGCAAACATTCTTGTTTTGAGACGATTCATGTCTAATGTTTATTTATTTTACCGTCTATATAGAACTAATATATTCCTCGTATTGGGCGAGAAGGTGCCTGAAAATTAATGCCGTACCTTTGATATTTATATTCGAAAAGAATTGCATCTTCTATTTGAGATTTCAACTGTCCGAAAACGGCACCTGCTTCATCTTCCACCTGTGCATAGTAATTACGTATTTCGCTAAAATCCCTTAAATGTGTTCTTGTGATATACTGAGCAAATTTTAAACTGTTATATGGGATTTTTCTTTCGTGAAGCATTAAAGCCTTCCACCCGTAGTACCTCGGCAGATTAATTGCACCTAGCTTTTCTTCAACTGTTTTGATAGATTTAATTTTCTCATAGTAGCTATCTTTCCGCCTTTTCTTCTCAGCTTCTGGAGATATATCCAAAATTGGTGGATACTGTGGAGTTTCTGTATATTCCTCTTGATAAACTATTGGTTTGTGCATCGACTTTGGTTGACCACGTTTCACTGCTATAACTCGATGCCATCGAAAGCGCCCCATATTCAGACAATCTCATTTAATAATTGTTTAGAATTCCTTGTTTTATTAGCACTAATGCCACATTGCTGGCACAACTAATATCAACATTTATTATGTGTAATTTACAATACCCAAACTTCCATTCACACACTGCTTCCTGCCTCGTATCAGGGTTGCCAACAGTTAGTACCATAATGTCACTAAATATAGTATAAATAAGTCTCTTTACTCACTAACTCTTTATTAAGAGCTTAGCAGACTCTCCTCAATAATATGATCGGGTGGTGCGCATTTCCGCACGCTAAAATTGTTAAGAGTAAATAAATTATTAAAAAGTACAAATTGTGTAGTCACGCACTGTGACCAAGTCTATAAAAATAAAAGGAGGAAATTCGAACTTTATAAAGCAAGAGATTGCAGTAGATTTTATAACTTCATAATTTTATACACTTGCGGTACCACGACACGTTTACTTTAAATGGATTTTTATTAGATAATGAGGCAACCTATGTCGGAATTGTTATATGTTACATGATGATGAAGTTAATAATAATAATAATAATAATAATAATAATAATAATAATAATAATAATAATAATAATAATAATAATAATAATAATAATAATAACAACAACAACAACAACAACAACAACAACAACAACAACAACCATTTGTGGCAATTCTTTCCTCGCCCATAAATTTTGCCGTAAATTGTTAATCACTATCATTTAAGTCGTTTTGAACTTTCTTTAACTTGATCGTGAAAATGGAAAAGAGTGGCAATCATAGCCTGACAAAAGCCTGTGTGAGGTAATGTTTGTTGTTTTAATCCACAATCGGTTCCTTGTTTTTAGTTTTCATCAGATTTTGTTACAGAAAACACACACTCGCTCTGCTATAGCATTAAAATATGGAAGACTCAAAAGACACCAGATAAATGTGCCTAAAAAGGCAAACTATTGTTTTTGAATTCGCATTTTTCCCCTCTTCTTTTTTATTTCTTCACTTCGAGAATATTTATATCGCAGTATTACTACCGCATGCAATATGCGTGTTGCGCAGCACTCCTCATGTCAAATTATTGGATTTCAACTGGTTTCGCCAATGTAACGAATTCAAGGGGTCTTATGAGGGGGGGGGGAGGAAATTACTGCTCCAGGAAATTAAAAAGTTTCCCCGAAAATTTAAAATCTATGTATATATGTATGTAATATTTATATTTAAAAGTCAAAATAATTCAATTATCGTCCATTTTGATAACTACTAACTTGTAATGTGTAATACAATTACATTTGAAATTCAACAATGGGCACGTGTAGAGTGGCAGAGTGGGTGCAATGTAATAAGCTTTCATTGCTATAGAATTTCATCTTCTTGAAGTTACAGCTTTTTTTAACGGTTTGTCAATCAACCGGGAGTGAGTGGGAAATGTGCTTTCATGGTCTTATCGAAAGAAGCTTTGCCAAAATACAAAGTGTAAATAAGAACATTAGTTTCTTTCTTTTCTAGCAAAAGATTGCAAAAGATTAGTCTTTTGAAAAAAATGCTAGTTATGGTGAATTGCTTAGTAATTTTTCGAATACTCCTTAGTCTTCGATCAAAAAGTGTACTACTTTTTTTACCTTTCCTTAAATCGTCATTCTGTGGAAGACGTAAAAAAAAAGTGTTGAATGCGAGATTAAGTACCATAAAAATGGGAGTGTAAGTACAATTGACTGCACTTTGACCGCGATCGGAGTGGATCTTTTTGCAAATTATCTGAAATGCATTTAACGATTATGTTGAAGCTCATTAAAAAAAAATGGCAGGTTGTTCATTTCTGTACTTTTCACTAAATTTAGAAATGCTTCCGGAAACGCGGGAAAATTGGAAAAGCACAGCACGCCAGGGCAGAAAAAACACTTGCACGGAGACCGATGCCTTGCACAAGTCACGCCTGCTTTCAAGATTGGCAGCGCGAAAACCGAACGCCCCAATTCGCCTCCTCAGTGTTGAAGGTGTGAATGCTATCGCGTTGTGTGCGCTGTTCTATTTGTCGTGTTAATTGTAGCGTGGAGGTTTTTTTTTTTTTTTTTAGTAGTGTTTAACGCCCATTTTTACTACTGAGGCATCACAGGCGTTGACACTGATGATACATTAAATTAAATATATTGGGAAAGGAGAAAGGATATTTTTTAAGGAATGAAGGCCTAAGTTTAGGGTACCTCCCGGCATTTGCCAGTAATGAGGACTGAGGAAAACCTGGAAAAAACCCCAGTCAGGGAGGACGGTCCTGACGGGATTCGAACCCCAGACCTCCCGCTCACAAGTCCGTGCCTTAACGACCTCGGCCACTCGTGCTGGTTTGTAGCGTGGAGTAAAGTGTGTTGTATGGGTATTATTATTAATGTGCTGCATTATTTTTCTGTTATCGATGACTGCATCAAAATGGTTCGTAACCAAAATGAGCAGATATTCACGCCCAGAACTAAAGAAATTTACATGAACTCTCCATTGTTCTTGCCTGGACAACCTTGTTTTTGTCTTTTGGCTTACATATTTTTCTCCCGGATTTCACTTCATTTTACTTACATTAACTTTCTGCTTTGATTTTTGTGCTGGGCACTTATTAAAATGTTGGAAATTTCATGAGATGATGCACTATTTGCATCACTCATTATTTGGTACAAATGAACTCACCTGCAAATACTGTATGATCTTCTCAGTAAAAAACTGAAAGAAACACTTGAAAACCATAGCTCTGAGATGGGCTTGTTTTTATTTATTTTTGTAGTATTTCACATATCATAATGCAGTTTTGTAAGCTGAGAAATGACAGATTATGAATTTAATAAACATCAAGCGCTTTCCTGTCTGTTGAATAAGGGACAATATTAAATATTGTTGCTGCATTAGAGTGAATAGCTCTGAAAAGTTAAACTCACAAACGTTTCTCATAATGATCTGTAGTAAAGATTAGGTGGAGAAGGCATACTTGTTTAAATTTATAAAATATATATAATTATATAGCAATTTCTGTTTCATTATTTTGTCATGCATGCGAAAGACGAGCAAATTTTGAATCTACTTTACATTCTTATAGAGCTAAAGATTTAAGGGGAACAGCAAATTTAAAAGTATGCTCTGGCACATATGTCATTGCTATTCTCATAATGCCTCCTAGCTCAAGTAGAAGATTGTAAGAACTAACTATCATACATATGAATAGACTTTTCCCTCATTTAGAACATGTAAAAGATATTGATACTTATAGTGTTAAAGGAAGGTTAAAGGAATGTATTAAAAGAAAATCAGGAAATGATATTGTTAGTACATACAACATTGCTCTTCTAAACACCTCATCTATTACTTCATATGTGATAATTTAATAATATACCCTATTTTTATTGATATGAAAGTTCTCTGCTGTAAGAGAAGTAATGTTAATAATAATAATAATAATAATAATAATAATAATAATAATAATAATAATAATAATGATGGGCGTGGAATAATGTGGTTTATTTCCTGAACTTTTATATTCTGAACTTATATCGTTTCTCAAGGACAGTTCAAAATGACTTACCCATCAGTGTTTTATCCAATTTGGTGGTTCGTATTCCTATCGCCAACTATCACAACTCACAGTAAATCTATTCTTCCTTAATATCAGTATGACTATTTATAGTGATTATTTAGTTTATAGATTTATACAGTATAACAATCTGATATGAGAATATAAGGAATTCCAAACAATCACAGCTGCCTATCGCTATGATTTCATTGTTTTATCACTTCATTTTATCTCGCCTAGTCCAATAATTTGTATGCAAATTAATCAGGTTTTTAGGTTGTATAGGGCCCTACTTGTACATGTTGCACTTGGTATGATATTAAGATACCAGGTTTAGTAATGTAAAGATGAATTCTTTGAATTGCAAAACTGAGGATATATTATAGCATCGATTGATTACATCGCCTCTCAGTACTTTCATTCTTTTCAAAGTGACAAACATTTTCATTTTTGTTCATTTGTTTTATTTACAGATGCTCTTTAACTTCTCAGGTCATCTGCATCCCATTCAGTTCAGGGCCTGAAACGACCGTTAAATTTAACTAGAGACGTTTGCTTTCAGGCTTGAGGTTCTTTTACATGCCATAAATCTATGACACGGAACCCTCGGCGTTATTCATTTCCGAAGGAACCATACTTTGGATTTTTACAGAAAAAAATTCATCAACCCTGGCCGGAATTGAACCTGCAATCTTGGATCTACGAGCAAGTATGGTTACCACTACACCACCAGGGCTGACAACAAAGTGTAAAATATGTACACGATAACATGTAAATTTGATGCAAAATAAAAGTATTTGCTTACACACTGGCTCTACTTATTTTTGAAAAGGATTTATGCACTTCCCGTATCTATCATTTTTTCGCATCCAACGTTTGTTAAACCTGGTTCCTCTAAAAACGATGAATCGATGTTCTACTGTATATTATATTTCCTGTATTTTTTCATCTAAAATGCTATATGCTGTACATGCATTCCCTGCACATGCAAGAAGAGCAAAAGATAGCTTTTGGGCATAAATTCACGAAACGTGGGATGTTGTGGCCTCTTGTCCACACTACTGTTGAAAATTGACATCATCTATGCCCAAAGATTGAGGAAATGCATTATACATGCTGAGGGTTCTTACACAATATCAATTTGTGTTTATTTCTACATATGTTCACTTTAAAAGATAATTTTTTTATGTTTATATATTTATTTAGTTATTTGTAAAGAATACATTAGTTTGTGATTACATTTCTGTGTGCATAAGTGTTGTCATAAAACTCAAATTATATTTGTACATTAAAATATAATATGGTATTAAGAAAGCATAATGCTCTACATATACATTTATAAAACCAATAATAAAAAAAACAACAACAAATTTTGTATTAGATTTGAACACAGGAGCTTATGAAGAAGAGCAATGCCTTCTAAATCGTTCAGTCACCACTACTCTATCCTAACATTCTCCTTCAAGATGCTTACAATTGTGACCATTACATTTACAGGCAAGGCACCCACTGCAGTGTGCACTCGCTGCATGGGCTTGTGAATACAACATTTATAAGCATTCCCTAATTTCTCCAATTGACACAAAGGATCTGGCGATGACTTTTCTGATCAAAGTGTGTATATACTATTACATTCTTCACACGCAATTTAGATTGTAATTTAAAATCATGGCTAAACATCTATGGCTCTGGACTGTAGAAAGGTATTGTTAAAAACATTCCATGAACTATCACATGATTAAGCTGATACCAGTGGCAGATATCAAAAGTAATGAAGGTTTTGTAGGGAACAACAGGACCAGAACAGAGAGTAATTCAAATTTAATTGGGAAGGAAGAAAATGTTGATACAATTCCCTGTACCTCCTATTTGGGATATGGATGTGACATTTGCACATTCATCTGAATGATAAGGAAATAAAAACATTTTCTGACAAGGCTGATTAACTTTTTATGTTAAATTAAAATTTTCTCCAGACATTCCAATTGATGCTTAATGTCTTATGATTAGTGACAACATTTTATAATAGTTGAAAAAATGCGAGGACCAGACTTTATGAAGTTAGGATTTGGTTAATGTCACTGATGCATTTGTGGAAACTTAAACTCATGGAATATATGAACCCATATCCATGCCAAGAAAGAGTTTATTGATTAAATCCTGGGATCCACCTTTCTTTGCAGAAACTACGATAAGAGACAAGTTTACACAAGTCATAATATATCTAAGTTTTGACATCAAAGTTACATGCAGGATGCACTTGAATTCTGACAAGTTTGCTCCTGCATCTAAATCTATATTAACTTTATAGAAAAGTGTACTGCATGGTTTCAAACTGGACTCTTATCTTACCATTAATAAGCAATTATTTCCATTTAATTATGCCAATTTTTGCAATGCTAGGGAGTCAAAACACATTTGGAAAAAAGTGTTTACTTGCAATAAATCTGGAAATGAAGTATATCTGCAATGGTTTCACATATACTGCAGAACAATGCATTCCTATCAATGAGATTTTAAATAAAATGTAGTTCTACAGTTGTATCCATTCTTATGAAAAGTCCAAAATGTAATAATAGATACCATTTTTACACTATCAAGACTTGGTGAAAAACTGAAGGCTAAATCAACTAGCTGGGCAGAAACTGTGAATCTTGCAAGATGAAAAGTACCAACTTTTGCTAAAAATGAAAAGAAAAAAAAAATATGCCACAGACACAAGGCTAACACTATATCAATGCACAGCACATAAAAATGGTTAGTACCAGGGTGATGCACAAACTGTGATTTTTATATTTTGATTTGCCTATAATAAATGCATATATTCTGTAAAAATGACAACTGTAAGATTAATTCATAGAAATTTCATCCTAGAGGTGGCCACGGAACTCTTTGCAGAGGTTACGTATGACTGAGAAGTTACACTGTTATACAAATTCCCATGATTAATAACATAACCCAAGCTGCACAATTTCTCAAGTAAATGGCAAAGATTGCTTCTATAAGAAAAACAAACTCAATATTTGTGCAAGTGTTGTCAGATACATTTCGTGCAAACGCACAAAAATATACTGTTGGACTCGGCTTGGCAGTGGTCCTGTAACTTACAAGAAATTGAGTACCTGCGAAAGCTGTGTGCCCTAAGGGAGTGCCAAGCATGTACCTTGGGAGCAGGGGTTTACTCCTGAAGCACTACTTGTTGTGGTGTGATTGATGGCTACCTTAATGCTCATATGACTCACCTGTTAAATGAGTAGATCTACTAGATGTGACCTATCCATCAGTGAAAACCTGTAACTAAGCTTACTTAGAGCACTTGGGCGACAGCCAAGAGGTGGGTTGGTTTTGGAAACTAGATGCCATCCTAAATGTAAAAACCACCGGGCTGCACATACCTCTGTGTATATTAAGCCTGCTGACCAGGGGAGGGATTGCCACACAATCTTGTAGAATGTATTTCATGATCAAAATATTTGAGACGTCAATACTATCAAATTATTGTATAAGAATATTACTCCATTGTCTATAGCATCAATACAATTTAATTATCAAAATGATGTTAACTCATAATGATTTTTTCTCTTTATTTTCAATTTGTTACTTTCAACAGTAATAATGTTTATTTATTTAGATGTTGAATTAGTAAATAAGGGAACAACACTCTATACAAATCTGTGATGGAAACTTACATTATAATAACTGATTATATAAGTACTGAATTCCATGAGTCAAAATGATCCACCTGCCCTTTCAGATGGTCCTTATATGTACGAACTGGTATATTATAATAGCTCCTCTAGTTTTAAGTGACTTAAGTGGGTCTTGGGGCAGAAATTTATGCGCAGATTTTTCTATATATACTTTGGTTTCACCCTTGATTCTTTCTGTCAACCATTCCGCTGTACACCACCAACATCACCATCTTCTTCTGCCTGTTTTTATGTGGTCTGCAAAATTCCTATGTATGACTTGAAATTAGGCCACACCAATGACTTAAGCTGCATTGATTAAGTGAAATGGCATTAAAAACTGGTGTTAACTTTATCAATGGATCTTACATTTTCAGTTACATTTCCAGATGATTTCCTGCATTTACTGTCCAGCATTTTTAAGGTAACAGTACCAGAAGGGGACAGGAAGAGTGAGAGAGAGAAAAAAAGAAAAAAGAAAGAAAATTAAAGTTATAATTGCTATCTTTCTATTCTTAAGAATATCATGAAATAATTTTTAAATGTAAAATGCTCTACCCTGCAATAAAGTGCCAATGAAGCTAAAAACTCATTAAATGACAGCCTATTTTTAACTTTTAATTAATGCTTTATTTTCATTTTCTAACACTAAAGACTTGATGGGCTGTTCTTTTCCAAAAGATACTACCTGAATACTAGGAGCATTTTATTAATTCTTAACACTAGCGCACATGAGTCATGCACCTTCTTGTTAAAAATACATTGCAAATGTATAAAGATGGTACTATGTTTAAGAAAAAGTACCAATTTGAAGAACAGCACCAAATATATTGTCATATTTATTTACACTTTCTTAGGTCAGATATAATCTAAACTGGATATTTATACAATAAAGTTAATATTATCTGCAAGAGCCATGCTTACACATAGCATAAACCCATTTATATACTGGCCATTGCTATAACTGGAACCTGATATATGTTTGATAGCAGAAATACAGGTTTTCAAGCATTCTTTAAATTAGTTATTAATTATCTAATATATCCTAAATAATCACAATGATTAAGCTATTCTTTAAATTAGCTATTAATTACCTAATACATCCTAAATAATCGCAATGATTAAGCTTAAGTTTTATCATAGTAAAATATATTTTATAGCACAACTATTTGATTGATGATCATTCACAGAGTTCACAAGATATAAGATACAAATATATCCACTACTTGTGTTCAGATTGTCTTTCAGGTGGAGCAGAAGAATAACAGTCATAAATAAATTTGTCCTTTTCAAATCATTTATTACTAGCTGCAACATTATACACAGCTACAGCTACAAATATGGTCATTCTAATTTGGCATTAAAAATAAAACTACAATATACAATTTAATTTCTAATAAGACAATTTCATTATTGATGTACATGGCCAGCAAAAATTTCAATAAAAATAACATATTTGCAATAAAAATTAGAGCATTATCGATGGCACTATCACAGACACTGTATTGATAGAAGATTCTGCTTATTACCTATTGAGTTTTTCAATCTCTTCACTTCCGCAAAAAGTGTTCTGCATAGTATATATAATATAGATATACTTGATAACAAAATAACTATTTTAAACAGTTATTACATGATCTGAAACACTTACAGTCTCAAATAACATGCAAGTTGCCTGAGATGCTAGCTAATGTCTGTGGCAAAAATCAGTTCTTTGATGTTGATATATTCTGGGTCAGAAGAAAATATTTCCAGAAGCTCACTGAATGTGGGTCTATCCCGTGGTTTGTATGCCCAGCATTGCTCCATTATCCTGTATACACTGTCTGGACAATGTTCTGGTTGAGCAAGACGTTCTCCTTTATCTACTAGCTTGGTAACCTAAAATATATTATTTTCTTTATTTGTGACAGTGAAATTAATTGTTAATGCATAAAATTACTTATAGAAGCAATTTGATAAAATTATATTAATTGTAACATGCTGAAATTTGATTTTTTTTAAATGACATTTATGAATGCGTTCTTTACAATAAATAATTTAAGCTTGTATAACAGTTCAGAATTTGAGGAAACAATAATATACTAGTATAAATTAATGATGAAAGTAGAAATCCACACAGTGAAACAATCATAAAATCTTGAGTAAATTAAAAATTAACAGATTTTAAGCAGTTCCACTTTTAATATACCTAAGAATATAGTAGTATGTTGAATAATTATAACTTCAATATTAAAGCAACAACAATGATAATAAAAAAAAGATATAGTATACAGTATAAAAGCAATAACCATAGATGATATGTGCAACAGTAGGATTTTTATCACCAGACACTAATGAATAGTGCAAACGGGCCAAAAGAAGACAGCCCAGAGGAAGAGAAAGATAACTTTTATGGACAAATACAAAAAGCTTTTGAGATACAAAATTGTGGCAAAATGGTGCTGGAAAATATCAATGCTAAAATTAGGAAAGAATGAATTATTAACACCAACAATAAGTAAATATAGTAAACTTAACATCATAACAGATAATGGAATAAGAATAGTATATTTTGTACGACAAGAAATATGAAAACAAGTAGCATTTGTTTTAACCACAAAGAGATATGGATATCTCAGATGGCAAAACTAGGAATCAGACTGACCATGCCCTTACCAATTTTTTTCTTATTTGATTTATTTATATGCTCTTTAACATTTCAGGTTATGAGTGTTCCATTTAATTCAGAGTGTGAAATGGCTGATAAATTTTGCTCACAGACCTCTTCTTTCAAGCTTGAGGTTCTTTTATGTGTCATATCTATAACATGGGACCCATAGCTTCACTTCCCTTCCAAAGGAAGCTATACTAAGGATTTTTATGCCAAAAAAATTCATTGACCCTGGCCAGCATTCAACCTCAGATAATAGGTCCATGATTCAGTTAATTTATGGATGCTCTTTGACATCTCAGGTCATCAGTGTTCCATTCAATTCAGGGCATGAAATGGCTGACAAACTTTGCTCAGAGACCTCTTCTTTCAGGCTTGAGGTTCTTTTTCCTGCTGTAAATCTACAACTCAACCCGCGCCTTTACTTCCCTTCTGAAATAAGCCATACTTAGGATTTTTATGCCCGAAAGAAGAACAACTAGGATAAAAGCAAAAGAAATATTCATAGTAAAGAAAACAGGCAAAAAAAATCTGCAGAAAAAAAAGAAGAATGTGAATTAGGAACACTTAAAGAGATATACATTCGGTATGAGTCTAACAATACAAGGAGATTTTATAAAGGGTTGAAACAGATAAAGTAAGATTTAATAGTGGTGCAAATGTAATAAAAGCTAAGGAAGGAACTAGTGTTGCATCTGGGAGCAGAACTCTTGATAGATGACATGAATATTTTAATAAAATTCTCAATAAAGAGAATATGACAATACAGGACCAGAAAGAGTTAAATTTGGAAAAGGAAGAGGATAACTACGAAGCACAACTCCCAAGTAAAGAGGAAATTGGAGCAACAATAAGAAATATAAAAATAACACTTCACTGGGATTGAATAATATTGGTGCTGAAATTTTTAAGTATAGTAGCAAAAGAATTGTGGAAAGACTACATAGACAAATACCAGATATCCATAACCAAGAAATGATGCCAAAGGAATGATCTAAAGCCATACTGTGCCCATATATATAAAAAAGTTATAAAATGTTATGCAATAACTTTAGAGGTATTGACTGTTAGGAATAGCTTATAAAATTCTGTCATATCTATGGTAGATTAATAAATTGAGCTAAGTCGGTAAGTACCAGAGTGGCTTCAAGTCAGGAAGATCTACAGCAGATCAAATTTTCTACCTCAGTACAGTTTTAGAAAATTTTTATGAAAATGGAATGGATCTGCATCATATTTATATAGGCTCCAGACAAGCTTATGGCAGCAATATTTTAGCAGCAATGCAATGGCTGGGGAATACCTAGAAAGCTAATACAACTAATAAATATGAAATTGAATCAAACCATCTGCAAAATGAGAGTAGAGGTCTGTAATGGACTAGACAGTGATCTATCCACTCTCTCCAGTAATATTTAATTTAGAAATGGAAAAGGCAATCAGAGCCATCAAAACAAGTCCTAGAGACACTATTTACAACTGCTTAACAAAGCATCTGGCGTATACTGATGCAATCATGATAGCAAGGACAAAAGCAGCATTGTTGGAAGCAATGCAGGAGTTTGAAGGAGAAATCAATAAGTTGGGGTTAGAAATAAATAAAAAGAAAACCAAGTATATGAATTGGGCTCTTCTAGAACTGGTCCAAAATAATCTCCAGTTCCTTCAATATAACTATTTTGAAAGCTGTAACAGTTTAAATATTTGAGAACTATGACAGCAGACAATAGATGTCTGTATGGGGCTGGGAAACCACTGAAATTGATAGCAATATCTAAATGTGCGAAAAAAAATTTATAAAACTATAAGACATGCAGTAACATAGGTCAGTGTTTTGTTTTAAAAATGGACAAATTAAATGAATAATAAAGTACTATACAAATTGCTTGGAGAACCACATATAACATTCTTAACTATTAATGTTTAGTATTGAAACTTATACAGTGAAGCTAATCATATAGTTAAGTTCATTGTATGATTGAGTCAAACTACACACTCTTATTGTTCCACTTACTTGTTTATATATGTAGAACTAGTTTCACAAACCCTTTGTTCGCATCATCAACTAATCATTGACTGCTGGATAATTCATTATGCTGTGGGAATGTGTATTCTGCTCTGGTGGAGGTGTGAGAACTTATGGCTTATATTTTCATTCCCAGAAGTTTAGATAAACATAAAATATGCCCAAATTTCGTACAGAGAACTGTTAAATATGACCATTACACAAAACTGGCAAATATAGATCTTAAAACTATATGAAAAAACTAACAGATTTCAAAGGAGTTAGGAAACACAGAATGGGATATCTTAACCAGAATATACAATATCTGGTAAACAAAAAAGTAAGCAATCTGAAAAGAAAGTTTAGAAATCTAAATCAAAAACCTTAGAAATCTAAAAATCCAGAACCCAAACAGAATTATATGGAAAATCTATTAAAAGAAAGTTTCAAGAAAGAAGAATTAGCATTTTTAAATAAAAGTCTAAAAACTTGTGTTCAATACTCCAATAAAATAGAAGATTGTTTGGTAGATTTAGAAGTGGCTATTGAAGGACTTAACAACAAAGAAAAAGAAATGAGTCAGATCAGAAAAGGTTTTAAAAGAATTAAATAAAATGAAAACATCAGTAAACAAGAAATATAAGAAAACAATAAAATTGTTAAATGCTAAAGATATAATTAATACAAAAGCAGACAGAAGGAATAAAATAGTAATTTTAGATAAAGAAGATTAAAATATAAGGATGCAAGAATTACTACATAAGAAAGAATATGTTAAGGTTCATTTAGGCCCATTGAAGAGATGTATTAATTCATCAATGAGGCTCTAAAATCATGCAGTTATTCCAAAAGAAACACAAAATAAAACAGAATAACGCTACAATAATGAAAATATATGGTTACCAAAAACTCACAAGACTAGTAATGGTATGCAACCTGTCATTAATAACATCAATACACCTTTGTACTATTTAGCAAAATGGCTAACTGATAGATTCAAGACACTACCAAAATTTCAATCAGGAGTATAAACAATTCATTTCAGCTTGTAGAAAAAATTAAGGATATAAAATTACAGCCTTCTGACACATTAATATCTTATGACGTAGAATCACTGTTTCCAAGCATACCTAAAGAAAAATCCTAATTTATCTGCATGATTAGCTAAGAACAAGTGGAATTAATGGTGCACACATAAAAGAATATATAAAACTCACTGAAATTTGCATAAACCAATCCTACTTTTGAAATTTTCATAAACCAATACTACTTTTCTTAAAGAACAAATTCTACAAACAATAATCAGGACCTACTATGGGCAGTCCCTTATCTCCATTTCTAACTAAGCTCTTCATGAGCAGATTTAAAACACACATCAACCCAGCATTCCCATACATTTCAATTTTAATATATTCAGGAATCAACACAGTGAAAACAAGTATAAAATCGCCGGTAGATAAAATATCGTACAACGCTTAAAAACACTTCCGTGGCCTCACTTCCAATCAACAAGGAAGCAGTCTGTGTTAAAAACATTTAAAATATTGATACAATAATAAAACACTCTTTAATGTTTCACTCTCAACATTTTTGAAACATGTATCAATAAAGCCTTCCCCTACATCTTCAAGATTTTGTATAGATATGTAGATGGTATTTTTGCTATTGTACCAAAGAGATTGGTAGAAGATGCACTGAAATTATTAAACTTACAGGAACCCTCAATTAAATTTACTATAGAAATTGAAACCAACAACATATTATCATTTCTGGACTTGAAGATAATAAAAAATAAGAACAAATTAGAATTTGGCATTTACAGAAAGGACACACATACTGGCAATTATATTAAGGCCCATGGTTTTAACAAGACCTCATGAGGAAGCAGCTTTCAACAGCATGGTATTCAGATTAGTTAATCCACTTAATAAAGAAGAATGTAAGAAAGAATACCTGCATATAATAGAAACAGCCATTTCTAATGGGTTCAAAAAACAGATGATTGATCACAAAATTAATAGATTCCTAAAACAAAAGGAAATTTAACAAATTACCACTTTCACTGCCTTATCAAAAGAAAAAACTTACAAAAAATTCACTTATCACCCAAGGCAATAGTAAATTTCAAAAAATTAGCATCTCAACAGATACAGTGTTTGCAAATTATTTAAATGAAATAAAGCAGATTCCAAACCCAAAGAAGAAAAAGCTGATATGTACCAGATCAATTGTAAAGACTGTGAAAAAAGATACATAGGCAAGACCAAGAGAAATATAGGCATCAGATTAAAGGAACACTGGAAATATATCCATTACAAACAGATAGAAAAATCAACCATAGCAACACATTTCTGGAATGAAAATCATGAAATAGAAAAAGGGATCTCTTTATTAAAAGTTGTTCAACATCCCAAGGAACTTGACCTATAGGAAAAATTTTCATATAGAAATATGAACATAAACTCATGAATTTCGGCAGAAGCAGACAATATTTTGTACAAATTCATCAACAGACCACCAGTCACCACAATTGCCTTCCTTTTCAAACTAATATGATCCACCATGCACCAGTTGTTTAACAGTTGACTTTGTGAATAAAGGTCTCCTGAAACATGTCCTGAATTTTTAAATTTTGAGAGTGAAACGTTAAGTGTTTTATCATTGTATCAATATTTTTAATGTTTTTAACTCAAGCTGCTTCCTTGTTCATTGGAAGTGAGGCCACAGAAGTATTTTTAAGCATTTTAAATTATTTTATCTACTGGAGATTCCCATAAATATTTAAAATATGATACAAATATGTTGACACAATATATTTGTCACAGTTAACAAAAAACTCATTGATGATGCCATAAAACTTCTGAATATACAAGATAAAAACATATTGTTCACATATGAAACAGAAACAGAAAACATGTTACCTTTCTTGAACATTAAAATAATGAAGCATCAAGGAAACATAAAACATAATTTGTGATTACTTTGTGAAAACAACAAAAAATATTCAAAACTTAAGATCTAGCTTTAGAAAACGAAAATTAGATAAAATTGCAGTACTGCAAAACAAAAAATCAGAAGCCTTTATAAACTCCATAAACTGGCTTACATAATTTGTGATTACTTTGTGAAAACAACAAAAAATATTCAAAACTTACAATCTAGCTTTAGAAAATGAAAATTAGGTAAAATTGCAGTACTGCAAAACAAAAAATCAGAAGCCTTTAAACAAAAATTTGAACTATTTAATTAAAAAAAGTTGGAAAGAGTTCCTCAATAAATAAATTACTATAAAATGGAGCGTTTCCATGAGAACTAAAATCAGCAAAAATAAAACTGGTTTTTAAACAAAGGAAAAGACCGGATTAATAACTATGACCAATAAGTATTTTCCAAAATTTTGGAAAAAAAAATTCTTTATTTCAATGTAATGCTAGCACATACCTCAGCTCCTCTCAACTCTCCCCAGGGTTGCTTACCATAGGAAAACATTTCCCACAGAGTAACTCCAAAGCTCCAAACATCACTTGCATGTGAAAAAGTTCCAAAATTATATGATTCTGGAGCATACCTGGGAAAAAAAATAGATTTCGATACTAACATATTCTATAATACCATTACTGGTTTACACTATTTAGATGCTTTTCTTTTCATTTATTTTGTTTAACTGTGTGTGCATTTGATGTGAAAATACTTAAAAAATTATTTTCCTCTTGATAATTTCACTTCAATAAATTTCAACAATGGGCTTTTTTAAGTAAAATTGTACTTATGAAGCTGTAGACAATGGAGCGGTAATCTATCCTACATTAATGCATTCAACTTGTAAACACTAACTCCACTTACTTTTTAAAAAATTGGACTAGTTTCAGGAGAGGTCCCTCCCATCATCGGCTGCTGTTGACTCAGGGAGGGACCTCTCCCAAAATTAGTCCAATTTTTTAAAAATTAAGTGGAGTTAGTATTAACAAGTTGAATATGTTAATGTAGAATGGTTTTTTTGTTTCATTTTTTTCAATTTATTCACATTCCTCTCTAAGCTCTTCCACTTTTGCTATAAATCAATTTGTTTATGAACTAAATTATTTTAAATTGATTTCTTTATATGTTATTTGCTTTTAGACTTGTACAGACAAGTTTCAAGCATTGTCAACTTAGCAGCAAACTATTATACATAAGCAGTACAAGATGGTAATTTACAACATAAAAGACTACTATTTACACCTACAACACATTTATTTCACACACAATTTAACTATATGCTCATAAAGTTACATATTAATTCATGACTCATATACCCCATACATACATTTTTCTTTTAATCAATGTTTTAGTTTCTCAATACTCTAGGTAATTTATTGTACAAATTGTTACTCATTACTAAAGTAGCCCTTTCAGTAACTTTTCTTACTAACATTGAAATGGAAATCATTTTGAGGTCTCGTACCAAACTTATAACAATATTTGTTTAGAGTTAAATGTTATTCTTTACATACTACAAATGGAATAGACAGCCAAATAGGATGCATAGTATGGATATATTTGCACCTCAGAACCATGCTATTCAGTGTCCACTGGAACAGTTTTTCAGTATCAAGAGAAAACTATTTTTCTGTCATCTATTTATTACTCTATGATTATGGAATATATTCTAATTTTGTTTTATTTTATTTTCTAATTATTTTAGCTCAGACACAATGCTATGGCATCAAAGAGCAAGTTAAAAAGAGAAGAATATTAAACTATCTGAAAATGAGGATATATAATTGTATGATTCTGAGGTACAGATATGACTTATTTGTTTAATTTTGAAGCTGTTTACTGTGAAGATATTATGTATTAACTTATATAATGCGGATACATTTCTTACACACTTCACTTACTGTATTTAAGTTAGGACATGTTTCGAGAACCAGGTATTGTTGCATGTACTGCTGAAGGGTGTAGTAAATGAACATTTTTGAAAGCTAAATTCGTTTGGTTTTATATTTCATATCTTTCTTTAATGCGATCACTTTAGGAATTTCAGTGCAGCGGTCAATCAAGTCAGAAGCTGTTTACATGGTGTTTTATAGTGACATTAACCTTGCCTGGTAACAAGCAAAACATGCTGAGCTTGGATCTGTCACTCAGTGTTGGAAAGGGCCGTACACCTACACAGTGCCTTCTTATTGGCTGATACAATTCAAATCTAAGGCAGTGGAACACCATATTTGGTATAGTTTATGTCACAATGCAGAGACGCCCCCCCCCCAGGTAATCGTAAAATGATATAAGGGGAACCAGAGCTACGGCTCGGTCTCTCTCTCTCATTGGTCTTCGTCTTCTGCCTGTCTTCTTTGGAGAGCGACCTGTTGGCTACACCCTCAGCATTACGGCAACAGATCCTTAAAAGGTAAGGGCCCGTCAGGGTTATCACTTGTAATCACTTCAGATTGGGGACTATAATAAACTGAGTTGGCATGACACGTTGGATTTTGTCTCTACCATCACCCTCCTAAGTAGCTACCCCCTAAGTCACAACTTTAGTCTTGACAGTATGCATCCTCAGCTGTTGACCCACTGTTTCTTGATGCTCATGTTGGTCCCGTGGAAGCTATTATGTTGTGAGTGGTAGATATGAAATGAATTTAAAGGTAATCCCACAGAGGAAGGTTGAAATTCATTATGGTTTTTTGGTTTTTTATTCTCTTGAACAAAATATTCATTCTAAAAAATCGCAATGAATTTTGACCTTCTTCCATGGGATTACCTTTCCAAATTCATTTCACCAGAGGTCACTACATACCACACAATAGCTTCCACGGGACCAACACGAGCACCAAGAAACAATGGGTCACAACTGAGGATGGGAACCATTGTTCTCAAAAATGTTCTAACTTAAATACAGTAAGTAGTGTGTAAGAAATATACCTGCATTATATAAGTTAATATAGACATGACTGTTAACATTTTGGCTTTAACAAACATACTTCAAGACACTTTCCTATCTAGATCACGTATACATGCCATACATTTTTTTTTAAAGTACTAATAGTCTATTTAATTTTGTAATACATGTACTTCCCCAAACCTCAATGCACATTGCAGATGTGTATGTAATAGATTCAAATATGAACTAACTTTCCAAATTTAATGCTTTTGAATTTTGATACAAACTTCACTTCAGGGTTTTTAATTAAGACATGTTTTGTGTACCTTCATTTCTATCTTCAGCTGTTGACTGACTGCTTGGTAAGTTTTGAGGTGTTTGGCATGGTCGTGGTAGGATCTGAGTTGCTTCTGTCAACATCTGTTGGCTGGATTAGGAATTATTTAATTCGTCCAAAGATAAAATGTCAAAATTCATTAATTTATCTTAATTTCTTAGAATGAAAATGTTCTTCCATGTGAATAGTTCTATTTGAGTATGTATTTCCTGTAACATTTTATTTTTGGAACACAACTGTGAAATTAAGCAAAAGTCATTTGTTGAAAAATGTAGATAAATTAATGAATTTTAACATTCCATCTCTGGATGAATTCAGCAAATTTCTATTTCAGTCAACAGAAGTCAACAGAGAAGTACCTTAAATCCAGCCACAACCACACCAAGCAATCGGTCAACAGTTGAAGATGGAAACAAAGGTTACAAAAAACATGTCCTAATTAAAAACCTTGTAAAGGAAGTTCATATCAACATTTGAAAACATTCAATTCCCTGCTTCACAGTCAATAGCTTATAAACACATGTAAATAATGGACTAACTTTGTTTTCAAATGTAGTTAATAAAATTTCTAAATGTTACTCTGTCTGATATTTTCCACCTAGTTAATTGTTTTTGCATTTATTTTTAATATATATTTCATTATTCAACTAATTTTATATTATGGTATTGGAACAAAACAGTTTTTTATTTTATGCAGATTTACTTTCATATTGTTAATTACTAAGTAACTATGGCTAAATATGATCAGAATTTTTCCAAGAATTTCACTCTTATGCCACATTTCTGAAATTAGTTCCAAAAATTATAGATATGAAAAACCATCAAAGATACACTATAAGTGAAGGAATAATTCTGTAATTCATATAATTAATAATATGTTTGTTTTCTGAATAAGAGAAATTCAAGTCTGCTGGAATTCTTAATTAAAAATTAGTTTCCATTTGATGTTTGATGAGTGACTCAACTTTATAGTTATTTCATAATCATATTTTTTCTATTAATGTTGGCAGTGTTTAATACCAATTCCTTTGTAAATTTCAGCCTATGGTGCCCCAGTAGTAAAAATGGGCATTAAACACTATTAAAAAAAATTGTAAACTTAATGGAAGTTAGAAACATTGAATTGATTGGTTCCACACATAAAGAGATTGGTATTAGCTGACACTATACTTCACTAACTAATAAATTAATCAGTTAGATCAGTTAGTGAAGTATAATAAGTATAGCATCGACTTCTTTATAGGTATAACCAGTTCACTTGGTGACCAGCCATTGGAGCTATATTGTATTGTATATGATGGAGATGGGTATGATGATAGAAATGTTGGTGTGATGAATGTAGGAAAAACTGAAATTTGAATACCCAGAGGAAACCTGCTTATGTGATTAATTTAAGGTATATTCTGATATATGTAAAAAATTGTGTTCTTCACATTATCACTAATGCAACAATTATAGCCTTTGGAATGTGATCTAGAATTATGAATTAAACATTTTAGGAATTAAAAATTATTTTTCTTTGTAAGCTGAAAAATGTTACAAGTTTCGATTATTATCATCTCAATTACCATTTTATTGGCCATCGTCCACCCTGAGTAGCTGTGTAATATTCATGACCTGCTCCAAGTGCTCGGGAGAGGCCAAAATCACTTATTTTGGCCTGGTGTCTGGAAGAAAGTAAAATGTTGCGTGCTGCTAAGTCACGATGCACAAATCTTTGTTCTTCCAGATATTTCATCCCTGAAACATTAAATCCATATAAAAATTGCACAAAAGAAAGATGAGAACAATTTTATTTAAGCAATAATCAATGGTGAAAACATTCTTATATAAGAAATAATCATAAGATTATGCCAATCAAATCATGCAAGGATTTTACAATAATTAATTACACATGAAAGCAAACTTTTTGGTGATTCTGAAATATGATAAAATGGAAAGATGATTTTAATTTTGTAGGGAAAATGGAAAAAATGATTGCAAAGAAAGGGAAAGTATCAGGAGGATATTATTATTATTATTATTATTATTATTATTATTATTATTATTATTATTATTATTATTGAGCAAAATAATTAAAGACACAATGGATTATAAATGGAGGATCAACAACAGAAGATAGTTCATATGTATTGCAATTATTTATAATCATTCTCTTCATTACAATTTTACCTAAATTTCAACAAATTTTCAACATTTGAAAAAAGGACACAGAGAATTTAAGGAAGTCATATGTGAGTTCAAAGATGTGGAATTAGTTGATAATTGGAAAAATTATGGAATGATGGTTAAGAGATAAGTTCAGGCATAGTAAAATGAAAAATGTATTTTGTGAGTTGAATGCATCAGATACCTTAAATGGAAAATACATAAAAGATAATCTGGGGAATTTACTTTTGTTAACAATAATGGCCAAAGTGTAATAGATTACATCTTATGGTCAATTTGGTCATATTGTTAAGTAAATTTATGTTCCAGTACTGGCCATCTTGTTAATAGTAAATTTTAAGATAAAATCTCCCTCATCTGAAAGCTGCAGGACCTTGTGGTTGGTGGTGAGGCTTGTTGCATCGATGAGCTTGAAAGTCATACTGGCAGTGCTAGTACTGGTAACCAGTCACTCATGCCAGGAAGGTAACAAGTGAGGTCCCAGACAAAGAAGCAAGAGGCTTCCCATCCAAAAGTCAACCAAATAAGGGGTTTCCAGTTGAAGAATCTAGTTGAAATTTCCAATTGGAGCACCAATACACAGTCCACTTAGTCAAGCTCTGAGCATTATCATAAGGACTGAACAGCATAGATATGGTAAAAAGTACAATGTTGCTAACAATCCCTTCAAATCATCAGGTGACACCTTGTAAAAATCTGCAATCCAGGCTCTGTGGCTGATGACTCCATACTGCAGTAATTGTGGGGTATGAATTGGTAAAAATTATAGTAGAACTAAAATAACGGGTACTATAAAAAAATCAAAAAACAAAAGACTGGGACTCTCTAGTAGACAGAAAACTAACACCAGAAGTAAAGACATAGAAAGCTAATATTTCAAGCCAACTTGTGAACTACAGAACACTTGGTAAATGGTTTCTACAGTCAACTGACTGAATCAGAAAACATAACTCTGATGATGATACAAAAAAGAATGAGAGAGCTAAGTCATGTTCAGCCAAAACCAAACCTCTAAAATGGCCGAGACCACAGTAGTCTGGTGTGTCTTACAGGGAGACAATGGCAGCACATAAAATTGCAATAATTTGTCCAACTTACAGTTTGCAGGATGGAGTCATACTGTATAGTTGTAAGAAACCTGAATCCTGTAAATGTTGGTAGACAATATCAAGAGCTACAAACTCAAGGATATATCCTTAAAATAATTGAAGTCAAGGATTTACCCCTCACTTTGAAAAACCTTTTAAAATCAAGGATATATCCACTCAGGATTTCAAGGACCTACTTCACAGAGTTCAACCAATCAATGCAGGACTGAAAGTAAGAACACTGGAAAGTAGGCACTGCTTATCTCAGTGGAGAGATGGTGGTTAATGTGATATGGTTATGGTGCACCAAGAAGATTGTTAAATCTATGGGTACCTAAACTTAATCTATATAAATGAATAAAATTAATAAATGATGGGGCAAAACTTAAACTTAATCTATATGAATGAATGAATTTATTAAATGATGGCACAAAACCTAAACATTGCCACTCCATTGTCAACAGCTTCGTAAGTACAATATTTATGAATGAAATTAATTAATGATGGCACAAATGACAAAAAATCCTTGACACCTTAAAGCTATATGCCATTCACCTTTTCAGGGTAAGGAAAAATCTTGAAAAAACCTATTCAGACAGTTTGATTTAACCAGGAATCAAACCCATGGCCACTGGATTAGCAGTTGCAAATGCTACCACTATATCACAGATGTAGTCTTATATAATAAAGACGTTGTTGTTGGTGGTGGTGGTGGTGACCAGTGGGGTGCTGGCATGCTGATCACATGTGCCCCTGCAATACTGCCCTCTATCAATGAAGTTATACGATGGAGATAGAGGAAACAAGGGGTCACTGCAGTAAGCCAGTTTTTATAATAGTGTTCATTAATGCTATTGATTATGATGGTACCTTAAACAAGTTACTGAGTTATTTTTATATGAAGAAGGAAGGAAAAAAAAGAAATAATTAATAATTTGAGATTGGCTTCATAAATTTTACATTTTGGATTTTACTGTAATTCTGTAATTCTACTTGATTTTATCATCTGTTTTTACATAAATCTATCATAGCTCAGTGGCTTAGTGTTATTTCTACCTCAGGTCTACAAACTAGATTCCTAAAATAACTAACTTATTATACATAGTTAGCCAAACATGCTGCAATTGCAATGTGCTAACTTTTAAATATTGAACTTTGTAGTTTGACTATGGCTTTGGAGAAGTCCATAAGATCATGAATGGATCATTTTATGCAATTTAGATGTAAATTTTGTTTTTATAAATTGAAATTTTACAACTGGCTTCTATAATAATCAATGATCGATGCATGCAATTACACTACAAATAATGAAGTCATGAGGTAGACAAATGAGTTACAGAAAACAATATTAAACTATCACAGTCAGAAAACAAAAATATGGGTTTGGCTTCATTAGATTAAATTTCTAAAATTTACCTTGCAAGAAATAATACTGCAATGAGTCAGGTCTAAATGAATCAAGAAAATACTCAAATTGTAACTTTCAAGAAATGAAAATATTCAAATTGTTACTTTCAAGAAATGAAAATATTCAAATTGTTACTTCCAAGAAATGAAAGAAAGCACGCAATCATAAGGTGGTATGAGATTATGCATATTTATGGATTGAAATTTATAGTGTAGGTAAATGGGAGATGTAATAGTGATTAACTAGGGCTAAAGGAAAAGATGCTATGCCAGCCATTAAAGAATGCTTACTCAAAGCACTGGAAATGGAGGTTAAATGGCTAGAAATATTATATAATTTGGTAGTAGAGGTCCATATATTATACAGTATTAAAACATTGGGGCTGAAGGCAGGTAAGAAATTCTGCAATTAGTACATTATGATGTTTTGTAGAAAAGTCATTGAATTGCCAATTGTAACAGCTAAATATGTTGCAATAATTAAAATAGGACTAGAAAAGGTCTGATTATGTAGAAGGCCTTTATATATTGATATTGCATTCTGAATTTACATAGAAATATGGTAGTGTTCAGAATATAAGAAAAGATAGCATAAAATAATAAATGGATTAATATAATTTTGAAGAAGAATGGTTCAGGGAAATGTTAGAGGAGATACAATAATATACAAGATTTTGGAAAAAGGGCAAGAAGGAAAATTGAAGACAAAAAGATTACAAAAAAAATTGCTAACCAAAAAGAGATTATTGGTATTTTAAATGTTGATATAGCATTCTGAATTTAGATTGAAATATGTTAAAACAGTGTTCAGAATACCAAGAAAATATATCACAAAATAATGAGTGGGTTAATATATTAAGCAGCATTTTTAGAGAAGAATGGTTTAGGGAAACGTTGCAGGAGATAAAATAATATACGACATTCTGGAAAAAGGGCAAAACAGAAAATTGAAGACAAAAAGATTATAAAAGTGCTTAGTGGTTAAGCCAAAAAGAGAACATTGGAATTTTATTATAGGGTCAATCCATTAAGTAGGGGGAGGGGGAATAGAATATATCATATTTGGATTTAAGGAAATGGGGATTTGGAGAAATAAAATTATAAATTTAAAATAGTTGAAGATGGACAGAAAAATTACTTTAAATGAAATCTAAAAGTTCTTAACATGGAAAGTACTTAAAACATTTTTTCTTAAGATTAATGGTATGTGATGCTTAAAGATACACCCTTTCCACTCTAGTGAGTCATGATCATTGCCTGGATTCAAGGCCTCCTTTAAAAATTTCAGAGTTCGAAATAAAACAAAAAACACAATTTCGAAAAATGCAAATTCTATTTAAATACCACACTATTTAATAAAAATCTTGGAAGCCCATTATTTTGCAATTGTTAAATCTAAATATTGTTTATTTCCTTTATTACAAATGTGGTATTTCACAAAATGAACAGACTGACGTCATCATCAAATCTTCATTACACATTTGTTTGCTTATGACAGTCTGTTAGATTGTTCTATTACAATAAAGTTTCCTTATAAACAATAGTTCTCTACAAGTTTAAAAGAGTATTACAGAATTAAACTGAGTAACCTAACTCTGCAAAATACTCCATTGGAAAGGAAGAAACAGATTTAAAAATTCAGCTCAAGGCTTGGATTTGAACAACAGAAGAGTAAAATATTAATTAAATTATAAACAACAGAAGACTTGTATTTTGAGGTCTACAGATAGGAATCTCCCAACAATCAAGTGATTGAGGTAGTAGATGCTCTAACCAACGATCACTATGGAATAATACTTGTACTCTTTCTCTCTTCTCACAATCCAGTGTCTTTTATTACCTTTTGATAATTTTTGTATGATTGAGTTGAACCTAAACATTCTTTTGGCTTCTCTTGTTCATTATGCAGTACATGTTTTATGTCATCTTCTGATATATGACCATACTTCATTCTTATGTAATTAATGTAATTATAAGATTGATTTAAGCTATCTGTTTTTATTGGTCATTTATCTGAAGAGCTACCATGTCCTCCTCAAAGAATGGAACCACAAACATCTCTCATCTGATTTTGTGTGTCCCTGAGATGACTGTCTGCAAAACATATTACATATAAACAAGTGAAGTCAAAAGAGTGTTTGGGCTAAACTCAATCATACAAAAATTACCAAAAGATAGAGATTTTCAAATAAGCAAGACATGAAATCTATCACAGGTCAACAAACCACACCTGCACCACAACTTTCCCACCAATCCTACCCTTTCCTATTTCTAACAACCTGTACCTCTGCCACTTCACAGATATTTTCAGTCCACATGATGCTGGTTGTAGCTGCCAGCAAAAGCCTTTATTAAACCAACAACCATGACAAAATAGCCTGGTAATTATAAATTTTAATAACAACAATACTGACCATGAAAACCTAAAATATGGTATAAGGTAATATTTCTTTTTTTTTTTAAGTGCTAATTGGAATTTGTACAGTGAAGCAAATCATATAATAAAGAATACTGAGTTGAACTATACACTCTTATTGGCTCCACTCACTTGTTTATAATTAGAATATGTTTCACAGACCATCCACATCCTCAGGTGACTAATCTTAATTATTGAAAATACAGTATTTGTTCTCTAAGGTTAATGTGTTCTTTCACATTCATTCCTTATGGTTGTCTAGCAAATATCTCAACTGACTGAAATGCTGTACACTACACTTTCTGCAGCCTAATAAGTATGTTACATACCACAAGCAATTTGTGATGCCCACACTTTGAGCTCATAATTAGGATTCACACGGTCTGGAAATTCCAGCAGATATGCTAGCATTGAACCCAATGGAATCAGTTCTTGTACCTGCAACAAGTTATTTATATATTAATGAAACAAAAACTGAGTTTTTTTTGTTGTTTTTTCAAACCATTAATAATGAATATTGTTAACACTTATTTTCATATATGCTGTATATTTTTAAAAGGTTTTGCTGTCAAATTAAATAAATTATGTTCCAAAATGAAATTTAACTTAGATGAAAATTTATTCATAGGAAGTATGGTTTCCTGTGTGCACTTTAATAAGCTGTTATAATGAGGTCACTGTGCAAGCGCATGCATGCCTGTGTGCATGTCCATCTATCTCTCCGTCCTAGTATTAGTTACATCTGTGCAGCCTTATCCAAACTTATGGCATCATTTCACTATGGCTGGACATTGCATTGCAACTGGTCCATACACCAGGAAATTTCATAGTGAATCTATATGCAATTAAGAAGTTTTGCCAACAAAAAGCTCTTCAATCTTGTATGTTTCCAGTTAATAAGCCATTTTGCTCTTATGCTGTGATGTATCTCTTGTTGTTACTATGATGGTGGTTTTATAGGAAGGTCTGAACATGAACTCCTGTTCTGAGCATGCACCACTGTCTTGTTGCACAGTGCTGCCTGATTAAGACAATGAACTTGTAACTTATTTTTTGAATCCTCCTTGTACCCAATATTTTAATAATATCTATTAATACTAAATGCAATATATGAAAAAGTTATTAAATTCAAAATGGTAATTAGATTAATATGAACAGTAACCAAAATTTGACAAAAACAAATGGAAATTGTCTTAGACAATAGTATTAATTTTCTTGACAGTTTATAATTAATTATAAATTAATATTTCTTGTATACTATTAGCAAATGAAGATAATTAAACTTCATACATTTTATTCTCTCACACCATTGTTAATGTAATGAATCAACTTCAAATGTGATATATAACATAAAAGTATTGGTGCTTCTTTATATCATTTTCTCCTTCCCATTTTTCCTCCTCCTCAGTTTGTTCTTCTTGCTACACCCCTTCCTCTTTCCTCTCCCTCCATTTTTCCTTCAATGACATGCCTCTAATTTCAGTTATGAATGGCCATATATAAAATAAAAAAAAACTTCTTAATGAATTTCTTTTTACTTTAAGAGCATACTCGTTCTTGACTCTGGTCATAATACTATACTTTGGGCCTAATAAATGGCTTTCTGATTCATTTATATTATTAATCATTTCTGGACTTAAATGTGCATCCAACAGATATTTCGTCAATTATACTAATTTTTAATATTTAAAATATCTAATATTACATATTTAACATGTTATTTAATAACAGTTAGTAACAAACACTGTGTAGATCCTAGAATACCATCAATAACATTTCCACCTTAAATATGACAAAATTTTATGCATTAGCAACACATTTCATAAAATAAAGTTCTGGAGAAAATAATAAACCCTTGTATAAATAGAATTTAGGCAGTAAAAAATCAAGTTGCAGACAAATTAATTCTATATTTTCTTTATTGATGGAATGCAGATAGTATACTTGCTTTATAAATACTGAAACTGAACAATGGAGCAAAATTTAACCAAAATACATGTATGGATTCTACAATAATGACAGGACCAGCTAAGAACATAGCTCTTCTTACACCAAGTATCTTCTTTATAATATATTTTTTTCTTTTTAAAATTCATTAAGAGAACTACCAAAGCTGTCTAGGAGTAAGCAGTTATAACTCTCTTACTGAATATGTTTTCTGCTCTAATGGATTTTCAGGTTACAGCTTTTTTGTTAACCTGAAGCCGTTTTGTATCTAAGCTACTTATAATTTTTTACTTATTTTAAAAAACATTGACTTAACATAGCTGTGAATAATTCCACCCATTATGAAAGTACAGCAATTTAACACACATGCTAGATGATGAAATAAAGTCATTAGATGCTTCTTAGATGGCCAATCACATTCCTACATTTTTGTCCATGGCTTTTCTTGCAATCTAGCCATTATAGTTCTCACCTACTTTGCATTTACCTTCAACAGCATTATTGTTACAAGGTATTGAAAGAAGTTGTATGTGAGTTCTTCTGGTTGACAATGGAGAAAATTCTCAAGAAAAGAGGAAGAAAAAGAAAGTAGTTTAGGAAAAATTAGGAAAAAAAAAGTGAATGAGTTCAAAGATTCAACTGTGGCAGATAAGTTCCAAAATCCAGTGATCAAGCAAGCTCAGGGACTTGAAAACCAAGAGTGAAGATCTGGAAGGTGCAGGGAAGAATTTCATGACCAGTATGCTGAGGGTAGTAGAAGATGTGCCTGAGATGTCAAGATCAAAGCAGAAGAAAATGCACACATTGTAACAATGTGTTATAGTGATTCAATAACAACTAAAATTAAAAGGAAAAATTACTTTGGTAGGATTTCTCAGAAAACACGAGGAATATGATGCATATAGGATACAGAGGATCATCATTAAACTGGCTGTCAAGGAGCAGACAAGAACTCATAGGAAAAATTTGGGACGTTCATGGAGTAACTCTTATAAAGAGACAAAAGCTGTTTTACAAGATTAATTAAGAACTTCAAGAAGACCAGAGTGTACGCCTTGAAGTTTGTGAAGACCAAGAATTAAATTACTCACTGATGAAGAACAGATTATGGATACCATGAAATGACATAGGGAACGTCTAAGGAACTTATATGGAAACCCGACTGCAGCCATCAGGGGCTTCTATAAGACTATAAAAATTGATGGCATGAAGTCTATGGTGTTCCACGACATCTAATGGAGACAAGGTGATATCCTTACCTGTTCATTATTATAATGGCATCACCAAAGAATGTAAGAGGTATACTCATGGTTTTAGCCTAGGGAAAAGGCTCACAAGGTGAGCTGTTTTCTCAGAGTTGGCATTTTCAGATGATGTTGTACTATAGCAAAGGCATCTGTCCTGGTGGTATAGTGGTAACCATACTTGCCTCCTAAACCCAAGATCACGGGTTCGCTCCCGGCCAAGCCGATGGATTTTTTCAGGAGTAAAAATTTTAAGTATGGGAAGGGAAGGGAAGGGAAGGGAAGGGAAGGGAAGGGAAGTAAAGCTGTGGGCCCCACGTCGTACATTTACTCCATGATAAAGAACCTCAAAGAACCTGAAATAAGAGGCCTCTGAGCAAAGTTTGTCAGCCATTTCATGCCTTGAATTGAATGGGATGCTGATGACCCGAGATATTAAAGAGCATGCATAAAGAAACCATATCCATACAAATATAGCAAAGTCACAAGAATATCTCCAATATAACTTTGATGTACAGAATCCAGAGAATCACTGAATGGGAGACCTATTGGGATATATGAATAAAACTGAAGTATATACTGGCAAACAAAAGGTAGAAATAAGCACATCTGCTTGTAACCTTTATTTTTGCATATATCCCTTTCTTTTAATAAGTCAGCTAAGCAGAACTCGTACATACATACATACATACATACATATATGAAATAATAACATAAAACACCAAATTATTTAAATCCGATCTACTTATCACTTTCTCTCACTTACTCCTTTGGTAAGTGAGCAAGTATAAGCAAAAACGTTTAATTATATCTGATGTAAACACAGTTTTTTTCTTTTGAATCTTTCATTTGCTATAACTGGGCATATAGGAGTGAAAAATGAGTTCTTCAGATTCCAATTCACACTACAGTGTTATTTCTGTCAAAAATAATTGTGTTTTTACACTACAGTGTCATTTCTGTCAAAAATAATTGTGTTTTTGGTTTTGGTTCTGGGTAAATACCCCGAAATTGACTTAAAAAAGACAATATCTGCAACAACTGGGAGGAAATGGTGTGAACTGGCATCATTTCTGTGTGCAATGGAAAAACATTTGTGAAACCTCTACATTTTTAGGTTCAACGAAGTGAAGTGCTTCAGAGGATGGAAAAATGCATAATTGCCAATGAAAATATTTTTAAAATTGTAATAGTTGTTTTGCATGTATAATTATTTTCTGAAAAGCTGCTTAAAACCTCTTGACATGATTCTTACATTAACTGAGATAGGATGAGGATGGTAAAGTGCTCTTGGATTTCATCTATTTTTAATCTTATGTAAATCAGTGGTTCAAGCTTAGTTAAATTGCATGCTGAAGAAAACAAAGCAAAGTTTAAACATAATTACTACTATAATGAAGTTAAAACTATGAACATCTAAAAGTATTAACAACCATTTGTAGAGAAATAAAAGAGATATATTATTTTTGTACCCATCCTTGCAAAAATGTAATCTAAGTTCTTCATGACAACTGAAAACTGCACATAATCGACCTACCTGAGAAGATACCACTAATCTTACCTGGACTTCCATCCTCATCCACACTACATCTTGCTCCTTGTAATTTATGGTTCCTTAAAAAGATGCAATCTGCAGAAGGTGATTTCACAATGATGAGAAAGTATTAGCTGCAGTATGAAGATTTGCACAATTTGGTGGTATATTTGCAAGCAGATTATATTGAAAAATAGATTGAACAGTCAAATAACTGAGAAACAATTCAGTATATTTGAAACTGAACTAAAATAACCCAAAAAGAAAAAAAAATATATGCCATTTTTTTTTATTGATCTGTGTATATGTTTGATATAAGACTTTAAAATTTCCAAACATTATCCTATTTACAGATATGAAATTGTAGCTGTAAGTTTTACCATTAGAAGTGGTGGTCCTTTGGATATTCCAATCAGTCTTACTATACAGTGATGGTTAAGACCCATCATCACTTTAGCCTCGCGCAAGAACTCATCTCTATTTGCAGCCATGTGTTCTTGATGGAGTGTCTTGATTGCTACCATGACCTGTGAACCAAAACATTAAGACATTTCAGACAAGAAGAATCCCCTTTCTTCTTCTAGTTCCTGTATAAAAATTACAAAAATGACAATGGTGAAGACTTACAATGCCAACTTACTTGCCAATCATGTTCATCAAAGTCAGGAGGTCCTAGGTGAACAAGGGAGTTACTAACATGATGTAATGAGATGTTTGTGCAGGCTAGCAGAAAATTTTCAAAGAACATGGGATAATGTTAGCCCCAAAGAAGAGATACAACATCAAGAATTTATTAGGTTGCACAGTAAAAGACTCCATATCAACAGAACAGAAATCAAGAATTTACAAAATAAAATGTGCAGATTGTGAGCAGAGGCAAAACAAATGGAAATTTGGAGGAATGAACATTTTAGGAATATTCGGTTTAAACGGGCGGATAAATCAGCAGTAGCAGCTCACTTTTGGACCAAAAACCATGAAATAAAACCAGAAATTAAACTGCTGAAACATCTTCACAACCCATTGGAGTTATCCACATGGGAAAAAAATTTTATATTAAAAAATTAAGAAAACAATGAATTTTGAGTTTCCTCCTATGAACAATTTCCTACTTCAACCAACAGAGGCCACCACAGAAACATCCGGGTGTCCAGCCATCGTTTCAATTAACGGTGGTTCAGTGAGCAACTGAAGATAGGAGAGATTCTCCCGAAATGCGTCTTACTTTTATGTAAGTAAGTGGAGTTTGGTGTAAAAAAATGAATATCTAAGTTTAGGATATATTATCACTCCATTTTCAACAGCTTTGTAAGTACAATATTTAGTATACAGTTCTTTTGACCTGTTGCTATGTGTGGATATAAGTTTGATTGTGTTGCTTAAGTGTAAGGTAAAACTGATACTATATGGTTATGTAATAGAATAATTTTGTTTTGAATGGAGAGGTAAGACCTTTTACTGATGTTACAAAAGGATATCTTGCCTGAACTTAAGTATTCATTTTTTTACACTAAACTCCACTCACTTACAAAAAAGTAACACACATTTCAAGAGAATCTCTCCTATTTTCAATTGCTTACTGAACCGCCATTACTCGAACTGATGGCTGGACAACCGGATGTTCCTGTGGTGGCCTCTGTTGGTTGAAGTAGGAAGTTGCTGAGTTCCAGGAGGAAACTCGAAATTCATTAGGTTTTCTCTATTTTTTAATATGAAAATTTTTTCCCCAAGTGGATAACTCTAATGAGTTGTGAAGATGTTTCAGCAGTTTAATTCCCGGTTTTATTTCATGGTTTTTGGTCCAAAAGTGAGCTGCTACTGCTGATTTATCCACCTGTTTAAACCGAATATTTCTAAAATGTTCTTTCCTCCAAATTTCCAAATTTCTTTTTGTTTTGCCTGTGTAGCTCTGTTCACAATCTGCACATTTTATTTCGTAAATTCCTGATTTCTGTTCTGTTGGTATGGAGTCTTTTACTGTGCAACCTAATAAATTCTTGATGTACCTGTTCTTTGGGGCTAACATTATTCCATGTTCTTTGAAAATTTTCTTGAACTTGTTTGGTAAATTGGATGGTAGGTGAAACTTTTGAATTTGTATTCTTCTTTTGTGTTTTTCAGTGTGGAAACTTCCCTTATCCCTTTTTCTTTTAGATTTAGTGATAATTTTTATCACTGTATCTTTGTTGAAACCATTGATTATAGCTGTTTTTATTGTTTGTTTGTATTCTATTTTGTACTCTGCTTCTGTCAGTGGAATATTCATCAATCTGTGTGCCAAATTGTGAAAAATTGCATATTTATGTTTAATGGGGTTATAACTTACATTTTTTATGTAGTTATCTGTATATGTTTCTTTTCTCTACATTTCAAAATTCAAACAATCTCCATATCTTATAATTTTTAAATCTAGAAATGGTAGCCACCTATTTCTTTCTTCTTCTATAGTAAATTGTATAGATTCATGTTGCAAATTAAGAAGTTTCAGGGCATCTATTGAGTGTTTCTTAACGGCGGTTCAGTGAGCAACTGAAGATGGGAGAGATTCTCCCGAAACGTGGTTTACTTTTGTGTAAATGACTGAAGTTTAGTGTAAAAGGTGAATACCTAAGTTTAGGTTATATTGCCACTCCATTGTCAACAGCTTCGTAAGTACAATATTTATATCTTGCCTGATTCATGGTCTAGGTAAGAGTGACGCTAGTGCCTTCTGGTATATAATGGATTATACTCATTATTACTAAAATTGTTTGTTTTTATGTTTTTATTTGGAAATTGATTTTATTGTTACATTGGTAGTTAATGTTAAAATAATGTTTATTCTGGGTCCATTTGATAATCACAGGTATTTCGCCAAATTAATATTTATATGAATATTAATTAAATTTGAAATCAACAAAGCCAGTAAAGCATGCATTAATAATTGCTTTGAGTCAAACTATATAAAAACACTCTTTCTGGTCTCCAGTAAGATGATAGGCAAATTTTTTGTTAAAAAAAAGGGGGGGGGACATAAGTGCCTAGTACAGGATTAAAAGAAAGAGTGGCAACTGAGAATGGATGAAAAAAATTAAAGGAGCAGTGATAACTATAGACAGTAAATATATGTGGTCAGTTGTTAATAATGTCTTAAAAAGAAGGGTAGGAAATAGGATAACCTGAAGGGAATGGAAGAATTACTTTAGAAACCTTTTATGTAACAGGAATATCCCGAGTTATGAATTAAATTTTGATAATACTGTGCATAGGATAGACAGTTTAGATAAAGAGTTTACTATGAATGAGGTAGGGTACCATATTAAAAAAATTGAAGACAATGGCAGGAATTGATGGAATACCAGGAGAATTTTGGAAAGCTTTTGGGGAAATGGAAGGAGGTATTAGGCTGCTAACAGAATTATTAAATAGAATTAAGGAGAAGGTGATACCTGAGAGTTGGAAAGTTAGCATGTTAATTCCAACAGGTTAAAGGAACGGTGGTATAAATAATCCGAGTAACTATCGAGGAATTAATCTACTATCAATGATAAGTAAAATATACACTGGATATTAGCAGGAAGGTTGCATGAGTGGGCAGAAATGGAAGGCAAATTATAAGAATTTCAAGCAGATTTTAGAAAAGAAAGAAGAGCAATAGATAATATGATAATTCATACTATATGATTAATAAGAAATAAAAAGGCGTAGGTCATAAATTTTCTTTGCAGATTTTGGGAAAGCATTTCATACAATAAATAGAGATGCACTGGTATATAAATTCAGATGTAAGGGAGTTAGTCTGAATTTATTTTAAGATTTCAAAAATTATAAGAAGGAAACAGGTATTATGTTAGATGTGAAGGTAAACAGATCCACAAACTATACAATTCAAAATTTGGGCTTGAGACAGGGATGTAAATTGAGTCCCATATTATTTAATTTATTTATAGACGGTATACTAGATAGGATTAAGGAAATTATTGGAAACAAGGAAGTACCAGGATTGTTTTTGTGGATGATCTTATAACAGGGGCAGTAACTGTGGTACAATATGCCACTGATGAAATTATTAGATATTGTGCAGAATGGGGCCTGAGGATAAATAGTAATAAATCTAAAATAATAGTATTTAAAAAGGGAACAAAATTAAGAAAGGGTGAGAGATGGTTTATAAATAGAAGCCCAATAGAGGTAGTGAAAGAATTTGATTTTTTGGGGGTGAGATTTACGAGTAATGGAAGGTAGGAAGTTCAGTCTAAATGTTCACAAGCAAAAGACAAATTAGCTATGAAAGCTGTTACAATAAGCCTGCATAAAGTTCCCATATTTTCAATGAAATAGTTAGAAAGATTATATGAGGCTGTGGTTGAGTCGAAGATGATGTATGCAGTGGAAATTTGGGGAGTGTTAAAGGGGTGAACAAAGGTTGCTGTAGTGAAGATAATATTTTGCAGAGAGGTTCTGGGATTACCAAAAAGTTCACCGGGTAAGTATAGTAGAATTAGGAAGAGTAGGAAGGAAAGGAATAATAGTGGAAAGAATCTTAAAATATTGTTATAGATTAACTAAAATTGTTAATTGGAACATTGCACAAATCATATATTAAGATCATTGTGTAATTGAGTCAAACACATGAGGTAGTTAACTTTAAAATTAGCAAAGAAGAATACCTTAAAGAATACAAACAAATAGAAAGAACGTGGTTAAAAATGGTTATAACAAAGAGCTAGTGCACAAAAAAGTAGAAATTCAAGAGGCAAAAACTTATTATAGAAACCATAACACTTTCAACAGAAAAAGGTATGCTAATTTTTAAAAAATTCACATATCATTCATGGCTACAACAAAATTACAGAATATTATTTAAAGATTTTAAAATCAGGTTAGCCTCTATAAACAGATTTAATGTTAAAAATCTCCTGACTGCTAATGTTAATGATAGTATTCCACAAGAGAAAAAAGCAGGCATTTATAAAATAAGTTGTGCAGATGTGAAAAAATCTACATTGGAAAAACAAAGAGAAACATAGGCACACGGTTAAAAGAACATTTCAGAAACATAAAGTACAAACAGTTGGAGAAATCAACAGTGGCATCTTCTGGACAGAAAACCACGACATATTGAAAAAAACAAAATTATTAAAATCAGTGCAAGGATCTACAGAATTAGTAAAATTGGAGAAAATCTACATTTATGAGTACAAAAACAGTTTAATGAATTTTGACACTTCCAGTGATGAAAACATAAACTTCAAGTTCATCACACCTCCACCAGAGCAGATTACACATCTCCACAGCATAACGGTTTATCCTCCAGTCGACAATGGGGCTGATGAAGCGAACGAAGGGTTCGAGAAAGCGATTCTACATATTTTAACAAGTAAGTGGAGCAAAAGAGTGCCAGTTTGACTCAATCACAGATTGATCTTAATTGGTATAGATGTTTGAAACTAGACAATGATGTACTAAAAGAATGTCTTACATACCAAAGAGATGTATTGGAAAGATAGGTTGGCTTGGAGAGGTGCGGACTATTAGTAGAAATTGGAATGGTAAATGTATGGCGATTGATTGAAAATAATATTTGTGGATTTTGTAAAGAAGTGAGACAGGGTAGAAGAAAGAGAGGTGAGAGATCTGGGCTAGTTTAGATGATAAAAGTTCCTTATATTTATAGAAAGTAGTGAAAGGAAACTGCGAACAAGAGAAATATATAGACTTTTGCATTTGTGACCAATTTGGAAGAATAAGTTTAGCTTAGATGCGCACAGAGTATTATTTCTTAAAGGATTAAGAATAAATTGTAAAGGATGCATTATTGTGAGAAAGTAGAAAGTCAGTTCCATTGTTTAATTGAATGTGATATGGTAAAAAGGTGGTATAGTATTTAGGATGGAAAATGGGACAAATTACAAGAAATAGTAGCAACGAAAATTTATCAGACACAAGAGTAGAGAAAATGAATAAGGGAAAGTTTTAGGAAAGTTAAGAGATAAGTAGAGAAAAAGTGTACAGAAGGAACTTAGTGGCACACACACTGGTGAAAATTAGTAATTCAATTCAGGGGTTCTTTACCATACACATAACGTGGTGGTTAAGGGATGGGAGAACCTCAGTTCTGGTATTAGCAAACTTTTTAAGTCCTTGTATGTTTATGTAAGTTAAATTGTAATGTGGTCTGCTGAAAATGGATTGAAAATGTATAATTAACAAATTTATGTAATTATGAAGTTGTGTAAATGGTTACAAAGGTAGCAAGAAAATTTGTACATTTGAATGTACAATTAATTGCTGAAATAAATTCATTCATTCAACTGAGGTTGCTGTGTGATCCAACAAATTCAGTGTACCTGTTCCTCATAAAGATGTTTTAAATTTTCACAGTGAAATATAGTATAATATAGCAAATTATTTATGAGGAAATTACTCAAATTTCATTTACATTAATATGTTTTGAAGGTTGTTGCAAATATTATGTTGGCTCTAGTTAAAAAAATGCAGTGCACACCCGCGCGCACACACACACACAAAATGTTAATTTTTATCTCCCAAGCCAACACTAACCCCGTCATTAAGTTTGTAAAATCCACAGAGTGGCATTTTATTTCATGTTGGGAAGCTGACAGTGGAACTATGCTGATGGTGAAGGCAAAAGCCTTCGAAACATGTCTATGTTAGTGCAATTTGAGTGATTTCCTCATAAATAATTTGCTATAGTGTTTTATTATCATGGCTTTTTGACTGGTAGTGGAGATACACTTTTCTAACTGATTTTTATCAATGTCATTGTTTTCCAAATCAAAAACAAAACTTTGTTAGTAGGTATTTGATAAGATTGGCTACATATGAATGTTCATTACAATTTTCCATTCTTTATAACTGGTTTCTTCAGAAAAAAAATATGCTTATATGCTCATCAAACTACCCTTGAATGAACAATGCTACTTAGATGTTTTCATTAGTCTGTGGCTTTGTCCAAAGCTATTGAATAATCCACAAAGTACTAATTATTATGCCTTTAACATGCTCAAAAAGCTTTCAAACCACCTACTATGGTACCCAAGACAAATAAATGTTCAAAATATCCTTTGTTGTCTGGACAAGTGACTTTTGCAATCTCTATCTACCAAACATTTACTTATGAATAAAATCATGTTATATAAGTCGCACTAAACACTCATATTGCTTCACTTGCTTATGTGATATTTGAAACTGGTTTCGAAGAACTTTGTCTTCATCTTTGGCCAAGGGTACGACTGGTTGGAGAATCCAATGACTCTGTAGAGATGAAGCGCTGCTCTGGTGGTGTTTTAATATACTTAAAATTGGTGTTTTCTACCTTTGGAATATCAAAGTTCACTAATCGATCTCTGTGTTTATGAATGTAAATTTTTCCCAAGTATCCAGTTGGGTGGCGCTTCATCTATACAGAGTCGTTGGATTCTCCAACCAGTGGTATCCTTGGCCGAAGATGAAGACAAAGTTCTTGGAAACTCGTTCCAAATATCACGTAAGTAAGTGAAGCAATATGAGTGTTTAGTATGACATATATCACATGATTTTATTCATATGACTTGGCTTCACTGTGTTAGTTACACATATTTTTTTAAAATAAGTTTCTTTTTTTAAAGAATATGTTTTAATTTATGAATTCTCTGTAATTTATGCTTTTAAGATCACAAGCCATTATCCATGAAACTGGATAGCTTACAATGGTATTTATTTAGAATTGCAGGGATGTTTGGAGCGACTATTTTGATGCTCTTTTAATTCCACTATTTTGCACATGTGCAGCCTGAAAGACAACATAAGTCATAAGTATTTTAACCTTTATTGTGCAGAATTTATCGAATTGTTTACAGGTAATCCAAATATAGTAATTAAATACGCTAGGGTTCATCCAGATAGATTTAAATTCCACATTATATATCTGATTGTGTTCTTACAGCAATATTTCAAACTATCATTTTTTAGTAAAATGTATATTAAGATAATTGTATGACTGAGTTGAACTACACACTATGATCTTAATTATATGATTAGATTCACTGTACAAGTTTTTTTATTTCAGTCTGAATAAAAGATTATGGCTCATCCTTTCAAGAAGTAGTAATACAGCATTCTGAAGACTAATACTGATGTGTAGACCAGGATAGGAAAAGGTTTCCATTCATTACAATACAATGGCATTATGATGACTAAGAACACATTTTGGCTTACTGTTATATAGTTTCTTATGCAAGGTTAACTCTAGGGATATGGAGAAATGAACAGAAGATATGCTGATAGTATCGGATACTTCCAAAAATAACACTACATACCCACAGACCTTTACATAAAGAGGCTCAGCTGTACAGAACATAGACAATTTATATGTGTTTAATGTCTTTTATGTAAAAGTTCGTGTTCAGTGATTTGTTTAATGTGACATTCTCTGACACAAGGCCATATCACAACTCTCACAGTAGTATTTTGATCTGAAGATTTTTCTTCTTACCAAAAAAAACTCTGCAATGATGAGAACTTCATTTCACTAGCCAATGTTTCAAATACTCTACTTATTTATAGTGAGAATGAGTTGCAGTTGTTGAAGGTCTTTCATGTGAGAAGTTGGAGGTGTTCGGTTCAAATCCTGTGCATTTTGAATAAGATTTCTTATCAGCCATTCTCTAAATTCCTTATGTTCCCATACATGAAATATAAATAATGTAAGCATTCAATACAGTAATATTTCTTATCACAACTGCTGCGTCTTCTACCTGCATCACGTGATATCATTGATAGTTTTTTTTTTATTAGTGTTTAACGCCCGTTTTTACTACTGAAGCACCACAGGTGGTGATACTGATGATACATGACATGAAATGATATATTTGGAAAGGAATTTTTTTTTAAGGGAGGAAACGTTCCAGGCCTAAGTTTAGGATACCTCCCTGGCATTTGCCATTTATGAGGACTGAGGAAAACTTGAAAAAAATCTTAGTTATGGAGGACGATCCTAACGAAATTCAAACCTGCAGTATTGCAAGGGGATATGTGATCAGCACACCACATCTGGCTGGTCGCTATATCGCAGCTTACTAGATCAAAGATTGCCACCTCTCCATCAGCAAGTCCTCATGAGGCTGGGTGGATCCCATTTCAGACCTTCCTAACTTAGAAAAATTCCTAAGCAGGTACCGGGAATCAAACTAAGGCCTCCCGGGAAGGAGTCAGCAGTGCTAACTACTAGACCAAGGAGGTGGTCACAGTAATATTACCAAGTGAAAAAATGTCAGATATGTCACTTTCCAATTCAGTGCTACTGATGCTGTGGACATACCAAGATTCGAACACATGCATGCTTACATTCATATTTTCCTCAGAATTAGCATCCATGAGCATTTTGAGCTCTGTTCATCTGTAAGCTCATTTTGGCAAAATAAGCAAGTCACCCATCTTGCAGATATGCTTTGAAATTTCAGAATGACAAGGAAAATTAACACAGTCCATTAATCACCTAACCCATGGCATGCTAGATGCAAAATGGAACAATTTCCCTTTATCCCATCACACAGTGAATTGAAAAGAAGTGCCCAGCAGTTAATATATCAACCAGTTATCTAATTGAGAATGGAAAAGCCTTATCAATATATTAACTGCAAGTGTGAAATAATCCAGGCCTAAATCTTGGGCTTCTCTTCAGTATTTGCCATTTATGATTAAAAAAAAACCTAAATAAACTTCAATAGGGACAGGGAGGTAGTTTTGGCAGGAATCAAACAGCAGACCTCCTATTCATGAGTCCTTGCCTTAGTAACCTCCACTGTGATTGTTGATGGTAATTAAAATACTTTTTCTTAAAGGAAAAGAATGTTTTCCTTTCTTTGCAATTTCTTTTAAGAAAATGAAGTAGATTTATTTTTGCTTTTCCAGATAGCAAAGAATAAAAAGGACAAAAAAGATACATTTCTTTTTTCCTTCTCATTTTTATATTTCTTTACTCTTTTCAGTCCTATATTATCTGTTTCTTTCTTTCTACTTTTTTCCTTTCAATTATTTTTCTCTCTAAGAAGACAAAAATTATTTTTTGTAGATTTACCTTTCTATTTATGTTTTATTTTCAAAGCTGTAGAGAATGAGTGAAGCATCATCATCATTTATATATTTCTAGTTCATTAGGTTTGGGAGTAAACCAGTATAGCATTTCATTTAATTCCATCACAGAAAAGAAGAGATTGTGCAAAAAGCGAATGGGATGGAAGAAAAAATAGACAACTGCATAAGAAAAGAACAAGTACTGAGAAATCTGTAATAAACAGATGGAAGCCATGGTAGACATAGGCTCTCTGTCTACCACAAAATAGGCTTTGGTAGAGTTAGGGATGTTGGAAAAAAGGCAGAAAATATAACTTTTACAACTATTAAGCTCTTTTTTTCTTAAGGTTTAAGTTTCCTTCCTGATAACTGAGCACTGCATGTTGCATACCAATTACGTTTATGGTATTTTAAGAAATTGTGAAAATGTACATTACTATCTATTTATTAGAGTTTCATTTATGATGGAAAAGAAAGAAAACAAATTCTAAATATAAGGACGAATGATTTGGCAAATATGCTATATCAATGTAAACTGTATATAAAAAGGATAATATCCAATGCAAGATATTATTCCTGGATTGGAATTGATATAATATTTTGGTTCCCCTTATTCATTAAAATGTATGCTTATAATCCTCCCTATTAATGTACAAATGGTGCAACTTGGTAAGAGAGAGAGAAAAAAAGTAAGCCAGGAGTAAATATTGTACTTACGAAGCTGTTGACAATGGAGTGGCAATATAACCTAAACTTAGGTATTCATTTTTTACACTAAACTCCATTCACTTACACAAAAGTAAGATGCGTTTTGGGAGAATCTCTCCCATCTTCAATTGCTCACTGAACCACCATTACTCGAAACAATGGCTGGACAACTGGATGTTCCTGTGGTGGCATCTGTTGGTTGAAGTAGTAAGTTGCTGAGTTCATCCATAGGAGGAAACTCGAAACTCAGAAAACCTAATGAATTTCAAGTTTGCTCCTATGGATGAACTCAGCAACTTACTACTTCAACCAACAGAGGCCACCACAGGAACATTCGGTTGTCCAGCCATTGTTTCGAGTAATGGCGGTTCAGTGAGTAACTGAAGATGGGAGAGATTCTCCCGAAACGCGTCTTACTTTTGTGTAAGTGAATGGAGTTTAGTGTAAAAAATGAATACCTAAGTTTAGGTTATAAGCCAGGAGTGTTGCACAAGAATTGAAGTTCTTTTTTAAAAAGTAATTAGAGAGCAAGAGCCAACTTTGGTAAGAAACTTACTGTTCTTCCATCCTGATCTTCATATGTTCCTTTGTAAACAGAGCCAAACTCCCCTTCTCCAAGGACTGAACCCATTATTAAGCAGTCTCGTGGAATGAATTCTATAAAACAGGGAAAAACAGAAACTTATTTCTGTAATGAAATAAGTTGTTTCTGAATGCACAATGCTTATTTTATAATTTTCAGCCAGATACTTTTATTTTTACACTATATTTTACAATTTAAAGCTGTTATTATTCTAAAATAAAAAGAAAATAAATGTGCAGTCACATAGTTTGAAATTTGGTCACAATATGATACAAATTCATTCATGCTCTGCTTCATTTTTTAAGTAATGTTTAATGTTAATTTTACTACTGTGGTATCACAGGTAGACAGACACTGATGACCAGATATTGGATCTTTACATTTTTACTTACTGTTATTGGGCCTATCCATGGCAATTTCAAGTTTCATGTGCCTGCGATACATACATGAAATTTTATAGTATATGTACCTTTTTACGCAATAGAATCTAGCTTTGTCTTTACTGTCTATATTTTAACAATGAACAAAGAATTATATTATTCCAAATGTTAAAAATACCAGGTGATGAATCAAGAACAAGTTTCAAGCCAGACATTCCTGGCAAAATTTTACTGGACACTGGACATTCAGTTAATGTAACAATTGTCAGGCAAGTGCCATTGTTAACAATGTTGTCAAACACAGTCACTTAAAATGTGTTTCCCTTTTATTTGTGTCAATCAGTTGGAGCCAATGAATGCCTTCCACTAAATTATGTTGGTATTTTGTAAAAATTTATTGTTCTTTCTGTACCATCTATTCCAATTCATCTAGCAAGTCAAGTATAGTATTAGTTTTGTGCCAATAGTGTGTTAGTGCTACAAAATGCCTTACTTTTAAATGTGTGATATACTATGGATTTTACATTTCCAGTGTTATATTATTGATAAGGGAACAATTCTCTGCAAATATGCAAAAAGAGGTAAATTTAAGTTCTATAATCCATAACTTTTTATTAATCCTGAGATGATACAGTGTCAAATTTCAGAGCAATCATATAAAATTTGCTTTTTAACTCAATGTATTAAGAAAACATTGATTCATGCTTCTTTCACAAACTACCAAAATTACTTTACTGAAATCAATATGTTTTAAAACTTAATGCCCAACTTAACTCTGTCAGCGAGTTAGCTATATATACCTTAAACATGATTTTTGTTTCTCCTGCTGTCTTAGAAAAATTGATTTTAAAAAAATAAAGCACAATTCTTGGAAAACTAACATACTGTATTTTGTCCAAATTTACAACGTTGTAACAAAAAATAAAATTAATAAATTTTTCCAGCAACAATGACCAACATGATTATTAGAATACCTGTTTGTTTATCTAACATATATTTACATTATTGTAGCAAACGGTAATTAATACACAAATGAGTCAGTATTAGGTGACACTAAAACTTCACTAACTGGTTAATTCTTCAGAACATGTTTCAGAGCGTTCGCTCTCATCCTGATCTGGGTACCGACTAATGCTGGCGGTGACATAGTGACTTCTGGTGGTTCCATTAGATAACAGAACAGGAAGTCTATTGGTGGAATGTCAAAAGTTCATAACTCTAGGTTTATTTTTTAAAATATAAATCTTTTCCCAAATTGGCAATTCCTTGGGGTTGGTGGTAGCTTTTAACAGTTTGGCTCCTCCTGCAATGTCATGACCGTAAGTCCAAAAATGATCTGCAACCGCCGATTTATCCACTTCATTTGTATATTTAACAACTTCACTGTTTCGAACTTCTTTTAATTTTACAGTAATTAAAACATTTTTCCAACAGCAATAAAAAATCTGATTATTAAACCAGTAGAAGTACCAATACATAAGTAGCCTAACAGTACGAAAGTAGTAGAAATAATAGTACATTTATTGCACAGTGATACAGACATTTCATTAGTTTACATTGCACCGTGGTACAGATGTTAGCAGACAACATTGTTATAGTATGTTGAGAAGATTATATATAGTGCAATTATAAGAAAGTCAGATATTTAAGCAGTTACGAGAAGATAATGTAGTACAGTTAGACCATCAGAGAGTATATTGCATTGAGATATTATTATACTGGTTTAAAAAGAGTCAGATAAATATACAATAATAGTTGCCAGATATTAGAAAGACAGCAACTAGAGGAAAATTATACAGCATATGCAAAAGAACTTTATAGTAGGCAGTCCATTATAAATTGTGCATTAAGTGATTTAAGAAACATTCAACTTCCTCAAGACTTAAAGGTGACTCATGAAAGAGAAAAGAACTTGAAAGCTAATAAATCATGTTATATCTAAATTCACACACACTTGTTCATCTTCTGCCTGATTACCAGTCCTTTCCCTCTGACCAAAAACTGTCACAAAACTCCAGTGAGCTAACGAGTACAGTCGTGGCAATAACGATATTTCAAGGCACAGCAATGGGAGAAAAAGAGCTTGACATCATCTACAATCATCATCAATATCATAATTAATTACCCATCCCTATAATCAAACAATCCAACTTAATCATAAATCATCCTCTTCTGCCCCTACCACACAACTCCTTTGAAAACCATCGCAAATGGTCCTGAAAGTGAGGCAATTAAAAAGCAACTGTTAACCCCACCTCATCACAATTCCTTCGAAAACCATCTCAATATGCTTTCCACTGGCAGGCATTAGGCTGGAGTTACCTCAGCTTTTACACTGTACTTGTTGGGCTCATGTATTGCATTTTAAAGGAAATTATTTTGCTGAAAATTGCTGATAAATTCATTCCAGCAGTTATGAATGCTTTAGATAAAACTCTAATCAGAATGGAGAGAAAGAAGTAGGATTATTTGTTCTATTTACTCTCCCTGTAATAACTCATTAGGACTTAGGCTAAAGGAAGGAAAGTATCATAGTATAAATTTCATTAGAGTAAAACATTGGACTAACGTAAGAGATGAAGGATATTAGTATCTCTATAACAAATTTAAAGCCAGTTGAAAATAAAGACCTTCAGCTTAGAGTTAAAGCTGAAATTACCAATTGACGGTTAGCAGATAATGGTCTGCAAAACTTACATCTAAACAAGTGAAGCCATTAAGAGTGTGCATTTCAACTCAATCATACAATATCTTAATTAACTGCTAATAATTTTGTTATAATGCTACTAACCGCTCTGTCTTGGGGAATCTTGTATTGCTGGTGATGGAATAGGTGATGCTGTTAGAGCAGGTGTTCCAAGTGGTTTATTTGCATTCTCAGACAATACCATTGGAATAGGATTTCCAAAAGATCCATGATGACCACATAAAGGTGATGTATTACTGGTGGTAGTCCCATGGCATCGAATAATAGGCTGTCTTTGTGGTACCATAGCTGCTGGGTGCTAAAAAGAATATTTTAGTTGTAAATATATTTTTACTTTATATGAATTATATGTCATTGTGGTATACCATAGATGCAGGGTGTTAAAAAGAATATTTTAGTGTTATATATTTTTACTTTATACAAATTGTATTAAATAATACAGGGCACTTCACAAACAGAAAATAATAGTAGAATATTTCCAACCATAGTAATGAAAGTACATGGGTGACAGAATAATGGGAGTGAATGACTAATGTAAAAAGAATATAAAATGCAATTTGGTGCCACATATTTTATACAGTGAGGTTATTTACGTCATGGGTCAACAAAGCACGGCATATGCTGTTTGAAGCCAGTCATCAAGGTTATATAATCCATATGCAGGTATCAACTTGTATTTAGTTTGAGAGAGGATTTCTCAGCAAATTGTTGTGCATCTGTTATTACTCAGTGCTTTCATTGCAGGTAAATGGTATGCTAATTGTTGTTATTAATGCTGCTACTACTACATAAATACAGTCTTGAAGAATAGTGTTTTATACATGATGCGCATGTGAAAACAGAGTTGTACACTAGAACCAAATTATATAACAAATTATCTGATTCTATTAAGCAATTTGTGAAATCGAAAAAGTTTAAGCATGCTCTATAGTCTTTGTTAATGAATTATCGATAACTGTTTACAATGAAAATAATTACTAAAACTACTTTTATATTTCATCTTCTCTATGTAACATTAAATAATTTTATAAAAAATTATTGCTTTTGTATAATTTTTGTGTTGTTTTCATTACTTTCATTTTATCTTCTCAGCTAGTATGATACCTATATTATATTTCTACTTTCTTATCTGAATGTTCTACAAAACTTTGTTATTGTTACCAAGTTTTAAGTACATATACCTATAATATTTTTAATGTTATTAACTTGAAATGTCTAATGTTGAACAGGTCTAAGAAGAAAATAAAGTGTACCAATAATTAGCTATTACAAATAGCTGAGAGTAATGGATGATAATTATTAATTATGCATGCAGATATTATCCAGGCTGTCAATTTGTGTCTGATATAATGATATTATATTTTAAAAAATAAATAGTATTTTGCTAGCCTCTATTGCCATATAAAATGGGAAACTTCTCTCACACTGGATGTCACTTTTTCTGGTTATAAAAAGAAAAATGCAGGGAGTCTAAATGTGAATAAATATGGCATATAGGTCCTAAACTTAAGTATTCATTTTTTTACACTAAACTCCACTTACATAAAAATAGGACGCGTTTCGGGAGAGTCTCCCCCCATCTTCAGTTGCTCACTGAACCGTCGTTACTCGAAATGATGGCTAGACACCTAGATGTTCCTGTGGCGGCATCTGTTGGCTGAAGTAGGAACTTGCGGAGTTCATCCATAGGAGGAAATTCAAAGTTCATTTGATTTTCTTTATTTTTTAATATGAAAATGTTTTCCCAAGTGGATAACTCCATTGGGTTATGAAGATGTTTCAGCAGTTTAAGTTCCCGCTTTATTTCATGATTTTTGGTCCAAAAGTGAGCTGCTACTGTTGATTTATCCACCTGCTTAAACCAAATATTCCTAAAGTGCTTTTTCCTCCAAATTTCTAATTTCTCTTTGCTTTGCCTATGTAGCTCTGCTCACAATCTGCACACTTTATTTCATAAATTCCTGATTTCTGTTCTATTGGTATGGAGTTGTTTACTGTGCAACCTAATAAATTCTTGATATCATTTCTGTTCTTTGGGGCTAACATATCCTATGTTCTTTGAAATTTTTCTTGAACTTGTTCTGGTAAATTGGGTGATATGTGAAACTTTTGTATTTGTACCCTTCTTTTGTGTTATATTACCAGATATTACCAACAAGTTTCAGAGAAACCCTTTGTCACAGTTTCTAGCAAAATTATTCATGAGTTCATTTGAAATGCATATCACAAAAGCCTTTCCTTTAATTTTCAAGACATGGTATAGGTATGTGGATGAATTTTTACAATAATATCAAAGAAACACTCAATAGATGCTCTGAAACTTCTTAATTTGCAGCATAAATCTATACAGTTTACCATAGAAGAAGAGAGAAATGGGTGGCTACTATTCCTAGATTTAAAAATTATTATAAATAGAGACTGCTTGAATTTTGGAATTCACAGAAAAAAAACACACACAGAAAATTACATAAAAAACAAAAGTTATTACCCATTCCACATAAATACAGTGCTTCAAGTTTGGTACAGATTGATGAATATTCACTCACAGAAACAGAGTACAAAATACAATACCAGCAAAAAATAAAAGGGAAGCTATAACCATGGTTTCAACAAAGACACATTGATAAATATTATCAATAAATCTAAAAGACAAAAAAATGTTAAGGTAAGTTTCCACAATGAAAAACACAAAAGAAGGATACAAATTCAAAAGTTTCATATACCATCCAACTTATCACAACAAGTTCAAGAAAATTTTCAAAGAACATAGGATATGTTAGCCCCAAAGAACAGAAATAATATCAAGAATTTATTAGGTTGCACAGTAAATGACTCCATACCAATAGAACAGAAATCAGGAATTTATGAAATAAAGTACACAGGTTGTGAGCAGAGCTACATAGGCAAAACAAAGGGAAATTATAAATTCGGAGGAAATAGCACTTTAGGAATATTCGGTTTAAGCAGGTGGATAAATCTGCAGTAGCAGCTCGCTTTTGGACCAAAAATCATGAAATAAAATGGGAACTTAAACTGCTGAAACATCTTCATAACCCAATGGAGTTATCCACTTGGGAAAACATTTTCATATTAAAAAATAAAGAAAACCTAATGAACTTCAAGTTTCCTCCTATGGATGAACTCAGCAAGTTCCTATTTCCGCCAACAGATGCCACCACAGGAACATCTGGGTGTCTAGCCATCATTTCAAGTAACAGCGGTTCAGTGAGCAACTGAAGATTGGGGAGATTCTCCGGAAATGAGTCTTATTTTTATGAAAGTTAATGGAGTTTAGTATAAAAAATGAATACCCAAGTTTAGGATATAATACCACTCCAATGTCTACAGCTTCGTAAGTACAATATTTATATGGCATATATGTAACATATCAAAACTATTCTCGATTATTTATTTAAAGAATTTTGCAAAGCATCCTCAAATGAATTTAAGTTGCTTATTACATACAGATGAAATCTACTGTAATCCTATTTTCATAAATTATGCATTTGATATGTTGCTAAGAAACATTCTGATGCATTTCAGATGAAATGTAAATATGTGACTGGATTCACTCCATCCCAAGAGTTAAAACTAATTAATAACTAAACTGTCAGGGATGCAGGTTCAAATGGTGCTTAAGTTAAGGTGTCTGGGAAGTTTTTAGAGAAGTATTTCACAATAATTTTTGGTATCAACAGATTTCAGATGTCATTCATTCATTCATTCAATTTATTGTTTCAAAGACCTTGAAAATTGCAAAATATTAAATTGTTTAAAAATTGTGTATTAAAAGATAAGTGGAATTATGAATAAAATGAATGATTTATGCATATATTAATGATAATGGATATATATTATACTTTTGGATCACATTTTTATTTATTTATTTTTAATACTGTTTAATGCATGTTTTAAATTCTAACTACTAAGACATCACAAGCAGTGGACACTGATGATGCATGATGAACTGGGAAGGTTTTTTTTTTTATTTATTTTTTAATTTTTATTTACAGGAAGGAAGCGTTCCAGGCCTAAGTTTAGTGTACCTCTCCAACATTTGCCAATTATGACAAATGAGGTAAACCTGGAAAAAACCTCAGATAGGGAGAATAGTTCTGGTGGGAATCAAACTCCAGACTTCCCGCTCATGAGTCTGAGCTTTAACAACCTCGGCCACCCATGGTGGTTGGATCAACAATGAAATGTAACATCACTAGGTTTTTTTAAATAGTGATTAACACCCATTTTTATTGCTAAGGCAGTGAATGCTGATACAAGTGATGAAATAATACACTGGGAAAGGATTTTTTAAGCAGGAAAACCTTTTAGGCCTATGTTACCTGCCACTTTTTCCATTTATGAGAACTAAGGCAAAACTGGAAATTCTTGATTCAGGGAAGATGGTCCTGGTAAGAATCAAACCGCAGACCTCCCATTCACAAGTCCAACCTCAGCCACCTTTGGTGGTAACAAGACAAAGGGTATATTTACAGTATAACTGAAATGTTAAATGAGATTTATCCCACTTTATGGTACTTAATACTTTTTTCACCATTAATTTATCTGTCTACTTTACAGGAATAAGAAAATAGACTAACTCACCCCATTAAATGATGGATGCATATCAGGAACAGGAGGTTTAGGTGTGGGTGGCACTGGAATCTGCAGTGTGGTAGGAAGTCCATCTGACATCAAACTGTAGTGTTCAATTACATGTTCCAGGGAATCCAAGTATGGGCCGTCATCAATAAAGTAATATTTACCCTAAAACATAAAATAAGGGATTTATAATCTTTCAAGTGGAAAGCTGTAATTATTAAATGCAAACAGTAGGCAGAAGACCATAAGCAATAAATAATAAATAATTAAATTAGTGCTATCCTACAGAGATGAGTGTCATGGCCTATCTTTTTTTTAATCACTTGAACTAACATGACAGAAAACCAAAAAACTACTTGAGTATGAACAATATATATTAATTAGGAAAGATAAATTAGACTTGAAAAATTCAGGTCACAGCCAAGTTCCAAACCATGTATCTTCAGCCTTCCAGACTGAAGCTCTTCCAACTAAGCTACTCTGTCCTCCTCCAAACAGAACCATGAACCCTCTCTCATGTGATTCTATACACCCCAGAGACCTCCTTATGGTTTCTCTACTGTGACAGATTAATTCCTTAAAAGGTGACTCATAATGCTACAAGTACTTATAACCTAGGCACCACCACCACTATACAGGGATTAATTTATATATGGAAATTATTCTTTCATACTAGCTGCGTGTAGCATATAAGTTGGAAATGAAGACTTGAAAAGAACATATAGAATCAGATGAGAGAGATTTGCAGTTCCGTGCTTTGAGGAAGACATGGTAGCTGGTAGAGCATCAGCCCAGAAAATTAAAAATCCATGGTTTGAATTCCTGCAATGACTCAATTTTTTAAGTTTGATATATATATATATATATATATATATATATATATATATATATATTAATTTTTCACTTCTGGAAATCATCATTCATTTTTACCAACATAAAAACCACAGCAATTATGGAAAAATAGCTAACTTCACTTTTGACTGAAAATGAATTTAATGCATTTATGGCCAGATTAGGTATAAAAAAAAAACAACAACAACAATTAATTGTGCATAAAATAGGGTTGTCAAGAATTTAATTTTCCCAATCTTTGTGTTGGAAGACATTCCACATTATTGACCCTGAATTTTTTTTGTAGTTTTGTGGTTTCCTCTGATTACTTAGGTGAATGATGAGATAGATATTTACATTTCATGAATTTTCTGCTCTACCATTTCAATCTTTTCATTCTTTCAGTTCCATTACAAGGTTGTGAGTGTCAGAAAAGGTGGACTGCCATGACGTGATGGTAGCCACACCATGCCATGCCACATCTTAATTTAAGTCAGTTTTGATTATATTGTTTATAAAAGCATGCCTATTACTCAGAATTTTACTTACTGTTTTGTAGGGGATATAGAAAATTATACTGCTTCAAATATGCATATACTTTTTTATCAGATAACCAAAATAATACAAATTAATTTATTATTTGAAGATAAGTCAAATTTTTAATCTGCAGGCTGTAATAACTGAGATAAACTTACAGTATTTTTTTTTTTTAAAATAGATTCTACTGTCAGCTTAAACCAAGATGGCTCCATTGGAGTGGGTTCGCGCTTCTTCAGATGATATGGTGGGAGTTCCACGGGCCATGAGTACTCGTGGTACTTCTGATGTTATTACAATTACACTGGGCCAACATTCAAGCCCTTCCCTTTGGGCAAGTTGTCCATGTGGGTTGGACTTTGTGTGGTATGCACAAAATTCATTTGACGTTGAGTATATGGGATGATCAGCTACCTTTAAACGCTCAACCTGCAGAGTTGGGGAGGTCAATGCTATACACAACCATCTTACCGGTAGACTGAGAGCTAGATCAGATGGCTAGGTACATGTAAGTTGCATTCTCAACTTCAATCTCTGAAAGGAGCGGGGTGTGATTTAAAGTAACAAGGTACTGACTATGGAAAGTCAAAGGGGAGTGCTATTCCATGTACCTGGTAGCATACCTAGGATAGTACGAACAGAGGAGGTTTCAGCATAGGCCCATACTGATGGGCCTTTTGTGTCTATGCACTATAAGGGGTACTTCCAGGCAACTTAATTATTAATTTCATTATATCATTTCACATTCAATAATCTCTGAGAAAAAAATTCATGTGTATTTCTTCTTTCATGTAGATTTAATACATTAACATCATCTAAGTGCCAGAAATAATAAATGAAACTCTTAATGCATATGCACTAGAAGTTTACTAATACCTACTGACATTGCTCTAGAGTATCAGAAAAAATAAAGAAAACTTGTATAGCTGATTAGATACTTATAAAAGCACCAGCATCAGCAGGTTATTAACCTAGCTTTGAAGAGCCTAGAGATGGAGCATAAAAGCAGCTTGGCATAGTTTCTTACATGCATCCAGTAAAACTTTTCATTTGATGTTCATAATACACCAACATTCCTTAGAACTTCCCAACAGAACTATCTGCCATATTTCCCAAAAGGGAAGGATTTGTGCAAATTATCCTTCAATCAATCTGATGATATTTTCAATAAAAAAATTCATCCTACATAGCACTAAGTGCAATGAACTCTAAATCATACCTGAGTCCGTATTTGGAAGTGGTACGGTTGATCAGCATACACTGTAGTCAGGACAAACATGCCTCCATTACGATCACTATATCGCACTAAAAATGTTCCATCTTTATTACCATATTCCTTGAGCATTGCTAATGCCTCACTGCGATCCAGTGTTCCATGATACCAGTCTTTCTTATGCATCTTAGGGGAAGGACTCTTGTAATTTTCTGGCAAAAGAAGTAAATCATAATAATTTAGCAAGAGTTTCTTTATCCCAATTATTTTAATTACTGAAAAATGTTATTTTCAAAAAGAGGAAGAAATGGCAGGAGGAATGAAATGAATGAAGATATAAACAGGCCATTTCTCTTTAGTGAACCTGGATAGATGCCATATAGAAGATAAAGTAATGTACCTTAAAGAACCATACTATTAGGCATATATAAAACAAGGATGGATGAACAGCTAGACATATGATGCTAGCAATCAACAGAAATCAACACTTTTCAGATTCTATTTTAAATATTAATGCATATGGAGTTAACTTTCTGACTCTTCATTCTGCTTTCATATAATAATTTACTCTGAGCTAACTAGCAGCCTATAAGGCATGATTGTTTTTTCTCTCTTTCAGTCTTCTGATAACTGTAAAATTTTAATTTCAATTTCATATTTTCAATTACGTTAAGTAGTGCTATGAGAAGAAAATATATAAACATTGAACATTTAATTCATCTTTAATGATTATATGCATGCGAGATGTTAACAAATACAGATATGCAAAAATGCAGAAAATATATGCATTGTGCATGGCAACTATTCTATTTCCTAAAGTGCTAGAAATGTGCACATAGGCAACACCTGCAGAGAAAACATGTAAGCTAGGTGAGACAACCAACTAATATTAATGGAGATGAAATTATATTTCATATTTTTTTCTGCCTTTTATCCTTCCTTTGCCCATTTCTTTGATTCTTATTGTAATGGCACATTCACTTTCAGACTAGTAAATTGTTATGTAAATGCAGAGGTCTACAAGATATTAATTTGCTTTGCTTCAATTTTCAAACCACCAACATGTGTGGCTAAGTTGTTAAAGCATGGGATCATTAGCAGGAGTTCTGGGGTTTGATTCATGTCTGGACTATCCTCCCTGACTGAGGTTTTTTCAGTCCTCATAAATGGCAAATGCCAGACAAAACCCTAAATTTAGCCCTGGAATGCTTCCTTTCTTAAAAAAGTTCTTTCCCAATTTATCATTTCATCTCAAAAGGCCAAGTTACTGGACTTCTGGTAGAATGCAAGATCCTATGAATCATCTACAATTTATAACCACAACTGTAGAAAAGCAGTGCAAATATCTCAATTTCATTTTACATATGACAAGCTTGATAAACTATGCTGATGAACAGTTGCTGTTTATCAACATTGTTTATTTCTTTGTTGGAATAACCATTAATCTTCCAAACGTTATACAGTCTCATTTTATCTGATAGTTGTTCCAAGTCGCAAGTGTGTCCAGCTCAAGGATTAACATACTAATCAATTCTCTTTTATGTAGGGAGGAAAGTGAAGAAGCATCAAAGTATCTATTTGATGAATAGATTTCCTGTACACTGAGCAGTTGTATTTCTTTTGGTATCATTGTTCAAGGATGCCCAAGATTAGAAACCTGCCACTGGATTCCACTTCCATAGCAAACTGCATACTTGCATTGCTGTTGAGATGTTGAAGAATATCACGAATAGTTTCTCTGCAGTGTGGACATATCACAAAGATACCATGTATATATCTAAGCCAATAGTGCTGGTTTGAGATAGTCTAATGTGATCTAAGAAGAGGATGGCCACTATAAGTGAAAGGGGAAGCCCATAGTCACTTCATCCTTCTGTTTAGAAAAGTTCTGCCTTATAGCTGAAATAGGTATATTGATGTAAGAAAGTGTTCCTACAGGTCTGCCCAAACTGCCTGGAATCTATTTGTCCTGAGCTTCTCATTGATGGTCTATAGTGTCCTTGGTGGGGATTTATGTACACAAGGAAGGAAGTTATATGCCTCCCCTTTCACCTGCAGTGGCCAATCTCTTCGTAAAACAATTCAAGAACACAGTCAATCAGGATGATTTTTATTCATTTTTGATTAAATTTATAGAAGTCCCTGAGATGAGCCAGTTAAAACACTTTCTGATGTTGGCATTTGTAAAGAAAACTACTAATGATGTTTATCTTCCTTCAACGCAACTACCCAGCAGCCAACTAAAATTCCTCACTTTCTCATTTTCACATTCACAAACATCGGTCCTGGTGGTGTAGTGGTAACCATACTTACCTTCTCAACCCAAGATCACGGGTTCAATACCGGCCAGGATTGATGGATTTTTTCGGGCTTAAAAATCTTAACTATGGCTTCCTTCAGAAGGGAAGTAAAGTCATGGGTCCTGTGCCATACATTTATGGCACGAAAAAGAACCTTAAGCCTGAAAGAAGAAGCCTCTGAGCAAAATTTGTTGTCCGTTTCACACCCTTAATTGAATGAGATGCTGATCTGGGATGTTAAAGAGCATCCATAAATAAACCAAATCTCAATCACATTCACAAACTGTGGTATATCTGCTGCACTCGGATATCATTTGTATATGTACACACCTTGGCTTTCAAATAATGTTCTCTATCTTCCCCCCACCCCTCTCTCGCTCATATGTATTCACAAAATTGCTTCTTCTTTTTTTAATGTTGGCTGGCTGCCACAGATCTTTTGAGATGAATGCAGTGAATTAATGATGGTACAAATAAGTCTGGGGTTGCCACTTAAAAAGTTACCTGATATAGCCTGATCAGCATGAAGGAAAATTCCTCAAAAAAAATTTCCACTCAAGCAACTCTTCCTTCTGCCTGAGCATGCCAGTGATATACTTACTATGTGAACCATTATGGTGAAATGAACATTACCATTACAGTATATCTATGTTATGAGATAAACAGAAAAATAAAAATGGTAATCTGAAGTGTAGATTATTATAGATAAGCCACAGATATTAAATAAACTATTATTTAAATGGCCTAAATTAAAATTTTAACTGTCATTTTACATGCCCAAAATTACTTGCTAAATCAATATTCGAACTATAACAAGAAGAAATACTCTTGGCATTTATTCAAGTAAGTTTCAAGAAAATTCTTCCTATATTTTTAATTTGTTTTCTGAATGTGCAATAAGCAACAGCAGATTTATTTTATCTAATTTTCTGCTTCTAACATTGATTTAGTACTGCAATCTCTTAATAAAAGGTAACTTGATTTTAGGCTAGGACTTAAAAGAAAAATTGTCATTGAAAATTGGGTTTTAAATTGAATTTTTAAAAGGGGCCTTAAAAACTGAAATTATATGTATGAAAACATATGTGTGCCATGCAAAGAACATGCCAAGTGCACTGTCTAAAAAATATGAACAGGTACCATTATTTGGCACAAAATGTCAGTAAATGTTTTTATCACAATCATAAGTGGAGTGAGCCTAAAGTCACAAAGAGTGAACTTCATAAATAATATTTTTTTCTCATTTACAATATACACTAGGTAAAAGGCAATTATTGTTAAAAAATAAATGTTATGTTACACTCAAAGAATAAAATTATACTTTATAGATCTAACAACCAACAACATAAAAAAAACTGATAACACAATTTTAATGAAGGTTTAGCATGCTAATGTTTAATGAAAACAGTTTATAACCCACAACCCCCATCAATAGCAATGTAATTACGAGATAATTCATTTGCATTACTTCAACAATTTTATCAACAGCACTTTCTAAGAAATGTATTTTTGTCCTTACTTTTCATTTTGGTTAATGCAAAATTAAGCTTTTCATGCATACCACACAATGAACCTAATGACATCCATGCAACAAAACGATTAAAATGTTTTACTATATAGGGCAAGTCGGATGGGCATCAACCACTTGCATAGCATTTGCTCTGATAATAATAGTGGAATACTTGCTGAGTTTTAACAAGCAATCATATCAGTTTAAATGAATTAACTGTTGATTACTATGAAGGTATATTAATTGTGAAGTTTCTTGCAAAGTGTATGATGGCTCAGCATAGTTTTGTGCACAATAAGCATTTATCTGGGTCCAAGAATGCTATTCTTGGATAAGGCTTGTTACACCTCTTTGGTTAAGTGAATTCACTAATTAATCATTATTGGAGCAGTGAAAAATATCAAAATATCATACCATTTCTTAAGTACCCATCCACAGTAAGAGGTGTAGAATGAGACACCTGGTCTCTGGTGTAGAATGAGTGGTTAATCATTGGACTAATATTTTATAGGATAGGATTTAATGTCAATATATATATATATATATATATGAATATGATTTTGACACCTTTATTTTTTATTAGCACAGTTATGTTTTTGCTGTTTTTCAACAGAACTTTCATAGCTCACACAGCTACTGTTTTCATGAAAAAAATTAATAAAGTGTCTGAATAGGGCAAAATTATTTGTTGTACTATTGATTCTCTACAGTTTTATCTTTGGGATAAATTAAAAGAAGTTGTATACAAAACAAATCCAAATATCTTGGAAGAACTAAAACTGAATATCCATCAGAAAGAATCGCCATTTTCCCGTGGAACTATAGCAGATAATAGTAATTTATTTTAGTGGTTTCAAAAATATGTAGTTTATGATGGTAGGCAGTTTTGGTATTTCTTTTCCTAAAGATTTTTTTTTTTGAGTAGTGTTTAATGCCCGTTTTTACTACTGAGGCACCACAAGCAGTGGACACTGATAACATGAAATGAAATGAAATATATTGTGAAAGGATTTTTTTAAGGAAGGAAATGTTCCAGGTCTAAGTTTATGGTACCTCCCCGGCATTTGCCAGTTATGAGGACTGAGGAAAACCTGGAAAAAATCCCAATCATGGAGGATGGTCCTGGCAGGATTTGAACCCTAGACCTCCTGCTTTCGAGTCCGCGCCTTAATGACCTCAGCCACTCGTGGCAGTTATTCCTAAAGATGAAAGTCAGAAAAAGCCAAATTCGTAGAGTACTCAATGCTCCAATAATTCATACTTCTACATTAATGTATTCAACATGTTCACAATAACTCCACTTACTTACATAACACTAGGGCATGTTTCAGAAGCACTCACTCCCAAAATTAGGTGTTGACCAACTACTGTTACCGGAATTGGTAGCTGGGTTCCAGGATGCTTCTGTAGTGATGTCTGATGGTTCTAGTAGGAACTTGCTGAGTTCATCCATAGGAGGAAAATCAAAATTCGTTAAGTTTTTCTAATTTTTTAATATGAAGATCTTTTTCCAAGTGAATAGTTCCACTATTGGAACTATTCACTTGGATTGTGAAGTTGTTTCAGCATCTTAGCCTCTGGTTTATTTTCATTATTTTTGGTTCAAAAATGAGATGCTACTGCTGATTTATCAACCATTAAAACAATATTCCTAAAGGGTTCTTTTCTCCAAATTTTCAAATTTCTTTTCATTTTTCTGATGTATCTCTCTGATCACAATTTGCACATTTGATTTCATAAATTCGTGATTACTGTTCTGTTGGTATGGTTCTTTTACTGTGCACTCTAATAAATTCATGATATTATATTTCTACTTTGGGGCTAACATTATGCCACGTTCTTTGAATATGTTCTTAAATTTGTTGTGATAAGTTTGATGGTATGTGAAACTTTTGAATCTGTATCTTTCCTTCTTGTTATTCAGTGTGGAAACCTCTCATAGATTTCTGTCTTTTAAATTTATTGATAATTTTATTACTGTGTCCTTGTTGAAACTATTAGTTATTGCTGTCTTAATTATCTGTTGGTATTCCATTTTTACTCAACATGTTCTAGTGTTATGTAAGTGAAGTTACTGTGAACATGTTGAACACATCTGTGAAGCCTATTTGCAACCCCATGTGGGCCTGAGCTTTACCACAACAATCACTGCATTTTCCACATGATTTCATTGGTAGAGTACAATGTTGCAGGGGGCATATGATCAGCACACAGCATCCAGCCGATTGCTATATCTCGGCTTACTAGATCAGAAATTGCCACCTCTCCATCAGGAGCTTCCCAATTGTCCTTACGAGGCTGGGTGGACCCCATTCCAGACCTCCCTATCTTAGAAAAATTCCTATGTAGGTGCCAGGAATTGAACCCAGGCTCCCGGGAGGCAGTCAGCAATGCTAACCACTAGACTTAGGAGGTGATCGTTGAATACATTAGTGTATATTACCACTCCATTGTCTACAGCTTCGTTAGTATTATTTATATAATTATTCATATTTACAATCTTTCAATTTTCCCATTGATAAAACACTTCTTTGAGCAGGTGCATCATCTTGGTGAAAAATGATTTTTTGTTTCTTTAACAAAACAGGTCTTTTCTCACAATTTTTTTTATCTCGCTGAAAAAGATTGGAAAAATACTCTCCAATTATCATTTTACATGTGATAGAATTTCTTTTGTTGTTAAACTATCTTTTACAAAGAATGTTATCATTGCATTATACTCAAGTTTATCCTTTTTGTGGAATACCCATATGCTTGGTTTAGAAAGCTTATTAAATACATTTTTTTGAAATAACGATTTCATATTTCAAATAAATGCACACGACAGATGTACCAATGCAAAAAATTATTACCTTGCCAACTGTATGACCACCAATGGTTGAAGCCAAGAACTTTTCAGACTGCCCTTATGTATTAAAACTATTATATTAAATAAACTCTTGAGGAAATAGTTTAGTGCCAATACAAAAAGGTCATGCAGGTGGTCAATGTTTGCATGGCTCTTGTATGAATGTAAATAAACAGTTCCACTATTTTACTTCAACAGCACATAAATGTTCACACAGCTTTAGACTTTAATTTATAAACATACATGTTTTCAAGAGTTCCAGCAGCAGGTTGTTAGGACTGAAAACAAATATATACATTCTGTTAATACATGTAACTTATATTTAAAATCAAAATTTCCTAAATGGTGCATTTTACATTGCATGCGTTCTCATAAGTATAAAGATATAAATATTTGTAACCTTTAAGTGGCACCAGAGATAACAAACCCTTAATACATCAATGATTTTTTTTAATAGTGTTTAGTGCCTGTTTTTACTACTGAGGCACCATGGCAGTGGATACTGATGACACATGAGCTGAAATGATAAATTAGGAAAGGATTTTTTTTTAGGAAGGAAATGTTTTAGGCCTAAGTTTGGGGTACCTCCCCAGCATTTGCCATTTATGAAGACTGAGGAAAACCTGGACAAAACCTTGGTCAGGGAGGACGGTCCTGGTGGGATTCGAACCCCAGGCCTCCTGCTCACGCTCTGCACCTTAACAACCTCGGTCACCCGTTGCGGTACATCAATGAATGAATGAATAAATAAATATAACATTTTTAAAGAAGAGCATAAGTTGGCACAGGGAAATGCTATGGTTAAGCTCAAAAGTGGCAATTCAAAATTAATGAGATAAAAGGATATTTAAAAAAAAATTGAAAATAAATTACCAGGGCAAGGTCAAAAGTTCTTGGCCTGGCAACAAAACACTGTATTTTTAAAGTCAAAAATGTCTTATTTTTGTGCATAGTAGGTAGATTCCATCCCTGAAGTGTGATGCTGAAAGGTCTGCAAAATATCCATCTCTGGCTAAAACAACCTCTTCATTGGATGCAAAACGTTTTCTACCAAAATTTTCTTTAGGTGTGGGAATACGTAGAAGTCAGAGGGTGCCAAATCTGGCAAATATGGTGGATGTTCCAACAATTCATACTTCAAATCCCTCAATTTTCCTTCTGCCATCTTTGTGGGCATGTGCATGATTGGTTGCAGTTTTGAGACGTTCTTCATGTGGATCATCTTTAAGAGAAGTAGCCATGTTTAAATTCTGCCACCCTTTGTTAACAGTTGAAAATGAAGGAGCAAACTCCTCATAAACCTTCATCAACTTTGGATGAATTTTTGTTGGTGATACAAAACAAAGAATTTTATGTGGGCATGGTAATCCAGTTTCCTCATTTGAATGAAACATACAAAACATGTCTATTTTCAACAATTATACAAACAAAGCAATTTGATAGATCAAGGTGACAACTGACAACATTATTATGAAACATGTAGCAACATGACAAAAAAATTTTACTGACATTAATGCCATGGTTGTGAAAGGCCAAGAACTTTTCACCTTCACTCAGGAAACATTTTCCATTTTGTTATAAATGATATTAGAGATTAAAGTGCTTAAAAAGATCCATGTAATTATTCAGCTTAATTCTGTCACTTTTCTGTTATTTAAAGAACTGCTATGATGGCTATTCATGTTACTTCTATTTTCATATAGTAGTGGTAAAGTGAAGGTCACAAAGTTATTACTTGATGAGTTGCACATGTTCATAACGTGTGATGCAATAAAGAACTCCCTTTGCATGTGAGATACCCTCTGTGATATAATTTCTTGTGACAAAAAAGTGATAGCAGCTGAAATCCATTGTCAAGTTTGTGAAGTTTACAGACCAAACATTATTAATAATAAAATGATTATACAATACTGTCGTCTCATACACTCTAGTACTTCTCTTACTTTTAAAATATAGTGGGACCAGTTTCGAAGAGAATCCTCTCCATCCTCAACCAACTTGACCACTGGTTGGAGAAACTATCTTCTAAGAGGACTTGTGGCTCCATATTAGTGGTACTTTTATGAACTGAAAATTTGTATTGCATTTCCCAGGAATGTCGAAGTTCATTAAGATGATCTTTGTGTTTGTGAATGTGAATCCTTTCCATATATCTAACTCTGTATGTCCATGTGTTTCTTTATAACTTTATTTCCTTTTTTACATCGCGGTTATTTATCCAAAAGTGGTATGCTACTGCAGATCTATCTATTTGTTTGTACTTAACGTTTCTGAGATGTTCCTTTAAATTTGTTCCCTAGTTCCTTTTAGTTCTTCCAACATATATCTTATCACATTCTTTGTATGATATTTTATAGTTGCTGAATTTTTTTCTTTTGGGATATTATTAAAAGTGTTGTCACCTAGAACATTTTAGTGTTATCTGTTGACAGGCACCAATATGATGTTAAAAACTCTTAAATTTTTTTTGAAATTCATTCACAGCTACTGGATGATAGATAATTTTTTTAAAAACCTATAATCATAGGTTTCGGTCAATAGTGTGGTGGTGTTCTTGATAAATTTTTCCTTAGGGAATTTATTAAGCTTTTTATTTACTAAATTTTATTAAAACCATTTATTTTAGCAATCTCCTGAATTCTTTCATATTTCAATTTGTACTCCTTCTTACTAATTGGTAAATTCACCAGTCTATATATTAAGCTATTAAAAATTGCATGTTTGTGAGTAATATGGTTAAAACCATTAGATTTAATATAGTTATTTATGTGAGTATTCTTCCTATATATTCCAAATTCTCATGATTCTTTTTATTTTCTCATCCAAAAATGACAGCATTCCTTCTATCTATGTTTCAAGTGTGAAGGACATATTCCTGACCTGCATATTTAAGAGCTTCAATGCATCTTCAACCAATGTCTTATTCACCATACTAAAGATGCCATCAACATATCTATATGTATCTATAATGGGTGTCTTATGTTCAAAGCTGGGCAAACCAACATCCAACAATGAGAAGAGAACTTGCAAGTAGACTATTGTGAATGAAGAACTGATTCTGTTGGTTTGAGAAAAAGTTAGAAAAAACTGCCGATTCACCATTTCCGTAAAAGAGTGTTAGTTTGATTCAATCATACAATGATCTCAATAAATGTCTTATGTTTAAAGCTGGGCAAACCAATGTACACAATGAGGAGAGAACTTGCAAGCAGACTATTGTGAATGGAGAACTGATTCTGTTGGTTGGAGAAAAGGTTAGAAAAACTGTCGATTCACTATTTCCGAACTTTCTCATCAGATTTCAACGATTTGGTAACTAGTGATTACCATCTCTTCATACACATTTTTAAGCTCACAGAACACTAAGACAAGTGTCTGAACATAGTCAAAAACTATGTGGAAAAATAAAATAAAGATTATAGTTTAGAACTATTATAAAAAATCTGTAATTGATATTTTTGGTAAAATAAAACAAACTTTATGAATAGCCCTCATAATAAATGTTGAGAATGAATGAACTTGGAACATTATTTAAAATATTTATTTGAAATAGTGAAAGAGGGGGGGAGAGAAAGAGGGGGAGAAGAGAAAGAAGATGCTATAAATACAATTTAGAATTTCATTACAATGGAGAGCTTGATATACCATTTTCTTGTGAAGGTTTAAAATAGGTGCAGGGTTTTGAAAGTAATAAAGCAGATGGGACTGATGTCTTAACAGCATAATTTTCCAAAATTTGGCACAAAGAATATAATAAATTTCAATGCATGACTTTGAAAAGTAATCATCCTTCCTAGCATGATTTGCAGTAGTTGGAGGGGATGTATAAAACCATGATCTTTCAGCCTATGTCGACAGCTTTTAGCTAACCTTTAACATCACCCATATCACAGCAGGTGCAATACATTTTCAGACTACAAACCTTGCTTACCATCAAAACCAACCCCTGAAGACACAGATACAAAACCCCTAAAGGTTCTCTCCATGGAAGCTCATAATAAAAGTGCAATTGTCCACCCAAAATCAAGAGTACATATCATGGTGATTAATGTACACTTCTAGATGGAACCAAAGCCCTGTTGCATCCATGTACAGAGCTCCATGATGGTAATTATTTATTTCCCTATAATTATGAAACAGGAATGGAGTGGTGCCTATGACGCCTCAGTAGTAAAAACGGGCGTTAAATAGTACTCAAAAAATAAAAAGAAAAGGAATGGAGTAGAACAATATAAACAGGGGAAAAAAAAAAAAAACTAAACAAAAAAACCAAGGAAAGATGACAAAGCACTAGTAGTAATGATGATGGGAGAATTTCCAGTAGACAATACCCTAGGACAGGTGTGGGCATGCCAAGCCAAATCCAAGTTATACTATGCTCGCAAAGCACAGCAGAAAAGGGTCCCATTATCAATCAATGGTATTATAACAACTCTGAATTACTGTCCACCACTTAGAAATAAAGTGAGGCAAGTAAACTTCTAGGATAGCCCAACCCTAAAAAAAACTGTAGTAATGGAGATAAAATAAGGTCCCGTTAGCTGCAGTTCATCTGCAACATGGTAACAAAAACCCAAGTCTCACCTGAGAATAAATGCTATTCAGATGAGAAATGGAAACAAGCCCACCAAGAATAAAGAGACTAGCAATGCTGCATTAGGATCAACAGACTCCATCTCGATTAAAAAAAAAAAAAAAAAAAAAAATAATAATAATAATAATAATAACTGATGCACAAAAAATAAACCTGTCATTGAAGTAGCTGGGGAATCCACTGGACCAACAAAGACTTTATCTAATAGAAGATATGGACCAATAAATGCTGGGAAAAGGAATCTGAAGGATATCTAGTCCATCTCAGGCAGATGAGAACTTGATGCATAAAAATAGGTTTTCTACAGGACATGTAAAAATGCATAATTAGATGATAAATTCAAAATATGCAAAATCTCTAACAAGCTTTAGCCTTCCTCCATTTTATATTTCATATAACATTCAAGAAATTGACTGGAGCCTGTTGACGTATGATATCCATCTTAGTGTGCAAACAGTCATGATCCTTAAAGCAGTTTATTATTTAGGAATGCACATGAGAAAAGTTAGGTGACTACTCGACTGATCGAGTAATTGAGGCACCAAATCATATTACACTCACATCATGACATGCTGATCCAAGCATGTTCTTCTCTTAAGAAATACAGTAGAACCTCGATTCATCATTTTTGGAGAGGACAACAGATGTGGGAAAACGATAGATACAGCAAGTGCATAAATCATGTTCAAAAATAAATAAAGCCAGTATATAAGCAAGCATTATATTTGCATCATTTTTACATGTTACCATGTGCACTTTTACAAGTTGTGACCTTCTTTGAAAAAGGTTGTTAATTGACATGTGCTTCTTTGCTGCTTTTCTTTTCATGCAAAACAATGAATTTTCCACATTGAACACATTCCGTTGTTCATTATATTCATTATCATGTGCATAATGCACTCACATAGTTTCACATGCTCTTAGAGCTTTGGCAATATCAGCACGGCTTCGGCTATTGCATCATCTTCCCCCTCTTCCTCACTCCCCTCCTCCATGTCATTTGTTACTCCTCCCACCTCGTACACTTCAAAACTTTGAATGCCACATGTGACAACATTCTCATCCACTATCACACAGGTTTCAAAACTGGCAGCACCGGCAACTCTGGCCCATTCTTCACATTGGCCATCTATTGCTCAAAAAGTATTGCAATTACATAGAGTTTAAGTCAAGATTGATTCAAGAAAGCAGATGGAGCCCCTGTTTACTTTGTACTCTACTGGCTTCCTCTTGCATGCTCACTTTCTCCGATCATACATGACCAGAATTCTGCAAATGTGATGATCACTGCTTCAATTATTTCAGTTTGAAAATGATCGATCAATGATAAAATTTCTTTGGGACTGAACTTTTTGAGCAAATAATGTGGGAAAGCGATACTTTGAGGAATGATGAATGCAAGTTTTATTTACATAAGTTATAATGTAAAACATTTGGAACCCATAAAACGATACATCTGGGAAGATGATGGTTCCAGGAATGATAGATCAAGGTTCTACTGCAGCCAGATTCTTCTTGAACAACATGCCCAGAAGTCTACAGCATTTGATTACAACCTACAGTCTTCTTTCTGAGCCTATAAATACAATAAAGCTTATAAATATAAATTCAGTGATTTAGCCAATCATAACAAGACATAATGTAAATTATTTTATTTTTTCTTTGATTAAATTTATATACTCTAACTATGAACTGAGTTAAATCAAGAAATGGAATGTATGGGGAGAAAGATATTTATCAGCATCATTGGAGGAAAGAAAAGTTTAAGAATGTATCTTTAGTATAGAGGAGGCCGTTACAAGAGCAGGAAAAAAAATGAAAGTGTTTGAGAGGAGGTTAAAAGTGAAAGATAGCTGGTTGACAAAGAATGTTCAGGTACAAGAAAAGGATACAGGGGGAACTAAAATGCCTGAGACAAACAGGAGAAGAAACAGATAGGGGCCTTGTAGAAAGATGGGGATACAGGTGCCTATTAGAAGTAAAAGAGGAAGAGTGGAGAGAAAAGCTTAGCCAGAAGTTAAATGAGGCAACAAAGAATGACAACAAGGCAATTTGGACAATGATAGATAAAATGCACAAAAGAAAGGGAGGGGATTTTGTGGTACCACCAACAGAGTGATGTAATTAATGATGAATGTAGGAATAAGTGGTGTAAGTTTTTTCAGCACCTTTTGGGAGTAAACACCTTGGTTATAATTTGAATGATGATAATCTATGGAAAATAGACTTGTTAGATAGCAAAATTACTTCAAGTGAAGTTTTGAAACAAATCAAAAAGTTAAAACCTAACAAAACATGTGGAATAGATGGAATATCAGGGGAATGTTCGAAAGCTTGGGTAGAAGACCTTAACAGATTAAACATACTGGGGCAGTTACTGAACGTAATCTTTGAAAAAGGAAAAATACCAAAAATTAGAGAGTAGGAATTGTAACACCAATTTATAATGGTAAAGGAGATATTAGGAACCCATCAAATTATACAGGAATTAGTTTACTTTCAATTATTGGGAAAGTCTTCACTGTGTGTTAGCTAAAAGATTACAATAATGGGCAGAGAAAGAAAAGAAAATTTCAGTATTTCAATCAGGCTTCAGGAAAGGTAAAAGAACAGTTGACAATATTTTTATAATTAGAACATTAGTTGATAAATATCTTAATAACAAAAGAAGTAGAATCTATTTGTTGTTTCTGGACTTGGTAAAAGCTTTTGACACAATTTCTAGAGAAGCACTTTGGATTAAACTGAAAAAAGAAAGTAAGCCAGAATTTTATACACCTAATTAAGAATATTTCCAATATTTATAAGGAAAATGAATTTTGGGTTCAATTTGAAAGGGGGAGGGCTACAGATAAATATCAAAAAATGTAGACCTAAGATATAAACCCAGTTCTCTTCTATCTATTTATTGATGATGTTCTAGAAGAAATTAGTAAAGGTAATGTACATTTGCCAACTATAAATAATATAGAGATACTGGGTCTGCTCTTTGCAGATGATTTGGTAACAGGTTCTTTAACAAGTGTAGGATTAAAACAATAATTAGAAGCTAAAGACACATTTTGTAGAGAATGGGGTCTTAAGATAAAAGGTTTCAAATTAAAAAACCAGGAAAAATGGTGGCAGGAGGGCTCAGAAATTGATGTTGTCAAGAAAATTGATTATTAAGGTTTTAGATTGTCTAGCATGGGAAATGGAGCAGTCAAAAAAGGAAAGTAGTAGCAGAAGAAAAAATAGCCATGTGTGTAATCAGATCTTGTGTAAACAAAATACCAAATATGCAAATAAAATGATTAGAGAGAATATATGGCTCAATAGTGGAGAGCAGAATGAGGTATGGAATATAACTTTGGGGGCCAGATGGAGGATGGAAAGGAATAAATGTGATAAATACACTATTTTATAGAATTATCCTAGGGTTACCTAGATCTTCATCTAACGAGTTTACCCAAATGGAACTAGCAAGATTGGGCTATAAAAGCAAGGTCACAGAAAGAGTATTGAAATATTTGTATAGAATAGAGAGACTAGAAGAGGGGAATATCATTAATCATTATTTGGTAGCACAAGGAAAAATTAAGGGGAGAGAAACTTGGTTATCTAAAATCCAAAATATCCTACAAGAAGCGGGCATGGGTCAATATGGTATGAGGAAGAAAGATTGGGTAAAGGATTTTGGAAAGAGATGACAATAAGAATTGAGGATACTGAAAAATAGGAAACATGGACATATCTTCAAAAAATTTACGAAATTATACAGTACACTAAAACATGTGTGAAATTTGTGATAAGGTAGAGAGGGCATGGTTTAGAACAGGGGTAAAATATTTCAGTGGATTACAAAATAGATACACTAATGAGATATGTCCTATGTGTGATGTACCAGATAGTATTTGGCATGGTATATTAGAATGTGAGCAAACCAAGTTTTGGAGGGAATAGTTCCTATTAAGAAAGTGGGAAAATTTGTCAAATGAAATAAGAGGTAGAAGAATTTTAAATTTAAAATCAGATGAAAACATTATGGAACTGGGAAAAAACATAAGCAACGTAAGACAAAAATGGTTATGGGTGTAAAATACTTAGGAAAGGTGCCTGAGAAATGGTGTAGAATTGTCAGATAGTGAAAGGATGAAATGAGTAGGGGAGGGAATGGGACTGGTTATCTAGCATTAGTTAAACAGGATCCTTATACACCAATAACCAGGGTGTTAGTGTGTATAAGGTCCTAAGGAATATGCAACTCTCAAGGATAGATATTTGGCTGAATGGGTTTAATTAAAAAAGAAGGAAGGTTTATTATTGTAGGAAATATAACTTAATATTGTATTGAATGTATAAATTATTTCGAATGTTATGTTTTATTTCTGGTTGGATCCAAGACCAGTCCCCTGGATATTTTCCAGTGGGCAGCTGCTGATGAACTGGAGACTGGAGGGCTGAGACAATCAAATTGGAATAAATTTTGATTGGAGTTAGTGCTTTCTGGAAATGCTGAAGGCACTGTTCCTAATTGTTATATTTAAAATTAATGTTTTTTTTTTATTTGTGCTTATTTAGTTAATAAATTATGTATGTTGATGCATGAGAAATAAATATTAAAAAATAACTGAATTGTAGTGTCAGACCACTTCTCAACATAAGTGGAGAACTTAATTTTGTTCATGTGAGACTTGAAAATAAAAGCTTTGCTAAATACTACTTCTGTAAAGTCACTGTTAAAAACATAGTAAAGAACCATAAAGATAAAGACTGGTTTACATTCCATAGGTTTTTGTACAATATATCAAATGTACTGCAGAACGTAATGAGCTAAAATGCACAAAAGTTACATAAATGATATCTATATAGGGATAGGAACCTACATTTTAAGTTTGTAAATACACATGCTTAATCACACACACATAACAAAAAATATTAATACAAAAAAAAAAATAAAGCAGGACGTTTGATATATTGACATATGCTATACAGTGAAAGTTTGCCATATTTTATATTTTATCTTATGACTATTAGTTCATAAATTATTCATTTGTGAATTTGTCAACTGAATAATTGGCCTTATTGCACAGATATTGTCTAAGAAAACTTTTGGATGGTGATAATTACAGAGGAAGAGCATTAAAATTACATTCTGATGCATTCATAATGAATTCCTTTTAGATAACAAGATAAATTTGCCTATGTAGATTACTCTTTTGTATAGTGTTTATGTTATGCATAACATAATCATGTCTTGATTATGGCATCATTTGTCTTGATTTTTAACGTAAAAGTTCATAAGAGAAAAGATTACTCATAAGGAAGAGCTCAAATTTTTAGTTTTCGAAATAAATCTCTATATGATTTCCTATTATTCATACTACAAATTATGTGCATTGTCCTCAATGTGTTAACTTTCTATACAAAGTTTTTAATTTCAGGCATTTAAGTTGCTTTAAAAATGTTATATGTTATAGATGACTTCTTTCAGTTTGTTATGAATGTTAAGGTAAAAAAACTGAAAATAGGAATGGCCCCTTTCTTAATGTTTTCCAAATTTACAGAAAAATTTCTGCTTGATAAAATGAAATTTTCTGAATATAAATCTATGCAGAAAGTTCCAAAATAATTCAGCATTTGTAGTCATGCTGTTCTAGATCCCAATTAAATACCTGACTTGTGAACATAAAAGAAAAATTACTCCATTAGAATGAGTACTGAAAAATTATATATACACTGATTTTAAAGTAGACAGATAAGTGGTAATACTATTGTATTAATATATTTGTATAGTGACATTAAGCATTTCCTTTATCTGGCCTTCTTCTGCATGGAAACAATTTCTATCCTATGCAAATACAAATAACATTAGATACATACTGAATATTTTATAACAGTCAAGATAACCATTTCTCCGTGCAAGATCAGCAGGTGTGTCATTGGCAATGGTTCGTGGATTTACTGGAGCATTCAGGGACAGTAGCACTCGCACTACTTCTTTGTGTCCACAACTGGCAGCCTCATGAAGTGGCACCCATCCTGTACACATATGCAAAATGTGCAGCTTAAAAAAAAACAGCTTTAACAATGGATATACTGAGATACTATATGGCTTCCCCATCTCCAGAAATTTTTATAGTGAAGGATTTTAATCTCAGCAAATGTATAACATTTCATGGGCTGAATCCCTCATCTATACCAGATACAACTGTTTTGGAATTTTCAACACCTTGTGTCCAAATTTGGTATTAAGGTAATTTTAAATAACACATATTTGCTAAGATTTAATTTAAACATAAAGCTTTAATATAACAATATTTTTTTTCATATAGTATACTGACTTGTATACTATATGAATACTATAATATTCTGTATTTTGCATATTTGGTTGTGTTATTGCTATATTCAGTGTACACCCAACCCACAATGATTCATTATCAAATTTTAGTACATTACATGCAAAAACAATCGAATGCCATCTTTTCTCTTTCATTAAATAGCAGGTGCCTTCTCTTCTCACATTTGGCATTAGAAAAGTTACTATTAGTTTAGTAATCAACACCATTCCCTGATGCAAATATCTTGTCTCTGTGATTTTGTGTGGTCAAATGGAAACACAAAGTGATGCATCTGTATGAGCAATTTATACATTTTTTGTTATATATGTGATAAAGGAGCAAAAAAGAAAAATTACCTCATATGTAAGATTTTAAAATTATTAGAGGATCAAGGTAATATACTAGGGATGTTCTAAAAATGTTCAGTCAGATTCAGAGATGTCATGAAGATAGCCAAATTCTATGATAGTTGTTAAGTATCATCCTTTAGATGACTTGTTGAAAAGTTTCAGTTGGATAGGTTAGTCACCTGTTTGTGACGATTGTATAAACAAACTACTGCAACATTTTCTACAAAATGGATAAAATTGAAATATGAGCTGTAAATAAGTGCTTCCTTTTGAAGGGTTTAATCTCAAAAGAAATACAAAACGAGTATTGTATTAAAGGATTCTTCCCCTTTGTTTTCGACAGTTAAAAAGTGGGCTGCTGAATTTAAGCATATTGTACATCCATTTAAGATTATGAGCACTCAGGGAGTCCAAAAACTGCTAGCGCTGATGACGAGATTATGACAAAATTTCACAATGCCATACACAATGATCACTGAATGAAGGTACGCAAGTTAGCTGACATTGTAAAGGCTGTGTCCATTACATTTTTAATTAAGTTTTGGGTATGAGAAAGCTTTCCACTTGATGGTGGCCATACTTGTTAACAATGGACCAAAAATGCATTCGAATGAACATTTTGCAGGTGTTTAGACTTGTTTAAATGCAATTTCAATAAGTTTCTCCATTTCGTAACAGTAGGTGAAACATGGATTATGCACTACATGCCAGAGACAAAGTAGCAGTTCAAACAGTGGGTGGCAAAGGTGAAAGTGCACCATATAAAGCAAAAATGGTTCCATCTGCAGGAAAAGTCATGGCTACAATTTCCTGGAATTTTCATGGGGTGGTGCTCATAGGCTACCTCCAGAAGGGCAGAACCATCACTGAAGAATGAAAGGAACACTGGGAATTATCCAGCAGTTGACAATTAGCTGAGGATGCAGACAATGCAAAACATGTTCTAAATATAAACAAATAAATGGAACCAATAAGAGTGTCATTCATTACAGTCATACAATAATCTTAGTTATAGTTGTTTAATTTTTCCTACACATGAACTGAGCCAAAAGCCAGGAATACAAAGCTTAGCTGCCCACACCTAGGCTGCATTGCAACTGGCAAATCACTGCAAACATGCTTAGATTTTTCGCAGAGGATGAAAATTCTTCTTCCCAAGTCAGTGGGCTGTAAGGCAAGTAATTGATAACCTTGTAGGAATGTGATATTTACCAATTTTATAGTAGAATATGCTGAACCTCACTTGTGCTAACTTTGTAAGAGACTTTCACAGTGATTGTTCTGAGGAACAATAGCTTTCAGATTTTTCTATGTTAACACATGACACTTGAACATTATTTTCTTGTCCAGCACAGATTCGTGTTTTGAATTTAAGCCCTATTTTATGAACTGTAGTTCTGTAAGTTAGATAAACTCCCAGAAACTTGAAATTCTGCATTACATTGAGCAGATGATTTTCTTAAAAAGCTACAGTAAATGAAAATGTGTTGTTCTGGATAAAATCTTTGAACCATGGCAAAAATACATATGAAATGCATCTCCTCTCTATTCTGAACCTGAATCTGAACATGTTAACTGGCCTTTTCAGCACCATGAAGCATCCTTGATTGTTGGTGTATGCAGCTGTGACCTGCTAGCTTCAAAATTGTTACTTCAGTTATCTGAAGTATTTGTAGGAGGAAAATAAAGTAAAGACCAACATATTTTCAAATGCTCAAGCCATAAATTACAAACTTGTATTATTAAATCAGATATATAAGGAAAAGGAAATCAAAATAAACTCATTTGATTATTAAATTACAAAATAAATTTATTCATTCATCAAGATAGCAGAGAAAACAGGTCATTGTCTTGGAAACGGAAAAATGCATAAACCAACTCAGCATTCTTCTGCATGGAGCACATGGATTCAGAATCACATTATTTCTTGGTATGAAGTTGCCTCCTGTTGTTTCAGGATGAGAACTTTTTAGAATTTAAAAACAGGAAAGAGAAGTAATGGCCTGGTTAAGACTGGGGGTTTGGTGGCTGAGGAGTTTGAGAAATAATGTTCCACAGAGTATATGCCCAATATGTGCAGAGGAAGAAAATGCTGTGCACATTCTGTTAAAATGTAAGGATGCTGAGGAATGGAAGAAGAATCTAAAAGAAATGATTGAAGATTAATAAAGAGTTGGTGAGAAAGAAAATATATGATGATAACAAATCAACTAAGGAGAATGGATTAGTTTTTATGGAAATTACGATTGAAATTGAAATGATTAATGGAGAACATGGAGTAAACCGAGTTTAATTAGAAACCTTGATTTAGCATAATTTTAAAGATTAAAATGTTTTAAATTTACTTATAGTGTAATGTAATAGGCTACGTGAGTAGAGTTTGATTGTTAGTTCAAAGAGAGCTATATTTGAAGATGGTTAAGGTTAATATTAGATATAATTTTTGTGTGATAAGATGAGAGTTAAATGCACATTTCCTGGATATTTCAGTAGTACACTACTGGTGAACCAGAAACAGGTATATTTAGTGAGAGGTAAGTAATTGTTTAAAATGAAGATTGGATGTAATTATAATATATTGTTTATATAGTAGAACCTTGATTCAATTTTTAGGAAGGACCACGTTTAACATATGATGGATGCTTGAAAATGATAGATGTAGGAAGTGCATAAATCATGTTCAAATATAAATAAGCCACTATATAAACAACAACTTTATTTTGCATCAATTTTACATGTTATCTTGAAGAATTATAAATCCTGTTGTTGGTCCTGATAACCATACTTGCCTTGGAGATCGCGGGTTCAATTCTAGCCAGGACTGATGAATTTTTTTGGGAATAAAAATCCTAAGTACAGTTCCTTCTGAAGGGAAGTAAAGTCAACAGTCCTGTGTCCTAGATTTATGGCTACTTAAAAAACCTGAAGCCTGAAAGCAAAGGTCTCTAAGCAAAATTTATCAGTTGTTTCATGCCCTAAATTGAATGCGATGCTGATGACCTGAGAAGTTAAAGAGCATTTGTAAATAAAACAAATCAACAAAAATTAAAACATTAAGATCTTACTTGTTACAAGTAAGTGGAGCAATAAGAGTGTGTAGTTCGACTCAATAATACAATGATATTAATTATATGATTAGCTTTACTGTACAAGTTCCAATTAACATTTCTAGTTAAAAATCAAAACATTTGTCACTTTTTTTGAAAAATGTCATTAAATGAATTTGCTTCTTTGCTGCATTTCTTTTCATTAAATACGAATTTTCCACATTCAAATATTCTGTTGCTCATTACTGTCCATACTGTCAATGTCATGTGCACAGAATATGCTCATAGAGTTTCACATGCTCTCAGAGTTTCAGCAAACATTGCATGGCTTCAGTTATTGCACCACTTTCCCCTTCTTCCTCACTTCCATCTCCCATATCAAAAATACTTGTGACTTCTCACTTTTCATCAATACTTTGAATACCATATATGACAACGTCCTCATCCACTTCCTCATAGGTGTCAACAACTCTGACTCATTTTCCAAATTATCAACCGACTCCCAAGGCAGCCTATACTCCACCTTGCAAAAAATTTTAATTCATTCATTAATCTTTTTCCACAAATGCAGAAAAATGCTGAAATTATTTGCATTTTGAAAAAAGGAAAGGATCCAGTTCATCCTTCCAGCTATTGGCCAATCAGATTGCTCCCCACAGTGCCCAGTGTTTGAATGAATGAATAGTGTTTAACGTTTTTGCTAAGGCAAGCCCAGTGTTTGAACCGAAACACTTGACCACTAAGCAATTACTGAGAGTAGTGGAGAAGGCCTCATTGGGATACAGGCAGTGTGCACATTCTTTGCAGCTGTGCAGTTTGACATTGAGCGAGCATTCCCTAGCACATGGCATGCGGGGCTTGTTTATAAGCTTATGCTTGCTGGGCTGCCATGTGCAGTTATAGTTAATTGATAGTTTTCTGTGTCAAAGTTGAAGATTGAAGATCAGATCATAAATGACACAGATGGGAATGACACCTGAAGGAGCATTTTGTCTCTAACACTCTTCTCTGTTTACATGTTGGATTTTCCTACAAGACACAATACATCTACTTATCAGTATGCTGCTGATGTTCTTATTTTTGGCTCAAAATAGAAGTACCTCAGGTTTACACTGGATCAGGAGCTGACCTTCCAGCCCCATGTGCTAGCATAAGGTGCAAAGGCCCGAGTGGCCATTTCAAAATTGATTCCAATTTTTAAACTAAGCTCTGTTCTAATTTGCATCAAATTGCAAATTTATAAGGCCATTATTCCAGCAATAATGTTGTATGCTAGCAAGGTTGGGGCTACACAGCTCCATCCTTTGTTGCTTATTTGCAAATGGGCAAAACATTGCCTTAAGGAGAATTTTTGGTACTGATTTTATATTCCCCACAGTTTTCCTCCATGAAGCTTTTGGCTTCGAGTAAATCATCAACACCTTAAGGAGGCCAGCACAGGAAGCATGTGCACTCTATGCTAGACATCCAAACCAGTTAGTACACAGTTCCATTCTCGACCCATCATCCTTCGGACTCATAACATTACTCAACATGATGTGTCAGCAGAGAGGGAGATTTAGCCACTTAGTGGCCAAACACTCCCCAGCTCCACAACACTAGTGTGTCAGCCCAGATGCAAGGTGCATCAGCTATCATCCTCCTCCTCCTACAAAATTACAGCAACTATGGGGAGTTTGAATGACACTTTCTCTATTAAGCATGATGCAAACTTTGTACATGCGATGATCACTGCTTCACTATTCCAGTTTGAAAACGATCATTAGAGGATGAATTTCTTTGGGACTGAGCTTTTTGAATGAATAATGCAAGAAAACTATACTTCCAGGAACGATGAATGAGGGTTTTATTTACATAAGATACAGAAATTAGGAACAGGTTTGTTCAGTGATGTTCAGTCAGCTGCTAATAGAGAGTTGTACTAACAGTAGCTGTTACTAGAGTAGGCTCTAAACCACCATGGCTCCAGTAAATGAGAACTTCTTAAAATGAGTCATTGATAATGTTCTAAAGCTAGGGAAATGCCAGTCATTACTAAAAGTTTAATAATTATTTAAATTTATTATTTTTATCTTTTGCTCTGAGCTATCAATGCTAATTTCCACATAGGGTGTGAGAGTTTAGCTTATTTTTGGATAAGATTATAGTCATATTATGCTTAATGATGAAATGCTAAACTATGAAAATGTGTCTGCATACCTGTTTCTGTGTTCCGTGCTTGAACATTGGCAAATCCAATCTGGATCAGGATTCGCACAGTGCTAGGAAGATTGCTCTGACAAGCATACTAAACAGAAAAAAAAGACAGTAAGATAAAATTATATTATAAATATATAAATAATTGACAATGTTTCCTCTTTATTAGTCTTCCTGTGTTTCTTTTCTCTGTAATTTTGTAGTTACAAGAATTTATTCTTAATTTTTACAATAATGTACCTATTCCTCCATGAGAAAATGAAACCTGTAATTAGTAAAATATAACAGTACATATGGATGATGGGAGAGACAAAAACATGCCTTAAAGTAGTCATTTCTAAAAATATTTCAGGGATGAACATTTCCAAAAAGTACAAATAACAGGTGACCATTTATTTATAATAAATATATATATATATTCTTTACTTTCCCAAGAAGCTTTGGATTTCCTATTAAAAAATATTAATTTGTTTGTAAAAGATGTGACGGTGGAATTGAATAAAGGTAATGTATATATGCCAGTCATAAATAATATGGTAATTCTGAGAGTGTTAATGGCTGATGATATATAATGATAGTATAAATAATCTAGAATTCTGAAATTGTTACAGGCTGATGATATAACGGTAGCATTCTTCTTGGTGATCAGTTTGAAAAATGCAAGAGATATAGTGCAAAATGGGCTCTTAAAATAAATTAGGAAAACTAAACTCTTGGTATTTAAGAATGAGAATAAATTAAGTAGAGAGGAGAATGGGAGGTGTTAATATTCAGGTTGTTAGCGAGTTTACATATTTGGGATTGCTGTTAAATAGATCAGGGCAATAGGAAAGTCAGAAAAGAATGGCATTAACAAAGGCAGATTGGCAATAAAATTGTTAAGGAAATGTAATTTTAAATATTTGGAATTTTCCTATGAAATTTAACATAATTTTGCAATTTTTTTATGAGGAAATAGCACAGATCACAATTTGGGAATAGTAATCCAGTTGCAGTTCTAGAGCCATTGAAAAAAAAAAAAATCATCAAAAAAGGCCATATTAGAGGGTTATCAGATCTCTAAGAGAAAATGGTATTATTTACGGTAGGATTGACAAAGGAAACAAAATGGTCATAATGAATGAGATAGATCATGAAAACATCATGTAAACTTTACTAACCAGCCAGGATTACAAAATAAATAAATAAATAAATAAAATAAATCTGATCCGATCCAAAAATATATTAGTTCAGTAAACAAATTATTAACAAAAGTAACCATTCTGAAAAAGAGAAGATTATACCATACAACCCTATCACACCTAGAATCTGTGGTCTATTGAAAAACACAAACTTGGTAATAAAATAGAACTATGTAAACACAAAAAATTGTTAGTTCCATGTGAGTTTTTTAAAGTTTTTACAATTTTTAAAAAATTTTAACAAAAAATTCAGCCCCATACAATTTAGGCAATTACTTTTCTTTACCGAAATACAAAAGCCAAAGCATAAAAAAAGTTCATCAGAATTAATATAAAGAATCAGACACGAGAAACTAGAAAACACATATCTGTTAGTTTCTTATGATGTAGTCCCTGTTTCCTAGCACATCCACAGAAAAACTAAATATTATTGTAAAATAATGGCAAATTGAATAAACCTACCTGGAGAAGTAATAGAACAACATCTAAACCTTACCCTTCGCATTCAGAGGCAATGTCTATAACAAAAGAATGGTCTAGCAATGGGAAATCCACTCTCACTATCCTTACCAGACATGTACATGAGTTTCTTGGAAACAAAATTAGTGGATACTGATTTGTTGGTACCGATAGATAGATGATGTCAATAGGGATTAAAAATAAATGAAAATAAATTGAAAATTTTGGTATGCAATTAAGGAAATAAACTTAGAAAGAGATGAGAAATGTTGGCTTATTGGTAATGAAATAGTAAACAAATTTGATTATTTAGGAGTAAGGTTAAATAACAATGAAATATGGACAGATCAGGGGGAATAATACACTAGGAAAATAAAAACTAACAATTAATACTATAACTTAACTAAAACTGTTAATTGAAACTTGTACAGTGAAGCTAATCATATAATTATGATCATTATATGATTGAGTCGAACTACACACTCTTATTGCCACACTTATCTGTTTATAATGTGTATTACTAGTTTCACAAATCATTTGTACGCATCCTCATCTAACCATCAACTCAATATCATCAGTCAAAGAAGAAGACAAGCATGCATTGTCAGTTGACGGTTAGCTGAGGATGCGATCATAGGGTTTGTGAAAGTAGTACTACATTTTATAAAGAAGTTGAGCAATAAAAGTGTGTAATTTGATTCAATCATACAATGATCTTAATTATTATAACAACTTGTTTGATACCAATTATGAGTGTAGCATGTCTTGAGAGGATTCATTCTTGTCTTCTTCTTCGACTGATGATGTTGAGTCAACGGTTAGCTAGGATGCACACAAAGGGTTTGTGAAACTATTACTACATTTTATAAAGAAGTAATTGGAGCAATAAGAGTGCATAATTCAACTTAACCATTTAATGATCTTAATTATTATAACACCTTGTTTGATACTAAGTATGAGTGTCTAATGTCTCGCGAGGATTTATTCCACTATGGTTGAATCAAAAGAAATGTATGAGGTTGATAGCTGGAAGAAAGGGTGGGAGTACATCTATCACTGAGTATTTTGTAAAATGGCATTAGGATTACCTAGGGCAGCTCCAAATGGGTATCATTAGCTAAATTAAGAACAGTTGGAAGGAAAGTTTTGTTAGTTAAAGCATATTGAAATATTGGTATAAGATAGAATTAAGGAAGGAAAGAGACATCATTATAGGCTGCTTATGGACACAAGAGAAAATAACATGGGAAAGAAAAATAGTTCAAGAGACTGGAATAGGCGATTTAGATAGAGAGCAGATAATCAATAAACAAGGATTATGGAATAAAATGAAACTAAGAATAGATGATATTGAAAAGCAAGAAATATCAAGTAGTCTACAAGATACTTTGAAATACTCTAGGAAATTTAAGAAAGAATAGGGGCAGAAAAAATATTTAGATCTTTGTAACAGAAGGGAAAAGGAGGGATTTGCTTGACGTAGAGCAGGAATAATACGGTTAAGTGTATTAAAAGAGAAAAAGGAAGCATGTCCATAATGTGCAAAAATAGATAGTTTTACATTGTATAATTGAATGTCCAGAAACTAAAGCATGGAGAGAAGTATGGATTAGGAATGGGATAATATACAGATAGATGTTTTGATATTAAAAAATTTTGGAAATGACAATATGGAGTTTTTGAGAAAATTTGGTAACTACGTAGGGTAAGTAAGAGAGAAGAGGTGGAAAAAAGTGATTAAATTAAAGGAAGAAGATATTTATGGAGATAATATTGAAATTTGTAGTCAGTGGAAAGTAGGATCTATTACATATGCAAGCAGGGTGATAATGTATACGATCCAAAAATAACAACTATAAGAACAGATGTAAAAATTGTAACAATTAATGTAAAGGAATTATGTAGAAATAAAGCATTCATTCATTCATGTAGATGTCGTCTTTGCAATAATAAATAAAAAATGGAAAAAGGGTGCAATACATATACAAACGAGCCAGTTTTAGTATCACCTAATATTGACTCATTTATATATTTAACAACTTCACTGTTGCTAACCTCTCTTAATTTTACAAGTGCAATATACATTTCCAACCTACAATAGAGCACTGTTAAATTCACAATAGAAATAGGTTCTTCCATTCCTGGACATACAAATTCTAAAAAATGCCAATAAGCTAGAATTTGGCATATTCAGATAAGATACCATATAGATAAATATTGTACTTAATGAAGCTGTTGACAATGGGGTGGCAATATAACCTTAAATTATGTATTCACTTTACACTTTACATTATACTCCATTCACTTACATAAAAGTAAGACGCATTTCGGGAGAATCTCTCCCATCTTCAGTTGCTCACTGAACCGCCATTACTCGAAACTATGGCTGGAAACTATGTTTGGTCCAGCCATAGTTTTGAGAAACGGCTGTTCAGTGAGCAACTGAAGATGGGAGAGATTCTCCTGAAACGCGTCTTACTTTTGTGTAAGTGAATGGAGTATAGTGTAAAGTGTAAAGTGAATACATAAGTTAAGGTTACCATAAAGATAATAGAAACTGTGTTTGGTCCAGCCATAGTTTCGAGAAACGGCGGTTCAGTGAGCAACTGAAGATGGGAGAGATTCTCCCGAAACGCGTCTTACTTTTGTGTAAGTGAATGGAGTATAGTGTAAAGTGTAAAGTGAATACATAAGTTAAGGTTACCATATAGATAATTACATAAAAACAACAGCCATTATCCAAAACAACATAAACTTGCAATAATCTACCACCTCACATTCAGATTAACAAACATACCAATATAAAAGACAGAATACAAATCTGAGTACGAAAAAAGCATAGATATAGCACAGAAAAGAAGGTCATACAATAGATCTGATCAACAAGAAAATAGAAAAATTCAAAAATAAAAGACATCACCACTCCAAAAAGCTACAAGGATATCTATAAGAAATTCACATTCCATCCATGGGCACACCAAAAATTCCAGAAGACTTTAAAGATACAAACATTAAATATTGTTAATCTTATTTTGATTTAAAGTAAAACACTAAAAATCATGTCGTCACATTAAAACTCTGTTTAAGTTTCACAAACACATTCCCAAATTCCGTAAACATATTAAATATTGTACTTAAATGTACATATATGAAAAGTAAATGAAGCTTTAAGAGTGTGTAGTTCAACTGAATCATACAATGATATCAATTAATTAAATAATGTACTTACGAAGCTGTTGACAATGGAGTGGTAATATATCCTAAACTTAGGTATTCATTTTTTTTACACCAAACCCATTTACTTACATAAAAGTAAGACGCGTTTTGGGAGAATCTCTCCCATCTTCATTGCCCACTGAACTGCCATTACTCGAAACTATGACTGGACAAACGGATGTTCCTGTGGTGGCCTCTGTTAGTTGAAGTAGGAAATTGCTGAGTTCATCCATAGGAGGAAACTCGAAATTCATTAGGTTTTCTCTATTTTTTAATATGAACATTTTTTTCCCAAGTGGATAACTTCAATGGGTTGTAAGATGTTTCAGCAGTTTAATTTCCGGTTTAATTTCATGGTTTTTTGGCCCAAAAGTGAGCTGCTACTGCTGATTTATCCATTTGCTTAAACTGAATATTCCTAAAATGTTCTTTCTTCCAAATTTCCAAACTTCTCTTTGTTTTGCCTATGTAGCTCTGCTCACAATCTGCACATTTTATTTTGTAAATTCCTGATTTCTGTTCTGTTGATATGGAGTCTTTTACTGTGCAATCTAATAAATTCTTGATGTTATACCTGTTTTTTGGGGCTAACATTATCACATGTTCTTTGAAAATTTTCTTGAACTTGTTGTGGTAAGTTGGATGGTAGGTGAAACTTTTGAATTTGTATTCTTCTTTTGTGTTTTTCAGTGTGGAAACTTCCCTTATCCCTTTTTGTTTTTTAGATTTATTGATAATTTTTATCACTGTGTCTTTGTTGAAACCATTGATTATAGCTTTATTATTTGTTTGTATTCTATTTTGTACTCTGCTTCTGTAAGTGGAATATTCATCAATCTGTGTGCCAAACTATGAAATGCTGCATACTTTATGTGGAATGGGGTTATAACTCCCATTTTTTATGTAGTTTTCCGTATGTGTTTCTTTTCTGTAAACCCCCAAATTCAAACAATCTCCATTTCTTATATTTTTTAAATCTAGAAATGATAGCCACCCATTTCTTTCTTCTTCTATGGTAAATTGTATAGAATCATGTTGCAAATTAAAAAGTTTCAGGGAATCTATTGAGTGTTTCTTCGGTATTATTGCAAAAATGTCATCCACATATCTATACCATTACTTGCAAATTAAAGGGAAGGCTTTTGTGATATGTATTGCAAATGAACTCATGAATAACTCTGCTAGAAAAGGTGACAAAGGATTTCCCATAGTTAGGCCTGAAACTTGTTGATAATAATTTTTATTTATAAAATTTTTATACCAAAAATAAAGAAAACCTAATAAATTTCGAGTTTCCTCCTGTGGATGAACTCAGCAATTTCCTACTTCAACCAACAGAGGCCATCACAGAAACATCTGGGTGTCCAGCTGTCATTTCGAGTAACGGCAGTTTGGTGAGCAACTGAAGATGGGAGAGATTCTCCCGAAACGCGTCTTACTTTTATGTAAGTAAATGGAATTGAGTATAAAAAAATTAATACCTAAGTTTAGGATACAAACATTACTTTGGCTCAGTAAACAAATGCAGTTTAAAATGCTTTCTAAAAACCACCCTAAAATACAAAAAATTCAACCAAGAAAAAAATCAGGTATTTATGAAATCAGTTGTAAAGACTGCAAAATGAAATATACATATATGCAAAACCAAAAGAAATGTTACCCTACAGTTTAAGGAACATATGAGAACTTTAAAATATAAATACACGGAAAATCAGCAATAACATATCATTTTTGCCCCCCCCCCCTAAAAACACAAATTCCAAAATGAATTAAAACTCTCAAAAGATCTTCAAAACGCCATAGAATTAAGTGTGAGGAAACTACATACATTAACAAAAACAAAGAAAATTTCTCCAGTAAATAAAATATTTTAAAATGCTTAAAAATACCTTTCTGGCCTCACTCTTAATGAACAAGGAAACAGGCCAAGGTAAAAACATTTAAAATATTAACATAATGATATAACACTCTTAACGTTTCACTCTCAAAATTTAAAAATTCGGGACATTTCCTGAGACCTTTGCTCACATTGTCAACTATTAAATAACTGACGAATCATGCTAGGTTGGAAAGGTAGGAGATTTTAGGACTCTGGTGGTCTATTGATGAACTTGTACAGAATATTGTCTGATTACGGAATATTGAAATTCATGAGTTTATGTTCATATTTCTTTATGAAAATCTTTTCCCACTGGAAAGAAAATTTTGCTAATTTTGATTTTCGAAAAAGAGTAACCTCATCATTAAATTTGTAAAATCTATAGAGTGACATCTAATACCACGTTACAAAGCTGACAGTTGAACCATATTGATTAGAAGGCAACAAGCCTTCAAAACATGTCCAAGTAAGTGGAACAAAATTAGAGAAATTTGAGTGATAATGAAAATGAAATTTGAGTGGAGCAATAAGAGTGTATAGTTCAACTCAATCATGCAATGATCTTAATTATATATTAGCTTCCTTGTACAAGTTCCAATTAACATTTCTAGTTATTAAGGAAATATATCCTCAACTTAGGTATTCATTTTTTACATTAAACTCCATTCACTTACACAAAAGTAAGACGCGTTTATGGAGAATCCCTCCCATCTTCAGTTGTTCACTGAACCGCCGTTACTCAAAACTAAGGCTGGACAAACGGATGTTCCTGTGGTGGCCTCTGTTGCTTGAATCTCTACTTTTTAATATGAAAATTTTTTCCCAAGTGGATAACTCCAATGGGTTGTGAAGATGTTTCAGCAGTTTTATTCCCGGTTTTATTTCATGGTTTTTGGTCCCAAAGTGAGCTGCTACTGCTGATTTATCCACCTGTTTTTCCTAAAATGTTCTTTCCTCAGAATTTCCAAATTTCTTTTTGTTTTGCCTATGTAGCTCTGTTCACAATCTGCACATTTTATTTCGTAAATTCCTGATTTCTGTTCTGGAGGTATGGAGTCTTTTACTGTGCAACCTAATAAATTCTTGATGTTGTATCTGGTCTTTCAGGCTAACATTATCCCATGTTCTTTGAAAATTTTCTTGAAATTGTTGTGGTAAGTTGGATGGTAGGTGAAACTTTTGAATTTGTATTCTTCTTTTGTGTTTTTCAGTGTGGAAACTTCCCTTATCCCCTTTTGTCTTTTATATTTTTGATAATTTTTATCACTGTGTTTTTTTGAAACCACTGATTATAGCTGTCTTTATTATTTGTTTGTATTCTATTTTGTACTCTGCTTCTGTGAGTGGAATATTCATCAATCTGTGTGCCAAACTGTGAAAAATTGTATATTTATATGAAAAGGGGTTATAACTCTCATTTTTATTTAGTTTTCTATGTGTGTTTCTTTTCTGTAAATTCCAAAATTTAATTTTCAAGTCATGGTATAGGTTGTTTTTTTTATTTTTTTTTTTTTATTGATTTATTTATGGAAGCTCTTTAACATCTCAGGTCATCAGCGTCCCATTCAACTCAGGGCGTGAAATGGCCAACAAATTTTGCTCAGAGGCCTCTCTTTCAGCTTGAGGTTCTTTTTCGTGTCGTAAATGTACGACATGGGACCCACGACTTTACTTCCCTTTCGAAGGAAGCCATACTTAGAATTTTTACCACCGAAAAAATCCATCGGTCCTGGCCGGGTTCGAACCCGCGATCTTGGGTATAGGAGGCAAGTATGGTAACCACTACACCACCAGGACCGACATGGTATAGGCATGTGGATGACATTTTTTCAATAATACCGAAGAAACATTCAATAGATGCCCTGAAACTTCTTAATTTGCAACATGAATCCATACAATTTACTATAGAAGAAGAAAGAAATGGTTGGCTACCATCTCTAGATTTAAAAATTATAAGAAATGGAGATTGTTTGAATTTTGGGATTTACAGAAAAGAAACACATGCCGAAAGCTACATAAAAAATCAGAGTTATAACCCCATTTCACATAAATATGCAATTTTTCACAGTTTGGCACACAGATTGATGAATATTCCACTCACAGAAGCAGAGTACAAAATAGAATACAAACAAATAATAAAGACAGCTATAATCAATGGTTTCAACAAAGACACAGTGATAAAAATTATCAATAAATCTAAAAGACAAAAAGGGATAAGGGAAGTTTCCACACTGAAAAACACAAAAGAAGAATACAAATTCAAAAGTTTCACCTACCATCCAACTTACCACAACAAGTTCAAGAAAATTTTCAAAGAACATGTGATAATGTTAGCCCCAAAAAACAGGTACAACATCAAGAGTTTATTAGATTGCACAGTAAAAGATTCCATATCAACAGAACAGAAATCAGGAGTTTACAAAATAAAATGTGCATATTGTGAGCAGAGCTACATAGGCAAAACAAAGTGCAGTTTGGAAATTTGGAAGTAAGAACATTTTAGGAATATTCAGTTTAAGCAGGTGGATAAATCAGCAGTAGCAGCTCACTTTTGGACCAAAAATTCATGAAATTAAACCGGAAATTAAACTGCTGAAACATCTTACAACCCTTTGGACTTATCCACTTGGGAAAAAATGTTCATATTAAAAAATAGAGAAAACCTAATGAATTTCGAGTTTCCTCATATGGATGACCTCAGTAACTTCCTACTTCAACCAACAGAGGCCACCACAGGAACATCCGTTTGTCCAGTCATAGTTTCGAGTAATGGCAGTTCAGTGAGCAACTGAAGATGGGAGAGATTCTCCCAAAACGCGTCTTACTTTTGTGTAAGTGAATGGAGTTTAGTGTAAAAAATGAATACTAAGTTGAGGTTATATTGCCACTCCATTGTCAACAGCTTTGAAGTACAATATTTAAGGAAATGTTTGTACTTTGCTCTAGCTATGAATGTGCTGTGTTTTGAAAGAATATGTACAGCTTTAAAGGAATTTAGATGGGGCTATGGAATAGAGGTATGGGGGATTAGCAGAAAGTTGGAAAGAAATGGAAAAAATACTAGCTATGATTTGTAAAACTATGTTTGATATTCCACAAAATGGAGTCAATGTGGGTATCTTGTTATAAATGGGAAAGGTTGGGGAACTGAAAGAACTCTGAAATATTGGTTTAGAATTCAACAGCTTCCACATGGTCATATTTTGAAAGAATGTCTAAAACTTCACGATTCTGTTTTTAGGGGAAGCTAGCTGGATGGGCAAATTCAATGAAGAAATGTTTTGACATGGAATGGGAGATACTTGGAGTAGGAGAAAAGAATTAGCAAAAGGTTTTTGGAGATTGATTAAGCTGAGATTCAAGGATATTCAAGATAAGTGATGTATGCTGTAATGAGAGAGAAAAGCTCTTTGGTGCTATATCGAGAATTATAGAACCATAGTAGCAGGGAGGATGTATTAACAATTGTAATAAAGAAAGGGAAGAATTAGCATGGTTTAGATTAGCAGTTTGGAGATTAAAAGTTGTACAGTGAAATTCTCGAGCATGGGAATGGAAAGTGCTGCACATATGGAAATGGAAAGTGCTGCACTATTGTTTGAATGCATGGGAATTAACAAATGAGTATCTTGTGTAGGTTAAATTATAGTTTTAAAACTTTGGTACTCATATAATATGTTTAGGGTTTATAATAATTAATCAGCAAATGATGTTTTGAATTCAAACTGAATGGAATATCTAAAGTGTAATTGTTAATAAGTGATTGATGAACTCAAGAAGAATTGGAACAGAGCAAGAGCTTAAAATAAGAGCAATAATGAGAAAAACGAATGATGTTGTGAAAGAGCTACTTGAAGCGGTGGCTGAAGCTGTCTTCTGGTAATCTAGAAGGAGACTGCTGATGAACTGAAGACCGAGGTTAGCAAAGATCATGGATATTAAACAAGGAGTACTCTCAATTAAGTGTACTTACGAAGCTGTTGACAATGAAGTGGTATATATATAAACAATGTAATACCGTTTTTTTCACACTAACTCCATTCACTTACATAAAATTTGGAACATATGTTTCGTGAGCGATCCCTCCCATCTTCAGCCTGTTGACAAACTGTTGTTAAACGTGGTGGTTGGGTCTCTTGATGGAGTACTCTAATTATGTTGTCATTATTTTATTTTGTATTGTTTCATGAATTGGAATAAAAACTATGTTTAATTTAAAATTTTGTAAAAGAAATTTATTGCAATACACAAATTGTTTTTGTGGGGGATCACACTTAAGAAAGGCATGAGCCAAGTAAGTGAAGATCTCTTGTATTCACTTTATGTCTTAGCATTTCAATAAATATGAAATATCAAAAATTAACCAAATTAATCAGTTTTCTTTAATTATATATAGTGTTGAATGCTCGTTTTAACCACTGAGGCATTACAGTTGGTAGACACTGATGATGCATGAAATGAAAGGATAAACTGGGAAAGGATTTTTTTTTTTTAGGAAGGAAGTGTTCCATGCTTAAGCTTAGGGTACCTCTCTGGCATTTGCCATTTATGAGGACTGAGGAAAATCTTGAAAAAACCTCAGTCAGGGAGGATGATCCTGGTGGGAATTGAACCCCAGATCTCCTGCTCATGAAACTGTGCCTGAACAACCTCAGCCACCTGTGGCAGTAATCAGGTGTTAAAAGAAGTCATACAAGTATGAGGGCAAATATGCAAGCATATAAAATTTATAACTTTGCTTTTTATGATACTAACATGTAAAGGAGTATAGCCAGCAGTGTCCCGACAATTTATGTTTGCTCCACTCTCAATTAATTTCTTGAGAATCTCATCCTTTCCCAATCGGCTTGCCAGATGTACAGCTGTCTGTCCATCTTGATTTTTTGCTTCCAGGCTGCGATATCCACATTTAAGCAACTCTGATACAACCGTGTAGTTTCCTACAATCATAATTATTCCATAATGAACTATAAATAAAACTCTCACTAAATATAGCTTCTAATCATTATGGACTAAAAATATTTATGAAAAACCAGATGCATTTCTTCTCAAAGCACTGCTAACTATCAACAAAACAAAGTTTTATAATGTGTAATACCTTCTTTGGTCGCTCTATGTAAGAGATTAGTGCGACCATGTCTTCTGGAATCATGTGGGGGTGGATCTTTGTTGCATTCCTGTGTGAGCTTTGTTACAAGACCATGGGCTGCCTCCTGATAATATTCGATTAAAGTTTCTAGACCATGAATTATCGTCTGCTCATCTGAAAGTAAATCCAAATTGAATTACAGTAATTTTTTGTTTCATTTCATTAGCAACTACTCCAGTTTCTATAATCAAAAAATACCTTTATTAATGATTCCTTGTTTTCAGGGAAAAAAAATATATTTGGGACAGTTACATTTTAGCATAAATAAACTGCAATACCCTATCATTAGCATATCATACATGAGCACACAATAAGCATCTGGGCTAAGAGTTTATTAAAACAAAAGAGCAATTTTGGAGGGGCATTTGGTCCAGATTCAAGAATATGGTTAGATAGGTTCCAGGTTCATTAATATATGAGGAAAAAACCTTTAATATAAGTCTTCCAAGGCAGGATTTTATGAAGAAGATATATTGAAATGTGCAACAGATGGGAAAGAGAGGAAATGGTCTGATTTAGACTGAAGGTTTAGGGGCTGAGGAGTTTGAGAACTAATGTTCCACGGGGTATATGCCAAATATTTGATGAGGAGAAAGATATGCTGTACACATTCTCTTGAAATGAAAGGGTACTGAGGAGTGGAGGAAGGGTTTAATTAGAAATAAATGATTTAAGACTAAAAGAAGTTTCATGATACAAAGTCCTAAGGAGAAAGGGTGAGTTTTCATGGAAAGTAAGGTTGAAATAGAAATGGTAAGTGGAGAATATGGAATAAACTGAACTTAGAATCTTTGATCAGTTGGTAGTTTTATAGTATAAAATGTTTCAAAATTGGTATTTAAGTGTATCATGATATCATGATATAGGTTGTGTGGGTAGATTTATTCATTGATTGTTTGTTGAAACGGTGCTACATTTGAAGATAGTTAAGATTAATATTTCTTCTGTAATAATAAAATGAGGGTGAAATATATGTCACCTGAACATTCCAGTAGTACACTACTGATAAGTCAGAGGCAGATAGGAGGGGTGTTCTAAAAATTCTTGGCCTGATTCAGAGATGTCTTGAAGATGACCAAATTATTATGATAGTTGTTAAGTATCATCCTTTGGATGGCACAATGTAACACTTCAGATAAGTAAATGTAGATACTTGTTTGTGATGATCACATATCTACAAAATGGATCTGAATATGAGCTGTGATAAAGTACTTTGTTTTGAAGGGTTTAACCTGTCAGAAATTGAAAGAAGTTAGATTCCACATTAAAGGATACTTTCACTTCTTTTTCAACAGTTAAAAAGTGGGCTGATGAATTTAAGCATGGTCTTACATCCATTCAAGATGATGAGCAATCAGGGAGTTCCAAAACTGCTATGACCAATGAGATTGTGACAAAATTCACAATGCCATTTAATGATCACCGATTAAAGATATGCGAGTTGGTTGACATTGAAATGATCTCGATAGGCCGGGTCCACTACATTTTACACAAAATTTTGGGTATGAGAAAGCTTTCCTCTTGATGGTGCCACATTTGTTAACAATGGAATAAAAACATATTCAAATGAATATTTTGCAAGTGTTCAGACTTGTACTTCAACTTTTCACAACAGTAGATGAAACATTCTACACTACATGCCAGAGATGAAGGAGCAGTCCAAACAGTGGATGACAAATGGTGAAAGTGCACCACAGAAAGCAAAAATGATTCCATCTGAAGGAAAAGTTACAGCTACAGTTTTCTGGGATTCTCAGGTAGAGTGCTGATAGAATACCTCTGGAACCATCACTGGGGAGCATTATGCTTCACTACTAGGCCAAATGGAGGGTACTATTGAAGCTAAACATCCACATCTTGCAAAAAATAAATTTCTCTTTCATCAAAATAAAGCACTTTCTCACACATCTGGGATTATTCCTGCATCACTTCCAAGTACTTCCGCATCTACCATACTTAATTGATTTGGCTCCCAGTGATCACTTTTTGATCCCAAACCTGAAGAAATGGTTGTCAGGACGAAGATTCATATCAAATGATATGGAAGCTGAGCCAGATGCTTATTTTACATGATTGAACAATCTTATTTATTTTATTTTACCAAGGGAATTAAAAATTGTAAAGTTGTTGGACTAAATGTATTGATTTACAAAGTAACTATATCAGGGGAAAGAAGAGAAAGAAAAAAAAAAGAAAAAGGCTGAGAACTTTTAGAACACCCTTCGTATATATTTATAGTGAGGAATAAATGATTTGTTTAAAATGGTTTGATGTAATTACAATATGTTGTTTGTATAAGAATTAGTAATGGGCACACCTGAAAATTGGCCAGGGCCATAATTTGATGAATGCCATTTTGTAATGTTTGTCAGTATATCAATAAATACTAATACTAATAATGAATCTAGAAACATTAATAAAAGATCAAATGGGTCATCAAAACTTATGTCATATAAAATATTTACAATGTATTACTTTATGCAATGATTCTTTATGCAGGATTCTGATACCAGTAGACAGGAAAGAGCTAGAACTGAACCATTATTAGTTGAAAAGATATTTAAAACAATGAGATAGAAAACAACTCTTAACTTAGATGCATGTATTCAATCCTTCTACATCTTTTTAATATCTTACATTTTATTATTATATTGCATACCTCATTACTTACTACCATAAATAAAATTTAAAAAGTCTTTGTTTTGTACATATTCAAAGCTGAGCTTTTCCTTCCATTATTTTTCACTTTCTACAGATACATAATTCTATGCTGCTCAACTGCAACAAGGAGTTTATTATCTTCTTCTTTAATAATCTAACGGATAATTAACAATTTTATTACTCATGCACATGACAAATCAATTCTTGTAGAGTTTATCTTGAGTTGATTATGTCCATGTTTGGATTCCTCTAACTGTTCATTAACAGCCCTTGTTGGTGGTGCTTCATATTCAAAAGCACTTTGAAATCATTTGATACATTATATTTGTATCAAACATTATTTATTACCATCAAAAAATACTACCAAATTAAATCCATTATTTTTATTTCATTTAATTTGATATTAGAAAACTTAAATCTGTAAATGTTGCCAATCTTTTAAAATTTATATATACTTCCATTACAACAAAAACAAGCTGAACCAATGAAGTTGACTCATTGTCATGTGAATGCCTGTTAAGCTCCTCAATTTTTATATGCAATAACTTAATAAATAATAAACATACCTATGGAGAAAAATGCATCCTCCCCATGCCTTCTTATCTGATAATGAATTACTTCACCTTCATACACCACAGACAAAACATAATCTCCAACAGCTGTATTACTTTCTCGAACTAGAAATGCTCCATCTTCATTGCCACCATCTGAAAATATACATGACTTTCCATAAAACTCTGTGGAACACAAATGAAATCACAATAAAATTTCTTAAGATACATGGATATAATTTATATTTATGACAGCAAAAGTTAGAAATAGAATATACATTTTAACATTCACAAACTTAGTTTTGTGTGAACATGTTTATTTTTCTATGACAATACATTAAAGTTAGCCATTACTTAATGCCTACGAGCCTAGAGCTCGTATATGGTGGGAAAACTTGATGCACATCTCTATATATGTAAAATGGTAACATCTACATCACAGTACAATGCACTTGCTTCCATATGACCTGTATATTTAAAACAATCTTCCACACTCATGATTTTCTCTATACAGATTACATAATTAAGTCTTTATAAATGAAGTATCCAGGAGCAACAGCCTTAAGTAAAAATGAAATGCTATACAATATTCCAGGTACAGTGAACGCATTTAACTTCATACTCCAAGGAGACACATACACACAAAAAATGCATTAGCAAAATTATAGTTTTTGGCAATGTCACATTTCTACCTATATATTTTTCCACTTCTATTATAACTTCTACTTTTTTCTGTATTATTAGTCTACAATATGCATTACACTTCAACATTACAAACATCATATTACAGCTGATAACTAGTGCCCTTTGGTCACTAACTTCAAAATAGTACTTCGCCTTATTAGTGAGATGGTGGAAGCAGCATAGTATTCAGGATAGGGTTGAAGGATGGTGCCTGCATACAAAAGAGGAAGAGACTAACACTATTCAGGAGATGGCAAAAGTAACATGTACAGTAGCGAAAAAATGCTACTTTCCTACAATTGTCTTTGGATGACCAGTTGAAATTGCATTATTTTGTTTGCTGTCTGACCACTGCTAAAAATTCTTAACACAGCATTTATTGGAATTCAACAATCAGTGCTTCTTTTTGAATAAATAAAATCCTGCCTTTGAATTATCCAAATACAAAGTCAAAATTCTAATTAAATATGAATTGTTAACATTTTCAATAGGAATTTCAATGAATATGATACTCTCTGAATTATCTACATATGAAATAGAGAGTTTACTGTGTGTTTGCTTTGTAGCAAAATCAAACAAAAAAAATAGTTTTTATCTTCACACATACTAACAAAAGATTAGTTTTTTTCCCGTCCTCTTTATGTCACTTGCAATATCTTAAAAGTTGTAAAAATCACTTGTGCTTTGATATGTCGAAAGAAAGCAATGGCCTTGAACTGCAATGTTTAAACATTGAACATCTTTCATCAAATGTAGTTTATGTATCATGGTTTATCAGTTCACTTCAGGGAGAGAATTAGTGTTTAAACATACTCTAATGAGCTGGATTATCTTCAAATTACACTTTGGCACAATGGAATAAACTATTAAAAACTTGTTAAATGAAATGAAAGACAGAATTCTTAATTATATATACTCAACCAATTATGCAAAATGCAAAGATATCTAGTTTGTCGTTGTAATCTAATGTACTTTGTTGTAATCTAATGTTATTTGCCCTTCCATCACTCCAAATTAGCTACAAAAGTTATTTGTTCTAAGAAGATGGCACTGATACAGAAGAACACCTAGCATTTCTAAGCCAGTCAAAAGCAGCTGACAACAGCAGGAGCAATTTGCTCTCAAAACAAGATTTATGAAAATTGCATGACAGTATTTACTAACAGGATTGTATTTATGAACCTAATTTTTTAACCAAAATGTAGGTGAATTCTATTTAATATATCTCTCATAAAATATTACAATATAGGAGTAGAGTAAGTCAATGCATTAGGACTAAGTTTGTTTGAAATATTTCTGAGGTTTAAATTTTAAATATTTTTACAATCAGCACAACCAGGAACTGGGCCAACTGAAATCTGATGCTGAAATTCTGAAAAACAGCATTTGTAAATGGGGAAAGCAACTTTTTGCTCACCTCTATTTATTGGTGATAATGTAACATAATTTTAGGAACATTTATTACCTGGCAGTACATAATTACTGCAACAGAAGTTTTCTCAATCTAACTGTTTAACATTATAAAATCAGCTGGATGGATGGGACATCTTTATAAATTATTAACATGACACTCAGTTTGAAAATTTGTTATTTATCTGGTTTCACATATATCAAAACAAAAATGCTTAATACTCCTTGACAGAAAGGAAATATATTGCAAGATATGCAATTTTTTTTAATTAATATATGTTGTTATCCATTTTACGATAATTTCTAAAAAAAGACTCAGGAATCAGTTCAGAACAAAGTAATAGAAACCATTAAAAGATAATGTTTTAAAGCTGCTAACAAAATTAAAGTGAATTATTTGTATTATTACATAAAAGAAGCTAATTTAAAACAAATTTCTTAGTGATAAAAAATGAGTGACAAAGTGATAGCAAGAGAACACAGAGTGTATCAAGATAGATCTGATGAGACAAAATGAATACCTAGAAAAGGACAGAGTAGAAAATAAAACAGAAAGATAAATTACTGAAAGATAGGAAAGATTGAAAATACAAAGGTAGAAAGATACTATACAAGAGCAGTTCCAGCTGAAAAAGTAAAGAATGACTGAAAAGTCAGTCAATAAATACATCTATCTCTCATTTGGGATCCTACAAATGCCCTTAGTGTCTAGGAAAAACAAAAAAGATTTGAGTAAGCCCTAGAAACAAATGCTGTTATGATGCTCTTGAAAAAGCATATGCCTAAGATAGCAAAGGTGTTTATAAAAGTTAAATACAGAAGAACCAAATTGATATTAAATTGGCAATGATTTCCAGAATTACACAAAGCATTGGAAACAAGCTATATTGAAAGTGTAATCCCATGATCATATGAGCACACATAGTTTAAAGGGTTGAAGATCCTTTAATCATAATGTAAAATAACATTTAGTGTAGAATTGACAGTTTTACATGTATTTAAGGTTAGTTAAGAGTCTAACATGCTAATTTTTTTTAAACATACAGTACCTAAAATGATGGTTTTTGGTATAAACATAAAATAATTCACCACTTTTCTACTTGCTGCTGTCTCAATCTAATTTTTTTATGTGAGGAGAGGAATATGTTGGCAATAATTCCACTAAATTTCAAGAAAATTAAAAAGTTATCTTGGAAGAAAAGCAAATACTTCTTTTGATTTTCATTATTTTTAACTGTGATGTAGTAAACATTGTTAAGTAATTTTTATATGAGTATGAAAGGCATTTTCATACTTTTTAATATCAGATAAAAAAAAATTTATGTTGAATACTTAGCAGAAATAAATAAAACGTTAAATTATGTAGTTCTTATACCATAATAAATTTTAGACACACCTGTATTTCCCTATCCACTTATTCAAACAATTTGCAATTAATATGTTTTGCTTCTCAAAGAACAATTACACAAATGTTAGCAAAAATCTGAGCCAAAAGGTTTCAGTATATTGATTTTTCATGGAATGACTCTGCAAGAAATCTAAAAGAATAATACTTTATATTATCAATGAATGAATAAATTTATTGCAATGCCAAGAAAAAGTACAATATAAATACAAACTAATATTACTAAGGAGCCTCCACCCATCTAGTCCATGGCATTTTAGGTGTGACCCCTCACATTTAATAAAGTTGGATACTACCGTAATTAATATTATATTAACCCATTTATCTAAGCCCTAATATAACTAAACAAAATACAAATGTCCATTTTGTTTATTTCAGTCCCCAGTTCCCGGTTCATCAGTAGCAATCTACTGGAATTCCAGGGGACCTAGTTCTCACCCATTCCTAGCTCTTACATTACTAATACTAATTTTATTAAAACACTACAACATTGTTTATTAATTTATCCAGTGATATACTCCAGGCCATTACACCTCTAACCATTGCATTATAAATAACAAGTATAATACAAAACACCTACTAAATTCTTAAACATACTTTTCTAGTCTATTGTTCCTTTCTTATTTTCCTAAACCTAGGATTGCGGGTTTAAACCCGGTCAGGATCGATTAATTTTTTCGGGGTGTAAAAATCCTAAGTATGACTTCCTTTGCAAGGGAAGTAAAGCAGAGGGTCCCATGTCGTACATTTATGGCAAGAAAAAGAACCTTAAGCCTGAAAGAAGAGGCCTCTGAGCAAAATTTGTTGGTCGCTTCACGCCCTGAATTGAATGGGACCCTGATAACTGAGATGTTAAAGAGCATCCATAAATAAACCAAATCAACCTTTCCTATCTTAACAGTTCATTTCCATTTACTTTTTATTTTCTCTAACAAATTTGCCTAGATCCTTACTGTTTACATTACTTTTCTCCCTAATTTTTAACCTTATACTTTCTTTTCTCCAAGTTTCAGTTTCCTTACATTCAAATATTATGTGTTCTACATCTTCTTTACCCCACAAATAATGGGCACTCAACTTGTGGATATCCATTTATTTGACCTTTTAACCTTCATCTTTCTGCTCTTAACGAAGCTATCCCCTTTCTTTCTTCATTATTAGTGTTGTTGTCTATATATCTCTTTCCCAGCTATTTTTCATTGAAACTGAAAAACAAGTGACCTCCTCAGATAGTTCACTGAACAATTTTTGGATCTCTTATTTCCTCAAATATTTTCCTAACCTCCTTCCAGAAACATTTGTGGTTTGTTTCTCTTTTTCTCCATATATCCTCTAAACCATTACCTTCTAAATTATATCTCAGATTATTAACCCAATCTGTATGGTTTGTAAACTTGATTCTTGGTATTTTAAACACTGTTTTAATAAATTATCATCATGTAAGTTCAAAATCCTGTACCAGTAATTTAATACTCTCTCCATCACCATTTCCTTTCTTGTACTCTTCCCATTTCAATCTGAGTAACTTTATTTACTGTTGCTATTGCAAACCCTTGGACTTCCTTACAGATCATCCTATGAACATGGTCTACAACCTCCCAGCCATTCTCAATTCCCCAAATTTCAATAACAAAGCATTCTGGCCTCAACCACCAAGTTGTACACTCTTTCCAGCCATTTCATCTCCATCTCTGGCATTTTATATAGGCACTCTCTCACAACAATCATTGCTGATTTTCCTTTTACCAGTACTGATTTAATTTGTTTCTCCCATTTTCCTCCCGCATCTATTCTTATTCCAGTTATGTATAATTACGCACAACTTTATACTCTTTATTTCCCTTCTTCCATTTCTCATGTTTACTTCATTTATTACTTTTCTTACATACTAGAATTTTGGTTTTCTCTCCTTTAAGCCCCATCCTATACAACATTTATCTACCCCTGTAATCACCGTTTTAGCCCATTTATAGTAATAGAGCCCACTATCAAATCATCTGCAAAGAGAAGAGCAGGGATTTGTAATTTATTTTTTACCAGCTAGAGATTATTATTATTGCTTACATTCTTCAATATATATTTGATAAACAAATTATATCTTATCACATTCTTTACATGTTATTTTGTAGATGCCTGACTTTTTCTCCCGTGGAATTATTAAAACTGCACTCAATTTTCAACAGCTTAACATACAGACTGGTGAATTTACCAACCAGCAAAGAGGAGTACAAAAAAGAATTTGAGAAGATACAGGAGATTGCCATTATAAATGGTTTTAACAAAAATTTAGTAAACAAAAAACTTAATAGATTCCTAAAGAAGAAATTGATCAAGAATACCACCACACTATTAACTGAAAAAGATAGACCGGTTTTTAAAAAATTCACCTACCATCTAGCAGCTATGAATAAATTCCATAAAAAAAATTTTAAGATATTAACATTAAATTGGCACCTATTAACAGATACACTCTGAAAAATGGTTTAGTGGACAACAGTTTTAATAACATTCCACAGGAGAAAAAGTCAGGCATCTACAAAATAACATGTAAAGAATGTGATAAGAAATACGTTGGAAAAACTAAAAGAAATATAGGAACACAGTTAAAGAAACATCTCAGGAACGTTAAGTACAAAGAGATTGATAGGTCAGCAGTGGCACACCATTTTTGGAAAGATAATCACGACATAAAAAGAGAAATAAAATTACTTTAGGAAGCATACGGACATACAGAATTGGACTCATGGGAGAAGATTTACATTCATAAACATAGGGATCACCTTATGAATTTCGGCATTATTGGAGAATGTAATACCAATTTCCAGTTCGTAGAGAAAAAACACTACCAGGACAGAGACACAGTTCCTCATAGATGTTAGTTTCTCATATCAGTCATCAAGTTGGTTGAAGATGGAGAGGATGTCTCTTCGAAATTGGTCCCACTGTATTTAAAAGTAAGTGAAGCACAAGAGTGTGTTAGATGACAGATTATAGTTTACATAAATTGAAAAGATTGGGCTTAGCTTACAACCTTGCCTCAACTCTCTTTCTTGCTGTACTTCCCTCATTATTGCCCTTTCTTCATATTTTATACAAAAGATATTCCCCTTATACAATCCTTTTAGGATGGTGACCATTTGTTGGCTGACCCCTTTCTTTGATAATTTATGCCACAATGGTTTCATCTCATTTTAATCAAAAGTTTTTTCTAAATCAATAAAGGCCATATAAAATTTGCGTTTTTTATTTTTTAAATATTTGTCCACTATTTTTATAGCAAATGCGTTATTAACCATCCATCTTCCTTTCCTAAAGACCATTTGAAATTCTGAAACAATATTATATTCTTCTACCCATCTATCAGCCAATATTCCTGTATAGATTTTCCCCACATTGGACAACAGCACTTTGCCCCTATAATTATTGGGTTTATCTAAGTCCCCTTTACCTTTATAAATTGGTTGTATAATTGCTTTTCTTCAACTTTCCTATGTATAACCCTTAGCTTTCACTGTACTAAACATCGTTAGCATCTTGACTTGATTCATATCTCTACACCATTCTTTAAGAAATTCCCCTGGTATACCATCTATTTATTCCTGGTACTTTGTTTCTTTTTATTCTTTTAATCTGATTCACTATTCTCTCTCCTTTATGACTCTGTCTAAAAGCTTTACATAGTTGTTTTCTATTTCTGGAATTATCCTCCCTTTCATACAGCTTTGACATGCATATAAAGTTAAAAAATATCCTAACCATTCTTCCTAGGTTATATTGGATTTAAGTACATATTTTTGATGCAATGTCTTTATACCCTTCCAAAATTTGCTTAAATTATTATCAGCAATAACATTAGTTAGTTTATTAATATTCCTTTCCCTCTATAAACATTTTTTACTTTCCAATAATTTATTAAAGTAATGTTTACTTTGCAAACATTCCTCTTTTTAATAATAATATTCCTCTTTTTATTTAGAATTCCCTAATTGTCTCTATTTTACTAAATCTGCCTTTACAATGCATTTATTTATTTATATTATCAATAAAGTAGTTCATCAATGATACTTAACCAAACTAATATTCATGTTGAAAGAACTAGAAAAAAATTTGTCAGAATATGCTAAACAAAGGCATTAACTTATTCAATAAATTGCCCAGCTATACATGACAAAATGTGTTAGATACATGTAACCAGTGCTAATATATGCCTTATAACTTATCATTTCTGCAATGAATAAAAAATAATTCATTCTTATTTTGCTTTATTAAGCATTAAATACTGTAGCCCTCTTAAATATGCTATGTTATACTTATATGACTTAAGGGTGAATAAAAACACACAGTAGAACAATATAAATACACTACTCTGTAAGTCTTTATTTCACTCTTAGTATGATGTAATGTAATTAAAATAATATGTTACCCGTTTTCAAAATCTGTTCTGCAGCTTCACGAGAAATTTTGCCATGGTACCAACAAATGCTTTCCTCTTTGTTCATAATGAAGAGAGGCTCTGGATTCTGCATAAAAAAGAAAAGTTTATGACAAAAGCTGGTAGCTATTATACAATTCAGATTAAGTCTGCAGGTTACTGAAGCATAAAGTATACACTTATAAAATATAAACTAAAAAAGCTAAAATTATGTGTTATAAGCAGAAAACACTATTTATAGTGTCTATTATGCAAACTGTTTTCATCCTCTTGGGTAATCGAAAAAATACACTTACAATACTGTATTAGTAATGATCCAATAATAAAACACAGAAAATATATCGTAAGTTACTTAGAAAAGTAATAATGAAGTGAAGTGATATACAGAGCTTTCATGTAAAAACTAACCTGCACAAGCGGTGTTTGATTCTCGGAGGCTGGGTGCATCATGCTGCTCACAGATGGTATTCAAAACACAGCACATGCAGTATAGGTTTTTACATGAAAGCCCTGTATTTTTTTCAAGCAATAGACAAGACAAATCAGAAATTAAAAGCTGTAAGGAATATAACAATTTGAAACAGGTAGGGCTAATATGAATAACATTCCTTCTGCAGTTGTCAACAATGTTGAGTTTAGCAACACTGATGAATAGACAGATCTTTAGGCAAATGCCTATTTTTTTTTTTTCTTAATATATATTATGAAGAAAATAGATATATTTTGAGGCATTAAAAGCTTAGAATTTGTAGTTTTATAGTGCAAATAAATCCTATTTCAATGTTAGTACCTACTCCTTAGCTAAAGAACTAAAAGGACATATAAAACTGCAAACAAAATCAAAAAATATGTTTTATTTATTTAATTTCATACTTTTACGTTGAGTGACTGAGTTTCATCTGGCTGAAAGTGAGAACCCAGGCAGCATGCTAGTTTTAGTAGTTATATTTTATTTTCTATTATCCATGTTATTTTGTTTTTATCCTGGTTTAACTTGTTTTGCAAACGCATATATTGAGCATGTAGGCTGCAATAAAATCTGTGTAAGACTGATTGAGTGGAAGTAGAGACCCTAAGGCCTTAATTCTGCCATATAAATAAAAAAATTGCAAAAACTATCCCATTTTCCTCTTGGAATTGGTGCATTAAAGTGGTTAATAAACCAGATTAAATATATATCAACTGTCAATAAAGTCTATAATACCCATATTCACAATTGCTTAAGCTACAAGCACAATTTACATCCTTTTTCTGCTGTTCTGAAACATGGACAATAGTATGAAAAAGAAAACAGTATTACTACTGCACCAGTTCAGCTAATTATTATTGCAGAGTTCCTTCAATCATTTTTTGGGAATGGCTGAAAGTAAATCCACCTCACATTATTATAATAGTAGCAAATATTTTGACAGGAAACAAAACTGACTTTGATTATGCTATTAATCCTACACATGTGTCCAAGATGAAATTTGCTCTAGTGACATCTGTAGATATGGGAAGATCTTTTTTGTCTTCAAATGTATACACAACAGATACAATATTTTTACGAAAATTCAGAAAAGGCACTTTGTTAAACAGTTTGACCATTATTTTTTCCTAGTTATTCAAACCATATTCTCATTTAAAATTTATTTTAAAAGGTTATTTTTATAGTTTATTTACAAAAATTAAACAAACTATAAACTGTGTAACAGCGCATTTGTAATTTTTTTATGATAAAAATAATATTTTCATATGGTCATTTTCTAATTGCCTCTTTAGACACCATATTAGTGTAACTTTTTAGATTGAATATTAGTTGCATTAGTTTAAATAATGTACTTTTGAAATTTACTACAAGTATTTTTTACTTAAAATGCTTTATTAATGCAATAATTTTATATGTGAAAGTCCATAATTAAGCAGTTGTAAAAGAAGAAATATATAAATGAATAAAATAAATACATATTTTTGCACTGCATATTTTCAGTTTTATATTTCTTATTTTCAACCTTGTTTTACATGCCAAAAATAATTATTTTTAATGCCTAAAAGTTCAAGTCTATTTATGATTATGGAAATGTATTCAACATCTACTTCTTATACTGAGCTGATAAAAATATGGCCAGAGTTAATGGATGTGTAATAAATAACGAGATTCACTAAGTCATGAAAAGATAGACACCATTTACAAACTGAATAACTTGATGGGGGGAAAAAATTGAAGGCAAGTAAATGCTTTACAATTGTTTAAAAGGAGCACCCTTTGATTTACAGTGTAAATTCATCACTACCTTAGAAAGTTATAAAACTGAACAGTCCAAATCAAAACTTTGCATGAATGAGGTGATACAAGCACAAATTATTACAATGCTGCTCATCCAAATTAAACAAACCAATTAGTAATCTCTGCTAATCTCATTATGGATAGGAATATTCCCAGAAAGACTCAAGCAGATTATAGATAAGCATTTGCATAAAAAAGAAGATAAACTATTGCAAATTATACAACTATCTCACTTTAAGGTTCATTCTCAAAGAACCTTAAAAGGCAATGTACTTATATAATCATAAGGTAAATTGTTTTAACTCAAATATCCTAACATCTTCCCAAATTGGAATTAGAAAACAACTGTCAGATTCAATGCTACATACAAACTAACTTCAATGCCTGGCCAGCATGTGAATTAGCATCAGAAATTATCATCATCATCTACTGTTAGATTATTATGTTATTACAATCCATCAATGCAAAAAGGGGAAATGTTAAGAATTGTGAGAAGATGAAACAGGCAGGCAGTATGAATAACTACACGAAGAGAAGTACACATTTATAAGACTGACCCTCACACCTTGCATTACTAAGTGAAGTGATCTGAACTAATGTGCTTTTCAAGGGTAGCAGTTGAGGATTACCAGGACAAAGTAAAAGGACAGTGCCACCTAAATATTAATTGCTCTAAACAATAAGCAATTTATATTAAGAATTTTGTTTTATTATTGGAGCCAAAGCATCTGATAGTATAAATCAAAAATTGGACTTTAATGACTTAGATAAGCTTTCTATAAATCTATTTCATTCATATCTGATACGGGTTCTGGCTTCGCTCCTTTTTAATAATAAAAGTTTTTGCTGACATTATGCACTCCCATGTCATGCTTCCTCAGAGCTCCTTAGAGCTCACTGTGACGTGAGAAAACAGTTATCCTGCATGGAAACTTAAGACTACATCTAACAGATAAAATTTACAACACTGTAACTAATTGCAATGGATCAAAATCATAAGTTATAAAACACAAGTTTCACAGGGATCATTTGCTCTTTCTAATTTATGTTAATGATTTACCTTGAACTCTTAACAATTAAATCAAAGCAATAGTCTTTTTAGATGGTTACTAGTGTATATACTACTTGAAAAATCACTTCAACAGGACCACTACAAGATCATTAATATATGGTTTAAAGCAAATATATTATCATTAAATTATGATAAAACAAAACTTACTCAACTCAGAACAAAGCAAAGACTGTACATTAAATATGGAGGCCATATAAACCCTTGAGCAAAATAATGGACCATGTCCATTTTTGCACTTTTCGAGAAAACTGCATTTTCCCTTATATATTGGTTTACATAATATATTATAAACAGTATAGATAGAACAAGTATTTTATTTGTTTTAATTGACAATCTATAACACTAGCAAAATATAATTATAAACATAAATACTTTTCATTGTTAGTAGTGGTACAGTATTTATGTTAATTCTAATTGTTAAGTGATAGAATTTCAGGAGAACATTAATCCATGCCCATGTTATTTATATGCATCATTTATAACATATAAGTTTCATAATATTAGATAACAATAAGACTAACTAAACCACCTTTCATTTTATTAATTTCATCTTCCTGCTCCTCATCAGAGATAAAAATTTCATCTTCTCCATTGCCATGCTCTTGGAATGCAAGATTATGGAAAAAACTGTGATGCACAGATGATATATAAGGAAGAAGCTGCTTGAGATCCTTCAGTTTAGCTTCAGCAAGTTTTCTTCCTTCTGGATATAAAATAACTGGACCAACATCATTTGTGGATGGAGACCTTTCTTCCATTTTGCAAAGTCCTCTCTCTTCCAATCTTCTAAGTCACTTAATGAGCATTTGAATTTCATTATCATTTTTACATGTACACATTGAATCTGTAACCATTTAACCTGTTGGCCATCAATGTTTTATGTCTATAAACTGTAACTTCTTTCACCCAATCAGTGACACAAAACAGTTTTTTGCATTCTCTTTACCTGAAATGTTTTCTTTTCTTTGCTTGTGATGCCAATTCAATCAAATGTTCAGGAATGTATGTCATGTTTGTGGTGAGCACTTTCAATCACACCAAAATCAGCATTATTTAACAGAAAACTGTGACCAGTTCTCATGAATCTTTGTTCAAAACTCCTTGCTCCTTTGCTGACAAAAAAAGTCCTACATAGCCATTGTGAAGTTCAGATTTTGCCCTCTGCAACTATTGGAATATGTTACAATACCTTCAATGCCACACTAACCTTTCAAAACAATAATTCAGTATCATAAAGTCACACCACATGAATCAATTTCATTAGGTCTTCTTGAAGCCATAGCTTCATGCCACATAAGCATATAGCTTTATCACTCCTAAGATCATGAATTCCAAGATTTTATACTTGCAGCTGTCTACAGTAGTATTCCAAATTTGTTGAACAGCAGGGCTAGGTAATGTTTTCTCCAAGTCAAAACTGAAAACAAGCATCTGCAGATGCTTCATTTTTTTCATTTCTTAGACTCATTCTTGCAGCTTTTGCCTTTTTACAATGAAGTTCATGAGTATTTTTCATGGCTTCTTTGTCTTCAGCATTTGTTGTCTGTATATTATTTATTTTACATTTATCACATATTTTACAGGTGTCTGTTTTGGAGATGTGGAAAAATAGATTAAAATCTTCATTGAAAGATTTTCTATAAGTCCATTCCTTAATGGGGTCAATATCTCATTCCTTTCAAAATTCTAAATATAAATTAAGCATAATTTTTGAATTCAAATTGGAAACAGATATTTTCTCTGTCTCATAGTGACCTAGTATAATGACTAACATATGCTAGGAAGAAAATTATATGCTCTTTGGCATAAGTTTTGCCAATAGTCTGATGATAATTGTGATGCCCTCTCCCATTTATTTTTGGTACTCCAGCAACAGAAGTTTAAACACCCTGGCAAGTTGATCATTGCTGATTTAAAATAATTGCAAGAAAAATGACTTTCATACTATAACATCTCCATTTTTAGAATGCACTGTGAAGGTACAAGCAGTTGATTTCAGTTTCATTTGGTTTGTTTTATTAGGCCTTCCATCTCTATTGCGTGCTACCTCTTTCCTCTGGACTGAACGTACAAGAAAACTATTTTGCACATTGATATTTCCCAAAAACCAAAATTGAATGTGAGATGCCTTTATATCTTCAGCATGCAGCTTAATGGCACAGTTATTCCAACATGTGTAGAGAGGCTAGGAAGATGTTTCTCTTCAAATCCCTTCCTCTCTTAGTTATATAGGATGAATTTTTGAGAGGCTTATGCACATTATCACTCCACCTACTTGTCTTTTCCATTTTCAACCTGTCGCAGTGTCTGATGAGCCAATCTCATAAGCATATAATGAAACAAACAAATAACTTAATTAAAACATATCTTTTAAAAAAGAAAATATTTCAAAAAATATATATGGAACTAACACAGTGAAGTCAAGTCATATGATATTCCAAAGGTAGAAAACACCAACTTTAAGTACATTAAAACACCACTAGGGCAGCACTTCAACTCTACAGAACCATTGGATTCTCCAATCAGTCGTACCCTTGGCCGAAGATGAAGACGAAGGTCTTTTAAACCAGTTCCAAATATCGCAAAAGTAAGTGTAGCAATAAGAGTGTTTAGTATGACATATATCACATGAAATTATTGAAATAACTGAATGTTAAAAAGAGACAATTACTCTGCTAGCATACATACTATAATGCCATCATTATGTCCCTTAAAATTACCTAATTCAGTGGTATCATTTCCATCAGGATCATCCATTTCACCATCAGAGCTATGACTCTCTTCACATACAGATCAAGAGTCATCATATGCTGAAACATTATACTTAATGTACCCAAAATACATTGAAGTTTTGGATTTTTACTCTCACTTTTAAAAATAAAAATGTACATGTATAGGTTATATTATATTATACAGATTACCTTCAATACTAAAAGGACTATCTTAAATAAACTGTTTTATCTTACTTTCCATTCAAAAAATTGTATGTATATTTATTCTTATCATTTCTAGATCATTTCTAGAATCACTGAAATCAGTGAAATTTACTTCAGAACCAGCCATTTCAATCAGTTATTGGACATGGCCCATTATAATACTAAACAAATGGCTCCTCCTTCGATGACACAAGTAGGGCAGCATAATGCAGGGAAAGACACATTTCTGGAATTGATCTATTTTTTTACTCACACATATACTCATAAGTATCAGTAGATATACTTACTTTTAAATACACCATGGCCCATTTTTATACTAAAGGGCTCATATTATAATAGCATACTAAGTTTCTAGGATTAGAGAATGATAAACTCAGATGAAAGGAGCATATTGAAACAAGTAAAATCTTGGTTCAACTTGTTTTGTCTTTAGAACTCAACACAATCTTCTGCACCTAAAAACATTCTGAGATGTATATTTTCTTTATTTTCATTCTATCATGATAGAATAGTTTTCTGAGGTGTTTCTGCACATCGTAAGAAAATTTTTGTTCTGCAGAAGAGAGCTCTGCAATTCTATGTGGTGTTGGAACTCAACATTCACCAAGTCATTATTTAAGGTATTTCACATTCTCATTCATATATGATAATATAAATATTCACACTTATGCTATGTAACTGATAATTATGATAACTCTAAGGCTAATTAAGTAGTACATGACTATAATACTAGATATTGAATGATTTGCACAAATTAATACAGACAATAAAATTTTTCCCGAAAGCCAGTTACAGTTCTGCAGCACATATTTGCCTCCCAACTTCCTCAAAGTTGTTAAATACAACACAGAATATTTACTATTATATATTTCATTTTTATATATGGCATGCTTTATATCCTGGATCCTTGCTCAATATACCATCAACAGAATAAGATAATCCATTATGTATAATTCTAATTATGATGTTATTGCTCTAAGTTAGTGTTGTCTAATATGATGGTGGGTCTTTATTGCTAAGTTTATAAAGTTGCATGGGATTCTTGTTATTATAAATGGTGACGGTCCTGCTATTCTTAAGTTCAATTATTTATAATTGTATCACATGTTCAACATCCTTGAGTTTCACTGTACATAGATAGGATCCAAAGAATGCTCATCTGCAAAAATGTTAAAATATGAGCATATCTTTACACAAGATACTTCTTAGATACAATAACTTTATTTTCTTCAAATAACCAATCTTCATAAACTTGTATTACACTTCTTTCAGAGCTCTCAATCCAAAAAATTTCCTCCTCTTCATGAATTTTCCAGTTTTCTTATATGTGCATTCCGAAAAGTAAGTCAAAAAGCAAATAACAAGCATGGGGCAAAGACATAGAAACCCTGCAATGTGTGAATGAAATCAATGACTATATGAGAAAGGTAGAAAATGAACATCAAGTCTTTGAATGGTCTGAAGAATAAAATGCCAGAGTGCATTAAGAAAATTGTTTACATCTATTATTATATTCAGATGTTGTTTCACGTGTATGGGTTTACCTATTAGGGAAAGTTGCAAGCATTTTGGCCTCATGATGCATTAGATTCATTTGTGTTTTTATGTTCTCTAAGAAGTATATTTGAATTTAAATGCAACCGATTCAGCTGCCACTCTAAGTAATGGAAATTCGGCAGCAATATAGGATGGTTAGTAACTAATTACAGTACTAACATTTTCCGTCTCTCCTCCAGCAAGGGTACATTATCCTTCTTGGTTCAATGCTACCACAGGGCTACTGCCATAGAATAAATGCAAGCAAAATTACTGTCAGGATGTGTGTGTGTGTACACATTTAAATTTTTTAAATTTATAAATTAAAAAACTAACCTATTATACGATACATTACATTATACGATATATTATAACCTATACGATAAACTTTATGCATTACTTAAGTTGCCTATCCCTCCTGGATGTGGCATTAGTTTTATTGTAGAAAGTCGTTTATGAAGAACAATGCAGCTACCATCCTGCTCTCTCTCATTACAACTGTTATAACTACGGAGATCTTAAAGTACTAAGGCGCACAGCAGAAGTGCGTCATGATACAAGCACGGCTGTTTGATTAGAAATTTTACCTGAAATTTACAGATGACAGAGCATGTATGGGTTCACTTGTTATTACAATTTAGTCATTCATTCTTTCAACCAAGAAATTAACACATTTATATACATTTTTATTGCAATGTACTTCCTTCTAACCTATTAGTACTGTTTGAAGAAAAATTGACCAGTCAATTCAGTTTTTATACTTATTTTACGTACATTATTTATACTGTTTTAGCTTAAGCGATCTTGAAATACAAAATTACAATGTACATTTATTTAAATGCAACAATGTGAATAAACTCACCTTAAAAAATAATAACTTCGTTAATAATTTGAACATCCCTATGACATTACCTCGCCTACCGTCTGCGATTTATTCACAGATTATCTTAGCACGTAACTTCAGGCACTTAAGCGGTTATCATCAATTCATTATTATGATTATTCTGATTATTATTTCATTAATATCATCAACAAAATAGTGCTGAACAGCAAGAATGCCTAATTACTAGTTATAGCCTGAAACTCTTAACTGAATTCCGATGAACGCCTGACTCATTTCGCATCGTCCACAAGCCTTTGAGCGGATGTGTCAAGCCTGCAAGCCCTTCTTACTTCGTTATGAGTCACCTTTATTATTCAGCCAAATGATTACAGACTTGTTTTAAGAGTTACTTTCATCCATAACGAATCAACTGAACTGATCCGTATCTTCTATTGTATTTATTCGTTTATTATTATTATTATTATTATTATTATTATTATTATTATTATTATTATTATTATTATTATTATTATTATTGTTGTTGTTGTTGTTGTTGTTGTTGTTGTTGTTGTGGTGGTGGTGGTGGTGGTGGTGGTTGTGGTTGTGGTTTTGGTATTCGATTATTATATTCATAAAATTATCCTATAGATATTGGTATTTACCGAAATCTAAACGATGATCTTGCACTGTGATGAATTTAGGGGGTGAGAGAAATCCTTCCCTATATTAATAAATCTTCCCCGAAATTTTAAAATGTGTTTGTACATGTACATAATATTCATAATTTAAAGGCGAAATAATGAATAAATTTAAATTGTCAGTTTTGATCGCTGCTACCATGTAATGTATAATAAAAATACATTTGAAAATCAACAATAGGCACGTGTGGATCGTCAGAGCTGCTATAATGTAATAAATAAATTTCCATTGTTGTAATGGATTTCAACTTCTTGCAGTTCAAACTATTTTAACGGTTAGTCTGCCAATACTCAGCAGTTTACTGTGGAATGGGTGATGTGTTTGTGCGTTCTTATCGAAAGATTATTACCGAAATTCAATGTCTAAACAAAAAACATTATTATTTTCTTTCTTTTCTAATAAAAGACGGCGCATTGCAGGGGACTTGTCTTTTGAAAGAAATTCTAGTTATGGTGAATCTCTCGTGATTCTTCTGTTACTCTTCCTCAGTCTTCGAATGAAAAGTGTACTATTTCCGACCCATCCTTAAATTTTCATACTGAACAATATGTAAAGAGTGTTGAACACGAGATTAAGAATAATAATGAATATTGGGAGTGTAAGTACAATTTTTTTTTTTTTTTTTATTGATTGATTTATGGACGCTCTTTAACATCTCAGGTCATCAGCATCCCATTCAATGCAGGGCGTGAAAAGGCCTCCCTTTCAGGCTTGAGGTTCTTTTTTGTGCCGTAAATGTGCGACACGGGACCCACGGCTTTACTTCCCTTCTGAAGGAAGCCATACTTAGGATTTTTACGCCCGAAAAAATCCATCGGTCCTGGCCGGGTTCGAACCCGCGATCTTGGGTTTAGGAGGCAAGAATGGTAACCACTACACCACCAGGACCACTGGTTATACTTATACTTTGACATTGACCGTGGTGGAGCTTTTTGCATATTATATGAAATGCCTTTAAAATAAAAATGTTGACGCTCTACAAAAACAGGTGGAGAGTTCATTTCTGTGCCTTTCGTCAAATTTAGAAACGCTACAGGAAACACGGGAAAACTAGAAAGACATAAAAAAATGTTGCAATTAAAAAAATTGTATCTTACAGGGATTAAACGCTCCAGTTCATGCGCAGGTAATACAACAAAATGAAAATCAGAAAGAGGTGAAACGCAGTGTATTCTTTACTTTTAAAGTGTATTTTCTTAGTCAAGATGAGATACTCCACACAACAAATTATGAAGTTCTAATTCGTAAGGCAGTAAGCGACATTGACCTTGAAATGTGAGTTAAATTCAGAGTGAAAGGTCCTCGTCTTTTAATGTGGAGAAAAGTTTTTTAATTAATTTATTTATTATTATTGTTATTATTGCTATTTTTTTTAATGTCTGGTTGAAGTGAAGGGCATTACAGCTGAATCTATAATCACAGCAAGTGAGTGAACTAAAAATCAAAAGCTTTCTCATGACAAATTAAGGGGTCCGCGCTTGGCTATCAGAAAAAAGGGGGGCACAGGTTGTTATACACTCACTACAGAGCCCATTTTTTACCGATTGCTTTCACCAATTGTAAGAATTAACGCCTTGTAGTTATGTGTACATTACATATTGTTAAGGAAGTTTATAAAATTTTCATGCTTCCTCTAAAAAAGAAAATGTATTGCATGAAACTCAGAAAGCTTTAAAACAACTGTTTACTTCATAGGGACGGTAAGTTGGGGGGGGGATATATTGCATCCTAGGTCGGAACTTCTACTCATAAAGAGGATTTGATTTCATCCAAGTCCAAACATAGTTAAAACATTAATTTTTATTTTCACTAATTATGCAATTGCAATTTATTTCAACCATTATAATAATCGAAGCTAATTATCCGTATGCTTGCGTGTGTGTAGTAACGCACCTCGTCTCAGTGCATTTTCTTTTAAAGTTGCTTATTTGTATCGACGAAGCCAAGATTTATGTACAACTCATACAGTGAACAAAATATCAATCAACTTACCAACCAATTGAACCCACAAAGCATCTCTAGCAAGATGCAGCGGCAGTTCTGCCGCAACAAAGCAATTTGAGACAGATAAAACAAAAATATCACTTCAAGAATTGAAAACGATCGTAACGCTTATGAATGCTTTCAGAGATCAGAGGAAAGTTAATAAAAAGAAACTGGGAAATAATAAATATACTAGCGTAGACCACGAAGAATTACAGGGCAATATATAATGTGTAGTCAATCACAATAATTTATACACCTACAGATTTTAATTATTTTTGTTACATAGATGTTATCTGTCGAATTCTTTGAAATAATACATTCCTCGTATGGTTTTTTTCTTTGGCATACCCAATAATGTCATATAATTATATTGCTAAAATATTTCAAATCCTTTTTCTATTTTTTTTTTCATAATTTATTTTATTATTCAAATTAAACAGTAAATTACATACCCTTGAAGAAGTTCAAAAAATGAAAATGACATGCTTTGAATATTTAATCAATAAGAATAGTTGAAGTAATTTATCACATTTACTTTTGTCACATAGGCCTTTATTACTAGCTGATTTCTTTACAAACAATACACATTTACACTTTTATTTTATATATGATCCTCTTTATGCAATTATTATAGGCGGTTGAACACTTCTTTAAAACATACGACCTAAGCAGCCCAAATAACTAAAAGTAATAAGAACAAACGATGTGTGTTTACATAAAGACTAGATTTAATAAAAGGTACAAAATAAACAGCACAATATGAATTTACTAAAGATTTTGAATTCATTTCTTCTTTCTGGTTCCCTCTGTCTCACGCGCGGATCCCCTTCTGCTGGAACAACTGGTCTTATTCCTTTTCTCTGCTCTAAACTCGTGATTCTTTAGGCACTTTGATACAATATGAATGAAAAAGATACGGTGGCTAAAGGAACTTTCTCTATGGTAGTCATGTGATATATGCAAGGATAGGCAAATGTTTCTCTATTTGCCCAAAGCATCTTTCAATGACTACATTGAAGATTACGAGGCAAGTATAATTACTACTAGATCATTAGGACCGATATTATGATCCGAGGGACCTATCTCCAAGAAGAAGAATGTTGGCTCGTTTTTCTGCTCTAACTCTTATAGATGTGATTTTTTTCCCCTCCAAAATACAGCAGTTATGAACAGAGCCTGGTCAAGAAACATTCACTTGTATATTTCTCTTTCCAGTTTCATGTTGTTTGAATGTTAAATGCGTACTTTCTATTTCTGTTAATGTACGCACCAAGATGAATGGAAGGTTGCTACATCTGAATAAGAGTACATTATATCGCCCCTGTTGCAGAAGTATAAGCATAATGGTGTTACTCATTCATTGCAGTCTGTAATTCAGCAACAGTAACCGGGAATTTTATCTATAAATCTTCTTTCATTAATAGCATCCAAGACTCGATAAAATGAAATGGATAACTGTGCTTTGATTTTTACATATATCATCCACTACCCCACTCTGAAAAACTCAAATATATCTTCTGCTTATTGTTTGGCGCTCCTCCGCTAATTTTATTATATTCACCCAGGAAACGATCTGCCACTTCCTGCACATTTTCTTGGCCATATCTATACAGGGGCTTAGAACCCTCTATAGAAGACTCCCAAAGTGCCTAATATACTTTTACATGTCCGCAATACAATAATCTGTCACATAAAACACCCAGTAATTAACTCCTTGATTTCTCAGCATGACTGATTCAGACTCTATTAATAACAAATCGCGAGTTTTCTCTGTATGACTGAAGCAGACTCCAGCTTTAGGAATTCCCCAGAGACTTTATTCAATAACTTAGCTCCATTAATAACTTGGAATTTTCTCAATTTTTCTCAACTTAATCAATGCCGCTCAATAAATCAAACTGCAGTTCTTCCTTGACTAAGAATTGTATATAATCCGCTAGTTCTATAATGCTTAACTGAGAGAAAAATATTAACATTCGAAGAAACACGATCATAATTAGACCGTGAATATACCCTAGATAAATAACAATAGATCAATGCTAGCAGAAAATCCAAATCCTAAATTATTTCACAAAAGCAAAAGTTTAAAAACCCATATAATATAACTCAAACAATATAGAAATCACAGAATTTTTCTAATTGTTTCACCAATACAAGTTACCAGAATAACAAAACGGGCAACCGTACAACCAAGCTGACTCTTATCAATTTGATTGCTACAAAGTAAATGATTGAGCACAGCTACCAACATTATTTTATACAATTTAACAATTGATCTCAATTTTAGTACGAATTTAATTTGACACTCTCCCACATTTGGATATGAAAGGTAACTGGGAGGGAAAAAAAAAAAACAGTTCTAAGGATTTGGCCTAGGAAAAGTAAATAGTCTTATAGAACTGATAAGTTTTACCATCTATGTTTTTAATTTATTTGCAATACAAAAAGATAAACACATAAATATTTAATAAGTTCTTTCTTTTAAAAATTAAGAAAGGAAAATGCTTAAATAAAAGCAAATATTCAACACATTATACATTGAAAAATTAAGTACACTGAAACATAATTAAAATTTCCTCGCACATTCCCCCAAAATTAAAATACAATTAAAACTGAATATCATAAATTTGATAATACATTTGAATGGGATTTCCCTTGTATTTATAAGTTAAGAAAGAGATCCCGGGACAGCATAAGGTAACAAAAATACAAGTAGAAAATATTGCAATTATGATTTCTGTAATATTTGCAAAATACACATTATATCTGGGTCACTTGGATTATTGGATTTTTGTTTGTTTGTTTATTTACGGAAGTTCTTTAATGTTTCAGGTCATCAGCGTCTCATTCAATTCAGGGCGTGAAACGGCCAATTAATTTTGCCCAGAGTCCTCTTCTTTCAAGCTTGAGTGTTTTTAGGTGGCCGCGAGATCCATGGCGGTACTTCCCTTTCGAAGAAAGTCATACTTAGGATTTTTGAGCCCGCAATCTTGGGTTTGCGAGGCAAGTATGGTTATCACTAGACCACAGGATGAAATGTGGAGTTGGCCCCAGCACCTAGCCAATTTTGAGCTAACCTCGGGCTGCAGGCATTATTGACAAAGGATGATTATCATAATTCCAATCCTGCAATATCGGCTTTGTCAGATAAAGTTACTTTTTAAAACTAGTTCTTTTCTTCGAAGACTCGGAATCAACTCGAGCCAGAAATGAAAAAGCAATAGGTACACAGTATGGGAAGAATGTCACTTAAACAAACAGATCAGTACTCATTATCGTTAGCCAATAGTTCTATTATACTGAGACTGCGACTGTACTACATACAGGCTAGTAAATGAGTAGAATGAGGAATAGAGGAAAGAAAAGGAAAGGTAAAATTGTAAATGAGAATCCCCGACTTATAACAGCACTTACGTGAAGCATGCTGAAAGTTTTTAAATACTCCTGAATCTTTCACAACAGGAAGTTCTGATTCATTGCATCAGATAGTCCAATGTTTAGATAAAAGTTCCTATTATAGGAGGTTTTACCTCTACTAGCTTGTTACAGAAATAAATGTATATCAGCAGGTGATATCTGTATGTCAAGATGCGACTTCTGTGTAATCATTTTTTATGACTTCAAAAAACGTTTAAAACAGCAATGCCATGAAAAATTTGGTAGCAACTTTTGAGGAGTCTGCTCCTTAACGAGGCATAAGTTTTAACAGTTTAGAGAATTTAAAAGAACATCCTTATAGACGAACCCCATCCTGGTTCAGGCTATGGGAAAATGGTGACAGACGTCGAATCATATTTCTCGAGATAGATAATACCTTAAACATAAGATCATCTGTCGTTCACATACGTCTTCAACTCAGCAAGTGTTGTGCCCGTTGGGCACCAAATTCCCTTTCTGACATCAAAAAGTAGTCTATACTGATTGTGAATTTATTCTTAAAAATTCAATGGAGGTGAAAGTATGGATCTCTTGAATATCGCACAAAACTTGGACTCCAAAACTAAACAGTTAGGAGTCGGTATTTTGAAGATGGGCCATCAATAAAAGTCAGGAGTCGAAGCTTTAGGGGAAAAAGATTGCATCTATTCCCAAAATAAAAGGGCTGTACTGCAACAATTCCTCTCGAAATAAAACACGCAGTCACTGCAGAAGACCTGTCAAGACCTGTATTTCCAAGATCTTCAAACAATGGAAGGAGCAGCACCAAGGCCAGAGCAAGGACAACCCCTGTTTCACCACAGTGCCTCTGCCAACTGCATTGCAAGAACAATAGTTTTTTTGAGTGATCAGTGTGTTCACATTCACTCTCCAGACTTGGCCCCCTGTGACATTTGTGTGTTTCCGAACTTGAAAGAAATGCTCAGAAGGTGCCGGTTTTCATCATATCGATTTAAGCACCTTGCAGCAATCGATGTACTTACTTACGAAATGGAATTACTCAAGCGTATTTTGTAATCGAATCAAGAGAGACTAGAAGGAACCAATAATCTTGAGGAGTTTCCCAATATAACCAATAAAAATATTTTTCATTGGCCTCTGCGGAACACTAGATGTCAAATAATGTACTTTCGTTTATAGAGCTGGCTTACTAATAGCTCAGATTGTACTCACATTCACCATTGTTCTTGCATCGATTTCCTTTCAGATAAAATATTGGCGGATACCATGCCTAGTTTTAAAAATATCCAAATGGTCCCTAATACGAGTAGTGTAACAGGGCACAAAAATGAAAAATTGTGCTGAAGACTCAGGGACCACTATCCTCAGATGGCCACCTAGATGTACAATATAATGAACTACTCTTAAGGCAATAATGTTTTACAGTAGTACCCCTTCTCGTAGCTCATTAATAATCCGAGCTAATTTAGGATTTAAACGCTAACAAATTGACGTAAGTCGACTAGAGCATAGTCTGAAAGAACACTCATCATTATAGGTCGTAAAACTTCTGGCTGCAATTTAATTGTTTTTGGGAAACATACAAGTGCGCGATACGACATTCGTAGTTCCTCTAGTGCACCATGTGAAATTTAAATGCAGAAATTCTTAATGCTCAGCAAGCTAAAAGATTAGTCTTAAGGGGTTTGGCTAGCACTCACAATTGAGCTGATTGTCACTTTCCAGGGTAAAATTAAAGTTCTAAAAATCGGAACCTTTCCAGACCAAAGAGCTTCAATTTCCTATGCTGAATACTTTTGCTTGATCGGTGAGCCTGTGGAAAGCGTACGCCATAGTCTTTCTACTTTCACTGTTTTTGTAACAAAACAGCAGAAAAGGCAGTTCCACATGTGGCAATTTGTTATACAAATGGAAAAGTTCGTAAGTGGTGGCAACAGAGTCGAAATCAATACATGCTTAAAAAAATCAAACACTTCCTGCCGCTCTGAACCCCAAACAAACTTAGACTTTTTGAGGCATAAATAGCACATGAAGGGATAAATTTTGCGAAATTGTTAACCGCTCCAGTATAGACTAAGGCGCTTTTTAGGTGTCTTAGATCTAGAAAAATCACGCAGGTATTGAGTATGTTCTCGATCAGGCTCTACATCAGTAAAAGTGATCATGTGCCACATTATTTTTGAGTCACAAACTTAATCTTATTCCAGGTTGACAGATTATTCTGAATGAATGCATAAGTCATCCAAATAATGATATAATTAAGCTTGATGTCGTCAAAAATATTATCTAGTGAGTGAGTTAGGACTTAAGCAACAAACGCTAAGCCAAATGGTAAACAACCGAATTCATACCAATTCCAATCTCTTGCAAAAGCTTTGTGCCATTTCTAATCCTCATAATCAAATTTGATAATAGGCAATGTTTGAAACCAAAGCAGTAATGCTGTAAATGTATTTCATTATTTTATGACTATGTATACAAAACAAGCTAATAAGTCTTTACCAAAAGAGCATGTAGAAAGTAATAGAGATATAGACATTATGAATGTGTGTGATGGATGTCACATTAAAATCACTACTACAGAGCAGTAATCAACCACATGTTGCTTTTCTGAACCTGCAGTTATGATCAAGTATAGCCCCTCACAAAACTTGATCAATGCAATGATGTGCAAATAAATTGTTTTAATATCTAGCTGGCAATAAATACCATACATCATAATCTGTTCATGTGGGGTAGTGACAAAGGGGCAGCAATGAATCAATTAAACTTAAACATTCATTAAACATTGCACCTTCAACATCTGCTATTTGAATTTTTGGGTGAAAATGAAATGTTTAGCATCATTAATTGCAGTTTTTAATTAGCTATTGACTTAAAGGAGTTATTCTTCTTCTGTTCAAACAGTAAGTTTATAAGCTGCAATGAATTTCCACCTTGTAATTTTGAGCAAAATTGCTTCTTCCATTTTTGGCTAAGTGTTAAATCTGCACACATTGGTTTTCTTCCAATGTTCATTTAATTATAAAAATGGGAATTCATGCCGAAGTGTGCACTGGCAGTAAATAACTTTCATTATTGCCCAGCTCACTAATACAGAATTACATCTCGAGCAAGCTATGATTGATTATACCAGAACACATTATTATTATAGCAATTCAATTTAATTATTAAAAGAGTAAAAGTAATATTATTAGTTAAACCTGCCTTGTGTGTTATCCAACAAGAAATCCTAACAGAAAAAGTGTGCTGGAAATATATTTATAAAATTAAAATGGTCTATAGACATTGAATTACAATATTTTGTGGTTTAACTAATTTTTATGTTGCAAAAAACATAAATACACAGTCTGACATTTTTTCATTATTAACAGCATGAAACACCCTTTTATAATGAAATGGAAATATCTGTTTTTTTTTTAAATAATATTGTGGCATGATTTATTTACTTCAAATGGTGATTATTATAACAATATAATAACGTTGAATTAAAAACAGAATAATGATTAGAAATTTATATATTCATTTCAGGCTATGGAAAGAGTGATTATATTACTACAGTTTGCTCTGATATAATTAGCCGACACAAAATAGAGAAAAACTATACAAATATATACAATTTAACAGAAATATTTTTTTACTGAAAAACATTATTTGGTAACCCAATGTATGCTATGTAAAAAAATATTCACAATCAAAACCAACTATGTGCTTCATAAAACAATATATTTATGCCGACGCATAATAATGCAGCATTTCTCTAAAAAAATATTACAGTACAAAAGAAAAGCATACACTCCAACAAAATTACAATATCTACAATTTTATTTATATTGTTTTTAGTCTTTCTGGAAAATTAATGTTTTTACACATAGCTTATTTTGAAGCTGCAATCCACTATTCTCCCTACAGCCCAGACTTTGCCATTTCCAACTTTTTCCTCTTTCCTACAGTAAAGAACAAATTCCAAATTGTCAGAAAGCACGTTTTAATTTCTGAAGAGGTCACTGCAACATACCAAGAGGAGCTAGCTTGTTATCATTGATGAAAATTAATGGTGCCAGTGTTTCTATATTACAATAATTATTAATTTAAATTTTATTTCACATTTTTTTCTCTTACTGAGTATTTTAAGAATGTGCACATTGTGCATGGAATAAACACCCTTTTTCACACTCCATAAAAATACACAAAAAAATGTTTTTTCTAACTGAAATGATGTGTCCTTTTACATAATTCACTTTTGGTCATGAATAATTCAGAAAAATGTGCATCATGCTTTTTCATTAACAAACTTACTGAATACAAGCCAATACTCAGATATAAAAATCTATTTAATGCCACAAATTTTAACATTGGACAAATTAGACATACACAATGGCATAGAATTCTTTATAAAGTAAGTGTAATTACAAAATGTATTATTGTCAAAGTGGAATATTTCTCTGAGTATTCCAAAGCCTTTTGAAAAAACATATTGGCATCCTGCATGAATTTCACAATAGCTGAATCATCCAAAGATTCTGAATAGTTTCTGCAGCTATAGATCCATAAGGTCTTAAATTTTGTGACTTAAAATCTATTTTTCAATTAACTTATGACACTATACAATCTAATGATTAAGCTATTTTAGTCTTAAATTTGGCAATGGCCTATTTAAATGGCATCATAGATTGCTCTAGGCTATTTTATCTTCAAAAAAGTTTTCAGAATTTTCTGCGGATACCCTTTTTAAAGAATATTAGATGTTACTGCATCATATTTATTCAATAATCTGTCCAGAGATGAAACTTATGAAATACTCCTGATTGAAAAAAGTTTATTACATTCTATATCAAAACATTCAGAGATTCGTCACCAGACAGTTTTTTTAAAGTGAATTACTAACTTCATTATAGACTTTAATGGCAATGCAAGTCAAATCCTGTTTAGAAAGCATGAGAGCTTATTTAGTAGTAAGTTATATGAGCATCTTATGCTTACTAAAGGGATCTTTTATATTAATTTTCTTTATTTCTCTACTCCAAAAGAATGTCCATTTTTGGGATATAAATTTTTATTTCTTAAAATATCCAAAATGGAGCTTGCTACATTTGCAGAATATACTCCATCTAAAGAGTAACAATTTAAAAAAAATAAATAAAAGAGAAAGAGAAAGAGAGAGAGATGAAGTTTTCTGTGCACTCCCTGTGATTCTGTGAACTATTTTAAAAGCAATGCTCTGTTAATAAAGTCATCTGTTTTGATGCCAGAATCTTTTAAGTCCTCATTTATGATTTCCATTGAAAAAAGGCCCAAACATTTTTAACAATATTATCAATTCTGTCCTTCTACATCAGTAATCTATTTTGGATTATGAAAATAAAAATGAAAACAAAGAAGCTGTGTACTCTTCTGACAGATATAAGAATGCTTCACACAGTGATATATAAAGTTTACCTAAATTTTGATAAATTTCATTTTTTATTTGTGCTTAAAAAAACCATACATTTTTGTTGTTCCAATTTCCTGCTCTTTCAGCTGGCTGCACTTGCATTGAAAACAATTCTGACATGTTTATTACTAGCACATTCCCCATATAGGACTAAATGTTACAAATTTTACAGTTTACAAAACATAATTTTTTCCACGATGAATACAATGATAATTAAAAATCTAATAATTGCAAGATGTACTTTTTTCCATTAATAGTTTTGCACAACTTCCAAAAGGACTGAGAATTCCTTTTCCTTCAATGTTACCATTATTAATACAGGAAAATATTTTCAGTAATACATTATAAAGTAATCAAGAAACAATATTAACTTGTATTCTGAAAAGTAAAGGTTTTAAAAAAAGCCATCAATCTATCGCTTAGGGCTAGGATAATTCTTCACTTAAAAATTAGCAAAAATATTAAAATGATGTTCTAAAAGCTCAAAAAATCATGTAAAATTTAAATAAAGGCAATTTTAAGTCAAATTTATTAACTCAACTTATACTATATAAATAAATTTCAACCTTAACTATGACTTACATTAAATATTTGTTATATTTGACTTTCAATTTTAAATTTATTACTTGATTTTTAGCAGTAAGTTGCCATATACAAAATTTAACACCTATAATTTATAAAAAATAAATGGTTTAGATTATCACACCTTTATTCTGACATCAAACACTTGTACCATGCTTATGTATTTCCAACTTTTTTATATTGGTACCTTAATTGCAGATCACTTTCTTATGCAAACATAAAGTTCATTACTATTATACAATCATAGAATGGTTAATTGCATTCTCTGATTGATTGATTTATTTACGGACGCTCTTTAACATCTCAGGTCATCAGCGTCCCATTCCACTCAGGGCGTGAAATGGCGGGCAAATTTTGCTCAGAGGCTTCTCTTTCAGGCTTGAGGTTCTTTTTCATGCCATAAATATACGACACGGGACCCACGGCTTTACTTCCCTTCCGAAGGAAGCCATACTTAGGATTTTTACGCCCAAAAAAATCCATCGGTCCTGGCCGAGTTCGAACCCGCGATCTTGGGTGTAGGAGGCAAGTGTGGTAACCACTACGCCACCAGGACCGACTGCATTCTCTGAGGAGCCTAGAACCACTTGTTATGCCAAAGTTTACATACTTAGCACGGTAATAATACCAAAATTGATGGCATGCAAAAATTAATGAAAGAAAGAAAAGCAACAAACACAAGTCTATTCTCTAAATATAAATGTTAATTTGGTTGGAGTCATATACTACTGTAAATAAGAAATACTATAAAATGCTTAAATGCTTCATAAAATGCATTTATTATATAATTGCTCAAAACTAAAACATATACATGTTCTAACAGTTGCACTAACTGACTTGGTTTTTCATTAAAAGTGTTTATATACAACTGGGCAATACGCAACAAAGAAAATGCAAAATCTAAAACTACTATATCCTAGCCCTATTTATGAGCTGTGTTCAGCTTAGTACAATGTATACTATATATATTTATTATAAAAGAAAAATAAAAAATAAAGTAACACTATTGACAATGTAACATATTAACAGTAATAACAACAGTAGAAAAGGATAAAACACAAAGAAAAAGTCACACTTGAGATTGCTATAGAAGGACTTCACGAGTTCGAAATATAGCGATCTCAAGTGTGACTTTTTCTTAGTGTTTTATCCTTTTCTACTGTTGTTATTATATATATATATAATACAGCAGCCATCAATAAATTGAACATCAGATTGCTTCTTGAAAAATTTGGCAAACTACTACTACTGCAATGAAAAATTATTAAGAAGTGGAGCATCTGAGATTATACCTAATAAGGTGGATGTAAATGAATGTGACAACGTCCATGACAATATTAAACACTTTTTTAAAACTAATTAATATTGGATTTAATTTAACATCAATTCTTGTCCACAAAGGAAGTAATAAAAATTAGCCACAAACTTTGCTTTAGTATTTTGATTGTTAAAATAGCTACAATTACCAATAAATGATAATATATATTGTTGTGTAGATTCAAATTGATTTTTTTCAGAACATTGAATGAGCATCATTTAAAAAAATTATATGTACAGTTTTAACTTTTTTTTAAAATTATATTTTAAATTAATAGGAGTGAAAATAATAAAAAAGCAAACTTGTTCAAATTAGAATAAGAATCTAGGGCAGAAAATTGTGGCTATTCCTCCAAATCAACATGCCTGGCTATTGATTGTATGATTGAGACAAACTATACACTCTTATTGGTTCCACTTACTTGTTTACATGTAGTGCATGTTTCACAAATCCTTGTTTGCAACCTCAGCTACCTGTCAACTGCTGGATAATTCGTTATGCTATGGGGATGTGTATTCTGCTCTGGTGGAGGTGTGATGAACTTAAAGTTTATGTTTTCATCCCTGAAAGTGTCAAAGTCTGCCTCTTTATTTGTAAATGTAGATTTTCTCCCATGTTGCTACTTCTGTAAGTCCTTGTACTGATTTTAATAAATTTGCTTTATTCACTATGTTGTGGTTTTCTGTTATGGTAGAAAATCTACTTTAACAAATATAGAGACAAATAAATTAACTTTGACACTTGCGGGGATAAAAATATAAACGCACCAGAGCAGGTTTTTTTGTGTGTGTGTGTATTTAACGCCCGTTTTTACTACTGAGGCACCACAGGCGGTGAACACTGATGATACATGAAATGCAATGATAAATTGGAAAAGGATTTTTTAAGGAAGGAAGCATTCCAGGCCTAAGTTTAGGGTACCTCCCCTGCATTTGCCAGTTATGAGGACTGAGGAAAACTTGGAAAAAACCTCAATCATGGAGGATGGTCCTTGTGGGATTCATACCCAAGACCTCCTGCTCACGAGTCCATGCCTTAACAACCTCGGCCACCCGTGGCGGTACCACCAGAGCAGAATGCACATTCCCATAGTATAACAAATTATCCAGCAGTTGACAGGTAATTGAGGATGCAAACAAGGGTTCATGAAATATGTACTATATATATAACAAAAAATGTAAGTGGAGCCAATAAAAATGTGTTGTTCGACTCATCAATACAATGATCTTAATTAAAGAGGTAGTGTTAATTATAAACCTAAGCAAGACAAAGCTATTAACAATTGTGCAGAAATAGAAATAAAAATCAATTAGAAAACTGTAAAATGTCTGAGAGAGTCAGTGAGTGAGTGAGTGTGTGTATGTGTGTGTGTGTGTGTGTGTGGGTGGGTGGTGTGGTGTGTGGGTGGGTGGTGTGGTATGTGGGTGTGTCTATATAAAAAACAAGAACTAGAGAAGCAGAAAAAATAAAATACTTAAAAGGTCACACAATTATCACTATATTTTGAATAACTTATGTTTAAACATGGTGATTTGGTTGGTCGCTAGTGGCCTTTGTGGACGCTGACATTTGCATTTTTTCCTAGTTTCCCAATAAAGAGCTTCCAAATTATTTTTCTTTTGTCTGATGCTATCAAGTTGGCTGCATTTCAATAGGTGTTCTTTTTTAAGATAGTATTCATGTCCTTACAAATGGGCAGTGCCTGTTCTTGATTAATTTTATCCTGAAGAGATGTTCTGAAATTATCATGCCGGACCATTAAGCTGAACTGGGCAACTCCAATTTTTCTTGGCTTCAATAAAAGATGTTTGAAAGTCTTTAGATCTTCATATGGTTTTCCTTTAAGTTTTTGTTGGATATTTTATTGTTCTTGTTCCGTTATTGTTTTATGAGTTTCAATTTAGAAGTTCTAGTTCAAAAGATGGTTTTAATTTTATGCAGGCCTTTTTTTGTATCAGCAAACATTGACCATTAAGAAAAATATACTGCATCATTATGTAATTCCTGTGTTGTTACATGGCTATCAGAATGACTGCTCAAAGCAAGTGACATATCAATGTTTAGAAGGTGCCAACAGAAAAGAAATAATTCTCTGAGAGGCAGAATACTTGCTGTTGATATAATACACAAATCTAGCATGTCATGGTGACTACATATTCTTAAACATAAGTGGAAAGGCTATATATATCTGTAGCATAAGCTACACTATGCGGATCTAATTGTGAGGTCAAAGAAGTGTTCAGTGGATGCCCATATGTCAGATGGGCTGATCTCTTAATGTAAAAGACTCGCAGAAAATGGACTTGAGCAGCAAAATGTAGGAAAACATGAAGAATACACCTTAAGAAAATGGCCAGCATGAAAAATCCATAAGAAGTGTTACAACAAAACTAGGACATATTAATCTGAATTATTCAGAATTAAGAAAACAGACAAATGAACTTTATAGTTTGATTCAAATAGTATAGTTTTCAGTTAGATAAAATAGTTTAGCTTATAGATAGATAGAACTAATATAGCAATATAGCCAAATTAGGATTAACTTTCATCTGACTCTCTTGGTGAGCACTAAATTTAATTCCCCCTGCTCAAGAAAGAGGCTCTTGCCTTTATGGGATGTCATGAGCTTATTTTTATTCCTATTCTTATTTTGATACCAATTTTTGGTGCTGGTTTTTGAGCTCTTTTCCATAAGTGTGTCTATATATTTGGTTTTCATAAAGCCTTTGATGGATTTTGCTCATTATTGGCTCAAAAACTATTAGATATAGGAAACTGAGGTTTATGCATTGCAATTGTTAACTCAAAAAGTTTCATTCATTTGTGACCATTTGAACTTATCAATCCATCTAGAATTGAAATGTAGACTCCACCAATCATGAACATTGTAGGCCCAGTGGCAAGGTCTATCAGTTTGCCCAATTTCACTTTTTTTTTTCTTTTTTGAATATTGTTTAACTACTGAGATATTTCATGTGGTGGATACTGATGATATATTAAATGAAATGATAAATTGGGAAAGTATTTTATTATTTTTTTTAAAGGAAGGAAGTATTTTAGTCCTATGTTTAGGGTACCTTCTCACTATTTTGCTATTTATGAGGACTGAGGAAAACTTGGAAAAAACCTCAGTCAGGGAGGATGGTCCTATGGGAATTGAACACCATACCTCCCACTCACGAGTTCATGCCTTAATGGTCTCAGTCACTCATGGCAGTTCCAGAAAATGTGGTATTATTGTGTTTCTCTTGTTAAAGGAAAAAAGTTCCAGCATGCCAAGATTGCATAAAAAGTAGCCTCTTGAAAAAAAATAACCTGATCACACTACACATCCGGCTTCCATTTTACAAACCACACAAGGATTCTCAGATCCCTATATGCACTCATTGTATCTATTCACCTTTCCAGACAAGGAAAAAGTGGACTGACTTCTCTGAGAAAGCAATAAATAAAGCAATCCAAATATCTTGCTTTGTCCTATGTCCTCTTGCAATACAGAAAATCACAAGTTGCTATCTCTAATAGCTTTTGAATTATTAATGACTTTACATGCATTATAGATTTTAGAACATGTTATATATTAATCTCTTCTGAGTCAAAATAATTAGAACACCCTTTATGGTTTCACTTAGATGAAACCACAATGCATGTTCTAAATGTTTCAACTGAGAAAAGATTATTAATGAGTGTTTCACTGTGTTTGATTTCAAATTGAATATTAAAACCTGAATATTGTTTTTAAGGCTAATGTACATTTTTTTAAAAATTATTGACCTGAAGTTGGGTAAGTATATAATTCTAAACCTAAAAAACTAATACTACAGAATTACAGAAATTATTAAGAATAAATGTTTGTTAGTATTGTTGACTGCCATAGGTGCTTAAGATGAGGAACAGAACGACTTGATGGTAGAACATGTAACCCTTGAATCTAGTTATACTTATAGCTACTTCTTTGCTCTTTTTAAATAATAAAGCCTTAAAAAGGTCAAAAACAAATTTTAATAATTATATCCATAGTCTATGGTGACTACTAATCTGGAGGTCCTGGGTTCAATTCCTGGTTAGGTCAGGCTGGTGGGTAATATTTTTTCCTTTCTTTCTTCTTCTTCTTCTTTTTTTCTCTTATCTTGAGATGGTGAATGCCAGATTACTTTACGGTGCCAAGAACTCCAAGCTCATTCATGCCATATTAATTTTCATTTAATTCTATTCATGACTACAGACTTAAATCTATAGAATTCAGTCCATAATCTACAGGTGTTACAAGAAGACCAATGCAGTCAAAGCAACAATAAATGAAACAAAAAAAAAAAGTTAACATGTGCTAGGATGCATGAAAGAAGCTAACAGAAAAACTGCTTTTTGTTCTTGTAAATATCACTTTAATATGATGCTAGTGATATAAAAATAAACTATTAAAGTGGCAGAAATAAGCATTATACAACACTACTAGAGGGTCACTCAGAAAGTTTTTAGACCTGACTGCACTGTTTACAATAGGGAGAAAAAAATTTCACCAACATCTTATGTAGTCCTTTGTTAGTCAGTAGTGAAAGCATTATACAACACTACTAGAGGGTCACTCAGAAAGTTTTTAGACCTGACTGCACTGTTTACAATAGGGAGAAAAAAATTTCACCAACATCTTATGTAGTCCTTTGTTAGTCAGTAGTGAAAGTTTCAGCCTGACCACAACTTTCATCCCTTACCTGCAGCAACTGAGGAGTGCAAGCACAATGGAGCTGCAGAGAGAACATTTTCAAGCAATGATTCTGTATGATTTTAAAAGTATATTATACCAGAGCCAATGCCTTGAAAGACTCACATAGGCTTCTGGGTACCTTATTCCTTCCCCTGCTACTATTCTCAATTGGTTTGTGGAATTTAGAAGGGGTTGGACATCTTTGAAGATTAAGAAAGCAGCATGTGGTCATTCATGCAGTAACTGAAGAAAACATCAATGCTGTGGAAAAAATGGTGAGAGAAGATTTCATGTCACATCCCAGGACATCAAGGCAACTTTGAACATTGAATCGGGAAGTGTCGCAAAAATATTGCATGATTTCCTGAGGGTCAGCAAGGTTTCATCCTGCTTGGTGCACCACAACCTCACATATGGCCAAAAAAACACCCAAATGGAATGGTGCCAAGAAATGCTGCAGAGATTTGAAAATTGTAGCTCTCGCCATGTTTCTTAGATCATAACAGGTGATGAGACATGGATTTATCAGTATGACCTGAAACAAAATGCCAGTGATGTCTTCCCCTATGACAATCCGCCTATGAAGGTCAAAAGATAAAAACAGTGTTGGCAAGAAAATGGTGGTGACTTTTTTTTTGGTACAAAGGGTCATGTGTTAACAATACATCTAGAGAATCAAAGAATGGTCACTCACAATGATACACTACAGTTGCACTTCCCCAGTTATTTGAAAAAGCAACCAAGAACTGGATTCAGTGGCTTTTGTTCCATCATGACAATGTATCAGCCCACACTACCCATGTAACGGATTTTTTTCCAGACAACCCCTGTTCAATGCTGAACCCATCCTCTCTACAGCCTGGACCTGGCACCATGTAATTTGTTTCCTGTTCACTATGGTGAAGTTCTGACTGTGAAGAAGCAGTTTTCATCACCTGAAGATGCTGCTGCAGTGTACAAAGAGGAGCTCAATGCAATAGATGAGAATGACTGGTGCCAGCACTTTCATTCATGGTTCAAAATGATGGGAAGATGTATAGAGACTGATTGTTGCTGATTTGGTTTATTTACAGACACTCTTTAATATCTCAGATTATCAGCATCTCATTCAATTCAGGGAGTGAAATGGCCAATAAATTTTGCTCAGAGGGCTCTTCTTTCAGGCTTGAGGTTCTTTTACATGCCGTAAATCTACGACATGGGTTCCATGGCTTTAAATCCATAAATCATGGCCAGGATTGAACCCACAATCTTGGGTTTAGGAGGTAAGTACAGTTACAACTACACCACCAGGACAGAGAGAGAGGGAGGGAGAGGGAGAGTACTTTGAGAACATGTGATAGTAAGCCTTGAATTAAATATTTGGGGGGGGGCCTATGTCTAAAAACTTTTAGAGTGAATTTTGTATTATAAATGCAAACTTACAGCAATTACATCATGTTGCAAGCAATGGACCTTGAAACTGAAGCTGTAGTACCAGCATATTTCAGGAAATCAAATCCAGGTCTATTAGCAGACAAGCAGACTTAATGAGCCAGTAATTTCATATTTCATTGCTGTAAAACTGTAGTTACTCTTAGTTATTAGAATATTTTATAAAAATTATTCAAATATCAAAAATAAAATATAAATAAGTACAATAATATATACTTATAATTTTATATATATTAATCACTTGATTGGATTATCCACTTTAATTTTACTTTATCACAGTATTTACATTGGGAGTGGATACTGTATTACACTCACAAAATTATATCAGATTAATTAAACTGGATGATTTCTTTTTATATTCAATCAATCACATGTCAAATAAAAGCTTAAAATGCTTTTTATCTGTTAATATTCTTTAGGGAAAATTATAGAGAATGTATGTAAATACCTCCTTTATACATAGTTTAAGGACTATTGCTTGCCATAAAAGATTTTAATGACTCTTTCTGATTATATTAATGAGTATATGTTTTCTCATTTGTGTTTTGTATATATTTGAATCTTTTGATTGCATTACATACAAAATAAGCTAAACTTAATTTTCCATAAAATTGAGATAAACTGTACAATGATTAGCTTCACTGTGCAATGTTCCAATTAACATTTTAGTTAAACTGTGTAAGTTCCAATTAACATTTCCAGTTAATTATCCTTGTTTTTAGTGCATCTTATTCTTTTCACATATTTTTTTCCTCTTTTCATTACTACAAAAATATGCACAACATAAAAAAAAATTGTGAAACATACAGAATATCAAATGTTATCCCATGACATGCCAAATAATTTGAATATGTATTCCAATTTATATCTTGTATTTTATTTTGAAACATTAAGCTATGTACCCATTAACATTTTCTTGTTTCCAAGTGCAATTATTTTAGACACTTTTTTTTATTTCATGCTCTTAACAAAACTTACCTCTCCTCTTAGCTTCAGCTTCAGTATTTACAATTAATGCTAGAAATATTGAAGGATGAAAATGCAAATCTCAGAACTTTTAAACGGCTAGTGCTTCATTTACACTGTCCATCCTGTTGACAGGTACAGAAGATAAAGATTCAGGACTTTCAATAAACAGCTTTGGCCTTAAATCTGCAAAGAGCTTAATTTGATTCAGTGATCTTCTGAAAATAATAATTATACACCACATATATACAATCTTTCGGTTCAAAAAGATATACAGCTACTGTAAAATAAGGCATTAACATAATTCAGAAAAGTATTACTTCCATTTTTCTACACCTTTAAACTTTGCCTTGTTCATTTTTCATAATGTCTTTTTAAGGCAGTGCTTTGAACATGGAACACCTACTTACATTAATATTTCTATATGATTTTGGGAGCTACAAGTCCTCGTAACATGTCAAATGAGTTACCATCAGGATGTACACTGAAACTGGCTCCATCCTGCCCTCGCACTCTTAGGAAACCAAAATCATCTATTCCAATTACAGTAGCCTTCTGGCCTGCCCCACGTGGACCAATTACAGTTATTTCTGCATTGCTGAAAAGCATAAAAATGCAATTGATAATTGTTAATATTTTAAGTTTAAAAATTTTCTTTTATATTTAGAAGAGATTTAAACATCTCTTATCCAATATATGCAATATGCTTGGGTCATTAACTTTCTAAGTAAAACAACAGTCCATGTTTATATTATGATAACTTGAAATTAGTGATCAGTTGTGTGCCCATGTGCAATTTGCATCTTCCCCATCATTGCTTGAGTACATTATTAATTTCCCATCTTATAGTCATAGTGTTGCCTAGCATGTAATCCACATGAAACAATAAAAACAAACCTTATCTAGTCTTTTTACTTCTAATTTAAGTATTTTGCATATACATCTTTTAATTATTGACATAGCTACTTTTTCCTTTGCATTTGCTAATTTTATCTGCTTGTCCCAGCTACCCCTTCCATCTATTTTCAACATAGAAACCAGAACGTGCAGGTCATTGCCCAATGCTAATTTGGATTTTACTGCTAGCCACCCTGCAAAATGATCCTTCAGCTCTATAACTGGGTATATAATAACAAGATGAGTTTATGTTTACAGAATGTCGGAATCCACACAGTGAAACTTTTGTTAATCTTATTTTGATTTAAAGTAAAACACTAAAAATCATGTCATCATACTAAAACTGTCTTGAAGTTTCACAAACACACTTATAAAGGTAATTTTGGAACATGTTTCATGAGGTACATTCCTCACATTGCCAACCAATGGATGACTGATGAGTCAATTTCGGTAAGGTATGTGTGTCGCTATGTTTGCTCTGGTGGTCTGTTAATGAACTTAAACAATATGTTGTCTGCTTCCGGTATATCAAAATTCATAAGTTTGTATTCATATTTTTTGTGTAAATTTTTTCCCATATATTAAGTTCCTTCGGATGTTGAATTGTTTTTAGTAATATTAGTCCTTCTCTATTTCATGATTTTCATTCAAAAAATGTGCAGCCACTGCTGATTTTTCTACTTGTTTGTATCTAATATTTCTCCAGTGTTCCTTTAATCTTATCCCCAGATTTCTCTTTGTTTTTCCAATGTATATTTTGTCACAATCTTTGCAATTAATTGTTTGTATCTAATATTTCTCCAGTGTTCCTTTAATCTTATCCTATTAATCTTATCCCCAGATTTCTCTTTGTTCAATTAATTGCAAAGATTGTGACAAAATATACATTGGAAAAACAAACAGAAATCTGGGGATAAGATTAAAGGAACACTGGAGAAATAGTAGATACAAACAAGTAGAAAAATCAGCAGTGGCTGCACATTTTTTGAATGAAAATCATGAAATAGAGAAGGACATAATATTACTAAAAACAATTCAACATCCGAAGGAACTTAATATATGGGAAAAAGTTTACATAAAAAAATATGAATACAAACTTATGAATTTTGATCTTCCAGAAGCAGACAACATATTGTTTAAGTTCATTAACAGACCACCAGAGCAAATATAGCGACGCACATACCTTACCGAAATTGACTCGTCAGTCATCGATTGTTTGACAATGTGAGGAATGTACCTCACGAAACATGTCCCAAAATTACTTTTATAAGTGTGTTTGTGAAACTTCAAGGGAGTTTTAATATGATGACATGATTTTTTGTTTTACTTTAAATCAAAATAAGATTAACAAGTTGAGTGTTTCAGAAAAAAGTGAAATCTACTTTACGCTTGCTAAATTTGTTTTTGGTTGCAATATTCCACTTTATGTTGTGAATAGCAAGCATTTTAAGGACATGCTGCAGAAACTGCACATTTCCTATAAACCTTCTAAATGAAAAATGATTTTGAAAAGACTACTTAATGATGTCAGAGAAAATAAATTACGTTAAATTGTAAAGGAGTTATATTATTTTATTTTCATCCTTTAAAAACAATATACATTGCTATTGGACATGTCATCATTGCAAATATGAAATATCAAAATTATGGTATAACAAACTTCTATTGTATTATATCTAATAATGCCAACAACTAGAAAATGAACAGAGGCATAAATTATGGCCTATAACTTACACTGCAATCTGTTAGCTAAGGACCTCAAACTAAAAAATATATCATTAAAAGTAAATCAAGTTCTGAAACCATTAAAAAATCAAGATCAGCTGCAGAACTTTTGTCTAAAGGTGGTTTTAGAGTTTGCCCTGCTGCGAACACCTGCTAATACTTTCAACATGATACCTGATTCTCCATGAAGAACAGCATCACAGCAGTGCATATGCTGGAAGCTAATAATAAATTCAACAAAATTTCAACATCAGTGCAATCACTTTAATTTTAACAAAAATGTCTTAAAACAATTAAATGAAGCAATTGCACTCTTTGATTCTGATATTCATCTCTTCAATACTTATCAAAAGTTTGAAAGCAGTGTCACTGGCAGTGGAATTATGGATTACCCTACAATTACCTAACGGTCATAATGACAAGCTATATGTTCTTGAAAAGCAGAGAAAACAATCATTTAAAACATGCACATAGCCTGGCAGCAAGTACTTCACCCACAATAATTATCAAGGATATAATATTTATGAAGAACCACTATGACTAAGTAGAAAGATTCATATTGAAAACTTTGGAAGCAGATGGTCTCACCAGTTTTCTGCACTATTGTGAAAAGGCAGTACTGTTTGGGGAACTTTTGGGCAAGTGCATTAAATTCTTCTCCCCAATTTGCCAAGAGGCATTGTAAGAAACTAACAGATTTAGCTAATAAATTGCTAAACATTCCAATTTCACCTGCACATCCCGAGTGTTTTGTCTAACTACTAGTCTTTTGTGCAGGATAACCAACAGAAGGCTGGAGTTTTGATGGCACATTAATGCCATAATGGAAGTTATTTTGAAACCAAGCAGTGATCAATATGAGTGTTTGTCATACATCTTAATAGTATTAACTTTATAAATCATTATGTTTTTGTTATCATTATGTACAAATCAGCAAAAAATTGTTATTTACTGCAAAGAGTGAAGTGAAAAATTCATAAATGTGTTTTTACATTTTCTCTCCAATAATACATAGATATTTTATAAATTAAGATAAATATATTTTTATGTAATAAATCTTAACTAGTAATTAATAACTAAAGAGGAACCTATTTGACTTCAAGGTTGCAAATGCCTAATAATGTTCATAGCATTCAAAGCCCACTTGACATCTACCTTGCATGCATTATACTGGCTGCTAATGGCAACAAAGAGCAAAGCAAGAGGTATCCATCCAGTAAAAGATCAAGTAAAATTTCAAAATTTCAAAACAGCATAACAGTGCTATAGTGCTACCAGTAGCACTGACAATAAAATAAAGCAAGGGTGGTTCTAACAAAGTCACTTTTTTCTTAACGTGTTTAATGCCCATTAATAGTGATGAGGCATCACAGGCAATGGACACAATTATGCATGACATGAAATAATAAATTGGAAAGGATTTTTTTCAAGGAAGGAAATGTTCCAGGTCTAAGTTTAGAGTATCTCCTCTGCATTTGCCATTTATGACAACTGAGGAAATTCTTGTGCATTAGCTATTTAACAATTTATTTAATAATTTGTGCTTTCTATACCTCACTAGCCTTGTTGCTGCATTCCCTAGTCCCAATAAACTTAAACACTCGGTTACAGAATTTTAGCACCCTTTCTACAATTTCCAATCTACCCCTTACACTCTACACATTTTTCACTATCTTGCTTACTAATTTTTCTCATCCATTTAGCTCTCACTTTACCTAAGTACATACCGATTTCCACCATCTCTTTTCTTGCTTTAACATTCAAAATCTTTTTCCCCCTAATTTCCTTTGGTAAATTAGACCATCTTTGCATTTCCAATGTCTTCCTAAAATCTTGATTTCCTCACCATCCAGTAATATATGCTAATTATTATCTTGCTGGTACATAATGGATATTTATCCAGCTCCCCCTTTACTCTTAAACTCTTCAATTTCATAGCTCCTGTTCTTGCCCATGCAAAACCTTTTCTTGCTGATTTATCACATATTTCAACATAAATTTTCACTATTCCAAACTCTTTTCATTTCTCTGTATACTCTCAATGATGTTTTCAGTTTAAAACTAACAAATAGTTCTTGCCTTTCAATGTCTTCGGTTCTTAACCTAACTTCTTTCCAGAACCTCCTTCCTAATATTTCCTTGGCCCTCCACATGTCCCCTAAATCATTTTTTTGTAGATTTTCTTTTAGAGAAAATTCTAGAAAAAAACTATTAGGGAGGACGGCCCTGACAGGAATTGAACTCAAAACCTTCCATTCATGAGTCCATGCCTTAATCACCTTGGCCACCCTGATGATAAAAGTCAGACACTGCATTATAACTACAACAACAACAGTTCTAATGTTGACATTTTGTTAGAAAGAAACAGAAGCAATTTTCCAGAGTAAGAAGTGTAAATGGCATAAAAATGTTCTTACAAGATGAGCTGCGGAATGTATTTTATATTCTCCACTGTGATAACAATGTACAGAGGGAGTGTAATGATGATGAATAAGTATGCATAAGTGAAAGGGCCATAGAGATGGATGTCCAGCCATGTAGTTCATTGTCCATGTCAGAAATTTCATCTCTACCAAAGTATAAAAAATAATCATTGCAAATGAACCAATAATAATTTGATACATTATTGAACATAAAAACAAAGAAATGAATGAACAATGAACAGAATTTAGAATTAATCTGCAGCAATATGATTATGTGGTATATAAGAAAAACTACTGATATTCAAAGGAATATAATGCACAAATGTTAGATTTGGTATTCATGTAATTCAAGGATGCTCACAACAATTTACACATTATGCGTGATTTTTTAATTTTTTTTTTTTAAATAGTTTTTAATGCCTGTTTTCACTACTGAGACACCACAAGTGATGGACACTGATGATACATTAGATGAAATGATAAACTGGGAGAGGATTTTATTTTTAAGGAAGGAGGCATTCCAGGCCTAAGTTTGGGGTACCTCCCTGGCATTTGCCATTTATGGGAGGATGGTCCTGGTGGGAATCAAACCCTAGACCTCCCGCTGAGTCTGCACCTTGATGACCTCGGCCATCTGTGGCAGTGTTCAAGATTGTGATTGATACACTACGTTATGGGAATGAAATTGTGGGTGACATTTGTTACAGTGATTTCTAGGCAAGCAATGGCTGGGTGCAAAACTTCAAACACTGTTAAAAAATGGGAAAATGTAAATTAACATTTCAAATGAAGAGGCAACTTGAAAATGAACAGCTAATTGCAGAATAGCCTGAGAATTTGTAGATGAGATAAACCAACTTATTCCAAAATTTGGTAATGAATTTAATTTCAATGCTGACTAATGAGGATTTGAAGAGGAAATGCATAGGTAAGGCATCCTATTTATTAGAGGTGGCAAGACAGTTAAGGGATGAGCAATGAACATCAATGCTCTTGCATATTTGTTTACAATATGCTGGATAGCAAATTGGTTGGAAAGTTATTTATTGTGCTGCCAGAAGTTGGAGGTTTTCTCCCTTTTACAATTGTCACATGTTAGTGACTTTGCAAGGACATTTCAACATACACATGTCATAGCAAGCAATAATGGAAATATGATAGTATGAACACTGCATTTGGCACATAGCTGGTGGTGATAATTTATCATTTACTATTGCTTGACTTCTGCTTTGCATAATCATACTAATTTAGAGCAAACTATACCCTGAAAAGTTTGTGATGTTGAAATTCATAAAACCTGGGAACCAATGCATGAATTCAGCCTTTGGATGACTGATTTTTCTGTGTCTATAAAACATATTATTGAATCTGCAGCCATGCCATAAGGGATAGCCAATTTTAGGATAAACTGCATAAAACACTGATTAGCATTCAGTTGCATTCCATCACCTTTTATCAGCTCTTATCATACTTTATACCAATATGCCTATCTATGCATTCCGTAAAATCTGGTCATCCTGGATGCTTTACAACTCCCTAAGAATTGGCCTTTAATCTTGCTGACATGAATTTTTATGACCATTATGGTGTGTAATTTTTCATTCATTGTTCATGGCTGAAGTTAAAGGTTTGTTATGAATCCTTTGTGAACATCGATGATTTCTGTTGAAGATTGCACTCTGCACCTCCCATACATTCACTTTCAATTATTTTCCTACACACACATGATGAGTCATCAGTTAATATTTTGCTATCTCATGCTTTCGAATGATTCTAACTACTGCACTTGGGCCTTTGGAGTCAAATAGTTTTCTTGTACGTAATAACATTTAACATTTTATGAAGTATGTTGATGATGAGAGTTGTAAACATGAATGGAAAATTTTAATTAAACATTTGGTAATACATTACCAGAACTTAAAAATAAGTCATTTACATTTAATACTTTACATGTAAAATACCTTATGAATTTAGCAACCAACCCTGCTTATATTAAAAATTCTAATGAGTTTATTTATTAAGAATAGAATTATTACCTGTGAAGCCAATAACTATAGTATTGGTGAAGAACCCTTTGAACATGGCCATCTTGAATAGCAGCAAGAAGGGCTTCCAGCTGTGTGAAGGTGACAGCAAGCAACTTTTCACGTGATAAAGGTGCAACCTTTTCACTTGGAGCCGACACTAATGAATTATGTTGTGCGATCATCTCATTAATACAAATGGTAGGGTACTTATTATCCAAGTTGATGCCACATCCTAAATGAAAACAAAATATGGCACTAAGGCATTTTTTGTACTACCATTGCTTTTTGAGCAATCCTTCTATGAAACAACATGGTATTAATTCTGCTGGGATTTTGCTTATGTGAACATTTTAATTATTTTAGACTCTTTTGCATTGTGTTTAACTGAAATAAACTGGTATGATACATACCTCTGGGAGTAAATATTTTATCCATAAATTTAAATGAACCAAAGTGTTGTTTCAAGCTCAAGCACTCAATTAAACATATAAGGCCCTTTAATGATATTCTGTGATAATGGCCTAAATTATCTGCATTATGTTGGTAGAAAAAGTGGTTGTCACAGATTGGATAACTGTCACAGGGGGCCAAAGTTGGTTAGGCATGGACTTATGAGTGGAAAGTTTGGGGTTCAATTTCCACCAGGACTGAGATTTTTTTCCTAAGTCCTCATAAATGGCAAATACCATCAGGGAGGTACCCTAAACTTAAGCCTGGAACATTCCCTTCCTTAAAATACCCTTTCCCAATTTGTCATTTCATTTCATGTATCACCAGTGTCCATCACCTATGTGTCTCAGAAGTAAAAATGGGCACTACACACGATTAAAAGAAACACATTGGATCAGTCTTTTATCTTATAGAGTTGAACAGCCCAGAAAGATATAAAATACTCTGAAGTCACCAAAAACATCTTAGCCTCATGGAAATGTGGCAATAGCATCAGGAGTAACACTATCAAATTATTTGTATATGCAGAAGAAATTCATAATTTATTCTTTGTATAACTAAAATGCTGAACTGTTTGAAAAAAATCTGAAGTGTAAGCCAGAACTCAAATCATGTTATGCAGATGCTTCACTATTAAGCTTCTATATTTCTGGATGAAAACATAATTATCCTCCTCAACTTCTGGTGTCATTTTTACATTTTATTTTTCTTTTTTCTCCTCTTCCTCTTCTTCTCCTGTACTATATCCTGGAAGGTTAACTCTTTATTACAATTTATAGATTATTAAGATTTTAGACCTAATGAAGTGACTTTAGTTGGGTATCTTGTAGTTAACCAACCACAAAAGGTTAGTTAATTAGAATTAGGAAATTATTTGCATGCAATTACTCGCTTGAAGGCGTAGGTCAGAAAGGTAATTTTTAAAAGAAAAAATCTAAGGTCACACCAGAATTTGAATAATAAATTTTAAGTTTCCCATTTTCATATCCATTTATAAGCCACTGAATCCTCCTCCAGTTCAAAATGTTTCTTGTCCAGTTATTTTAGTATTCAGAAAACCCCTAGATTAACTCTTTTAACTAGCTTTGAATTTTTCCTGTTGACCCATCTCTCCATTCTTTGCTAATGCAGGAGTTAACATGTGAATAATACCCAAATATTCATCACATTGTATTATTTGTAATACTTTATATATATACTTATTATAAATAACTGTTATAAACAATTATAAATAATTGTTAATGGGGTAAGCATAGGTTTTTAAACTTGGTTATTTACAAAATGATAATGCAAATTGGTAAGCCATATAATTTAGCGTAATATGGAAGTATATTCTACTTTACGTCATGAACATATGTCTAATTTAAAATTTAATTGTATTTTCAAAATATCACTCTTTAAAGTATAAAATAATGCTGACCTATTCACAGCATATTCACAATGATTTCCTGTTTTGCATAATCAAAGCTACAAAAGAGTTATACATCTGCACAGCTTGAAGAATTTTTTGCAGTTTTTGAAATAAAGGTTTTCAGCAGATTTTCTTTCCTTTGCACTTAGTTTGAAGCATGAATTTCACTCTATTTCCATTTTGATAAACTCAGTTACTGGAACAACAATATAGTTCATCATTATCAATTCAAATAATATTGGTCTTAGTTTTGAATCTTTTCTCCCAATTCTGGAAGCATCCACTATTTTCCATTCTACTCACCCCGGCTCAACTTTTTTTCAAGAATCTCCTCCACCTCTGGCCAAATTATTCTTTTTCTCATTTCTTCCAGATTACAGTTAATTTACATTTTAATTTTTCTGTCTCTTTTCTTCTTTTTCCAATATTAAACATCTTTTGCATTAGTTCTTACTTATTTCTCCTTTGAAGTTAAATACAATTTATTTCATTTCCTTCATTCTCTTCAAATCCCTAATATCTTATGCAATAGCTTTTACCATTTGTGCTATCTCCTTCATTGATGGTCCGGGACTTATATTCAACTATTTATAACCCTACCAATACCAGAGGAAGCCAACAATAGAGAATCAAGAATTCTCTACATCTTCTTCCTTCTAAATCTAATTGCCAGGTGTTAAATAATCCAAATTTTGAGCCATCTATAACACTTAACATATATATGTCGCTTGACATATACTCACTCTCCTTTAGGTTCTCACAAGCAATTCCAATTTAGCATTTCACAAAGTTATTCAAAATTACCACAACGATCTTGAAGGCAAAAAGATGTACTCAAGAGAGATGTACACCAAAAAGAATCTAATCAAAGTATAGATAGCAAAATATAAAAATATAACTTTTAATACACTTGAAAACTATTGATAATGCTGAAACTAGGGATTTTTGAATAACTTCTATCTTAAGAAGATATTGTTAAACACTTAGAAATTAAATTTGATTTTAATTATCATATATTTTATTAAGAATCTACTATTTTTCATTATTTTGTAAAGCAGTCAGGGCTTTCAAATTTTTTGAGATTTATAAATACAAGTGAACATAGACTCTCATACATATATATATATATATATATATATATATATATATATATATATATCTATGTTTTGAAAGTGTGAAAATAAATTTTCAAATATCTATTTTCATATGTTATGTTTATTTCTATACTTTAAGCATACAAAGACCAAATTCCTTTGTTGAGAGTGCTTCTTCTTTTAATAAAAAGAAGTTCAATATGTGCCATAAAACAAAAAATCAGAAATTCAGGTAGTATTAAGTTACATTAGAATCACCCTGATCTGAAACCCATTAATCCAAAATTTTGGATAATCAGAATTGAACCTCAGTAAATGAACAACTTAAGAGCCCACAACATTTTTCAGTGAATAAGTTAGCAACTAAGGCATATGCAGTATGAATGAATGAATGAATGAATGCTTTTATTTTACATATTTCCTTTACATTAATTTTTACAATTTGCATATCTGCTCTTAGGGTGTTTATTATTTGGGATCTTATATAATTAACACCCTGCTTATGTATGTAATATATCATACTTTGCACTAACTATACATTTCAACATTATCTCCATAAATATATTCTTTCTTTAATTTAATCACTTTCTTCCACCACTTCTTTCTTACCTTCCTTACATATTTACCAACTTTTCTCAAAAATTCCTTACTGTTCTTTCCAAAAAATTGTAATATAAAAATTTCTATTTGTTAAGTATCCCATTTCCTAAGCCATACTTATTCTCTCCATGCTTTAGTTTCTAAACATTAAACTATACAATGTAGATAATTTTCTATTTTTCCACAGAGTGTATACATTTCCTTTTTCACTTTTAATCCACTTAGCCTTATTATTCCTGCTCTACCTAAAGCAAATCCCTCCCTTCTCCTTCTGTTACAAACATTTACATATTTTTCCTGCCCCATTTTTTCTTAAATTTCCTATAGTATTTCAAACTATTTATAAACACTCCATTTTTTTGGCTTTTCAATATCATCTATTCTTAGTTTCATTTTATTCCATGATCCTTGTCTGTTGATTATCTGCTGTCTATCTAAATGAGTTATTCCAATCTCTTGGACTATTTTCTTTATTTGAGATGACCAACATCTTTCCCATTTTATTTTTTCGTGTGTCTGTAAGCAGTTTCCTTCATCAGTTTTTTCTATCTTATACCAATATTTCAATATATGTTTAACTACTATACCTTTCCCCAACTCTTCCCAATTCAGCTAATGCTACCCATTTGGAGCTGTACTTGCTAATTCCAACACTATTTTAGAAGATATTCTGTGGATATGATCAATATACTCCTACCCCTTCTCCATGCCTGAAATTTCAACTCCATATATCAGTTTTGATTAAACCATAACTGAATAAATTCTCTCAAGCCATGCTAAGCTCATAATTTGTATCTTTTTTAAAAAGGTTCGTATAATATTAATGGTTTGTTTTCCCTTTTCTAATAAATTTTCCCTTTGATCTGTTCATCTTCCATTATTTAGCCTTACTCCTAAATAATCCAAATTGTTTACTACTTCAATTACATATATAGTAATTACTGAGTTGTATTCAAAATCTACTGTATTTTCTCTTACTAATCATTTGTGTAGTCTACAATAATGCTTAGACAGACATAAAGTGTCAAGAAACTGACACATGCATTTCACTTTAACACAGTTTCTGCAACTTTCAGCTCCTCTTCTACTTATTTTGCAGCAGCAATCAGGTTGATCATTTGCAGATTTAATGGGCAACCATCATAATGTACACATATTATTATCATCATCATCATCATTGTCATACTCTTAATTATAATAATTTTGGGTAATCCAAACAGGCATCAATTCCAATTAGTTCAGATTAGTGGGAATCATCATGAATTTGGTGCATAGCTCAATGTGGTATTTTCCACAAGCACACAGACACAATTCCTGATTATTAATGTTTTTCCATAAGTATACCTTATGGTGAAAACACCTATCTTGCAATTATGTGCCCCTCTGTTTGTAGTTACATTTTGATAATTCTCAGCATACCATGGCAGCCATTCTAAGAAAATCCAGTGTGATTTTGCCTTTTTACTTTTCTTTCTTCCATGCCAGAACCCATCGTAGTTGTAGCCAGTATTAAGTCCTCTAGGAGTATGTATTTTTTACTAGTAGAGACTAGTTTCAGTGGTGTAAATCTTGAAAAATTAAGTCTTCTTTAAATATATTGCTTTCATTGTAATCTTAAAAGAAGTTAGGAACAGTGAAGTTGTTACATATACAAATGAGTCAGTTTTAGTGTCACCTAATACTGACTCATTTGTATATGTTGCTTTCACTTTTTCTATCATAGCTAGATTGTTTCTGGTCAGTCGATTTCATACTAGTTTGAGACCACGTTTAATGATGGTGTTAATCTTTACTTTAAAGATAGGCATGGCAGTTTCTAAAGTCAGTAATAAGATTTCTTTGTATAAACCTATTTCTAATCAGTTAAAACTTCTTTCCCAATGGAAAGTTTAAAATTTTAAAATGGTTAAAATGATTGAAATATTCAACACTCTTGAGCATTTCACTCTTTAAAAACACTTAATCCTTCCTTAGTCAGAATTTTTGGTTTACCTAAGATTCACAAACCAGGGAGAAGCAAGAGACATATAATTAATAATATTAATACTCCTTGCTACAATTTAGCAAATTGGTTAACTTCACAGTTCAATACATTTCCTAGATTTGAAAGCCTAAGTTTGAAAAATTCAATGGATCTCATCAAGAGAATAAAAGATTATCAATTATCTCCCAAATACAGTTTAGTTTCTTTTGATGTCAAAGATTTGTTCCCTAGCATACTGCAAAACAAATTCTTAAGTTTTTTGAAAAAGTGGCAACATCTTCTAATCTAACAGAGAAACACATCAATGGATACATTAATCTTACAGAATTATGTTTGAATCAAGCTTATTTTACTTTTAAAGAAGTTTTTGAGCAAAAATCAGGATTAGTCATGGGCAGTCTTCTTTCACCTTTTCTAGCTGATCTATTTGTGAGTGCATTTAAAACACATATTACAACAGCCTTTCTGTATATTTTTAAGATTTGGTATAGATACGTAGATGACATATATGCAACTGTTCAAAAAGACACATAGAGGATGCATTTAAACTGTTGAATTTACAAGAATCTATAATAAAATTTAAAATAGAAATGAATAATGTTTTAATATTTTTGGATTTAAAGATAATTAAAAGTAAGGACAGACTGGAATTTGGTATCTACAAGGATGCACATATTAATAATTATATTAAGGCCAATGGTATCAATTGAAGAATGCATAAAGAAGCAGCATTTAACAGTATGATATACAGATTAATTAATGTGCCACTCAACAGTATTGAATATATGAAGGAATATCAGTACATAATAGATACATCCATTTCTAATGGTTTTAAAAAACAGATGATAGTTCAAAAAATTGTAAGATTTCAGAGACAAAAGAAAATTAAACAAATTACCCCATTCAGTGTGTTTTATCTTAAGTTCACAAAAAGTTCACTTACCATCCATAATTGAATAATAAATTTAAAAAAAAAATTTAATCAGACAATATTATATTGCCTCCTTTAAATAGATCTAGTGTTGGGAAATTGTTGAAACTAAACAAAGTAGATGGCAAATCCAAAGAGGAAGAATTAAAGATATATCAGATAAATTGTAAGGACTGCGAAAAAGTATACATAGGAAAACCTTAGAGAAACATAGGTATCAGAATGAAGGAACATATGAGAAACATTAAACACAAACAGATAGAAAAATCAGCTGTAGCAGCATGTTTTTAGAATGAGCACCATGAAATTGATAAAGATATTAATTTACTGAGAGCTGTCAAATTGGCTAAAGAACTGAGCATATGGGAGAACATCTTTATTAAGCAAAATGAACACAGACTTATGAACTTTGAAATTCCAGAAGTGGACAGCATTTTGTATAAGTTCTTTCATAGACCACCAGAGTCCCTTACAGTTACCTGCCTCTCCAACTCAGCACCACTTGTTAGATGTGTCAGTTGAAAATGTGAACAAAGTTCAAGATACCTGTTCTGAATTTTAGTAATTTAAAGAGTGAAACGCTTAAGAGTGTTGAATATGTAAACCATTTTAATCATTTTAAAATTTTAAACTTTTCCTTGGGAAAGAAGTTTTAACTGTTTGAAATAGGTATATATAAAGAAATTACACACATTTTGCTGGTTGATTCCTATTGAGTTTTATATCAGTAATAAGATGTTTTTGGTGCAGTTCATTGCAATGACTGTCTATGCTGTTTTTTCTTTTATTGGTATCTTTTCGATCCTTTGGAATGTAATCCTGGAATAAATATAATGTTTTATGCTCTCCTCCTCTTTTTCACAAATGTGCCCCTTTTGTCACACACGTAACATTTCCAGTTTATCAATATCAGTGGCACTAACATTGTAGATTTGGCTACAAAACTACACCAGCCACTTTCTATTAGTAAATTTGTTTTACTGCAGTATTGAAGAAAATTTGGCAACTTTTTCTTCTTTCTTTATACTTCCATTTCTGTTGAGAGCTTGGTCAACATCCATGGGTTCATCATCTTAAGACTTCATCTTTCAAGAACACATTTCTTGCTACATCTATTACAGTAGAAAATATTTTATTGTTATCAATTGTCTGTCAAGCTCTTATTTGTTTAATTATTTGGTTTATTTAAGGATGCTCTTTAACATCACTGGTCATTAGGGTTCATACACAATACCAATTTGTGTTTATTTCTATATTTTTCACTTCAAAGATAAATTTTTTGTTCATATATTTCTCATTCAATTCAGGGTCTGAAACAGGCAATAAATTTTTCTCAGAGGCCTCTTCTTTCAGGCTTGCTGTTTTTACATGCCATAAATCTACAACATGGGACCAACAGCTGAAGTAGCTGTACTTAGGATGTAAGCTTATTCCTGGAGCTTACATTTTAAATAAACTGGTATCCAGCTTGGAAAAGTTATATCTATTAAAGCTTTACAAACAAGATATAAACCTATATTGGGTAGCCTAGAAAATAAGCTGCAGGCTGTTGATATTCCCCTCAAAGCTTTACCATAGCTTTGAAAAAAGCATAAAAATCAAGGAATAAGAACATTTTAGCATTTTATAAAGAAAATTTGGGAAACATATCTTCTGTATTTTCATGGCATGAGAGTTAGTTTCTCCTATTGAGTTAGTTGTTGACTCAGAGGATAATCAATGTAACATCTTAACCTCAGGCTTCTAGATCATGATTGACTATTGTCTGGAATTGCTCCCACCTCTACTCAAAAGGTTAAAGGATCTTGTTCTTCTAAGCCCACACCTTTAGAAAATTAATAAAGAGTTCTACAATCTAACCTGTTTTTCCATGTAAGGAGTCAGATTTGCTCGCACTAAGAGGCATTCATATATCCTTTATTTGTTTTTATAACTTGAAAAAAAAAAAAAAAAAGGTACAATCATTAAAAGAGTATTCTAACAAGTTTTTTAAATATATGTATAGGCTTCACCATTTATAAACATTTTTCACATATGTATTTTATTTAGAAGCTTCAAAAATATAACTGAAATAACATGTTAAGATAAAGAAAGGCCAACTTTCCACCAATAAAAAAAAAACTTTATAATTCTGTTGCTGTTTACCCTGTGTTACAATATTATGAACTTAATAAAATCAGCAAGGATTCTCCATACAGTCAATTAGGACATTTCAGTGCACTAATAAACCAAATCTGCAAGTATACAATGGCAGAAAATGGTTTTCACTTAACTTACCAATATTGCATACAACCACTGTGCCCTCTACCCGACTGTTTACTACCAAACCACCAAGTTTTACAGTCCTTCCAGCAAAAATATCATTTGGCCATTTCAATCTAAGGTCAACATCCTGCAAAGTAAAACAAATGAGTCTAATCAGTTTTAGTATATTAAAATAATAATTAAGGAACTTGTATACTCTTCTTCTCAACAAATCTGTGACTTCTGAGAAATGAGTCAAGCAATTAAGTTTAAAGTTTGTATGTGTACTACTTTTTATTTATTTAGTAATATTGGGTTTCTAGATTCATGTTGTAATTTTTTTAAATCTTCTCAGTTTGAAGACATATGAGCAAGAAAATATAATTCTTCTATCAATTTGGGGTTGTGGACCATAACTAGAGCTTTTTGTCTTCTAGGAATAAAAGTTCTGGTACTACTGCAAATTTATATGTAATCAGAACAAATAACTAACAACAAAACTGAATACATTATACCAACTTTTCATAACACCATATACTTTTTGGTATTATTAAAATTAAACAGAATACTCTCACTTATTCATGCTGCCATTTATTTAGTTTAATTTAGATTAGTTTGCATATTCTAGTCCTGTCTTGACACCTATTTTTAGCTTCTCAAGACCTCTGCTTGCTGTTAGTACTTACGGCAGAATGATACTTACACAGCTACCATGTTTGGGACGAACCAGAGAAAATATATAATTATTACAAGACACATTTAACAACTTTATTACATTTTCCAAGCATGCTTTATTTCCTTTTCCTTCTCTTTTCAGTTTTTTATTGAATACTGTTTAACACCAGTTTTTACTACTGAGGCACCACAGGAGGTGGACACTGGTGATACATGAAATGAAATGATAAATTGGGAAAGGAATATATATTTTTTTAAGAAAAGAAGGTTACAGACCCAAGTTTAGGGTAAATCCTCGGCATTTGCCATTTATGAGGACTGAGGGAAACCTGGAAAAAATCTCAGCCAAGGAAAATGCAGATCGAACCTCAGACCTCCCGCTCACGAATCCACATCTTAATGACTTCAGCCACCCTTGGCGGTTTCTCTTTCCAGATGTTGCTAACTGTCCTGTTTTAATAAGTTCCTCCTTATAAACAATGCTCTTGGAAAAAGCAAGAAAATCTATGGCCAGTCCTACAAGTTTTCTTACCATTAGTGTGAACATTTCTTAGTACACTTATTATATATATTGAGTATTGTTCTCTTTTTTTATCACAGAGTTGGGGAGGCAGATGCTATAGATCACCCTACTAGTGGTGCTGGTACCCTAACCAGAAGATAACGGCATAGGTATTGAATCAGATAGAACTTCTCAGAAGTTTTGTTGAAACTTTTCAATTAAATGCACTTCCAGGTTTTAATATTCACAAGGAACAGGATGACTAAAAATCACATAATTTTATTCTATTCTATAATTTGTTTTTTTACTAAGCTCTTTTATGTGGCATTGTAACAAAGTTGTGAAAACTTTAAAAGTGCTCATTGTTACATTATGTTCTGTTGGTATGGAGTCTTTTACTGTATAACCTAATAAATTCTTGATATTATATTTGTTCTTTGGGGCTAACATTTTTCCATGTCCTTTGAAAACCATCTTCAATTTGTAGTAAGTTGAATGATATCTTTAACATTTTAATTTGCATCTTTCCTTGGTGCTCTTCAGTGTGAAAACTTCTCTTATAGATTTTTGTCTTTTAAATTTCTTGATAATTTTTATTACTATGTCTTTGTTGAAACCAACAGCTGTATTTATTGTCTGTTGGTAATCTATTTTGTACTCTGTTTCTGTGAGAGGGATGTTAGTTAATCTGTTTGCCAAACTATGAAATATTACATATTTATGTGGAATGGGGTTATAACTATCATTGTTTATGTAATTTTCTATGCGTGTTTCTTTTCTGTGAATTCCAAAGTTCAGACAATCTTCATTTCTTATGATTTTTTAAATCACCATTTCTCTATTCTTCTATAGTAGTGTAAAAAGTTGAATACTTAGGTATATTACCACTCCATTGTCTACAGCTTCGTAAGTACAATTTGATTTAACAACAATGAAATTCTATAGTTCCTGAAAAATAGGAAAAATACTTAAATTTTAATGTTCCAACCACAGATGAACTCAGCAAGTTCCTATTGAACCATCAGAGACTGTCACAGATGCACCTTCTGATCCACCCTCCACATTGAGAGTTGGTCAACTGCTGATGATGGAAGTGACTGCCCCCAAAACATGTCCTAATGCTGTACTTAAGTGTGAACATATTTAATAAATTCTAATAGGATATATTACCACCCCATTGTCTATAGCTTCCTAAGTAAAATTTAAAAGTACGATTCATGTTTGGGCAGATTATGAATTATAGAGTTTTAGGTTCAACACTTCATTTTGTAGTAAAATGATTTCACCTAATTCTATTAAGTCATTGGACTTTTTAGCAGATAAGACACACTACACATACTGCATAATCATCAAGTATCCTTAATTTCCCTGGTTGCTGTTCTCTGGATGTTATATTCCTTTATTAATTTTCTTTCTTTCTTTTTTTCCCTCGATCTGCATATTTATACAGGAAATATATTTCACGTTAATCTACATTAATAGGCAATTTAAGTAATGTGCTAAATGTTATTTGACTTAAATTTTCTGAAAATTACTGAATTGTTAAATAATTCAGATTTATTTTCAATATCAATTCAATTTGGAATCTAACACAATTAAACATACATTAATAATCTCTCTGAGTCAAAATATAAAGGATATTCTTTATGGTTTCACTTGTTGGAGATTTACTCAGGCTTTCCCCCACATTTTTAAAGTTTGGCACAGGTATTTTGATGATGTATTTGCCATTATAAACAAAAAACACATGGAAGATGCATTAATACTTTTAAACCTACAAGGGCCTACAATAAAGTTCACTGTTGCAATGGAAACAGATAATACGTTATCATTTATATATCTTAAGATAATAAAATGTAACAATAAACTTGAATTTGGCATCTACAGAAAGGACATGCATATATACAGTTATATCAAAGCCCATGGTTTCAATCCTAGATCACATAAAGAAGCAGCATTCAACAGTATGACATACAGACTAGAAAATATACCACCAAACAAAGATAATATAAGAATGAAAACCTACACATAATAGAAGCCGCCAAACCAAATGAGTTCAGCTAATTGATAATTAAAAAAAAATAATAAATAGAATGTTCCAGAAACAAAAAAGAATTAAATAACTTTTAGTGATTTAACAGGGGAAAAAACATTTAAAAAGTTCACTTACTACCCATCAGCCAATAAGAAATTTCAAAAAATGTTCAAGTAGTACAATATCATCTTAGCACCTCAAAACTGATACATAATTAAAATTTTATTTAAATTGAACAAAATGGATTCCAGGTTCAAAGAGAAAAAATCTGGCATTTACCAAATTAATTGTTAGGATTGTGAAAAAATCTATGTAGGAAAAACAAAAGAGAAATATAGGCATTAGGTTGAAGGAACATTGGAGAAACATCTATTATAAAAAAAAATAGAAAAATCAACTGTGGCAGTACATTTTAGAATGAAAACCATGAAATAGAAAAAGACATTAAGTTATTAAAAATGGTTCAACAACCAAAAGAATTAAATGTATGGGAAAGAATTTACATAAAAAAATGAGCAAAACTTAATGAATTTCAACATCCCAGAGGCAGACTGCTCTTTATTCAAGTTTATCACAAACCACTGGAGTCAACCCAGATACCTACTTACACAATTTCTACAAATGATTCAACAGTTGTTTAATAGCGAGGATGTGGATGAGGGACCATGAAATATGTCCTCAGTAAATCTCCAATATGTGAACTATAAAAAGTGTCCTTTATATTTCAACTCAGAAGAGATTATTAATTCAAATATAATTTATATTCAATACATTTCAAAATGGAAAAATTTTAGTCATGTAAAACTGTGCTAGTAGATGAAAGTGATAGAAGTGAGGTTATAAAGAATTCCATGACACTGGAATATACACATCCTTCTTCAATAGTTAAATCTGAGAAGTTGCCATTATTTTCAAAATACAAGAACTGAAAATACTCATAATTATTGTATATAGCTCGTCAAAGTATAAAAACATTATGTTATAAGAATAATGATACAAAAGCATGAACTGCAGCACTAAGACAATAAGAATGGCACATCATTTGTCATCTGAGTTATTAATAAGTAGCATGACTGTAGCTCAAGATACAATGATCATATCTCAGTGAATAACTAAAATGTTTCAATTATTAATATTTTCCTCATATATCAAATGAAAGATAAACACATCCCTAACACTGTGGATAAGATAACTGAATACCTCCCCAAAAAGTGAAGTACAAGTTATTACTTGAGACTGTTGATATAATAATACAGTGAGACCTACAATTTCCTAATGCCAAACCTCCCCACCCTCCTATATTTAATGTGTGCTCTTAAATACACAAATATACACAACCTCTTACTTGGTATCCAGGAAGGTTGCAGATAGCTGAAACAACAGCAAGAGCCATAATGTGCTGTAAGAGAGGGATGTGCTGTCCAAGGTAGGAGGTGACAGGGATGTGGAGCTGCAGTGAAAACATTGCACAGCCTTCAGGACTTAGCCAGATGTTGCCACTGCGTCCAGCACCATTAATCTGTTGACAAGGTACCACAGCTAGACCATGTTGCAGTGTTGGTCCAGTCAGCACATCCATTGAACTAGTCATTACTTCTGAATAAATAACCAAGCGCCCAATTATTTCTGATTGGAGATTCTGTAACAGAAAGAAATCAGAAATATATTATTATAACTAGGATCCTGCATTTTTTTAAGGATAAGAAAATTTTTCATTAAATATATGCAAAACAATAAGAGATGTGTAAATAGGATTAAATTTAACTTGAAATGCCAATTGGAACTTGTTCAGTGAAGCTAATAATATAATTAAGATCATTGTATGATTGAGTCAAACTACACGCTCTTATTTGCTCCACTTACCTGTTTAAATGTAGTACATTTACAAAATATATCGTACACAGTGTTTCATTTTTTAAATAAATATTGTGACATATTTTTGAGAAATTTAAAATTATTTAGTGATCATAGCAGCATATTTTGTGAAAAAACAACATAATTTTAACAATTAAATGTATCTTGAAGTTTTCCAATGAAATAAAAGGGCTTAAAAACTAGTTTTCAAGAGAATCACAATAAAAAGATTCATCACCTGTATTATAAAAATTTTAAATAATAACAACAACAACAACACTGTAATTCGATACCTTTGCTAGTAGAAACTAAATGCCAGTAATTGAAAGATTTATCTATTTTGTGTGACAAAAAAATAAATTACAATTCACATATGGAGCTTGACTTTTACACCCATTTAAATGGAGCACTGTTAGGGCAGTAATAAGGGTTGAAATTTTAATACAATTCATTAAACATTATCATGGTTTAGTTCTAGGAAGCTTAGGGGCAAGATTTGATACCAAAATTTATTATAAATATTATATGCAGTTTGTCACTCATCAATTTGATTTTAGGTATAAGTTGTAAACTAATTTTTCTCCAATACCTTTGCTTGAGTGATGGTAAAAAATTTATGAATGACAAGTAAAAATGAAGAGAAGCAAAATAGTAAGCATGAGTCTGCAAATTAACCATTTATGAAATAACGCCATTTTTGTTGCTGGTTGAGAAAGCTACTGAACCAAGAGCCTGAGTACTGAATTCCAATAAAATGAAAATGATCATGTACAAAAAAGATAATAAACTAAAAGAGATGAGAAATAGTGGCTTGAGATATTGAAATTAAAGCAGCAAAAAATTGAATTATTTATGAAAAAGGTTAAATAATAATGGAAGATGGACAGATTAAGGGAAATATACTAGGAAAAGGAGAACTACTATTAATATTATAAGAACCTGTTTGAAGAAGATACCAGGTAGAGTGTAGCATGGCTCAAGAGAATTTATTCAGCTATGGTTGAATCGAAAATGATGAGCGAGGTTAAAATTTGGAGTACGAAGAAAGAGTGAGACATGTTGATTATATTCATAGAGTATTTCATAAAATGGTGTTGGGATTACCAAGGGCAGCTCCAAATGGAGTAGTATTAGCTGAACTGGGAAGAGTTGGTAGGAAAGGTATGAATGTCTATTATAAAATGGAAATGAAACCGGTTATCTCAAATAAAGAAAATAATCCAACAGATTCGAATAGGTGATTTAAATATACAATAGATAACCAATAGACAAGGATTATGAAATAGAGTGAAACTAAGAATAGATGATGTAGAAAAGCAAGAAATTTGGAGTAGTTTACAAGATAAAGTTACTTTGAAATATTTTCAGAAAAAAAGAATGGGGGTAGGAAAAATATGTGGATGTTTGTAAAAGAAGGTGAACGGAGGGACTGCTTGGGGTAGAGCAAGGATAATACGCCTAACTGGATTAAAAGTGAAAAAGGAGGAATATCCATTATTTGGAAAAAGAGAAAAGGATTTACATTGCATAAATGAATATTCAAAAACTAAAGCATGGAGAGAAGAAGTATGGATTAGGAAATAGGACAATTTACAGATAGCAGTTTTCATGTTAAAATTTTTTGGAAAGATCAGTAAGGATTGTATAAAATATAGTGAGCTTTTGTAACAGTAAAATATTAACATTTTAAAAAATTAAGTCGAGATTGTAACATACACACCACTAAAATTCAATAAAAAAGGAAGACTAGTTTCGGGAGCCATCGCTCCTATCATCAGTTCCTGGTCAACTCATAACTGTGGAAGTAGATAAAGTAGATCCTACCTTACAGGAGTCCATTTTTAATGTTAGCACGTGTTGGCATAATGTTCTTTTAGGCCATCTTCGTTAACAGGTTTATATACCTAGTAATTGTATAAAATATAGTGAACTTTTGTAACAGGGATGTAAAAAAAAAAAAACAGTAAGGAGTTTTTGAGAAAAAATTATAACTATGTAGGGGAGGTAAGAGAGAAGAGGTGAAAGAAAGTGATTAAATTAAAGGTAGAAGTTTAATGTCAAGTTGGCACCTATAAACATATTTAATGTTAAAAAGCTCCTGAAAGAGAGATAACATATGTTTATGACAGTGTTCCACTGGAGAAAAAAGCAGATATTTAATAAGTTGTGCAGAATGCAATAAAGTTTATATTTGAAAAACAAAGATAAACATAGGCACATGGTTAAAAGAACATTTCAGGAACATAAAATACATATAAATGAAGAAATTAGCACTAGAATTTCATTTCTGGATTAAAAAAACCATGACTTAGTGAATAAAGCAAAATTATTAAAATCAGTACAAGGACCTACAGAATTAACAACATGGGAGAAAATCTACACTTACAAATACAGGGGTGAATTAATGAAGAAATTAGCACTAGAATTTCTTTTCTGGATTAAAAAAACCATGACTTAGTGAATAAAGCAAAATTATTAAAATCAGTACAAGGACCTACAGAATTAACAACATGGGAGAAAATCTACACTTACAAATACAGGGGTAAATTAATGAACTGCGACAATTGTGGGGATTAAAATATAAACTTTAATTTCATCATACCTACACCAGAGCAGAATACACAACCCCATAGCATAACAAATTATTCAGCAGTTGACGGGTAGTTGAGGATGCGAACAAGAGTTTGTGAAACATGTACTACATATAAACAAGTAAGTGGAGCTAATAAGAGTGTGTCGTTTGACTCAATTATACAATGATCTTAATTAAAGGTAGAAGATATTTATAAAGATAATATGTTGTTGTTGATCTAATGTGCAGGATTTTTGATCCATCAATTTTTCCCTGGCTAGCCAATATAATTTGTGTATTTTCCCGTCAGGTGCAGCTTTCCTCAGTTCTGTGCATTCCAATAGATGTTCTCCGTTTAGAATCTTGTCAATATTGCAGATCTTACATGTGTTGTCATTCATAAAACCAAATCTGTGTAGATGTTCTGCCAGACAATCATGTCCAGTGGCCAGTCTAAAATGAGCAACTGCTTCCTTCCTTGATAGATTTTTTATTTTTTGTACTGTTTCTTTTATATTAGATAATTTTTATTAGATATTTCCACTTGAATATTATATTGATATTTTTGTTCTATGGTTGATTTGATACTTTTTAATTTTACATTTAATCCACAGGGCTTTATTGGTTTTGAAAGTCCAGAAAGGCCAGAAAATCTGCATTCTCGTTATCTATCACTCCCACACGTGCTGGTATCCACAGTAGTATTATTTATTGAAATTTTGTTTGGAGTAATCTATAATAAGATCTCACGTCCCTTACATTGTAAGATTCATATGAACTATCATATCATTCTATAGCTTGTATAGCTGAAGCTGAGTCTGTAAGAATCACTACTTTATTTTCTTTCATATCAGTCCTATGGTATATCTGTTCCAACGCTCGTTGCATTGTCATCATAACTTGTAGATAGTCTAGGCAGTGTGAAATAATGCGAGAAATATTTACAATATATACAACCTCCAACATTATTTCTCTGTTTGTCTGCAGATCCATCTGTGTAAATTCTAAGCCAGTCTGTTTCAGGGAATTGGTTGTGTAAATGTTCAAGTGCTATAGTTCTGCATACCTCTGTTGAGTCTTCTTGTTTATTTAATTGTTCTGTCAGTTTTTTATCTGTTACTATCTTAATATAATCCATTGGGTTAGTTCTTGAAGGATATGGGATGTTCTTCTCTGCCAGGTTTAAATAATTGTAATTCTTCTCTAAGTACGCTTTATTTGTGATCCATGTTTTTAGTTTGTGTTCTTTGGGTAGTTGATGTTTACTTTGGTTTGTTTTTAATTTTATGTATAATTGTGCGCTTGTGTTTCAATGCTGGTTTTCATTGGATTATTATTTGTTCCGGCCAGAAGTGCATTTATTGGTGTTGTTTTTACGGCACCTTTTATCAGTCTTAAACATTGATTTTGGCATTTCTCAATCTTATTAATTTTTTCTTCTGTTGCTGTTAATAGTAGTCAACATCCATGTTTTAGTACTGGTTTTATATATCTATTATATGTTTTATAACATATAATAGATATATAAAGATAATATTGAAATGTGTAGTTAGTAGAAAGTAGGATTTATTACATTTACAATCAGGGTGATAATTGTATCGGTTCCTAAAATAACAAGCACTCTAAGAACAGTTATATAAATTGTAAAAGTTAATGTAAAGGAAATATGTAAAAATAAAGCATTCACTAATTCATGCTCAATTCCAACAAAAGCTATGAGAATTTTATTTCATTTTTATTTTTATTTTTTCCAATATTTTTAAACAACAGTGAAGTTTGTGGTTATCTACTATACTAATTAACAAGTTAACTAAAGAATTTTACTGCAGGTGTTCAAAATGTTGACTGTGCATATGAACACAACTGTGTCATCTTCTTGCCAAAGACCCATGAATGGGCAATCCTGAATCATTTTTCACTTGCTGCAAGGCACCTACAATCTAATGCTGCAATTAAATTAAGATATGTACAAAACTTTCTTGCAAATGTATGTAGCAATCAGATTCCAGAAAAACTGATTGGTTTTTGTTTACTGCTAAGGCTCAAGTAACAAGAAAGGAGAAGGTAAGAGGAAGGCTAGGGGGAGAGTGTGGCATACATAAGACACTCAGTTCAGTGGCTGCCCCAAACAGCACAAAAAATTGGATTGGTTTATTTGCAGACCTATGTTCACTGGAATTATTTTGCTTCTTTTCGGTTTTACTTTTCATCTATAAATCACTTTTGAAACACTTTATATACTGTGTAGGCAACACACCATGCCAAAGAGATTAACCATGCCGGGTATGCAGTATGTAAAATGCACCCAAGCTGAAATTTGTGTTATTATTTTAATAGAACACAGTTAAAAAAATATTTATTCTTGCATTGTGCCTTTAAAAATCCAAGGCAAACATCTCCTATACCAGGCTGGATTGTCACTTCTCAGCTGAAGCAGAACATATATTTCACATAGTACTACACATTATTTCATTGTACTTGCTGTTTCACTCCTGTTTCATTAACCTCTGGTTCTAGACCTTTTTCCATTTTTCAGTAGAGCCCTCTTATTCCTATGATTTTTCTGAGCTTGTTTCAGATGTGCTTTCAGATGCATTGTGCATCTCCAAGAACATTTCAATCAAAGAGGAGGAGCTCAGTATGAATGAATGAATACCTCTTATATAAGGAGGTGATTTCAAAAAATTGTTTAGGACATTCAGAAATGAGAAAAAACTTTCAGTAACTTAAAAAGAAGTTTCATTGCCACATATTCACTTTGAAAAAACTAAAAATTTAGAAAAAGATTAATGAATTAATAATGGCAGATTTTCAAAGTGCATGTTGATTTTTTGGCTGCTTAACTGAAATAAAAAATACCAAAAGATCAAAGATGAAACACAGAAAACTTGAAACTTGCATGCCTTGACCTCTATAGGCTTCTTTAGGTCCTTCTTTACCTTTCCCACTGAATGTACCCTACAGAGCTTGAAAAAATTCTCAAATCTAATATTATGACCACTATCTGTAACACACTTCCACAATGTATGAGAATGAAGAAAAAATGTAGAATAAACACATTTGATAGTTTGCATAGTGATAAGTAAGGACATTGCTGTTGCTAGCATTAGCAGAGGAGAAGGAAGACCTAATGAACACACCCTTCATCATTATTGTAAAGTTTACAGTTGAAGATATACAAAAGTCTGAAGGAGCGGCGTCAAAGATTATGGATCTAAAGATTTGTTTCCTAGTTTGAACAAGGGGCATTACATGGAGAGAATGACATGAGGATCTAGGGGAACTTGTGGCAATAATGCCCTACCATAATTAGACTGCGGCACATTGGATGTCTGCATTTCAGCAAGTATGTTACATCATGGAGAATTCATTACATGCAAATTTATCTGGTATACAGTCATCACTTAGAGTTGATTCAATATCTGCTGGAGGTGGATAGGCAATGGATAGTGCAGCAGTTGGCTGCAGAGTCTGAAAGACTAGCTAAAATTGCTAAAGTGTCCAATCACCTTAAAAATATTTAGAAATGTAACTACCATGCACTTATGATTAACTATTTGACACATTATACCAAGAAAGCAGTGCGGACTTACCTCATAATATTCAATTGTGGAGAAATTTGCTGGGCATGCATGGACTAAAACAGGCATTAAAGAACTGGTTGCTTTTGGGGGATTTACACCTTTGCCACAAAACTGGAGTATTAAGTGGTTCATCTTTAGGATGTTTTCTGATTCCAGTTTTCCTTTCAATCCATTTAGAAACTCCTGTTTTAGCTGTGAATGAAAATTAACATTTTTCAGCAAAATGTTTAAAAACAGAACATTTACAATGCCATGCTAAACACTACGTTGCATCTACCCTAAATCTATAATGTGAAATATGATTAAGATAATTACCTTAGCATAATATAACTGCTAAAATTTACAGGAAAATAGTATTCTCAGGCATATATCTTTGATAGTTTCCTTATTTAAGAATTGACAAGAAGATATTTACATCAATAGTGACTACATCATAAATTTTAGGTGTTCTATGCTAGGAGGAGGGTAGGTCCATAAGTTTCTGGCCTCACCGATAAAGATTATTGCTTTCACAAAATCTTTATTTGATGTCATGCCTTATATGTAAAGTAAATAAATGCAGCTGTAACTTCCACTCCTCTGTGTTTGGTTGATCAGATATAGTTGCATAAAGAAGGCTATCAAATTAAATTAAACAGCGATTGGATGGTGTATATGGGGAAGCATCCTCCTCATATTCTACCATAAAACAGTGGGCCAAACTTTTTCGAATGGATCGAGAAATCAATGAAGACAAAGGTCGTGCAAGTCGGCCCTTGGAGGTGCTCACTCCTGAAAACATTGCTCTTGTGGAAGGATAAATTATGCAAGACCATTGGCAGCAGCGGCTCAAAGTTACAGAAATAGTAGCAAGGTTGGGCCTTTCTAAAACAACAGTTCTTGGAATTATTTGTGAACATTTAAAATGGATAAAGTTAGTGCAAGATGGGTGCCTACACTTCTTTCCTCAGTCCAAAAGCAGCAATGAGTCATCTGTTGTCAGACATTTTTGGAGCTCTGCCATGGCAATGAGAGAGAAGTTCTGCAAATCATTGCTACATGAGATGAAATTATGGTCCTCTACTATGATCCCTTGTCCAAAAGAGAATCAATGGAGTGGTGTAAACTGGTGAAGAAATGCCTCTAAAGCCCAAGGCCACTCAGTCTACCAAGATGATCATGGCCACAATCTTTGGCACTGTGAAGGAATATTCTTCATTGACTTCAAGGAGAGGAAAACCACAGTAAATGGGGAGTACTAGTGGCCTGCTGCACAGACTATGTGCTTCCATCAAAGAGAAAAGGCAAGGAAAGCTGAGTGGTGGTGTGCACCTTCTTCAGGACAATGCACCTGTGCACACAGCTCTTGTTGCAAAGGAAACTGTGAAGAAATGTGGCTTCAAGGAGATCAACCATCCACTCTACAGCCCAAATCTAGCTCCCAGTGGCCATTTCCTCTTCTCAAAAATACAAAAAGGACCTTGGAGGAGGAAAATTTAAGCGTGACGAAGAAGTGATGGATGCTGTTTATGCCCATGACAAGATTTCTGACTATTCTTTTTTTTTGGTGGGGGGGTTGAAATGTTATTTCAAAGATGTGAGAAGTGTATTCAATAAAGGGTAGCCGTATTGAAAAGTGAAATATAGTTTTTATCTTTATCATACCTAAAAAAATCGTTAGGCCAGAAACTTATGGACCTACCCTTGTACTTTAAAACAAAGTAAATGGTTTAAACATTCTTTAAAATAGTTGTCAAATTCACTGTTTTATGTTTAATTAAAGTGCTAAAAAAATACAATTCTGCTTCTGATGATGATAGGAGTGTCAAATATCCATGAGCAATGGTTTAAAAACTAATCCTTTACAGACTTGGTTCAGATGTCAAAAATTCATTATTTGTATTTTTGTATGTATTTCTATCAATTTATCACTCAAGTGGAATATAAGTATACTGTAGATTTTATTTCTATTTATGAGCCTTTTTATAATCAGCAGTTACGCTTTGATGAACCCATTTAGTACAAATCTTTGAATATTCTGTTGATATCGATACTACTGACAGAGATATGAAATTACAGAGTTGTTTGATTGCTGTTTGTGATTGCAGTGTGCAGATGTCCAGAATGACAAGTGTTTATATGCACCACCATCATACACAGCTTTAAACAACTCCAAATGCTGATGACAGTCTAATTTTCTGCCAAAATAAATTCAGTTGCTCCTCACTGGTTACAACACATATCACATAGATACTCTATTTTGAGAGTTAACGGCATCACTGCCACATAGGAGAAGATGAAACTATACAAGATGGTGTGAGAAAGTTCAGAGATACTAAGCATCAATATATTGCATTTTTCCAAGGCAAAATGGGCAAGAGATACAATGTGTTGCATTATGCCCTTCACAGGCAGAATGTACTGCTTTCAGCACTAAATTTAAAGGAACTGTACCTCATGGTGACCCAGAAAGTATGCTGGTTTAAAGACAGGTGACTCCTTGGTGAGACAGCATTTTAGACCTAGGTGAGAGGTAAGTAAGTCTTGCATTATTTCAAGACGTGCTGTATTGCTCTCCTTTAATGCTGTAAATTTTTCTTCTTCATCTTCATATTGGGTGGGGTCCAGCTCCAAATGGATTTGAGAGAATACTGCACATCCATTTCCTAAGCCCACCTTTGCCAAGAGTAATGAAGGAGTGTGCCATGTTTCTTCAGTACCAAGAACTTGCACTTTTAGAGTATGCGGCTGGTTCTCCTTATCCAACACCTCTACTGAGGATGGCATTTGTAGAGCCCTAGAATTGGGTATTTTAAAATTAGCAAACTTGACAATAGGGAACAAATATCTAATCTTTCTACTTCTATCCTAATGATCTGCAATTAAGATGTATCACATGTGACATTATAAGCTTTATATCTGAATCTTTCACTTATATAAACTATTTCAATGGTAATAACATACACATTAAATACTAAACCATTCTTTCCCAAAATGCAACAATAAGTAATTCACAATCTAACTGTACATGATAATCAGTTTTTTTAAATGTAGATGCAATTTGATGTATGTACAGTATAATTAATAGGGGATAAATGAGTTCCAATTTATGCATATAGGACCCTAAGTATCACATTACCAGATTTGTTGGACAATTTTGACATGAACCTAAATTATTTTCAGAACCTCAGAAATGTTTGATCCACAGTGTTTTAATGTTTGCAATTAAGGAATGTGGTTGAATATGAACTGGTGAAGATTTAAATTATCCGCTATCAACGAGAACTTTCTTGTATTATAATTATCACTTTTATGTTCAAATAATGTTTGTATTTAGCTTTCACTGTAATTCTGGACCTCTGTGGTTGCTGATACATATCAACTGATGTCTTTTGATTTAAATAAAAATAACAGTTGCTGAGGTGAACATTTTTTTTTTAGTGATATGCAGATAAAACACCATTTACAAACATTTCTGAACACTAATAGCTTACAGAAAGCTGAAGAAATTGTAACTCAAAAATTCCTATAGCAATAGATTCTTAACCAATTAATGATGTTTAATATTTATATCTTACTAACAGTTTATCTTATGTATTATGCTTGAATACTTTGTAAAACTGTATATCATAATTATAGTAACATAAATGCAAAAGATTTACATGAAAGCCTGGGAGTAACACATACAAGTAAACTGTTGCTAGTAAGGTTGCCAGAGATCAGGAAAGGAAAGGAAAAGCAGAATGCACATCAGAAATGTTGTGTATTTAAACAAGTTAATAAAGTTTACATACACATACATAACACTACCATTTAAATAAGAAAAGATAACTAATGAATGCAAAAAAAATATTACACAAAAATGTACAAATATTTTTCATTTGGACAATCCATTATCAGCATGTTTTATCTGCAAATACTTCCACATAAAAATCACTACAGAATTCATTATAACTGAAATATATGAACAATTCATGCCTCAAATCAGCTGATATTCTGTTTTTTTATCTCTCCATTTTATGACCACCACAGTAAAAATTTTCTCCATAAAAGCATTGGATGGAAAATGCTAAGTAAGAATTTAACAAGAATTAAGATTAATTGATATCATTGTATGATTCAGTTGAACCACTCTTAAAGCTTCATTTACTTCTCATAAATGTTCTCGTAAACGGTTCCTTACATTTATGAAAAGTAAGTGAAGCTTTAAGAGTGCGTAGTTCAACTGAATCATACAATGATATCAATTAATATGATTAGCTTCACTGTGTAAGTTCCAATTACATTTAAGAATTAAGATATTTGTTTAATGTTGTTGCATCTAACAAATCTATAACATATATCCACCTATCTGATAAAAGCAATGAACTCATTTTTTCCTTTTTCTTCCACTTGCACACATGCTCATGACATCAGAGACACTGCCACAGGTGGGTGAGGTCATTAAGGTGCAGAGTCATGAGCAGGAGATCTAGGATTCGATCCCTAAAAGGACCATCCTCCCTGACTGAGGTTTTTTGCTGGGGAGGTACATTAAATATAGGTCTGGATTGCTTCCTTCTTTAAAAAAAAATTCTTTCATTTCAAGGTATCATCAGAGACCATTGCCTGTGATAACTAGTAACTAAAATAGCATTAAACACTGTTAATGAAATAAATAAATAAATAAAATTAAAAAAGAATCTGACCACTATATTCATTAACAACTGTGCTTTGCACAGCAAGGAATGTTTTCAGAAAAGGTGATTTCCAATGCTACAGATTGTTAATAAATGGGGAGCATTTTGAAATTGGATATCTTGGACAATTAAGCTAAAAACAGAAGTGTACTGTTAATGATTAGAACTGTAGGCAAAACAAAGCGAGAAAAAATGGAATTTTTTAAAGTTATTTTTATTGATAACAAAGTAATAAAATATCCTTACCAATTATCAAGTTTATAGTTTTTGGACTTGTTTAAAAGAATTAAAGTAATAATGTTATATAAAAATGCTTTAAATCTAAATTTAAAAACTGTATACTAATAGCTCTTTTCAGGAATGTTTTTTAAAGTTTTAGAAAAACCGATAATATCAGTATAATATAACCTTTTAGAATCCCTTGAAATTAGTCGAAATATCAAAATGGAATTGGCAAAGGAAAGTTCTTAATTAAACCCTATAAGAATTTCTTGAGAATATTTGTCCATGTTAGAAAAAGAAAGAAATATAGACAGAAAGAAAAGTGACCTATTTCTGAATTTATCAGAAGCTTTCAACTTTTTAAATCATGATATATTATTAGAAATTTATATACAAGATATGCCATAAAAATTCCAATACTGACAAAATTTAGAATTTAACACAATGATACTTTGATAACTATCATAAATCAAATTGTTTGAAAAACTCCTTTCCTAGCTTCAATTGCTGAAGATCTTTAGCACCATATGTTTTATATAACTTTGACCATATCTTAACTGTTATAATTATGATAGCTGGAGTTTTACTTTGAGTTGACCTTTTTGGCATCTGGGGTAATTTGGTGGCATTCTGATGAACATGAATATTGAGCTTTTTGCTTCCAAAATTAAATGCTGCTCAAACTTTTTTTATATAAATCCTCTGCCAGATCTTCAAATATTTTGATTTTGGACCAGCTCTTAACAACTAAGAGAGAAAAAATTATTAAGCTGTTAACAGAGCATTTAATATGTTATTAATTCAACCACTCTCTAGTACTTTCCATAATTCCCTCAGTTGTAAGCTGCCATACATCTTTTCTAAATCTATAAATAATAAATAAATTATAATTAAACTGAACGGCATCCAACTGTTTAAAATAAAAACAGTTACCTGTGTTAATTTACCAGTTTAAAATTCGTTATATTCAGCTTCCATTTCTTGAGTTTGTTCTTCTAAAAGGTATTTAAATAGTCTTAGATAAAAGGAGGCTTTTAACAGTGATAATAGTGTTAGAGATTCAGTTTAATAAATAGCATGTTAAAAGTAAATTATTTTCACTTTTTCTAACTAATAAATTAGGCACAGGTCCTACTTTCAATAATAGATTATTTTGCTAAAGAAATAGAACATTAAATAACTTGGATATGCATTTTATTGACAAATGTACAGTGTTTAAGAAATATTACATTTACGGTGAAATTGTTAGAGTTACTTTATTAACATAGTAATATCGTCCAATCAGAAACCCAAACAGGACCAATTGACAAGCAGATTAGATGATAGATGAGACTATTTGGTCCGATATAAAACTTTTAACACATTTAATTCCTATAGCATTGTTTTAAAATAGCAAATAATAAGGAATGAAGAGAAAAAATCTTAACTAAGCACTGGAATGCTGCTATATATGTTATTCCATTATAACTCCTTAAAGAACAGTTTTTCTTGACTGAATTTTAAATTGTATCACCTATGTACTTACCTTCCTGAAGAGCTGGTTGATTGTGAAGGATCACCAGGCATACGAGGTTCCCGAGGAGAGAAGCGTGTGTGAGCTGGAGAAGCTTGGTAACAGAAGATGTGATGCATCATGCGCACTTGTTTCCACTGTGCATATGAGAATCGTACCAACTCCCTCTCACGAACTTCTGCTGTACGGAATGTTGGCAATACTAGATACAGGAAATCTGAGCACAGACATAGAATACGTCCTCCTTCTAAGAGATAATTCATAAACACTTGTGCTAGCACATCTGACACTGTACCACACACTACCAACAACACCGTATGATATGCCCATGGTGAAGTCAACAGAGACTCCTTGCCCACAATATAGATAGTGTACCTGCAACAAAATATTTTATTGTAAACAAAATGAATAACACAAACAAGAAGAGCATATAGTATTCCACATTTTTTCTTTTTGAGTTGAAAAGTTTTACTTACAGAATAGAACACACAAACAGGTAACTATGCAAATGAGAATGACCATATTGGCAGTTATCATTATTGCTGCTTTTACATATATTATCATCATGCTCATTCTATTCTTAGCCAGCATCAAAGCAAGCAAAAGATTTTTAAGCTCACCCGCTTGTCAGCAGGATGATTTATATTTCAAAAGAAGCAATGCTGCAAAATATCCCTTTTTCTCCTCCTCTTCTTTCTCGTTTGTTTTTGTGCTCAGGCTAGAGAAAATACATTTTTAAGGAGGTTGGGGGGAAGCAGTAAATGTTTGACTACAACACAAAGGTTGCCAGCTAGGGATCAAATGAATGCAGTCACCCTTTTTGCAAGCATATATATTATTTTCTAACGCTCACTTCTTTAAATGTTCCCTTTCTTCACTGTTTTTTTTAAAGGAACCTTTCCATGGGCAAATTGAAAAACTAGCCATCATACAGGAAAACAGCTAAATTAACTGACTTACAAAAATATCGACAGTTATTAGGAGATAAATGAGAGAAAATATGCCACAACACAAAATTAATCCACAGCTCATCCAGAAAATTAGCTGTAGCAGCTGTCATATTGTTGACAGGGTATAAATATATGACAAAACATGTAATCTAAATATTTATCAGTCTCTAAATTACCCCCAATTTTAAGGGTTAATGAATTAAAAAAACCTATTTTAAATGCCCTTTATCTACCTATTTCAACAACATTTATGAGAAATATTAGAGCATGAAAATGCCGCTCACTCACACATTCATTATTTTAATGAATTTTAATCCTGTTTCAATTTTCCTTCTTTGGTCGGTTGTTAGGATCCAAGATTCACTGTCATAGGGAAAGTAATGCATTTGAGTATGGTGCTATATCCATGAAATTTCTTAATATTGGCAGGCAATGTGTCAAAATTGCACAATTTTAAATTTTAAGCTTAATTATATTTGTAAAATCTTCAGACAAGAGTGAATTATTACAACTTTCAGCATGATCATCAAAAAAGAAGTTAAGTGGGTAGAATAAAATCAGTTCAGAATCATTTAACCATTACCAGGTATCACAAAATTTGTTAGCATGAAAACTTGCTTAATAAAGTTAAAATGAACAAAAAATTAATCCTAACAGCAATATATGATTTCTTAAGCAAATGTACATCTGTCCTAGTAGTTTAGTGATAACTTTACTTACCTCATAGACCCAAGGTCATGTATTCAACCCAACTAGGGTCAATGGATTTTTAGTGCATAAGTGTCCTAAGTATGGGTTGCTTTGTAAGAAATTTGCTTCAGAAGAGAAGTAAAGTTGTTAGTCCTGTGTCATGGATTTACAGCATGTAAAAGAGTCTCAACCCTGAAAGAAGAGGCCTCTGAGCAAAATTTATTGAATGCTTAACACCCTCAATTGAATGGAATGCTAATGACCAAAGCAGAGTCCTAAAATAAAATAAAGGTAACTTACCTTAACCAAATATATATCAGTCAATATCAAGTTTCCTGATAACATATTATGAGCTGCCATTTAGTCCCTTATGTTAATTACATATCATTTAACTGGAACCTCTTATACTTTTTGTATATTTTTTTCCCCTCGTTAAATTTGAAAGAAATGTAGTTAAAGGTAAACCACTAACCACAGTTTATAAGAGTAATAATCTATGAGTCAATATGTTAATTATGTCATTTGTTGCATGTTTAATTCAAGAATCACAAATTAGGCATGTCAACAATCAGTTTTTTTATATATGTATAACTTACACGTTTCATTTAATTATACCCAACATTTTCAACACAGATATTTCTGTTAAGTTGCAGCAACCAACCCCATCTCATTATATAGAGATATAAAAACTTACTTAGCAGTAACACAAGAGATATGGTCAAAAGGATATAGCTAGTCATAAATATCCACACTAAATTAAAAATTTTGGAAGTAGAAGACCAAACTTCATTCAAGAAATCAACATTTTTGAAAAGTTTGGAATTGCTAACTCTATTTTTTGTTCAATAATTAAGGAAATTTGAAAAACATAGTTAAAGCTGTGCAGTGGAATTAACAAGATGTGATGGGGATGATTTATGGAAAGGGAATTAATTTGATTGATTGGTAATGCTGTTCCTTTCCTGACAATATTATTAATGCTGACTTAGTTTTGCCTCGGCTGAGACTCTTCTGTTGGATATTTTTGTGGTCTTCTTGATTACCATAGGGGAAGGAGTGAGAAAATGAACCAGTAGATTAACAAGATATGCAGTGTTATGATATATAGCACAATTTATTATCAAAGTTTGTTCCACATAATGAGACACTGTTACTCCTTGGAGAATTTCTTGGGCAATATGTGCTACTTTAGCACTATGGTGATCAAGTCAAGTGTTAACTAACTTGATACAACTATAATGCTTAACTTGATAAAGACTGATCCTGAACTACTAATCCTGAGATGCAACCAAACTAACTAATACTGAAATGCCACTGAACTTAATAATCTAAATTCTAAATTGAAATATAGACAGTCATGTAAGGATGCATTTGTAAAGCATGGAATGCTAACTATCTACCCTCTCTATGTGTGTAAGTCTATATTATGCAGTGAATTTTATAAAAAATAATGAGATTCATAGCTATAACACTAGAAATAGTAAAGAGTATCATAGGTATGCTTATAATAAACAAATAGTATGTAAGGATGTAAATGTAAGAGGTACCCTTTGTACAATAAATTGCCACCAGAGATTAAATCTGTAGAAAAATCAAAATTTAAGTATCAGTTGAAAAAATACCTTGTAAACAGAAGTTTATATTCATTGGATGAACTGTATTCAATTGTAATCTTAACAATATTTATAGGTAAACTATTTTGTAACTCTCGCAAACATGTACTAAAACCTTGTTCTAAGAATAAGCTATGCTTTGTTACTCTAGTATTTTGACAATGTCTGAAACTTATATAAATGAGTCTATTGACAGCGATAAATTTTATCATCATCATCATCATCATCATCATCTCTGAGATGCAACTGAACTCGGCTAGCTCTGAGATGCAAGATGCAACTGACTACTCCTCAACTGATAAAGCCCTTTCACTGAACTAAATTGATAATCTTTCACTGATCATTAGCCACAAATTACAAGCATAAATAAACATGGCAGTCTATCGGTCTACCGAAGCTATCAATATTCTTTTAAAATATGATTCAAGAAAAATCTAGAATATCATCTTTCAACTTTGCTTTACTAATTCCCTCCAGTCCTTTTCTGCTATATTATTGGTTACCTGGACTATATGACTTTTAGCATGTAGCTATCAACTGAAGCTGCTAGCTTCTTCCCCTTGAGAGGTTATGGGCTTGTTTCTCTCCCCCCCCCCTGTATGTTTTTTGCTCTTGTCCTTACATAATATGACAAAAACACAGCTGTACATGAAATAAACATCTTTTTCAAGGACGCTGCTTTAGAAATTTCTCCAGGAAATATTGGCACCATTTTGCTTGGGTCCTGTATACAAATATTGTTTATGATGGGCAATAAGTTTCTCTGTTCTGTTTTAAAGTCAAGAACAGAAAATAAGGAGTGTTTCTGCCCTGGTAAGAAAATCACATCATACACAAGATTTCAATACATGTACAGAAGATAGAAGATACCATACTCATAACTATAAGGAAGTTAAATAAAATTAATTACTATAATAACTCTAATTTAACTGGGGGTGACAGCTCATAAATTCTGCCTCAGCTGCTTCATCAGTTCCTGGAAACAAATCTAAATGACTTTGTAGCCCTAAGTATGATTTTTAGAATGATTCAACCATATTCAGCACATTTCTAATTGGATTTATAATATGAGCAAAAACAAATGAGAGTACTGCCAAAAAGTTAGATGTTAATTTCAATCATTCCAATGGTTGGTTCTATTGGTTCCAAATGAGACATTAAGTTTAATCATTACTTATTTATAGTAAAGCAAACAAACGTGACAAGAAGATGCAAAAAATTGGTTACAAGAATCAGACGAGTGAGGAAAAAATGTGCCATGTGTGATTATTCAATGTGATTGAAACAGAATTTTTAACAATGTTTCTGCAATTTACATATTAATAATAAAAGGTGTGATTGTGTAGCTCACAGAACATAACATTTTACTGTTGTCTTTGTATGTAATGCAGAAGGCAGAAAAAATCCTGTCCATGTATGAGCTACAAATTCAAAAACCACACTGCTTTAAAAGCATATACATGGATACTCTACTTCAGGTTGCTGTGCTGAGTCAAATTCGAATTATACTATGTCCATAAAGGAGAAGCAGCAAAGGACCACCATGCATTATCAATTGATGGCATCATATTATGATGACTTTGGATCGCTGTCTGTCACTTAAAAATTAAGTAATGCAGGTTGCAAAATTCTAGTTTGACTCATCAGTGATAGCCACTCCTGCTCTATTTTGCACCTATGCTCACTATAAAAAAGTTTGAATTGATAGCTCATTTCCTAAGTCTTCATTTTAAAGATGAATAGTCACCCAGAACATTCATATTCATCTGGCATTAAACATATGTACAGTTCTCACTGTACATGATCTACACCTAATCAATTTTCTTCTCTAAATACCATAAAGTGATCTTCAATCTTTGGAAAGGCATTAATGCTCCTATTAAGAGAGTTTGTAACAAGCATTTGTGATTGCTGCAATTTGCACAATTGAAAATAATACAGCAGCCTCTCAAAGTGGAATATGCTTGATGCAATGAAAGTTACTACCACATTCTAGGAATCAGCATTGTCACACTTTATGCAGGACTATTTTAAGAGAGCCTGGAAATACAGTTGTAGTTTCAGTTTCATGAATTGCATAATGATATAGATACCACTTCAGCTTATGAAGAAATATTCTGCAAGATAATTGAAATCATTTTATGATATAGCCGAACTACACACTCTTATGCTTCACTTACTTGTCACTATTGTAGACCGGTTTCGAGAACAGTTGTTCTCATCATCAGTTCAAATCTCGGAGATTTGAACTGATGATGAGAACAACTGTTCTCGAAACCGGTCTACAATAGTGACAAGTAAGTGAAGCATAAGAGTGTGTAGTTCGACTATATCATAAAATGATTTCAATTATATGATTGGCTTCACTGTGAACGTTCCAATTAACATTTTTAGTTAATTCTGCAAGATGTTTTTAATTCTGTTATTACAAGTTTCAGGAATTTTTTGTGTAGATGATGATGATGTCATATATGCTTCATGGAATAGGGTGTGCAGGTGCATCTGAGATGCATGAACTGTCATCAGAAAAAAAAAGTGAGGAAGGCAATATCATTCTGCTTATCCTTTAAATGCCTTGGACATGTTAGAATGTTTTTGCTGTAACATCCAAAGTTGCTGTTGGATTTACAGAAGGTGTTGACGCTATAAGTAACAACAAAGTATTCATAGACTTAGAAACTCTATTAGGTTTAATTTTATAAATATAATAGACAGAAATGATGAAATAATAAACTTTATAGACAAGATTAATTTATTGATTTTTAAATTCAGAAAAAAGGGGGAATGTCCATCCTCATTCCATACTCTTGTATTCTCCCTTTTTAATTTTTTATATTAAAATACAGCTACAGTTTATTTTAAAATACATACAAACAGTAGTTTTTATGTAAATTACTGAAAAAAAATTAGCCTGAACAAAGTGTTCAATGCTTTTTATAATAATGTGATTAAAGATGAAATTTTCTTTTGCTCTTGTACTTTTTATGTACACTGTACACCATCCATCATACCTTGTTCCACTTTAGTTCTTTTCAATAGCTTCCTTTAATGTCTTATTAGCAACATTAAAAAGACCAAGTGCAGTTTTCTTTACTTCTCTTTATCTTTCAGAATGTTAAGACACTTCAATATATCTACTCTCATCTCTATCTTTCTGTATGTTTTCTTTCATTTCTCTAAGACTTCTTTCCTTTCCCATCCTTACCATCTCTTGCTCATTCTTATCTTATAAGTATGCATAGTATTTCATGTAGGCCACTTTTGCACTTGCAATTTACTTCTCACAGTTTGGAACCAAATGAGGTGAATTATTATAACTTTTTTTACATCTGTTGCAATCATAATGGCATTTAAGAGTCCTCTTTGCTAATGATGTGTGATCTTAGGTAGGTGCCATCCAGAAACAATCTAATTTTTTGTCAAGAATCAATCCTGGATTCTTTTGGCAAATAAATCTTAAGCTGCAAATGTTTCCACTCATCAATCAATAAATCCTAAGGAACAGATACCAGCATATCTTTAGCAGCAGTTAAAATATCTTTGAGGCTTTTCTTCAGTGCAATATTTTGCAGTGACAACATGCAAATGCCTGCACTAGTTCTGAAAGACACTGGAGTTCTGTAATGAGGTGTTTGCAGCAATTATATAATGGCCTTGAATAGCTTTCAGACAATGCATCATATCAATGTCTCATCTTCTTAATTTTTTAGCCAGTACATACATCAAACTTTGGCTTTTTAAGGGGTAAAAGGTTTTCCTGTCATCGATTTTAAACCCAAAACCAGTGCAGTAACTTTTGTATACTGATGGAGTATATTCTTATTCAATCAGAGTACACATGAGCATCATCAATTAACAGCAGTATAATCAATGTAAATTTGCATCCACCAATGTCACGTTGATCTTTGAATGCAATATACTCCCATTTGCTTTCTCCAGAAAACTTTTCTGCAGATGACATGATACCTCTCGACCATTTGCATGAGACCAATACCTTAAGTTATCTTAAGTTTTTTTTCCCCTTCCTCATTTGTGGTTTCATCATACCCAACACAGTAACAGACTGAAATTAATCACTCATCTTGTCTTTGAAATGAGCAACTATAGCACCAGTCAATAAATAATGCACTCTTTTGGAACTTAACCTCATTTCTTTGGAAACATAAAATTAAGTATTTCTTCTACCTTGGCATGATGAAAATGTAGTTACTTGTCATTATTTTCAAATCCCACATAAGCTCAGTGTTACCTTGTCTCTTGCAGAATACAACTGCTGATCCCATGCAGACATTTTATGGTCTGCATCCATTTCCTGAGAACTATAAGAAGAAGCAATTCTCACTGCAGTCCCAAAATTCTAAGATTGTCTCTTATACTTAGCACTCTTGCAAAACCCCAAATTTGTAACTCTTAAAGGTCATGCACACTTGCTCTCTTTTATGTCCACCAATATCATTACGCTGCCAATCACTTAAAAATGTCACCTTCCAAATTTGTTATTTACTTTTTATTCTTAAAATATTTAGAGTGAGAGAGAACAAATTAATATCACAATTATATCTGATTGGTTTGAGGAAGCTTGAAAGAATCGTATAACCAACTGCTTTCAGAAAACAAACATTTAAGCAACATCAAACTAATTAGAAAATGTACCTAATATATTTCTGATGATATCTTTCACCAAGCACAGCTTTCTAATAAGGTCAGAAAGAAAAAGAATCTGCTTCCTTAGATATCCTATTTATTTTCATTTTTAGAAAAGATACATGAACAAGACTAATCATCCTGAAAGTGAAAAGGGAAATTTTTCCTCCATTTAGATATAAATTTATATTACTTCAAGCTTAAAAATCTTTATGGATTAAAGCTTACCTTAATCTGATTTGGCTAAAAGGTTTGAAGAATTACAAGCTTCTATATGGTATTCTTGAAAGAAAAATCTTCAACTATTTTAAATGGAAAAATACAAATAGAGCACATTGTATGCAAATTACTCCAAAATTATAGAACAAATTGATAAAATAATAACATAATAGACACATCTCAAATATGAGGGTGATTCAGAAAGTAAGTTACATTTTATTATTCCCGGGCAAGAAACTTCATTGATCAAGGCATTACAACTATACGACACATATACCACACTATTTTTTAACATAATCACTCATTTTTTTATTACCTGACAACAGAAATAAACTCTAGCTTGATTTCGGACAAAGACATGACTATTGTCTACTGAACTACCCAGCTCCTGTGCATTTTCTATACAGTCACTCTGGGTTACTGAGAACCTGCAGCACATCTTCTTGCTTGTCTCCCTTCCAATCAGCTTTAGTCACTTCTGTACAGCTTTATCCACTGCTGGCACCCTTTCAACATGGCTAAACACGACATTGCATTTGGCCCATGCACAGTAAAAACTTCACTATGAATCTCCATATAATCAAGATGTTTTGCCCAGAAAAATTGTACTGATCTTCTAACTTCAATCTTGGAGTATGATTCCACTTGATGAGCCATTTGTACTCATGTTATGATGCACTTCTTCTCTGCATTACAACGAATGTGGTTCTATAGAAAGATATGAACATGAACTTTGCACAGGCACCAGCCTTTATGCACAATGCTGTCAGACTAGAACAAGTGTAAATTATTTTTTATATTCTCCTTCTAACAGACTATATTAAACTTATTTTTAAAAAATAGATTTATAAAGATTAATATATCAGTTGTTAGGTCTTCATATTTGAACTTTTCTCCAGAGAATGACTTGGGATTATTTTTACAGTTACTTACACCTCTTTACAGTATTGTGATATGTGTATATATGCACCTCTTAACAGTATTGTGATATGTGTATATATATACACCAGTCTTCTGGGCGGTAAGGCCGTGGTCCAATGGGATTCTTCTTTTTCTTCATCTTTTCAGACTCATTTCTCATATTTGACAACCAACCATGAAATTCTATGTTCTATATATTGTGGTAGTCTGCAATAAAATATCTACTGGTATATAATTTGTATTTTAAATCTTAATTTCTGAGTCATCTAATTTTTCAGTTCCTAAATTTGCATTAATGAAGTTTTACAATACCAGCAAAACTTCTAATGCACTTGTTGAACTTTTCTAACATACATGGTGAATAAAAAATCTTAAACTTACAGTACAATAATTTAAAGTGTATAATTTATAATGTGAATAATTATAGGCATTACACAATAGTAAATTTCTTCAACAGGAAGGATAATGTATTTCTTTGATAACAGCAACATTATTTTCATATTATTCACATTATTAAATAGATATTCAATATTTATAACTGCAAGTGAATTTATGCAGAAAATTATGGAAGGTTTAAAATACAATAAGGAACTCAGGTAATTTTTTTTATTTGACCAACATTTTGTTGGATCAGATACATTAAACATGTTAAAGATGCTAAAATCATGTAATAACAGATTTGGTTTATTTATGGATGCTCTTTAACACCTCAAGTCATTAGCATTCCATTCAATTCAGCACATGAAAAGGTCGATCAATTCTGCTCAGAGGATTCTTCAGGTTTGAGGTTTTTTTTCGTGTCGTAAATCTACAACAGCGGATCCACAACTTTACTTCCCTTATGAAGGAAGCCATACTCAGGACTTATAGATGCAAAAAAATCCATTGATCCTGGCCAGGATTGAACTCACAATCTTGGGTTTATGAGACAAGCATGGTTACCAATAGACTATAATGACCAACTAGTCGATGAATGAAAAAATTAGCAAGCTATAAGTCCATCCTGAAAATAAGCTGATGAGAGGATTTCAACTAGCCTAGTTGAATGTGCAGGATTCTGGTACTGGCTAATGTCACTTGAATCATACAATAAACTAAACTTGCATAATCCTGTATAGTCAGATGCCAAACAAACCTATATATAAACCAAAACTACCAAAGAGTGGTACAGCAAAAGCAAATTGTTATTCTTTGCTATTCATTACATTTTTATATTTTTATAATTTTTATATTTATCTGTGGTTTTTACACAAAGCATATGAGCTAGCTAGGATTTCAAATCATTGTTCAATTTGAAAAAATTCCTTGGGAGTCATATCTGATCCTTGGCTTACCTTGCAGATACCCTGACCATTTAAGCCATGGTCCCTGCCCAGTCACATGTGTGAATTTCTCACATTTTAGTTCATTCCACAGACTTTGCATTTCATTACAGAAATTTTTTCTTTTATTTCTATAACATGAGTAGAATATTTGAGTACCTTAGGCCTTTACACTATAAGGATTAATTTATCTTATATGTGGTTTTCATGCTAGTATTTCAAATCTGAGTCAGAATGAAAAAATTCTAAGATCACAGCTAGAACTTGAACCATAAAGTCTTTGGCTTTTGATGCCATAATGAAATATTCTTTGAAGTCTATAGCATATATTAACTAAAATGGAAGAAGTCTCCAATGCCGGTTGGAGTACGAAAGCTAAATGATTAGTGCAACAGCATTTTTTTATGTGATTTATTTATGGATACTCTTTAACATCTCAGGACATTGTGCCCCATTCAATTCAGCACATGAAATGGCTGACAAATTTTGCTCAGAGGCCTTTTGAGGTATTTTTTCATGCCATAAATCTACAACAAGGGACCCATGGCTTTATTTTCTTTTCGAAGGAAGTCATACTTAGGATATTTATGCCTAAAAAATCCATTGATCCTGATCAGGGTTTAGGAGGCAAGTAAGGTATCACTACACCACCAGGACTGATTAGTGCAACAACATGGTACTCCAAGAACTATAAGAGATACACATTTTCTTATGGCACCATCGGAAACAGTTTTGGAAGAATACCACAGAGCTTTCACTCTAGCAGCTGCTAAAAATGTTCATTTTTATGAATTTGCTGACAACTGCTATCATGATAATTTCAGATAATTTTAGTGCTGATTTTTTTTTTTTTTTTTAATTTTTAAATGTGACCTCAACAAACAAGAATGCCTGGAAAGATTGCAAAAAGTGTTTTCAGACTTTATTCCTCCACTTACCCAGTGAAAGATGGGTTACGGTAGACAGGAAGAATCACCCTGAAAATTTAGGAATATACAGAGCATTCAAAAAAGAGAATGATTCGAGTGATCTACAGGCAGAGAGAGAAGGCATTCACTACAGGTCTTTGAAACCCCTGGCAAATACTTTCATGAGAGGAAGCTTTGTTGCTATATGGATACTCCATAACTATAAACTCCATAATTGTAGCCTATTTAACAGTTTTTGATTAGACAATGAATGTTTGAGTGATGTTAATCAAACAATGAAATGTAACAGTGTAAATATACAGGACAAACTTAACTATGGCAAAAGATTTTAAACCAAATTATTGGTTGTTATACTGGATCAGCCCATATAACTTTTATCCAGGAAAGTAGATATTTTGATTGAAAAAGAGTGGAGACTTACTATGAAGAAATTATTGCAAATGCATTCAAAGAATCTTTATGAAAAAATTCATTAAATTTCTGGAAGAGGTAGTATTGTAATAATTGACAGTGCCAATTACCAATTCTGTCGTGACAGCAAGTACATCAATTAAGATATTACACTGGCTAGACAGAAACAATAATGGCCTCTCAACCAAACAAGTGTACAACTTTTAGTATATAAGCAATTCTAAAAAACCAACCAAAACAATATGAGCTAGATCAGTTAACCAACAAAAGAATATATCAAATATAGATTTCTTTCTTACCACCGTCATTTCAGTCCAATACAATTTTTATGGGCTCAAGTAAATGGAAATGTTGCTTTTACTTCCACTGATGTAGAACAGCTTATGAGTGAGGAATCTGATAAGAATATAGTACACTAACACAAGAAGATTAAGCGTCCTGTGTAAGACATGCAGAAAAAGTGACAGATGACTTAGATGGTGATGGGGGAAGGTTAAAACTGACAAAAGTGATATGGATGATTTAAAAATGGGCAGTGAAGATGACTAAGATGAATCATTGCATAAATTCCAAACAGATTTTTTTTAATTGTGTATAATATCCATTTTTACTGCCCAGGCATCCTATAGTTATGATCAGCTATTATAACATAAATTAATTGTTACTGTTAGTCCTGCTAAAGTTGCATTTTTATTTTTTACAATATAATACTATCAATTGTAGAGAATTAAGACTTAAAAAATGTACAGATTATTTAACTACATAGACACGAATACAATGGTGAAACTCCATGGCCATGAAGTTAGCATTAAGGCCACCATCTATGAGACAGCACATGGAAAATAGATAAACACATTAAAAACCACATATACCTCAAGACTTGAACCCATGGCCTTCAGGACCAATTACTCTCCAATATCAGCATGGGTACTAGGGAGTCATATTATATATGTAATTAATGACACTATTATGCTTGTAATAATGCTTATTGCAATATTATAATTTAGTTTAATGAAGTGAAACTCATAAAACCCTATTTTTACTTTTGCAAAGATTTTGACAGGCCCTTTTCATTTTTTCATCTTAGCTTTTATGTGCATTATATTATTGAATATATTATCAGCTGCACTATGCTAGTTTTAAAACAATATTATTTAATTTCTTTTTAATACAGAAATGTTAACTGCAAGTTGTTGCTTGTCTGTTTCAAGTCACACTGGTATGACACACTGATGTCTGATTGGTGTAGGTCAAGAACCAAGTAGATTGAACCAGGTGCGATTCTACCATAAGATCACATGATAATTGAAAATGAAAAAGACATTAGTTAATATTTTCTTAATTTTCTTTTAAAAAGTATTCCCTTTTCTTTAAGCACCACTGCGTAGCATTTACTGGAATGTTTGACAAGAATAAGCAACATAGTTACAAGTTTTTAGAGCCAATCTGCATGTTTTGTACTTGCCTTCTGAATCTAAATAGAGTAGTATAGTTTGACATGTCTATATAGACTTAATGTCACGATGAATTTGTGACCACATATCTCCAGAAAGTACGCACTTTTGAAACCAGTAGACGTCACCAAACTATTAGCTGTCACACTGAGAAATAATATGACTAACCCCCAATGCAATGAAATGTAATTTTATTTAAATTGTCACAGGAAAAAATAATAAAAATAGTAAATAAACACTGTGGAGTTCACTCTAATGAAAGCCAGAAACATTAAGTTTCTCCACAGGAAATTAAACATAAATGTTTCATACCAAGTTCAATTCTGTGGCTATGTGCATGAATCCCATAACCCACACAAACATGGTTTTGAGAAAATTTCATTTTATGTTAAGAGAATTATATGGTCTCTAATGGAAAGATGGACACTTTTTCCTTCTATTGTGGAAAATTTGTAGAATTTCAGTAATTGCCATTTGGGATAATAGATTAAAATTAGATATAAAATAAGTGGTGAACCCATTATATAAAAATGTACAATTTGAGATTTGCAAGGTTCATGCGGTGCCATAGAATAAAATTATAAAATCTCATGTACCCCTCTTATTTTAGAACCATGAGCCACCAATGATTTGAATTGCATTATAATGAAATAAATCTGAATATGACTCATTTCTACTTACTTGTGCCTCTGCAATGTTGCTTGAAGAACAGCTTTCACGTTTTCCGCGGTGATGGAGCTCTCAGAGTATACCAATATATTAGGTGGTTTTATGTTTTCAGTGATGGGCAATTTTGCTTCTGGTTTATTGGCTGGTCTTGGAGCAAATCTGTTGTTCAAAGCATCACCATCACCCTGCTGCAGCTGTTTTTGTACTGGCTCCTTGGATACTACAGTCACAGGTGATGGAACAGGCTGATGAGACGTGACAGAGACCGTGCTAGCAGAACCCAGGGAACAGAATGAGTCGCTGCTCTTCGACTCCCTGTCGGGACAACCGACAGTGCATCACAATAGCAAATGAAATAAATAAACCATTTTATGATGCACAGAATGGAAAAATTCTGTGTCTTAATGCGGTGGTAAAATATATTTCTAAAATGATACAATAAAACCCATTAGAACAGGCACTAAAATGTTTTCTAAAGATAGTTATTATAAGAGCAGCCTGAAGGGAAACATTTGAATTTTTGACATTAAAAAAAAATTATAATAAATTTCAGACTTTTATGAATTATGTGTTATATCTTTTATTGTGATATATGACCTAGAAGTATTTTTTTAAATATTTGAAAATGGATATTAAAAAGACTGGTTTTGACACTGTCCATTTCAAAATTATACAGCTTTCAAACCTATTGAACAGAATATTTTGGTTTTAACCATTTGATAGAGGAAATGCTTTTGTTGTTGTCTATTCTAATGTAAACATTTTGATCGGATGTTGACATGACACAGCATGCATTAGGTTCTAGACTGGAGTTATGAGTTAGTTTTTAACAATATTTTCTTTGATCACCATTTTCTGACAATTACATTTTTTTAGATGTGTTTCTCTAGAAAAAAAACTACTGTATCAATTGCCTTGAAATTTGAAATAACATAACAATGAAGTTACTGAAGCAGAATTGAGAAAGCTTTCATAACCTAAGAATTATGGATGTTTTTGCATAAATTTTTAACAATAATAGGCTTTATTAAAAAAATAAATTCTTGTTCCAAGTATGCAGATAAAGAAGTCAGTGCTATGTGACACTCTAACTGATTGTCAGAACATGTGACCTCTGGTGGTCCCAATATACAGCAAAACAGGAAGTCCATTAGTGGGATGTCAAAATTCATAACATGGTGCTTATTCTTAAAAATGAAAATCTTTTCCCATATTGGTAATTCATATTGGTAGCTTTCAATAATTTGGTTTCTTTTGAGATGTCATGATTGTGCATCCATTAATCCACCGGTTTATATCTTACATTTCTTAGGTGTTCTTTTGCCCTTGTCTTCAAATTTATTATTGTTATATAATTAGCAATATGGGGAAAAGAAGTTCATTTTAAAGAATAAGCACTCTATATGAATTTTGACATTTTGCCAATGGACTTCCTGTTTCCTGTTTATTGGAACCACCAGAGGTTACACTGTCACCTGCCAAGTTAGTCAATCCCCATCTAAAGATGAGAGTGAAACTTCTGATAAATATTTGACAAATTAATTAGTTAGTGAAGTACAGAGTCACTTAATACTGACTTCTTTATTTGTATCAATCTACTTCACTATTACTAACATCTATTGAGTTTACAATTTCTTGTTCCAAAGCTTAAATTTTATTAATTCTGCTTCAATACACAGATAAAGTGTGTCAAAATAAGGTGTTTAAATTTAATATTGTAGCCCTAACAATAGAAACATAAACCTAGCTAATTTAACATTGTAAGATAGATCCTTTCCACTTCCCTTTACCGCCATGGGTGGGAGAGGTCATTAAGGCGCGAACTCTTATGGAAGGTTTGATTCCCACCAGGTTTTTTCCAGGTTTTCCTCAGTTCTCGTATAAGGCAAATGTCAGGGAGATACTTAGGCCTGGAACACTTCCTTCCTTTAAAAATAAATCCTTTCCCAATTTATCATTTCATCTCATATCATTAGTGTCCACCACTTGTGATCCTCAGTAGTTAAAACAGGGGAGTTAAACACTATTAAAAAAACATCACTCACCTTAATGCCCAGATAAAATAACATAAATTCACCCTTTGGATTCAATTATTACATTTGGATCGTAATTTAATTTTTCTCTCTGGGAATACACATAGTAGCAGTAGTATCAGGGGGGGTATTGGAGAGAATTTTGGAAAACTTCCGCACAATGTTCAGGTACAATACACAGTGCATTTTGCGCCTATTTGTGATTGTGGATGAAATTTGAATCCCTCATTACACACCTGAGCTAAAGTGGCAATCAAAGTAATGGCCAGCAATTGACAAAAATGCAGACATCATTTTGTTGACTGGGAACATTATGGCTATTATTTCTAGGGATTACCAACGAATAATCCTGTAGACACTTAGAAATGGATAAAACTATAGCATGAGCCTATTATGCAGCATTGATGGGTCATTTTGAAAGATTAACTGAAGGAAAAATGACTAAGATTGACATACAATAGTCTTTTTTCACTAGGACAAAGCAAAATCCCATATAAAGACAATCTCAATGATAAATGCATGCATTTGGCTTTAATTTGATTCTTCATCTAGCCTATTCGCCAGACTCAGCCCCAAATTACTTTTTCCTGTCCCAGAACTAACATTTGCTGAATGAAAGGCAATGTTTGTCAAATGAGGTGCCATAGACTTTCAGCTTAACAATTTTTCTGATGCAATGAACCATTAAATTAAATATTTAGCCCCCAATAAAAAGTATGCTTAAAAATAAGATATTTTCCAAAAAGAAAAAAAAAAAAGTACATAACTTGTTTTACTACCAACAATTTAAAATGATGCACACATACAAACAAGTGGCAGAGATTTCTAAGGCATAGATTCGCTAAAGGGAGGTGTGACAAATCCCTGCTGACTGAGACTCCCTTCAGGTTTTCCTTAGTCCTTATCAATGGAAAATATCAGGGAGTTATCCTAAGCTGCTTCCTTCCAAGAAATGTTTTTCCCCAAGTTATCCATCTCACATATTATAAGTCTATCAATTGTGGCCATTGCCTAAGATGCCACAGTAGTAAAAAAAAGTGTTAATCCACAATTCAATATCCTCCTACACATACACCTTTATACATAAAATAAAGCTGCATTTGTGCATACATAACAAATTGTACAAATATACATTTGGCACATTGGCTATTTACTCTGCTGATCAGGTTGGAAAGTTCTATAAAGTTTCCTTTATACATTGCACTTATTGCTCACAAGAGATTGTTTATAATGACATGTTATTTTTTCTGTGTAAGAAATATTTCCATAAAGTTTGAAAAATAAATGCAAAGTCATTGCAAAAAAGCATATATGGCAAATAATAAAATAGACAGTAAAATACCAAAGAAATATGAGTTTCATTTCTACAGTTTTAATTCCTAATCTAATAATTATTAAAAAGAGAGAGAAAAAAGGTGGGAGGAAGAAAAGAAAATTGTCAAAGACCTGGGCTTTTCTCATAAGCTCCAGAGTTGCTTTGTTAGGTTGCCCGATCTAATTTTTTTCTTTCCTCTTTCAACCAAATGGATAAAAGAAGTTCACTCCTTATAGTACTAGCTGTTAGCAAAGAAAAATATTCTTTCTTACAGTCAAACAAGAATATATAATTTGGAAGAACAATGATACTATCTGATTCATGATGTCGAAGATGACAGTAAAACACTCTACTCATTGTCAGACTCTCTGGATATTAATAATGATTGTCAGCACCAGATCATATGCTGATTAGAAAAACTTATAACAGTGAAGTTATTTTAAATTATATATGGTTTGATTTTTGACACTGGAACTTTACTATGTTTTAAATGCTAAACACATTTTGAATGCACATGACATACCATTCTCAGCTACTTTCTCCAACTACTGTTGCTTTGTTACTATCTCTGTCTCCCTATCATTGTCTGACACATGAAATCCCACATGAAGATGACCTAATCAAGAAGTTCATCAGACAATCTAGAGAGAGAGATAGCAAGTGCATTCAAACAGTTCTTGAAGTTCCAGTGCCAAAAATCCAACAAAATAATGTAAGCACTAGAACAACTTTCTCATAATTATATTTTCTTAATGCACAATTTCAAATTAAATAATCCTCTGTAAATGAATGTTATGAACTGCCTAACAAATCCTTGAAGGAGATTTACCACCTTATAGTTCTTGCTCATCAGCAGTCACAGAAACAAAACTGTAGACAATGACCATCTGAATAACAGACAACACTATTTAAGTTCATCACAAGACCACAAGAGTCCACCCAGATTCCTACCTACCCAACTTCTACAACTGATCCATTAGTCGTGAACAGTTGATGATGTGGAAAACATTTCCACAAAACATATGTCCTGAGTAAAATCTCATTTACGTGAAACCAAAAAGAGTGTTTTAATATTCCGACTCACAGAGATTATTAGTGTGTGTTTCACTGTGTTCGATTTCAAATTGAACTAATATTGAAATATCACCAATTAATGCCATTAGTAGAAAAATTTAACCTTTTTAATGTCTTAACGTGAGCTCTTTTTTGGGAGGGGGGGGGGAAGAAAAGTTGCTTAAACATACAAGGGGATTGTGGAAGGGAAATGTGTGAGACTGCATATAATTTTTTATTTGGCCTTAAAGCAGTTTCTAAACTTTAGACATAATGATATTCCATCAATTTCAGATTTTCATGTATTGCTTTTGGCATCTGGAGTTTACAAGTCTTAACATACTGTGGAAATCAATTATTGATAAGGGAAATCCCACAATTGTTATGAACAACAAAGATGTTATGATCTTGACCAACAAGCAGGGCCTTTCTGGAGTCACAATTTCATTTGGGAAAATTTTCTTTTATATTCACTGAAAGCTACTGTATTGATATTGCATGTAATTCAAGATAAGTCCTTAGGCATTTCTTCTCTCTAAATTTCACATGTTCTCTGAAGACTTGGATAGCTTCACTTTCATGTGTTGAAATGTTCTTGCCAATGTGCACATATCTTCTTCTACATAAATAATGCTGTTCCCTAGATTTCCTAGATAATGGAATCTAGAACTCTTTTATACTTTGACCATTCTGTGTTTTCTATTAAAACGTGTCTTTTTGGATAGAAATTTCATGCTCTTCACAAAATGCTACTATGGATATTGGAAGCATTTTTTTAACCTTCATAAAGAAATCAATAAATCTCTAAAACACACACACACACACACAAAGAAAGAATAAATAAGTAAATAAATAAATACCAGAACTGTCCAATTATGAATGGATATGCAACCTATAATTCTTGGCATACTTGACTTCATATTTGAATGACCTGAACCCAGATTTACAAAGGAAGGGAAACATATTTATTAATCTTACAGATCATACAAAAACATTAATGAAAAAATTTAGCATGTAGAGTTAACAAAATGAACAAAGTGACATGTCACCTTGAATGTCTGCAATCAGTAATAATAGACATGTAGAAACACCAAGTATAAACTGCTGATAGAAGACCTTTGTAAAGAATTTGATAATGGATTTAGGGACTTAAAACTGTTGGATTGTGAATGATAGCTTTCAACAATGGTTTTTCTGTTAAGCCATCCAATGCAAATAGTGCTCTGAAATTAGAACTTATCAATTTGAAAAACAACACTCCTTTGTAAACATCTGGGAAGTTAGGTCTGGAGCTATATGTCAATATCAGAAACATTAGTTTCAAATCTTTGTTGGTTTGCATATTGTCTTACTGCAATATTCAGATCAACATTATATGTGTGCACAAATTTCCTCAAAATGAAATTTATTAAAACAATTCAGCATGCCAGTTTTGTTGATAAGGATCTAGTGTCTGTGTTACAGAACTCAATATTGACAAGCTTGTTGAAAATACAAAATGTCACTGCGCAAAACAAAGTACATAGGATGGAGATGTTAAGAAACAATGAGCAGAAAGAGTAAATATAATTTCATTAAATGTAGTTACATGTAATTAAGAGGTATGTACAAAAAGTATTTGACCTTAAGCTAGATGTTCTACATCTGATTGAATACTTCCTTACCCCCTTCAAAGTAGACTTCATGCGAGTCCACACACTTAGTCCTTACATTACTGAAAGGCTTCTTTAGGGATGGTGCATAGCAGTGCTGTCACATGTTTCATTATATCCTTACAGCTCTAAAAACAGCATCCTTTTAGCAATTTCTCAATTCGAGGGAACAATCAGAAATCACAAAAAGCCATGTCAGGAAAGAGGGAATCTGGCAAACTTGCATAATACTGTGCTTGACCAGGAAATCCTGGACTAGAGGTGCTGAATGAGGTGCAGCAATGGCATTATGCTGTTGCCAGTTATTTTTAGCCCACAACTCCAGTTTCTTGCAACAAACTACACTACAAACACAAAGAACTTCTCGGTAGTATTCTTTATTCACAGTGTGGCTTTCAGGTATGCATGTGATGCACAATGTACTGGCAGTTAAAAAAAGCAACCAGCATCACCTCAACTTTGCTCCAAATCTGTCGTACTTTTTCAGCCTTGGGGAACTTAGGTGCTTCCATTGTGAAAGCCTGCTTAATCTTTAGGTTGGTTTCTGCTTGGGTACCTAGTTTCTCATAACTTGATGCAACATAACTGCTCCAATCGTCCTCCTGAGAAAATGAGAATGTGACAAAAACATATTATGCCTCATGACTCTTTGGCTACTACCAAAACTAATGGCTTTGCTGTGAGGAAACAAAAAAATGGAAGTCAACTGCCACATCTACACCATCATAAGTTACCATGAAAAAATAAGGGCAGATATTTTGTACATACCTCCTATACTGTATATTAAAAGTTATTGAAGAAATAGTAATAAAATGATATAATAAATCATATTTATATAATCTTATAAAATGAAAATGTATTTAATTAATATGACTATATGACCTGTAACTGCAGCTTAACTTCTCTCCTGTGAGTAACTGTTTGAGTGTGTGTTTTACTGAACTACTACAGGTAAGGAGGGTAGGGCATCCCTGCCTACTAGATAAGTTGGATACTGCTAGCTGGAAGAAGATTAGATAAAGGGAGGTTTAATGAAGTTTAAACATCCTCCGGTACATCAACTTATAAGGCTTATTGTGCTACCCCAGCTGGAAGAAAGTTACAATCTTCATTCTTGATACTCAAATCAATTTGGCAATTTGCTATGTCCTGCAACAGTTTTGCCAACTTCATGACAACCCTACCATTGATTATTTCAGTACAATAAAATTAAATAAGCCTTCAAAATCCCATTGCTTAGGAAAGGATAATTATTAATTAATTTAAGTTTACTTAAATTTTCAGAATATCTTTCTGTGATGAGGTTCTAGAATGCCACTTTAATTTGTTCTTCAAAAAAAAAAAAAAAAAATAAACCCTGTCCTGAGCTAACAGAGGATTTTTTATCCATTGCTTTCAAATGGATTTAGTAAGTTGCAGGTTTAAAAAATAATGTATTTTACTTATTATTTTAATTATGAAAGTTGTGCAATAATGTTCCAATAAATATGTTTATTCAATGAGCTTCCATCATTAACAATTAACTCTTTATCTTTTACCTTACTATTTTTGTCAAAGAATACTGCATGCTCTATCTATTTAATTAAAATTTTATATACATTGAAAAGTGGAAACACAAAAGTTGCCAAATTACCTTGGTGACTGCAATCGCTGGATACGGTCCTCCTCTGGAATGGGACTTGGTGCTTGTTTGTTATAATTATCATGTTCCATTTCCTCAGTCAGGCTATAGAAGGAATCAACACTTTTGTCTTCTTGAGGCCCAAGGCCTGATGTTGGCAGTGGTTTCTCCTGAATGATTTCTTTCTGATCTAATGTGTCAACACAGGTTTCATGCTCTGGTATTTCAGTATTTTGTTCATCTTTTTCATTTTCTGTTGTTACATCCGGAATGCTTAATATTGTGGGCATGCAAAGATCAAGAGGCTGATTGCCTATTACAATAACAGCAGCACTGTAACCAGGTACTGCCACTTGTTTATGGCATTTTGCTGCTTCTTTAGCAGCTTGTGAGAAGCTCTGGAGTAAATCCACATGAGTGCGCCACTGTACTGGAGACATCTGTACTTTTGATTTCATGTTATAAATATCAGTTCCTATAAAATAAAATAATAAAATTACAGAACTACTTCAGAAACTGTACATATGAAACATAAGTTTGGCATATAAGGTAACAGGCCCAATTTCTGATTTTTTATTTTACAAATTAATTTTAACCACCTCAATTTACAAATTTCATTAATGTTCCAATATATATATTGTGTCCCATTTATCTTGCTCACTTTTTTCTGATGCATCAAATAAAAAATTATTTCAAACAAAAGTTTTCCTTTGACGTATCAGACAAAAGGCTATTTTTTTGAGTGAGCAAGGACACCTGGTGTGTATATATATATGATGTGTTCTTTCCTTCATAGGCACAGCCAATACTGTGAAAAAACGTTTGTGTCAGAAATACTTTTGCACTTGGCATTAAAAGAACTATTAAAGAAAAAATTCTGTTAAACAGCATAATAAAGTTTTATTAAAATTATTTTCAAGATCTTTATGTCATTAATATTTGATAACCACACCCAATGAGATGAAAATTTCTCATTTTTGGCTAAAATCACCTTGCATATTAAGGGGCTGAAGAATTGCTATATTTATTTGCATAAAAGATGCCAGTGTGCACATCCCAACTTTTCCAAGTAAAATTCAGCAAATTTAAAAAAAACAAACAAACAAACAAAAATATTGAACTTTAGCATGGCTGAAGATGGGAACAAAATGTTCTCGAAACCGGTTCCATACATTTATGAAAAGTAAGTGAAGCTTTAAGAGTGTGTAGTTCAACTGAATCATACAATGATATCCATTAATAAACAAAAATATATTTATTTCTGACAGGACCAAGAACTGAATGAGGATGCTGTGAATGATTCTACAGTAGATGACATCAAATCTGATAGAGAATGAGATAAGGATACTGTTTGAGGTAACTATGTTTTACTGGTAATAAATTATGATTAGGCTTTGTTTATAATTTTATGTTTCATTATACTGTAGTTTTGCTTTATTTCATACATTACATACTTGCATCTTTGTGTTATTGGTGACAAGGTATAGAGTTCACGTGATTAATTAACAAACAATTTATTTGAATGACTCAGATATAGAACCATAAAATTGGTACCTCCACATCACATAACTGCACAATGTCCTAGTAGTGTTAGAATGAGCATGTACTACATCTATGTGCTTACTATGATATTATTGTATACACTTAATTGTATTATACTTTTTACTTTTACTTTTGATATTCTTGTATATAATTCAGTATTTTATTAAGACATGCCCAACATCGATTGTACGACCATGTACTAAAACGATCAATTGGATCAATAAACTACTAATATATTTCATGTAAAATTACATGTCTGTGATTTGGAACTTGAATTGCAACATGCACATCAATTCTTGTTCTGTGATTGGCTTGAATTAGCTGCTGAAGTTGTACAAACAGTTACAGTCATTACTGAATTCTACCAAGTCCTTGTGAGAAGAAAGTAGTATGTATGAGAGGGACAAATGAGCATTGGCACTAGCACAATAAGCCAAAGATCTACGATTTGAGTTCCAGCCATGACACAGAATTGTTCTTATCTGGCTCTTGATTTCTGATACATTTTCCAAAGGAGAATTGTTTGCTACTCACATGTAGATCACAGATTCTGGACATAAACTACCATCCATACTTTGAACTATTAGAAGTCCTTTCTGTTTTTCACAAAAGAAAAAAATGATTTTCTAACATAACTTGAAAAAGCTGACATATTCATAATGTTTAATGCGTAATTGTGTATTTTTAATGTGACTCTAGGGACAATGGCAACTGTAATTTAAATTTTATTTTTGTTATAATTTCTGTCTGTTTTATATTCATTTTTGGTACAACATCCACAATAGAAATTATGACTATGTAGTGATATGAAACTCTTGAAGAGTATTGTTTTGTTAGTTCCCTCAAAAATAGAGAGAGAGAGAGAGAGAGAGAGAGAGATTAAAGGTTAATGATCATGTAAGAAAAAGACATCAGCTGATATCAACACATTGTTGAATATACCTAACAATAATGTCTGAAGGAACATAGAAGGAGGAGAAGGAAGGGAATATATCTTATTGTTACTTCATTTAAGAACTTTCGAAAAATAAGACATTTTTAAAAAATTCTGTTGGAACTCACACAATGAAGCTTGTTAAATGTAAATTATATCCAATCTGTTGTCTAACACACTCTTATACTTCACTTACTTTTAAATGTGGTGGGACCGGTTTCGAAGAGACATCCTCTCCATCTTCAACCAACTTGACGACTGGTACGAGAAAGTAACATCTATGAGGACCTGTGGCTCCGTCCCATGGTGTATTTAAAAGTAAGTGAAGCATAAGAGTGTGTTACACGACAGATTAGATATAATTTACATTATTGTTACTTGTTACTCGACAAAGGACCTCATTACAATTTCATAAGTAAATTCATTCTGTGTTTATTAGTGAGTGGTGACTGAAACATCTTTATATTAAATTCTTAAAAGTGTATAGTAGCCTTGTATTGAGTTTAACAATTATGGTGTTGTGACTTGTGTGATAAAACTCTAACATAAGCAGAAAGAAATTATAAAAAATGTTAAAGATGAACTGCAGTAGCTGAGTATAAAACAGCTTACACTACCTGATAATCATGCACCTCTTTTTAGCCCCATGTTAAAGTCAGAAGTTATTATTTATGACCTTTCATAACTCCCACAGAACTGTAATATATGCAAAATTAACATGATAAGAATTATGTTTTATTTCTTTGTAATGAGCACAATATTGAAGCCCAATTCTTAAATATGAAATGGGTTGTGGTGTAAAGACATTTTCCCAAACATGGAACATCAAATTGCAATTACACCTTCAATGGCAAAATTACTACCAAGAAATATTCCAATTCATCAGAGGACCCTGAAGAAGTCACAAGCAATAACTTAATGCTTCCAACAATGCTATGCAGTGAGGGAGCACTAGTTTGCTTTGCAGTGATTTGTTTATCATTTATAATCTTAGAAATGTAGATTTGATTTTTTCTTATGTTCAGCAACAAATATTTCATGTATGTGTATAGGTGTGAATCTTTAGTATTTGAAGCTTAGAGGAACCACAGCTTATTTAACATCAAATAATATATGGTTTATACATCCCATATTAAGAATAAAATACATTCTCCACCAATAAATAAATAAATAAATAAACAAATAAAGGAAGGGCACTTCTGATGAAATCATAAATTTTATCTATCAAAGGGTATTCCAGCACTCCACAGAGGTCTCTAAAAACATGTTTTAGAATTTAAAAATAAAACATATTGCCACTCCTTTTTCTCCCTCATTGATCATATGCTGGATTCATTTGTTCCTTATAATAAGTAATGGTATTTAGTATACAAATGAGTCAGTATTAGGTGAAACTAAAACTTCACTAACTGATTAATTCTTCAGAACATGTTTGCTAGTCAGTCCCTAGCTGAAGATGGGAGCGAATGCTCTTGAAACATGTTCTGAAGAATTCATCAGTTAGTGAAATTTTAGTGTCACCTAATACTGACTCATTTGTATATGTAACAACATCACTGTTCCTAACTTCTTTTAAGATTATAATGGTATTTAGTTTTACTAAATACATACACATGTTTTACTGCAGCATGTTGTTTCTGACATTGTCATTTTCAAACAGAAATGCCATTAAATTCAAAATAAATTTTGTGTTGGAACTAATATGATACAGTGAAGCAATTAATTTATTATTAATTAGACAATGAGTTGATTTAATACTCTTATGCTCCATTTACCATTGAATTAATTATATAGAACATGTTTCATAGGCCTTTGCCCACATCATCAGCTGTGTGCTGACTGCAGGATTTGTTGTTGGTTGAATGAACTTGGTGTAGCTTTCATGGACATTTTAAGAACTTTTGGATTAATTTTTCTTCTGTTGGGATCTCGAAGTTCATAATCATATCTTCATATTTTTTATAAAAATGTTTTCCCATATTCCCAACTCCAAGGGTCTATCTACAAATTTTAATAATTTGACTTCCATTTCTATATCATGTTTATCTCTCCAAAAGTGATGTACAACTGCTGATTTATCTATCTGATTGACCTGAAGTTTCTCCAGTGTTCCTTTAGCCTAATTCCAATGCTTCTTTTTGTTTTGCCAATATATACTTTGTTGCATTCCAAACAGTTGATTTGATATATTCCTGGCTTCTTCTTATCAGGTATTACCATCACTGGAGTTGAGAAAATTATTTAGGCTGAATTTGTTCACTGGGGACAAAGTAATTCCAAACTCTTGGATTATTTTCTGGAATTTTTTGGTGGCCCAAGGATAATAAGTAAATTTCTTGTGAATGGTAGTTTCTTTTTTTGCTGACAATGTTGTAACCTGTTCTAACCTCTTCTCTTGTTTGAATTGCTTGTTTTTTTGTCTACAATTTCTTGGCTATACCCATTGATTATTACCATTGCTATCATTTGAGAGTATTCTTCGCTGTATTCAAACTCATTCATGGGTATGTTAATGAGTCTATGTGCTAAGCTGTTGAAAACTGCACGTTGTGTTGTGGTATGAAACCACTGGCTTTTATGTACTTTTCAGTCTGCATATCCTTTCTGTATATTCCAAATTTCAAATTATTGCCTGTTCTTATTAAACATGTTCTGTATTATTCAATGGTAAGTGGAACATAAGAGCACTAACTGAACTCTCTATCTAATTAGGAATGCCATTACTCAAATTTTTCAGAAATACAAGGACTGTTCAATAAAGAATGATCTAAATTTTATTTGACAACATACTTTAACTCATCCTCATAATTTTTATGAACTTTTTCAAATAGTCCACTTTGGGTGCAATGCATCTGCACCAGTGTTTCTACCAGTCTTCAGAAACATGCTGTAAACCATTTTATGACAGGTCCTTTAGAATTGCCTTTGCAGCCTTCACCAGTGCTTCTGATTATGGAAAATGCCTCCCATGTAGGTATTTCTTCAATTTGGGGAAAAGGAAAAAGTAACCTGGTGCTAAATCCGGACTATAGGGAGGGTGAGAGACATGTTTCATATTATTTTTTGTCAGATATCCAGCAACAAAATTTGTGATGTGCAACCAATATTTTGGTGCAGCACCCAGCTTGTGACACGGAAATTTGACTTTTAACATGTGATATGGCCTTGCAGAGTTTACAGGACAGCTCTGTAGTATTGCCAGTTATAGTTATGTGTGCAGGTATGACATGCTGGTAAACCAGTCCTTGAATATCAATAAATATATGACCATAACTTTTCCAGCAGAGGCAACCAATTTTGCTTTTGCTAATTTTTAAAAATGTTTATATTTCATTTTTTAATTTTATTTATTTATTTTTATTTTGGGTGATAATGTGATATTCACCAGAGCTTTGCTGATTGCTCTTAGATAGAAATGAAGTAGCCAAGTTTCATTACAGTGATTATTTTTTAAAGAAACTCACATCCTCCTGTATCATAATCTTCAAACCAGCATGCAAATTCCTTTTGTTTGAGAATCAGCAATCTTGGAATGCAACTATACAAACACTTCTCTTGTCAACTTTTCAGCTACGAATATGTGGGAGGCACCCAGTGAAATTTTCATAATTTCTGAAACTTTTCTTGATATTTTTCGACCATTCTCTTTCACAATGACAGCACCGCCATGGGTGGCTGTGGTCATTAAGGAGTGGACTCATGAGTAGGAGGTCTGGGGTTTGAATCCTGCCAGGACTGTCCTCCTTGACTGAGGTTTTTTCCAGATTTTCCTCAGTCATCATAAATGACAAATGCCAGGGAGGTACCCTAAACTTAGGCCTGGAATGTTTCCTTCCTTAAAAAATCCTTTCCCAATATATCATTTCATCTCATGTATCATCAGTGTCTCATGCATCATGAGTGTCCACCGCCTGTGGTGTCTCAGTAGCAAAAACAGGCATTAAACACTATTAAAAAATGACACATTTAATATTAATGCTTTCTTCTGTTACAGCACAAATTGAAGCATCGTGCCCACCTTTCTTTGAAACTGATTGCCTCCCTACTTTAAACATTTTAAACCATCTTTGAGCTGTGCTACGAAAAACTCTCCATAGGCCTCCTGTAACATAGCATAGGTATCAATTTAAGATCTGTTGAGGTGAATGAAAAATTTCAGTGCAGCAAATTGTTTATCACATATCACCTCCATTTTGCATTTTGGTGGCAGAACCAAACATGTCTCAACTTGCACAGGAACTGGAAATGACAATAATGAAACTAGTACCATGTGCACATTGCACGTTAAGCTAACGAAACATTGAATCTGTCGTCTTAACACTCTTCATGCTTCACTAGCTTGAAGAGTGTTAAGACGACAGATTCAATTCACATGAGCTTCACTGTGTTAGTTCCATATGAACACTTTTTTTAAAGATTTACAATTTTTAAAAAATTTTAACAAAACCTTGTAAAGTTAGAACTATGCCTGTGAAAAAGTTATAATCATTCTTTACTGTACAGCTCTTGTTATTCTTTTATATTTAGGAAAATTTAAAAATAACATACATATCTAACAATTACTTTGAACTCAAATTTTCAAAATATACATTTAAATGTTTCCATTTTACAGTTATTCTTATTCTTTGCATACATGGTTATATAGGAAACTGAACCAGTATTGTTAGGAATTCAGATAAAGTTATACAGTATTTGTTATATTGTCATTTTCTTAATGAATTTTTAAATGTGCATGATGAAATAATAAGCAGTATTATACATTGCAGAATAATAATAACATGATTTAACAAAGCTTTCTAGTTTACCAGTTTCAATTATTCTAAAGTTACAGTATAGCCCTGTTTTGTTTCTTATTGCATGTTTGGAATTATTATATCTAAATTAGCTGCTTAAGTGACATATTCTACATTCTTTAATGATTTAGGGTATGCTGATATGAATGAATGTATTCAATATTACAAATATCAAGCAAGTATAGTTTACAAGATTATACAATTAGATTTTAATATACATAATTTACATAAACATACAAATCTCCAAAAGTTCAGCAGTACCAAATTGAGGCCCTCCCATATCCCAACCACCAGATTATTTGTAAAGGACCCCTAAAACGAATTACCAATTTTCATCACTGCATGTATCCTCAAGCTCCTTCTTTATACTTCTTCTCCACTTATCCCTTACTTTCCTGAAAAAATCTCCCATCTTATTCATTTTCTCTACTTTCGTTTCTGATAAAACATTTGTTGCCACTATTTCTTGTTGTAATTTGTCCAATTTTCCATCCAGATACAGTTTTAGCATTTCACATTCAATTAAACAATGGAACTGACCTTCCACTTTCCCACACATAATGCATCCTTCTTTATAATTTATCCTTGGTCTTTTTAAAAATAATACCCCTGTATGCATTCATGCCAAACCTATTCTTCCAAATTGGTCACAAATGTCTATATATTTCTCCTGTCCCCAATTTATTTTAACTACTTTATATAAATCTAAAGACCTTTTATCCTTATTTCTTGCCTCTTTATATTTTCTACCCTCTGTCTCACTTCTTTCCAAAATCCACAACATTATTTTCACCCAATCACCCAATCTCCCATTCCAATTTTTCTTCTAATAGTTTCCCCATTTCTCCAAGCCAACACTCTCTTCCTAATACATCTCTTTAGTAAGTAAGACATTCTTTTAATACACCATTATTGTCTAGTTTCAAACATTTATACCAATATTTAAGATTCTTTACACTATTATTCCTTTTCTTCCTACTCTTCCTAATTCTACTGCACTTACCCTCCTTGGTAAACCCAGAACATTTCTAAAACATTCTATGCACTATATCAATCTTTGTCCACCCTTTAACACCCCCCAAATTTCCACTGCATACATAATATTCAATTCAACCACAGCCCCATAGTCTTTCTAACCATTTCATTGATAATGTTGGAACTTTATACAAGCTTATTCTAACAGCTTTCATAGGTAATTTACCTTTTACTTGTGCACATTTAGACTGGATCTCCCACCTTCCATTACTCATAAACCTCACCCCCAAATAATCAAATTCTTTCACTACCTCTATTGGGCTTTTATTTATAAACCATTTCTCTTTTTTTTTTTTTATTTTGTTCCCTTTTTTTATACTATTATCTTTGATTTATTAATTTTTATCCTCGGGTTCCATTCTGCACAATATCTAATAATTTTATCAATGGCATGTTGTAATCCTATCACCATTACTGCCCCTGTTACAAGATTATTTGCAAAAAACAATTTTGGCACTTCCTTCTTTCCAATAAATGGGAAATGTCTAACTTTTTCCTTAATACTATCTAGGATATCGTCTATAAATAAATTAAATATTAGATGAATTTACATGCCTGTCTCAAGTCCAAATTTTGAATTGTATAGTCTGCAGATCTATTTACCTTCGCATCTAACACAATACCCACTTCCTTAATATAATTTTTGAAGTCCTAAAATAAATTTGTTACTATCTCCCTTACATCTCAATTCATATACCAATGCATCCCTATTTATACCACCTTTCCCTTTATATATTGGAACGATCACGCTAACTTTCCAACGCTCCCATATTACCTTCCTCTCCTTAATTCAATTTAATAATTCTGTTAGCAACCTAATACCTTCCTCTATTTACCCAAAAGCTTTCCAAAATTCTCTTGAAATTCCAACTATTCCTGCTGCCTTTATCTTCTTCTTCTTCTTCAATTTTTTAATATGGTACTGTACCTCATTCATATTAAACTCTTTATCTAAACTTTCTATTCTATACCAGTACTATCTAAGTTTAATTCATAACTTGGGATATTCCCGCCACCTAATAGATTTCTAAAATAATTCTTCCATTCCCTTGGGGTTATCTTATTTCCTACCCTTCTCTTTCTTAAAGCATTCTTCACAACTGCCCATATATATTTACTATTTTTAGCTATCACTGCTCCTTTAATTTTTTCACCCATTTTCAGTTGCCACTCTTTCTTTTTATCCTGCAACAGGCACTTATACTGCCTTATTTTGAACAAAAAAATTTGCCTATCATCTCTCTCTTCTGACCTTCTCCACCTTATAAAATCCTTGAGCACTTCTTTCTTTATCTTAATACACTCTCCATTGTACTATCCATAACCTTTTGTATTTCCTCTTTGATTCACTACTATCTTAATTACTGCCCACCTTACCACAGAGACTCCACCTTTTCCAATGCTTCCTCTATCTTTCCTACTTTCAGTGTCTCTAGGATTCCATACTTTCTTATTTCTCCTATTTTGGATTTTAAATTCTCCCAGAAAAGCTCAGCATACTTCTCTTTCCATCTAAAACATTTTATATATTTCATTTCTATTGTTTCTTCCTTCCTATAGCATTCCCCTAAACTCACGCTCATTTTTAGTGGAAAATGTCCACTACTTATCACGTCCAGAACTTTGAAATCTACCAACATCTGGTTGATTGTAAATTATAATTAATCTGTCGTCTAACACACTCTTATGCTTCATTTACTTTAAAATACGGTGGGACCAGTTTCAAAGAGAAGAGTTGAAGATGGAGAGGATGTCTCTTCGAAACTGGTCCCACCATACTTAAAAGTAAGTGAAGCATAAGAACGTGTTAGACAACAGATTAATTATATTACATTTAACAAGCTTCACTGTGCGAGTTCCGACAGAATTTTTCAAAAATGTCTTATTTTTCAAAAGTTCTTAAATGAATCTGGTTGATTCCTTCACTACATGCCATATAGTGTATCACACTCTGTATACAGATATGTAAACTAATTAGAACAAGAAATGTATTAAACCTATTATGTTTTCTAATATTTTTTACATATTTTATAGTTACATTAATGTCATAGTCATAGAACAATGAAAACAATAATAGTGGATGTCAAACCTGTGTTCTGTGCATCATCCTGCTTTGCTGGAGACCTCATTACAGGTATGGTATCCATATTGAGCATCATGCATGGTCGCCCCTCCACAACCACAGCTAGTCACAGAAAGAACAAAATTCACAACATATGACAAGAATAATAAATTAATATTTTAAGTTAAAGTTAACAACACTAACAATTACATCACAATAGGGCAACAAATTACAGCTTTTTCTCTTAAATTATTTATTTTAAGACTTTTCAAGCTGATTTCAATTGTATTTACAAATAATTTTAATGACTCAGAATTTTGCAGTACTATGGAACTTCAAGAATATAATTTAAATTATACTAATATATGATGCATCATTAACTGAAACCCAATTGGACACACATATTTATATAAATCAATAAATTATTTACAAACTATACACATACAGAAGGAGCATATCTAAGTAACGAGAAGAAGTCACTTTGACTGCTTTTCACCAAGAGTCAGAAACTATCTGAAAAGAAGGATCATGGTTTCTGCGTGATTTAGTTTCACACTGCAACCTAGACTTCCTCATTGTTCTGAAAACATTTACCCTTCAGAAATTTCTTGAGAGGTCCAAACAAATTAAATTTGCAAGTTGACAGATCAGGGTTATAAGGCCACTATGCATAGGAGGAAGTCATCGCCAGGTTCTTCGTATTGACACAAGTGTTGCAGAGACAAACCTATACACTATTCCTTAAGGATCTCAGTCAGCACAGAACCTGTTGCAAACAGATTTTTCAATGCAACAATTTTCTCTTTACAATGCATGGAAGGGGAACTGTTTGCTGACATCATGTTTGAAATATGCATGCCCAATTCTTCACTCTTGTCTTTTACACATATTTCTCACCATATATGATAATGAATTTTTACTCAGTTGGCAGCCCTCCACTGTGGAAAATTGAATCACAGCATTTTGATCCACTTTTGATGAGTTTGGAATTATCACCATATTTGTTCAGTATTGACACAGGCAAACAGCACAAGTCAACTGCACCTTCTATTATGTATGTTGATCTATGTAGTTGCTTATTTCTCAATTCCTACCATCACTGATTGTATGCATAGCTGAGCGAGCAATGGGAACTGCATATTTTAGTTTATCAAACCTCATAATATATAAATTATTAGGTAAATACTGAAGGTAACTGCTCTACAGATACTACAAAAGAAAGGCAATTGTTAAAGTTATAATATATCACAGCCATCCAGGAAGCTGGCTAGGGAATTTGCCAGAGATGCTTTCAGTAAGGAAGGGGGTTAGGAAGAAAATGATTTTAGCACAAGTTTATGCACCAGTTCTGCAGGTTGTTCTGAGAAAATTCTTGGTGCTTGGTACTGGTGATATTATGTACCTTACACCAATAAAGTTTATAAAACATGGAATATGTATCAAATTTATTATTACATCATGCACTGCACATGGAACTAAAAAGAAGTGACAATAACATAGTAAAAATGGAAATGAATTGGAAGAATGAATCAATCTCAAAAATTACATGGTAATCCCATGAAAAGAGAACAGAGGCTACTTTTAAGTACTCTTCAAAAGCATTTTATTAAAATCATCAATGAAAAATGCTTTTCTTTTGTTGCAAATCATTAATCACACATAGGTAAAAATAATCAGTATGTTTTTCAGCATATATTCATAACAAGAGTAATTTTAACATGTAACTTAATTAACATTGTTCCAGAATTTTTTATGGAATATTTATTGAAATGCCAAGAAGAGTATAAGGAAGTCTGCACCTATCAGGCTCAACCATTCTTAGGTGTGAACATAGTTAATGTATTAAGATGTATTTCATTAATAAATTATAAACTGATTTTAATTATTCTTATTCTTTCTTAGAACAAAACAAAACAAAATAAAATAAGAATACACTCTGGCTAACACCTACTATCCTATGCTAACCTCTATTTCAAATCTTCAGTAATCTCCTACTTGAATTCCAGAATACAAAGATTTGCTGCAGAATATTTACAGGCTAAAGTAATATCCTGTAAATATTTCAGCAAATGCTACACTTCTTTTTTGCCCCCCCCCCCACACACACACATAAAAACAAGAAACATAAAAACAATTGAAAGAACAATTGAAAGAACAATTTCCCTATTTTTCAGAAATGGAATTATTTCATAGGGGAAATAGATACTTACATTGAATGCGAATGAGTTCCATTCCATCATCTATAGATATTTTGCCAGTCATAAAGTGACTACCCAGAGTTGTAAGATGGTCCACATCTGTTTCCACAATTATGCCAAAATATTCCTCAGCCTTCCATACCCGAGGTATTCCAAATTTCTCCATCTGATACAAACAAAACATTTTCATATTTTTAATTTCTTAATATATGTCAGAAACAAAATAAAACAACTGTCAAACAAGTCATTTTCAAATGTGATTGAGACTGACATGTTAAAAGCAGTTGTGAACACACTCCATCAATATACCACTGAATAGTTCCTTTCTATTTGCTATTTTGAAACTCAATGCATGTTCCATGTGTATATGTAGGTGATTCTATGTAAAATTGGATGGAAAAGTATGAAATTTTACTTTGCATTCTTTCAAATTTTAATATTTTGATACATGTATAGTTGAATGTTTTTGTGAAATATTACATTGCTAGGTCTAATAGCTTTCATGCAAAATTTTGCTCAAATTCATTATCATTAACTTACAAGGTTTATGCCTAACACCTGTTCCAGGACTTGAAAGGCTATATGAACCATTTAAATTTAGTTACGATCAAGGCCTCTAGTTCCTGTACATAAATAAGCTACCATTTAGGGTATAAGCAAATCTATAGCTTATACTTTCATGTTTCTGCTATGCTCTTTTTATCCAGCACTTATGTTTATTACTTTTTCCAATCTATATTTTATTGCAGTCTGCACAATGTATGTGACAGATAGTTGTCTTCTTTTCTGGTAGTATATTATCCATTCTTTATAAGATTTTTTATGCTAAACTTATTCTTTGGTGCTAATGTGATGTTAACTTCCTTCAGATAGAAAGGGAGAAAAAGTATCATTTTTAAAGAGCAGTAGAACAACATATGCGACTGAACATGTGAGAAAAAAATCTACATGCACAAATATAAAAATTGGCTAGTGAGGAGCTTCAATAACCCAGGAGAAGAAAAGGCAAATAATTTCAAGTTCATCAAATGTCTGTCAGAGCCAAACAGTATGTTCTCCAAGGATTACAACAACCCTTCCATAACAGACAAGTGGACAATGTGGAGAAAGGTTATGTTTCACTCTCACAAGATATTAAATAATTATATGAATTGCTTCACTGTAACAGTTCTAGTTGTTATTTTATATTTGGAATTTCAATTTGAGTTTGTAGTAGGCAACTAGGGCTGTGCTTTGAAATTCCTTTGGGAAAATGTTGGCTACTACAGGAGAGAAAGTGGACAGCCCATGGCACCTCTCTCATTTGTCCAAAAAAACAAGTGGCTCTCACTGAAAGACAAACCTGCACAAGATAGAAGAGCACTTAAATGCAAATGTCAAAACTTAACAATATCAGCCTGTGATACTCAGAGATTTACTGTGTTGATCTTTTTACTTAGCAAATCTATTAAATTAAAGTATCAATTAATGTAACTGAAGTATGCTGTTTTAGCACAATGAGATTGTAAATTAAAACATTAATGCAGTAGCTAATAATCTGCTAATGGGAAGGGAAAATACATTTATCTTATAGTTTTTCATGAGATCTTATCCAAGTTGCTTTTCATTTGAATATCTTAAGTGCTAATAGAGGTAGATATGGAATACAAATATCTATATGTAATGTTAATAATAGATTAATATTTCCTTTATTTCTTTCATATGAATATCCTTATATTGATGATTAATGCTCAACAATTAACAGGACCATAAAATAAACTGAACTAATATGCATTAAGAAAATGAAGAAGAAAGCAATATATCTAACATCTTTGTCTACATCTGCATGCATAAATGTATACATGTGCACATGTATATACATAATACATTCCTTGCATTTTACTAAATGATTTGCTAAAGCATGCAAGGTATTAAACATTGTTAAAAATTCTCTACCAGCTTGATTGAATTTGCTATTTTTTCCTCCTAATTATGCCATTTAATGTATGTGAAATTTTAAAAATATGCATGAAAATGAAAGCTTTTCTAACTCTGCTTTCACAGAAAGAACATTTCAATACAGGCTCAGTGCCAGGTATTTATAGAAACAATGCATTAAAGGTAACTATAAATTTGCAATTCACATAATTTGATAGATGATGATTTGGTTTACGGATGCTTAATATCTCAGGTCATCAGCATCCCATTCAATTCAAGGCATGAAATGAATGATAAATTTTGCTCAGAGGCCTCTTCTTTCAGGCTTAAGGTTATTTTACATGCCATAAATCTATGACATGGGACTCACAGCATTACTTCCCTTCTGAAGGAAGCCATATTTTGGATTTTTAAGCCAGAAAAAATCCAATTATCCTGGCCAGGATTTGATAGATGACCTCTTCACATCTAATCCTCAGTTATGAGAAAGTGATGGCTTTTAAGTGTCTCCTTTCACCAATATTACAATAATTTTTACTGTTTGCACTAAATTATTCTGGAATATGAAAAGCTTATATTGAAGATCTGCATTGTGCAGAAGCTGAAAAGCCTTTTTTTTAATGCCCATTTTTACTACTGAGGCACCACAGGCGGTGGACACTGGTGATTACATGAGATGAAATGATACAATGGGAATAGGGTACCTCTCCGGCATTTGCTATTTATGAGGACTGAGGAAAACCTGGAAAAAAGCTCAATCAGGGAGAGTGGTCCTGGTGGGATTCAAACCCCTAACCTTCCATTCACGAGTCTGTACCTTAACGATCTTGGCCACTGGTGGTAGTTAGAAAAGCTTGACACAGTTTCATAATTAGAGCAAAGTGTCAAAAATTTGGAATGACACATGCTCATCATAGTACAGATATATGTGAAAGAAGTAATATTACACTGTTTTCAAAAGCAAGTTAATCACTATGATTTAATTGTATGCAGAGTGAATATATTATGTTTTAATTGCTGATTTCATCAACAAATATGGTTTTGTACAATTCTTTATTCATAATTAGGTCAGGCTTTGCAGGCTCTCCAGATAAGTCAAATTGACTCATGTCACTTGCTTGTCACCCAAGGTGTGGAACATACAGTTCTGCATTTGCCATCTCTACCCAGTCACAGCTTCTTCTTTTTTTTTATTTATTTATGGATGCTCTTTAACATCTCAGGTCATCAGCATCCCATTCAACTCAGGGCATGAAACGGCCGATAAATTTTGCTCAGAGGCCTCTCTTTCAGGCTTGAGGTTCTTTTACATGCCGTAAATGTACAACACGGGACCCACGGCTTTACTTCCCTTCCGAAGGAAGCCATACTTAGGATTTTTATGCCCAAAAAAAATCCACTGCTCCTGGCCAGGTTCGAACCCGCGATCTTGGGTTTAGGAGGCAAGTATGGTAACTATCATAGCTTCTCTTTTTGGTCTATTTTCCATGTGAAGTGTGGATGCATATCATCTAATAACAACACTACATCTCCTAAGCAAAGATTTAGTGGCTTTACCTTTGCTTGATGGATGTGGTGATAATTGCGCAGATTCAATAGATAATTATCCAAACTGATTATTTAGTCAACACTCCTTCAGGTTCTTACTTGAATGAATGAATGAATGAATATTTATTATTTCTGCACATTACAATTACAGTTTTATAATATTTCCTTGAGCGCTTGTTAATTCAGGATCCTATACAACTCACACCCCAGTTATTGTGTATATGGATCCTACATCCCTCTAACTATACTTATTGAGTGAACTTTACAAATATTTCCCTCATAATTACCTTTTTACCATCTTCCTGTGCCTTGATCACTTTCCTCCACCACTTTTCTCTTACTTTCCCTACATAATTTCCAAACAGATTCAAAAATTGTTTTCGGCTATTCCCAAAAATCATTAATGCCAGAATTTCTGTCTGCAAATTATCCCATTTCTTGTTCCATATTTCCTCTCTCCATCCTTTGGTTTCTGTACATTCTAATATATCGTGCAAACTCTTATCTACCTTATCACACAGTGGGCACAATTCTTTGTCAGCTTTTACTTCACCTAGATCATTGTTCCTGTTCTTGCCCATGCCATATCCTTCTTACACATTTTGTCAAAAAAAACAATATTTTTCCCTGCCCCAATCTTTCTTAAAATTCCTATAATATATGTCTTACCTCTTCGGCTACCAAATATTTCCCATTTCTCTATATCATAATCCTTGCTTTCAGTTTATTCCATGTACCTTTCCCATTTGGTGACTATGAACTTAACTAGCTCTGTCAAACCAAATTCTCTTACAATTTCATTTAATCTACCAACTCAATTACCTTTTTCTGCGCCCCCAATCAGTCTTTGAGAATATTTCCTTTCTCAAATGATTGTATCCTCTACCAACATTTCATAATGAGTTTTATTACTAGACCTTTTCAGCCCATCCTTACTAGTTCCATCATGGTTATTCCTTTGGATGCAGCTCTAGGAAATCCCAGGATCATTTTACATACTGCTCTATGAATCCGATCTATGCAACCCCACCCTTTTTCTGTCCCCCACATTTCTATCTCATGCATCATTTTTTATTCAACTGTAGTCAAATATACTCTCTCTAACCAGCTTACACTCATATTTGGAATTTTCTTCAAGCATGTTCTTATACTATTGGTAGGGTAAGTTTGTTAGCATTCGGAAGAGTAAGAAGGAAAGGTATAATAGTTCAGAGTATTATGAAATATTGGTATAGATGTCTTAAATTAGATGATGATGATGATTATAGTGATGATGATGATGATGATGAGGAGGAGGAGGAGGAGGAGGAGGAGGAGGAGGAGGAGGAGATATTAAAAGTATGTCTTATGTACCAAAGAGATGTTTTGGTAAGAGAGAGTTGGTATGGAGAAATGGGGAAAATATTTGGAGAAATTGGAATGGGGAATGTTTGGAGATTGGGTGAAAGTAATAGGCAAGATTTTGGAAACAAGTGAGACAAACGGTGGAAAATATTGAGAATCAGGAGATTTGGGCTAGTTTGGAGGATAAAAGCTCTTTGGAGTTATATAGAAGATAAAGAAAAACTGGCGGAGAGAAGTATATAGATAATTGTGACCAGTTCAGAAGAATAGGCCTGGCATGGATGTGTACAGGGATATTATTCCTTAAAAGAGTAAGAAAAAGTTGTAAGGTAGGATGCACAATGTGTGGGAAAGAAGATAGCATGTTTCATTGTTTATTGGAATGTGAAATGGCGAAAAAATGTAGGGATAGTATTTGGAATGATAAATGGGATAAATTATGTTATGATATAATTATAATTAAAATATTTGACAGAGAAGAGGATAGAGAAAATTAATGAGATTGGGGAATTTTTAGAAGGTAAGGAAGAAATGGAGAAGATGTATAGGGAAGGAGTTCGAAGACACAAAGGAGAGGATGCGGCGAATTGTAAGGGGGGGGGGGGGGGTTCATATACCATACATGTAACCAGGAGGTTAAGACACGGGTGAACAAGTTGAGGTATAGTAAATTTGCAGAGATCAGAAGGTATAAAAATTTGATTATAGATATAAGTTATTTTACTTGGTTGAGTTTTTCCAGATATTCCAGTGGGGAATTAGTGATGAACTGAAGATGAGGGCCCGGTAGTTAATTAAATAAATTGTTAAAATTACATATATTTTATAGACGTATTAGTAGGAGACATTTGATATAAAATATTCAGCTGTGATATTGTTTCAAAGAAGGTAGGAGAATTTGTAAAAGAATTTCTCAAAGAATAATATTTGTATGCATATCTGCATTTAAATTGGAAATTATAAGAAATAAATTAAAAAAAATTAAAATACTAATGGTAATTTTCCCTTCCTTAGTGCATTCTTCCTCTAATTTTTTACTTATCAGAGGTTCAGGTCCTGCTGGAATTCTGCACATACTTTATCTGTGTAGAAAATTAGTCAGTGTAAGCACAGTAACTTCATCATTCTGGATTAAATAGTGGAAATAATGGCAGCTTCCACCTCATTAAGATTATATTTATGATAACCTTGTCTAATTGTCTCCATCCTAAAATTTTCCTGAGGTAACATTCAGTGATGCCAATAAATTGTTTCGACCATTTGTTTCCACCCTAAGCTGCTTGTGGAGTAATGAACTTTCAGTGGATGCCAATTTGAACTAATAATCAGGCAGTTGACAGTACATATTCTACTATAAACTTTATAAGATGGTTTAAGAATAAATCATAATGGCATTATGTTCCTGTTATACTTCTTTGCTTCCCTTCATAGTGCCAAAGCATACACTCAACTTGTGTTGAATAAAAAGGAACAGACCCATATGAAATTAATTCCAAAGAGTAAAAATAAGAAAACCTGCCAACCTGTAACTGGTTAAGCTCCGAAATATAAAAAAGTCAAGTCCTTAGTCTCTGTAACTCAGAAACATTGCATGTACTGAACAGTATTATTAGCCATGCTGTGATGTTGGAACAAGACACATAAACAGTGGGAAGCTATTTAAGAATCACCTGCCAGGATTAAATGGAAATATACGATCACTTTAGATAAAGCATATGCCTATTTAGGGGACAGCAACAAATTGTGTATGATTTATGGTTGCTTGTAAAAGTAAAAAGTTTTTGAAAAATGCTACTCTGAATCCAAGGAATCTTTTTCCACGGGATACATAATTGCTAAAAATCCCAAAATCAATTCATTACACCATCAAACTAAAGTTCTGACTCTAGTTTATCACAATTACATCTCAGTTCCATAAGACATAGATACAAAGTCTGAGTAAGATCATACACAATATCTCTGCACTTGGCCTACATCACAAGCTGTAGGCAGCTTCTCTACTATCTGCTATGCTGACACTGTTCTCTCAAACCACTGCTGGAACATTATGTAGTGTATAAACTAAATCACATATAATTTGAATAACTGCATAACCATTTGGACACAGAAGAAATCAGCATATACCAAGAGCTTATTATCTTTGAAGCTTATTAAGCAATATATGTTTGTTGCACCAGAGATGAAGGTGAATTGGTTGGAAAGAATTTATAGAACACTGGTGGAGTCAAGGTGGCATATGGCATTGAAATATGTGGGACAGAGGAAAGTTGGAAATTGGTGGATACAATACTCGGTAGGTTTTATAAGATTGTGTTAGGAATTCCACAAAATCTGCAAATGCAGGTGCACTGTTAGAAATAAGGAGGTTTGGTGTGAGAGGGTGGGTAATGGAGTAAGTTCTGAAGTACTGGTTTAGGATACAACAATAATAGATGTCAGATTTTTCTTTGTTAAATGAATGTTTAAAATTTTAGGAGTCTGGGGTAGAGAGTTTCTATTGGGTACACAAAGTTGAAGAAGAGTTAACAAGGAATGAAATGGATGATGCATGGTTAGGAAGAAGTGATTTGGAAAGAGATTTTTGGAAATAGAGATTTTAGAGTAAGGTTTGAGGATATAGACAGACATTCTATGAACGTAATATCCATAGAATGTAATATCAGACGAAGAGATCACTAGTATTCTATCAGGAGATATTAGGGTATGTTAAAAGAGATAGATACATTAGTAAGTGTAATAAGCAAGAGATAGAGAAGGGATGGCATAGTTTAGATTACGAATCTGGAGCTTAAGGGGTTTTAGAAGTAATTGTGAGCATGGAATTTGCTTTATATGTGGAAATTTGAAAAATGTAGAACATATTTTATTTGAATGCTTAGGAACAACTAAATGGAGATATCAAGCAATATATGATAAATGGATGAAGTAAAATAAGCAAATTGCAGTAAAGAAAATGTTTGGTTACCAAAGACAAACTAGGAGTCTTGGGGAATATTTGTATACAGTTAAAGAACAAATAGTTATGATCAGTGGGGAGAGATGATCTGTGAGTTTGATTGTGTTTACCTTCTGTAATTGGCTGGTAGTGATTTTGTGATTAAATGTGTAGTAGATTAAAAGTTTAAATGTGTATGGGTTTAAACTAGTTAATGGTAGGAGTTTTATAAATGAAAATGGATTTATTGTTAATTTTGGGTGATTATTGAATTATATAAAATATTTTAGTTTTATGTTATGTTTTGATTAGTAGAAGGGGCTGTGTCAAAGTCTTTTGGAAATGTTTTGGGGCTTAGCAAACCTGTTAAATATAGCTAGTTGAATGGTGGAAGTTAGTATGTTAATTAAAAATTTTATATCTGGGCTAATTTAAATATTGATCTGGAATAGAACCCAGGTTCGATCCAGACCATAATGTAATATTTACAAACTTAGTGCTATTCAAATAAATAAAATAAAACTATTTAGATGCCTACTGCCTTAAATATTACTAATTACATAAAACTAAAGATGGCATACAAATTCACTTGTTGCCATGCATTTACTTTTCTCACTCAAGCACAGAACTAATATTTTCTTAGAAATGATACCTTCTGCAGAAGAAGTTTGGATGCTCTACTCTCTCACTGAAAAGCTTTTTTCTTTCCCAAAATAACAGACTCCAAGTGCAAAATTATCATGCGGGGAGCTCTACATTAAGGATATTGAAGTTACATATTTCTAGTTCAATCCTCAAATTGCATGAGCAGGAAACAGGAACCAATGCCATACCTTTCAGAAACATTCCTATGAAATAGCCTCATGTCTCTCTGAAGGATTTTTATGTCTTCAGACTCCTGAAAAGAACACTGGGAAAGAGGCACACTTGTACTATGGCTGTCCTATGGAAAGCCTGCAAGGAGAAGAATGGAAAGATGGGTATGACTGTGCATACTACAGTGAAAACTGAAGTGTAGTCCTATAGTTCACATGAAAGGACATCAAATAGAGCATGACCACTGGTGGGGACAGTACATTTCCTAAGATGAGACAGTTAAAATTCATTTCCAGAGATCACCGCAATCTTTTATATTTAAAACGTTCAATTTTTCACGTTGCAAAGAAATATTTTTTTATGATTTATAGATCTTCTGAGGAACCATCAGCTTGCCAGTGCAGAAGGGATGAGCACTAGGTGAACTAGATAGCTACCTAGGGAGCACATGCTGCTTATTGGTCAGAGGTGCAGGTAAGTGCAGCATAATCCACATTAGGTAGATAGGGCTCATTATTCCTTTTAGATAATCTGCCTAGGGAAACGATAGACTGAATCTTTAATTTCATAAAACAAAATGTTTCAAATTTCTCAACCAAAGAATGTCAGATGGATAATGAGCATTTTTAACAATGTTTAATGCCTATTTTTATTACTGATTGTGGCATTATTGGCGGTTATAATGAACAGACAACATGATAGGAAAATGGAAAAACATTAAGAATTAACTAAAAATTGGAAGGCAGAGGTTTAGAATTCCGTATATTTAAATAGTAAATTTGAAGAAATAAAATTTTTTATTTATTTTCCTTTATTGCCAGAGTGGCACAACTTTCCTATTAGTTTTCCTTTTCTCTGGCTGTGATCAATTGATAAATATTCTTAAAGGTTTCTTTCTTCAATTTCCATAATTTCACTTTCAATCTTATTTCCTACCTATTTACTACACTGCCCATAGGCAGTTAGAGCCAAGCCTTCATTATGATAACATCTTTTCTCTTTCTACTCATCAGTATAATGATGGCAGCAGTAATGGGGAGGTTTTTTTCCTAGGATTGTTCAGCCTCTTCTGTTTTAAAATCATTTGGGACTTGCTCATGTTTTCATTAGCTTTGGAATGTTTTGTTCTCTTCTGTCTACAGTGACACAGTTGTTAACATTCTGAACTTTAATATGTATTTATGTACAAATCTGGTATCTTTATTTAGTTTTTTGTTTGAGACTCAAACTCCTATTAATGTTATTATTTATACTTCAACTTTTAAAATGAGGGCAAGTTAGGAAGCATAGGGTGGTTATATGTATAAGTAATGGTACAAACTTAAAAATTATTATAGAGAAATTCCAGTAGAAAAATATAACTGGAAAAAATCTGTGAAGGTTTGAAATTGATTACTTTAGTATTTGGTTTGCAGCTGGGATATACTACTGTGAATGGAATAGCACGGCCAAGATATCCAACTATAACAGAAACAAATTTCTTATTCCCCTACAGAAAAATATGTATACTCCATTAAAAACCAGGTAAAGTACATAACCCCTATTACATATCAAATTGAGAATTATTAAAGTTTTGTAAAAGTAATGGATAAATATCTGCATTTATGCATTTAAAATCTTAAATTTTTCAAACACCAATTTGTGCTCTTGGTGATCTTTTACATTTAGTGCATGCGGAATTTAAAAATGTAACTCATTTTTCCCAATCATGTAAGGTTTTATTTTTGCTATCTCAAATTTTTTAGATATAGGTATACATTACAGAAATAAATTATACAACTGTTATGAAATTATAATGTTTATTATTAATGCAGACTTCATTCACATCAAATGTACATTAAAATATATGATATAGCACATAAGTATGGTTAATGTGGAAGAAAGGTCTTTTCCAAGAAAGTTCATTTCTCATTCAGACCTAGAAAATCCTGCTTGAGACACTGGCCACTGCTCACATTTCTATACATGTGGAATCACATAAAAAAAACAGAAAGAGATAAGATGACCTTGCTGCAGATTCTTACCATTTGATCAAAAAGTGGAAAAATGATCGAGACTTTTTAACTCAGAGTGCTTCCTTGTTCATTGGAAGTGAAGCAATAGAAATATTTCTAGCTTTTTAAAATATTTTATCTACTGGAGATTTTATACTCGTTTTTCCTGTGTTGATTCCTGAATATTTTAAAATTGAAATATCAAGATTTTATTTTCTAAATTTCTGGTAAAGTCATCATACCAGATAGGAAGTCAAAAAACACTCCTTTTATGAGTAAAATATATCATGCTAACTTTGGTGCTGAAATTGATAACTATGTTAAAGGTTTTGTACTATATATTGCAAAAGTGTGTGTTGAAAGTCTGTGGTGCTGGATCAGAAGGAAGCAGAAATGTCTTGGTTTAGGTGCGCCTATGGTTTAAAAGGAACATTAACCGATCCTTAGAAATTGTTTGTTACTCCCATCACTGTATATCAAACTTGGTCTAATGTGAAGTTTTATCGAGGTATTCCACAAAGAAAGTAGACCTTTTGTTTTCTTAAATCAGAAATTTCCACCATGTCAGTGAGGCTAGACTAAGGGCAGATATATTTACAACCACCAGATCATAGGACCTATTTGATGAGGATATAGAGGATAATGAGGAATGACTGACTCACATTCAAGTCCATTATCAAGAACTTGCTGGGCAGGCATAGGAGCTCGGAGTATGCTCTTGAGGAACTCCTGTGGCGCTTCTAGGCTTATGGCACACTTATGGCCATAATATGCATTTCCTCAGCTTGCATTTACCTTATTTTCCTGAAAACTGTGGGAATTACAATGAAGAGCAAGATGAGTTCTTTAATAGGGGCATTTCAATGTAGAATGAGAGGTATCAGGATCACTAGGATGTGAACAAGTTTGCAGACTATTGCTGAAACCTCAAGAGAGACAGTCTTTGAAAAAGTCCTTTCTTCCGCAATAATGGTGTTTAATTATTCACACATAAGCATGCACACACTTAAACATAATACAAATGTCTTCCATCTTTTCCAAGGATAATCAATAAATTTTTTGAAGAATGAACTAGGCAATGTAAAAAGAAATATATATATTTTTTCTGATGAAGCAATTGCCCAATACAAAAATAAATAAATACAAATCTGTATTTTCATGAAGATTTCAATGAACATGCTAAATGGCACTTTTTGGGACTTATGAAAAATTGTGATGCAATTGGTAGAACCTCCAAAATTTTGGCAACAAAAGTAAGTCTTTAATCATAACAAAATCCCATTACAACACCAAGAAAATTGTTTAATGGGATGAACAGAATGATTTAATTTTTTGCAAATGCCACACAATGATAGGCCTCTAAGCAAAATTTGTCGCCATTTCACGCCCTGAATTGAATGCTGATGACCTGATAAGTTAAAGAGTATCCGGAAATAAAACAAATCAACAAATTCAACCATACAATGATTATAAAAATGAATGTGACTTTTATAGGCTCAATATGTGAAGATAAAACCATTAAGTGGCACAAGAACAGGACATACTTTCACATGATTGTGAAAATGTGAAGCACTAGCTAGAAACTGCTTTCTGTCTTACAAAAATAAACATGTATTTGAGTTTAATTGATATCATTGTATGATTCAGTTGAACTACACGCTCTTAAAGCTTCACTTACTTTTCATAAATGTATGGAACCGGTTTCGAGAACATTTAGTTCCCATCTTCACCAAGACTAAAGTTCAACTCATTTAAATAAATGTATTTGAGTTGCTTAAATAACCTGCCCACACTTTACCTCTCCTGTTAATTTTGGTGTTTTTAAACTTTATTTTCTAGGAGTTTATGTTAATAATTGTGCGTAAAATAAGTGTTTATGCATTTCTTCAGTTGATTTATAATGTATAGTTGTATAAAATACTACACTGTATGTACAAATGCACACATACATCATGGTTGGGTCCTGGAGTGATGCTCCTATTCAACAGTCAGTGCCCAGCTGGCTAAGTTGATTTTTTGCAAATTATCCATTTATGTTTATCCCATTCTGAAATGTTCCACAAATATATTGTCGAAAATATTGTGATATCTTTTAAAATTCAAAATATTAATGCAAACTTTATAAAAGTAGCATATTAATAATACATTTTTTCAAAATTAATAGTACCTTAATTTAATCTTAGAACAAACATGATAAAAGTATATCTTATAAGCTTTAACATGAGCCAAACATTAACTACTTTTGTTAGTTAGGAATGAAGATATCTCCATTTTAATATAAGGGTGCATGCTATTACATAAATTTTGAATATGAATTTTAATTCTGTTCGATATGGAATAACTATACAAAAATGAAAATGAAATATTAATTTCCACTTAAAAACTCACCTGATGGAATTAACACACTGAAATCTGTGAAGATATTAGTTATTTTTTGGATTAGAAACTTAATTAGAGTGTGCACATTCTGATCATCTATGCAGTAAATTATCCAGAATGTTTATTTTTTCATAAGTTAAAATTTTGTGTTAATGAAGAACATATTCTATCTGCATACTATACTAATTTCCACAAATATTTGTAATACACTTCTCTATTGTGGGGTAATTTTTCTGGGTTACAAGGATATTTATATGGCAAAAGAATGCCATTAGATGTAATACTGATATGTTCTCTGTTCAAACATGTACATCAGTTTTTGGTAATGTAATATTATGACTCTCCCTTCTTATTTGATTATCACTATCTTCTTTATATAAAAGATAATTTACCACCAATTAGTACATGCAATTTGATACATAATCATGATACACATAAATAACATGGATGTTCCATACACAAAATTGTCTAAACCACAATTGAGTTAGAAATATAAAAGATGTAAGACTGCAAAATAAACTTTCATAAAAAATTAGAAATATGAACATTAAAAATTTCAAAGAAAGAAAAAAAACTAGCTTATTAATAAAGTTACGTAAAGCATTAGCAAATTTAATGATGATTAAATGTATTTGCTATAAATAATTAATATTGCTATTAGATACATGCACTGAAACCAAAATGATAGAATGTATACAGGAAAACAACAGGACTTTACACTTATGCTTCTTTTGCTTGAAAGAGCACATTGTATAAGGTTCAAGTTGTTTATCATGACAGGTATATATTAAGAAGTTAAAAGTTTTCAATGTGACCTTATATGTTAGGGCCTCAGCAAAGAAAACATATCTTTCCTTAACTAGGAGAAGTATATATTTTAAATCTTTATGATTTCTTTGGAAAAAAATAGGACAATAGGATAAAATGAAAGGGAAAATAACTGAAAGATTAAGAGGTTGTTGCTACCTAACAGTGCATTTCTTGTCAACAATGATAATAATGAAAGGGCAATTAATATATGTAATACACAGGCTTTCTTTGCCTAATAATGCAAAATGAAGCAGAGGATTTCTTCTCAAAAAGAATGAGATTAATGGAAAGGAAAATGCACGGAAATAATAAAGGATTTTTAACATTTTATCATAAAATTAAATGCTAATTTCATTATTTAGTACAACATCTTCTACAGTCAAAACAGCATTAATTTGTCAAGGCATGAACTACTGTGGAGCTGATTCTTGGGCAATTTCTGATGCTTTCTTATACCTCTCTGATTTGTAAGAGTAGCTGCTGTCTTTCTTTCCTGTTGCCTCAACCACAAACTATGATGGAATTCTAACGATTAGCTGCGATCAAATGTGGACCTTCCTCTCCTGTAGTCTTCCTGGGAGCACCAAGATTTCTCTTACTTTTTAAGTCATCCTTCCATTCTTCCTGGTAATGGCAAATTCAATAGCAGACATATTTTGCTCTTCATCCTACTACTTCCACTATATTGGATGTGGAACACCCACACTCCCACTACCGATTATGGGTCCTGTTTTTACCTCTGGAGTATAAGGCATGATGGACAATAAAAACAAAAAAATTTTACAGCACTACTAGCTTGTGTTAGCCAAGAAAAAGCAATGCACAGAAGAGAGAGAGAGAATGTTCTATGCACAGAGGGTCTCCAAAGTAGTGCGGTGTTTTTCTTTTTCTTTACTAGGCTAACTAGATGTCCTAATTTTGCCAAAACAGTCCCAACTTTCAGGTTCAGTGTTTCAGTTTTCTGAGAAAAAAATTTGGAACACACAACTGTATGTATACAATAGTTTTTCAATTAGTTAATTTATTTTCATCATTGTTAGCAGCATGGAACTGAGAAAGTTGGAAAAATCTTGTCAGTCTAGTTTTAATATAATGAAAGCTGTTATAGTAAAGGTTTATCTCAAACTATCATTAAGATTTTTCATATTTAATGTTTTTAAACAAGAACTGTTATAAACAATTCATTTAGGACTGTAGAACAATGCCTTTTTTATTATGCATTGTGTATGTATTGTGAGAGTAATTTGCAACAACCTATACATCAAATTTGCTTAAAAATATAATAATTATAATTAATTAAATTATTTCTGAATTATTTCATTTTTTGTAGTTAATATAAATTTTCCTTTCTAATATTAAATACATTTGTGCACTTGGAATGAGTTTCCTGTTGCATCATCATCATTCATTCATTTTAATATCTAAGTAAGTTAATGGGGTGCTTATTGGAGTGCACTATCCCGATTTTTAACATGGAAAATCTAGTCCACCAAAGCATAATGAGAGCGGTTGAACCAGTAGAGAGGCCTGTGAAACCTCACCTTGTTCACTGTCTAATCACATGTATGTAGAACCAGTAGAGAGGCCTGTGAAACCTCACCTTGTTCACTGTCTAATCACATGTATGTAGCCCCAAAAGACAAAATCGAGCCTTTCCTTTATGCATTCATTCTTATAAGTATAAGTGTACCTCTTTTTTTTTTTTAATTGTATTGCATTTGCTACTGTTTCAATTTAATGTAGTTTTTCGGTTGATTGTAAACTGTTATATGTATATACTTTTGTCATATGGCGTTATTATATTTAAGAGTGAATTGCAACATATTGTTATATGATGATTAAAGGATTATGACTGATTTATTACATTTAGCCATTTTTATTAACAAAAGTACATTCCCCAAGTTTATAATTTTCATTTAAAATATTAAATGCTTCAAAATTTTGTCTTTACTATGTTTGCTCTCTTTTCTTTTCACTACTATTCCATCACTTGCCCAATCAATCACTGAACTACTTTTATCCTCTTCTAATATCAAATGTTCCTATTATTTTAATCTGTAAATTTTCATAACTCCATAACCTCTCTATATCTTTTCCCATATGAGGATTATAAATTATCTTTAAGCATATTATAATATCTTCTATATATTCATCTACCATTACAATCTATAAAGCTTCCTTATACTTAGACTTTGTTTCTTTTATTATTTTGCTTGACATTCTCTAAACAAAAAATCCTAGTTCTCCTAATATTTTCCCTTTCTTTCCTATCATTTTCCTCCTCCCTATATAATTATAATAATTTTATAAAACATTGTTCTATTTACCACTTTTCTATAATTGTTAGGAATACTTTTCTTAGTAAATGTTATAAAGACTCATGTTAATTTCATTTTTAAGCACTACATATTTCCTAAAACCTTTTTTTTTTTTGATTTATTTATTTATGGACACTCTTTCACATCTACGGTCATCAGCGTCCCATTCAACACAAGGCGTGAAACGGCTGACAAATTTTGCTCAGAGGCCTCTCTTTCAGGCTTGAGGTTCTTTTTCGTGCCGTAAATGTACGACACGGGACCCACGGCTTTACTTCCCTTCCGAAGGAAGCCATACTTAGGATTTTTACACCCCGAAAAAATCCATCAGTCCTGGCCGGGTTCGAACCCGCGATTTGGGTGTAGGAGGCAAGTATGGTAACCACTACACCACCAGGACCGGCTTCCTAAAACCTGTTCTCCTTACTTTCCCTGTATATTATTGTGAGCCTGTTTTGATTCTGAATCTACCTAGTCTCTTCTTACTAATTATTCAAATTGTTTCATTCATTACAGCTTATTTATTTTTATCTATTTCTAAAATGCTGCTATGTTCTGAAGACAGGATTTCTTTTAATCCTTTTCTTCTCCCCCACACTCCTTACTATATTGCCATGCTTCTTTGCCAAATCACATGCTGCTTCCATTTCATCTTTCTGCTGTGGCACCACAGGCAGTGGACATTTTGATATGCGAGACGAAATGATAAATTGGGAAAGGATTTTTTAAAGAAAGGAAATATTCCAGGCTTAAGTTTAGGGTACTCTCTGGCATTTGCCATTTATGAGGACTGAGGAAAAGCTGGAAAAAAACCTCAGGAAGGACAGTCCCTGGGATGGATGGTGGGAATTGAATCTCAGACCTCCCACTCATGAGTCCATACCTTAACCTCGGCTACCCATCATGGTTTCTTTCTGCTGTGAAACAACCTTACTTGATGATGCTGACATTTCTCATTATGCCATCTCTGATATCATTTCTCTCTTCTCATTCCAATCTTCCTTGATCATTTCATCAATGACACATAGGAATCTTCTATTCTTGAGTTACTCATATTCAAACATTATGGCAATTCTTTGTTGTTTAGCTGCTTTTCATCATTTTTGTTCCTTGTTTTAATTCTGCCATCTTCTAAATCATATCCTTCTCACTACTGGGTTTTTGTACTTTCCCTGCCTGTTATTGAACCTCCTCCCATTCACTAGTTTCATGCCCATTTATTTTCTTCCATTCTAGTGTTTTTTTACATATAATGTTCTTTCCAACTTTTGTTTCTCCGTCAATCAAAATTTGTAAATTTCTAATGAATGTCCTCTTGCCAGCAGATCATACTTTTTTCATCTTCAGAACTAAGTCTTTATTTCATTAATTACTCTGTTTTAAAGCAGGATGTTGCTGATTTCACAATAATTAATTTTTATTCACTTGGTCTTCCTATTCAGAAATCTTCTACTGTCTCCCATCCTTTTGGATCCAATTTCAATTTCTTCCTCAAAATCTGGATTACTTTTTCTACTGACTTAATTTCTTTTTCTCCTTCACTCCTATAAAATAAAAACTAAATTAATATTTTTCTTCCTCTCATCCATTATTTTTACCTCCGTTTCATTTCGTCCACTTTATGTATTATTCCTAGTATTTATTCTAATTTCATAAGCTATCTTTTTTAGATTATCATTCATTCTCTATTCCATCCATTTTTATCCATCTTCTCTACAAAGTTTTCAACCATTGTTTGAATTTCAATCAGGACTGGGTTTAATTCAACTTCTATCACCAGTAGTGTTATAATACACTTTCTATTACTAAAATATTCAGTATCATCTTTACCAATTAAATCTTTTATATTAATAAAACTTCTTTCTCATAATAATCCGATCCTCATTTTCATAATGTTGCTTTCACTGCCACTGTTACTTTACCACTCTTTCCATGTATCACAATAACTCACTGCTAACATAGCCTTCCTTCTCATTACTGAAATATACAAGAAGAGTTTTTATTTATTTGAAAAAGAAATGGTTATGGTTAGAAAGAAATATTAATAGGATATTACACATTAGGGAAAGAGACAGATTTATAGAAAACTGAAATGTTAAGAATGGAATGATTCGATAACTTTTAAGATATAGGAAGACAGTACCTTTATAGAACTGAAAATTAATTACACATTAGGATCAGAAATGAAATGAGAATTAAAGTGAAGAATAAAATGATAGTGAACATATCACTTAGGAAGATCTCAATAACTGAGAATTGAGGGGGAGCCTATGCTTTATGTTTCCAGAAAACATGGTACTCATAGTTGTAAGTTATTTTGATATACTTCTGTATTTTGAATCTTTCACATTCACATATAATAAATATATGGCTTGAAGTAGAATGAACTGAAATCAAACTATGTTTTCATTTGTTAAATTTAACATAAAATAAACAAGAAAAATATTTTTTAGAAAGTATGATCACATCTTGAAACCAACAGCAAGCAGCTAAAATGAATAATAAAAATTTAGCACTAAAAGTTCATGTTTATCTTGCAAGAGAAAAAGTATGATCAAAGCACCTAAAATAACAATAATGGTTAAGATGAATAATTTAGCAGCTAATACTCTATTAAGCCATTATATATAGTATATTATTATTATTTCATATTGACTAGAATATTTCACTAATATTGTATGCCATATCATAGTCATTCTATACTATGTATATCTATCTACAGTGAACAATTTAGTAAGATCTATAATGGTCTACAATCTAATAATCACTTTTACATAGTAAAATTTCAAAAACTCTTTAGCACAAAATAATTACATTCAATGTGCAAATGAATACAAAAATTAATGAAATAAGCATACCAAAAAACATGAATTATTAAGCTTCTACACACACCAATTATTTGGAAGATTTACTTGGCAGTAGTTGACATCCCTGATGCTGTTGGCATTCATGTAGTCTGCTTCAAGTAGAACATAAAGCCTTTGGTCATCACAGAGTGCTGCATGACTTTCACGACCACTCACCTCTATTGGGAATATGGATTTATCATCATGAAAGCTGATCCAATCTGTGGCATCCACCTTTTGCTGCAAGAAAACAAAATAAAATTTATTATTATGAGGAAATACTCAAAGGTAAAAGTTATACAGAAAGAATCTGTACTTGTTCAAAGGATGTTCGCTGTCCTGTAAGGCTTTCAAATCATTCATGTTGTCAAATTAGGATCCAGGAGTATAATCAATGGATCAAGTTACACAAAGGGTGTTTATACATATAAAAAAAAATGTATTCATCACTTTCTATTAAAATATTGCCCCCCAACAGTCTAAAACATTATGCTTTGGATTGGCAGATTAGGGCACAATGTATTTCATTGCTCTAAGACAAAGTGTTTCTTTTGCATGTAGAATTGACCAGAGAAGGACTAATGGTGATTCAAGATCATTAGTATTAATTTGAAGCTATGCTAAGTAACATAATGTTAATGTGGCTGCTGGAGTCGACAACCCAATCACTGATTTCAGATCTGCAGTTAACTGGTTAGTCTTGGCTTTTAAGTGATGTTGTATAATGGTAATATAGTGTTTGCACATGCATAATTGACTGTATTATTTGAATGCAATTTTTTTGGAACCTTTAAAAAATTAATGATTTAGCTACCCAATAACAATAAGTGTTGTTAATAAATCAAGAGTGAAATGTTACACAAACTAGAGTATAAACTCTGAAAGATCTGCTAATGTCATTCTGCATTGGAAGGAATCACTTACTGCCCGAGAGAACAAAGAGCTGCAGTGGATTTTGAGTAGAGATTTCTTTCGATGAAAATATAGTAGCATACATGGTTGTCCGATTATCCTATATTTTTAGGATTGGGAGCATTGTAGTCAATCAAAATCAATCCAATGTTGGAATAGTTCATCAATGTTTGTGTTAGTGCTTACTGAGTATTTATCAACTTAACCTACTTCTTATATATGATCAGCCTTGTCTATTGACCATTTCCATTTCTGTTTAACTTTTTTTAAAAATTCTCCTAAATGTCTTCATTTCTTGTAGGTAAAAATCCATATTTAAAAAGACTTCTCTGCTTCCCCTTTAATCATTTCTCTCATATCAATTTTGTCCTTTCGTCCATCCCCTTACAATCAAACAATATATGTGCTCCACAAATTGGGCATGTTCCCCTCTTATCTCTTAATTTTGATATGCCCAATTGGGACCTGGAAATACCCTTCCTGTTATTTTTATTACACAGTTTTATGCATTTTTCTTTGACTGGAATCACCTGTATTCTCTATAAATGGTTAATGATCTTTTCTAATTTGGGAAAATAACTCCTGCTTATCCACTCTTCTCACTTCCTTCCAATATCTCCTGCCGAAATCATTCAGCCAGAAATCTCCTAATCCATTCTTAATCCACTGGGTTCTAATTTTTTCTAACCATTATTTACATTCAGCCAGAAATCTCCTAATCCATTCTTAATCCACTGGGTTCTAATTTTTTCTAACCATTATTTAATCTCCAACTTACTTTTCTGATATTCAAGACACAACTTCAGAGTATCTTGCTCAGGAATATGCTGAACCAAAATTACTATTCTTTCACGATTTTTTTCTCTAACATTAACCATCCTTAACTCCAGTAACATTCCACCATTCGCAGCATTCAGAAGTACTCCCAGATTTAACACACAAAATATTCTCTAGACTAAGCTTATACTCATCAACCATTTATCAAATTCTCTGATTTATACCCCATATATTCAGCAAGATTCAACCAAGACATGATATTCCCTCAAACCATTCTATTGTTATTATCGATGTTCATCATGGTTTTTAAGAATAAATAAACAAATAAATAAATAAGCTGCATTAGGATGAGAAATGGTTCATGGTAGATAAAGAAATTTAGATAGTGAATTCTCATATCTGGGCATAAAGTTGCATAGTAATGGAGATTGGGAGAAACAGAAAAGAACTACATTGGCGAAGAGAAAAATGGCCATGACAGCGATAAGAAAATGTTTATATAGAATGCCAGTAATGAATATCAAGTGGTTTAAAAGGCTTTATTCTGCCTTGGTTGAATTACGATGGATTTATTTAGGGGAAATCTGGGGTATAGAGAGGGGATGGTGTAATATGGATTTAATAATAAGAATTTCTGTAATTAATTTTGAAAGTTCCCAATAATACTACAAATGCAGGAGCATTGATAGAGTTAGGAAAGGTAAGTGTTAGAGGGTTAATGATGAAGAAAGTACTGAAATATTTATTTAGGGTTCAAGAGCTATTGGACACTGACATTATGAAAAACACGCCTGTAATATCAATAAAAAAATTTCAGTACAATGACTAATACCTGATAGAACAAAATTAGAGAACAGTTGTTTAGGAATGGGTTAGGAGATTTTTGGGTTCAAATTGGATATTTTAGAAGAGATTGTTGGATGGAAGTGAGATTAAGAATGGAAGATATAGATAAACAAGTTTGGCCAGATTAGGAAGAAAAGCTCATTAGCATATTATAAGGAATTAAAAGATGATCCAGAAAAGGAGAAGTATATATTAATTTGTAAGTAAAATGAAAGAGAAGGGATACCATGGTTTTGATTAGTGTTTGGAAATTAAGGGGAATGAGGGGAAATGTTATCCCAGGAATGTGTCCCATCTGTGGGCAGAAGGAAGATGAAATTCATATTATCTTCCAATATAAAGCAACAAATGTTTGGAGGGAAAGTTTAATTAGTAAGAAATGGTTAATGAGAAATAAAGTATTGAGAAAGTTCTTTGAATACGATGAGCAGATACCCATATTAGAGGAGTTCTTATGGAAGGTAAAAATGAAATGAAATGGTCAGTTGATAGATGTAATTTAAATAAATTTTAGATGATAAATACCTGTATGATTATGAAAAATGTCATTGGTAGTAGTTTAGACACTGTAGCTAGCTGATAAAATAATGGCATAGGTACAATAATTGAAATATTTCAATTTAGTCCCCTGAAATTACAGTAGGCTATTGTTGATGAACTGGGAACTGGGGTCTGATGCAATCTAGGTGGAAATTTTGTATTTTATTTCATTATTTAGAATTTAGACAAAGGATTAATATAAAATCTTCAGTGTATTAAAATTTCTGTAATCTCAAGGAGGTACACCTAAAATGGCCTGGGCCAGATAGGTAGAGACCCCCTGTAGTTTGTATTTTTCTTAGCACTTTCAATAAATGTCAAATATTCGTATAACCATCTAATAATCAATTCCTAACCAGTCTTCCCTGCCATTTTTTTGTTTTGTTTTTTGTTTCCCCCAGTCTTCCCTGCTGCTCATCATTAACTCCCAAATATTTGAATTCATTAACAAACCAGAAGTGTTTTATCATTTATAAACCATTTTTCATTCCTGCTCAATGTATTACCTTTTTTAAACACCATAATTTTGGTTTTATCCTGGTTTACTTCAAACCCCATTTATTTAAATATCTTGCAATTCCATTAATAGCTAATTTTAACCCATAACTGATATCGAGAATACCATTAGAACATTTGCATAGAGTAGCCCAGGATTATCTACATTCTGACAATTGGCATATGAATGTTAACTTGTTTCAATGGTTCTAAGATATCATCTACAAGTAGTTAACAGAATAGAACTCAATTTGCACCCTTGTCTAAGGCCTACATTTTGCCTAACCTTTTTCGTAATTTCTCCAAAACCACATTTGACACAAAAAGTATTCTGAAGATATAATTCTTTCATTAGTTCTATTGTTTTACTAATTAAACCCTTCTGCATTAACTTATACCAAATGATTTTCCTTACCACCAATCAAAGGCATTTTCTATATCAATAAACAATGCATATAATCTATTCTATTGTCTTGCCAAATACTTATAATTAATTAAAATTGTTATTATTAGCATATTATCCAGTTTTTTTCCCCCTCCTGAAACCACCTTGGAATGGAAACTGTTGTACCCTTCAGCTCATTCCTAAATTCTTTCTGACAATATGCCCATAAAAATGTTGCCCAAATTGATAAAGATATTCCTCTATATTTATTTAGGCTTGTTTTCCTACATTTACCCTTATAAATAAGATGTATATGCATAATTTTTTTTGAGTTACCCTTACTTTCTTTAATTACATTCATTAATCTGGTTAAACACAGCAGCCTTTCATGATCCTCACACCATATTTGAAATAACTCTGCTGGTAAGCCATCTATCCTATAGCTTTATACCTCTTAAATTTCAAAATGGATTAAAAACTTCTTCATAAAAAAAGCAGTTTATCAAGTTCCTTCACATAGTAGTTATTGTATAAGTCCATTTTTCAACTGAAACTCTCCGTACTTTCCATGCCATTTAAACTCTGAAAATATTTTATCCATTTTCTTGGCTTTATAAGAACATAACCTTGCCTACCCTTTGCACAAACATTAATGATTTTTCAAACTTGTTGAATTGCTACCTTTACTTTTTTTTTTTGTTTACTTTTTTTTTTTAAAGGGAATTCCAAAGGAATGTAAACTATTACTGTTGTACCCATGGAAAATTTTTTAATAATCTATCCAAATCTACATCAATTATACCTGCTAGGCTTCTACAATAAATAAATTTAAAAAAAATCTAAAATTTGTATATATATAAATATAAAATAAATATTAAAAAAAAGAAAAATTAAGTAACACTATTAACAATGAACAAATTAACAGTAATTATAAAAGTAGAAAAGGATAAAACACTAAGATAAAGTCACACTTGAGATGTCAAGTGTAACTTTATCTTGGTGTTTTATCATTTTCTATTTATACACACACACATACAGAGTGTTAATGAACTATACCAAAATAATTTCAAATCGTATACAGATGTCATACATAAGCAATTTGACATAGCCAATGTATGATCCACAACTAAACATAATGCAGCTTTATTTTGTTAAACATTCTGGTATCAGATGCTCATAAGTCGGTATTAAAGTCAAGTTGGGTGAAAAACTGGTTTAAAATGTCTTTTAAACTGCCTTATGAGCATAGAAATATCATTTTTCCACAGTTCATTATTAGCATTTTAAAGATTTAGTGTCATAAAAATCACTCAAATCTTTAACTAATCATTTGACAGTGCAACACTTAACTTCTATTTCTTGCATTAAGTAGCCAAGATGGACTAAATAAATGTAAATATAGCCTACTATATATGGAGCTCTGTAACTACGTGTGGTATAATGCATAATGCAAAAGTTGATGTTCTGCAGGCCACGGATTCAATTCTTGTCATTCCATTATTTTTTTTTTTTTTACCATTTTTTATTTCCCATAATATTTAAGAACTTAAACTGGAGCATGTTGATGAAGAATCCCAATTTAAGCATGCAAGTACTGATGATCCAATGTCTTTGAAAAATCAGCAAAGCAGTGAATGTGTAGTTTTAGATTTTAAAAATATACTGTGCATCTGAGAGGCAATCAGAATAAAATGATATTAATGCCATTTGTGCATTACAGGAAGCTATACTGAAAATTTATATATTTTGGATGACTCAAGGTAGCCTATAAGTATGATGTTAAACTACAAATCATAACATCATAATACCAAATCCTGATAAGAACAAAAACATTTTAAGTTAAAATATTGACAAAATGCCAGTTTTGGAACTGAGAGGTTTTATGGAGATGGAGATGGCTGAGATGGAGAAAGATGAGACAGTTGAAGGATGTATGCTTTGAGGGGGAGAGAGAGAGATTTAAATAATAAATCACCCTTGCATAAAGTGCAAATTTCTTTCTTTCTTTTTTCCCTTTTTCTTTCCCCCATTATCTCCTCATGCTCCCCACATATTTTAATTTTTTCATTTTGCAGATATCCTCCAGCATGTTTCAGACTCAGAACTGATTTTTTTTTCCCCAAGTGAATGTCAGAAAGCTGTATACAGTACTTAATTTGGCACATCTATTCTCTGGAAGCCATACACCAACAACCTTTTACATGGCAAATGAATACAAAGTAATTGCACAAACCTGAGGAAATACAGAGCAAGCTCGCTTTCCATTGGAATACCAAAGCAAGTCCTCCACCATAGCTTCAGGTCTGTTTAAGCAGCAGTTTGAACTTATACTTCTCAAATGTGGACCGGTATTAACTGCAACATTATACATTTTAAGTTTCCAGTATCACTTACTTCTATAACAAAAAAAGAATAACCAACTTTCTCATCTCTATCATAACATCCAATTATGAAAACATGTTCTGCAAATAAGCTGGAAATTAAGTATGAATACATATATTTTTCAGTTTTATAAATACAAATAAATATGCAATTTTGATGTTATCTGCCTCATTAGATGATATGCACTAACATATAAGACTATTCACATTCTTGTGGTGTGTCCAAACAATATTAAATAGAAATTCAAGATGCTCATAATCAATAACAAAGTAAAATATATTCTAGATGCAAAATTTCTCCAGGTATATGTCACTATGGGTAAGAACATCATTAAAGTAGGACAATACAATGCTGAGACCAAAATCCTACAGCGACTATAATCATATGTCATATATTAAATGCTCTCTCTTGCTCTCCCCTTCCTCTCAGCTGCTGTTAAATGCTCTCTCTAGCTCTCCCCTCCCTCTCAGCTGATTGTGTGTGTGTGTGTGTGTGTGTGTGTGTGTGTGTGTGTGTGTGTGTGTGTGTGTGTGTGTGTGTGTGTGTGTGTGTGTGTGTGTGTGTGTGTGTTCAGGCATTATGCTCACTCTCTCTTTAGCCCTCTCTTGTTCATTACTGCCTAGTCCACCCATATGCAAAGTATAAAGAAATACAATTATCAACATGTAAGAAAAGCAGAAAGCATTTAACATAATGCAGACTTTCAGCAAATACCTGCAGAACGCAATTTACATATACAGAAAACCTTCAATTTTGTTTAACTAGCTAGCTAGTTCTGATCATTACTACATAATTAAAAATTGTCATTTTAGTGTATGTCTGGGTGGATGGGTTTATAGAGGGTATTACACAGACTATTCCATTAAAGAAATAAGGAAAAAAAGTTTATAGTTTATATATATTTACTACTACAAATATATATAGTCTTTTGATGTAATAAAGTGAATTCATCTGAAACTGTAAATGCTTTACATATATATAGATATAGATAATAATTATCAGATTGAGCAAGATCTTGGTGACATCAGCGCTAAAAGCAGGCATACCAATGTGAAGTTTCTGGCACTGTTAGATAGGCGTGATAGGCCTCAGCTTCATAGGAGGGTGCGTAGTATGAATCTGAGGCTTGAGCGTGCATTGATGACACCCAGAAACTCCCACATTTGTATGATAGATGTAAATCACCTAGGTAGAGATAATTTTACTGTACATGGCCTGCATTTGAATTCTAGAGGCAAAAAGTAGTTTTCGCTCCTTATTGCAGAGACATATTCAAGGGTAAGATTCCTGTTATTATAAATAGTTCAAGGTCCCGTTTTTTAGGATAAAGACAACTGATCCAGGCCAGAAATTCATCAAGCCAAACTTAATAATAGTTAATGTTAAATCAAATGACAATCATATCAATGATCATGATAGCATGAAAATGAAGTAAAATTGAAGAGTATTCAGCAAGCAATAAAAAATCTCTGTATATTTCATCAAAACATTAGAGGACTATGAAGCAAAACAGATGAATTATTAAACAGCTTCACTTGTGACAATATAAAACCACATATTATCTGCCTTTCTGAACATCATTTGAAACAACAGTAATTATCACAATTGTCATTGCATGGTTATTGTCTGGGAGCAGGAGCTTCAAGGAAGAAACTAAATAATGGAGGAGTTTGCATTTAGGTCAGGCAGGATATACCATACAAAACATTAGATGTATCAAAATTTAATTCAGAACAGGACATTGAATTATGCACAATTCAATTGGATAGCAACAATACAAAAATAATTATAATTGCTATCTATCGCTCACCATTAGGAAACTTTGAAACTTTCTTGATCAAGTTTGAAGATGCCTTAAACTTTTTATTTCAGCCTAAGCATGAAATAATTATATGTGAGGACATAAATATTGATTACTTAATGCCACGTGTAAGAATGAATCGATTGAATTCCCTTCTAACTGCACATAATATGATGCATACAATTAACTTTCCCACCAAGACTGATAAAAATTCTAGCACAGCAATAGATAATATATTTGTAAATTCAGACAAACTAGCATTATAATCTGTGTCTTCATTGATCAATGGTCTCTCTGACCATGATGCTCAAGTAATAATGAAAAAAAAAAAAAATTCTACAATAAAACTCAAAGAATGTTATAGATATACAAATATAGAGATATTAATGATGCTAACCTCAGCAAAATGGCGGAGACACTTTGACAAGAATCATGGAATAGCGTCTTCAGTACAAATGATGTTAATAGTAAATTCAACAATTTTTTACAGATTTTTAAATTGCATTTTGAAGCATATTTCCCGCTAAAAATTAAAAAAAGAAGTTATAATATGAGCAGGGAATGGTTAATCCAAGGAATTAAAAAATCTTGTCAACATAAAAGACAATTATATAATGAGCAAAAGCTCAGTAAAGACCCTAAATTAAAAATACATTTTAGAAAGTATTGTAAGATTCTTAAGAAAGTCATAAAAGCAGCAAAAAGCCTCCATTACCAAACCTTATCAATCAAAAACAAAATAAAAACTATTTGGAGTACAATAAAACAAGAAACGGGCAAAAATTTGCAACAAGATAATGCAATAATCTTAAGTATTAACAATCAAGAGATACAACACCCTGCTGACTAGCAAATGTGTTTAATGAATACTTTCATAATGTAACAAAAAATTAAAATTATATTTTGGGATAAAAGAGATGCTTTAAAAAATTTACAATCATCAACTTCCCGTCAAAATAATGAATTCAAAGTAGGTATCAACAACGTACTAGAAATTAGTAATATATCATTAGGAAACTAAAATCAAAAAACTCTTCTGGCTATGATGAGATCAACAGCAAAGTCATAAAGGCCTGTGCAAAGGAAATTAGTACACCCTTAGTCACTTGTGTAATGAATCACTAACATTGGGTGTATTTCCTGAGAGGCTAAAATATTCAATAGTGAGGCCTCTGTACAAAAAGGGAGAAAAGATAAATGTTTCTAATTATAGACCTATAGCTATTTCACCTACATTTTCTAAGGTGTTTGAGAAAGTAGTGTACAATAGGCATTACCATTACCTTGAAAGTAACAATATTCTAGTTAGTGATCAGTTTGGCTTTAAAAAAAGGAATTTCAACAGAAAATGCAATCTATAAACTTACTAATGAAATTTTAATGCATTACATGTAGGAGGAATATTTTGTAACTTAGCTAAGGCTTTTGATTGTGTCAATCATAAAATTCTGATAAATAAATTACCTTTCTATGGAATAAAAAACCAATATTTAAAATGGTTTATATCCTACCTTGACAAAAGGAAACAAAAAGTAGTGATAAATTGTCCCTTCAATAATAAAAACAATGCATCAGAGTGGCGAATAATTAACCATGGAGTGTCTCAAGGATTTGTTTTGGGCCCTCTTCTTTTTCTGATATATATAAATGACCTCTCCTTATTTATCCAAGATGTAGGAAATACTGTTCTATTTGCAGATGACACAAGCATACTGATAAATGGAAAGAGCCTTAATGATTGTGCCATTAAATTAAATTTGGTTTTCAGTTCATTGTGTGTATGGTTCAAAGTAAACAAATTGTCTCTAAATCTAGATAAAACAAATGTTATGAAATTCATTACTCACAGATCTCCAGATCCACAATTACAGATAGGATATTATAACAGTGTACTTTCACAAACCAAATATATTAAATTCCTTGGTTTAATAATTGATAACCGTCTGAATTGGAAAGATCACATTGATCTTATTACACCTAAACTTAGCAGTGCATGCTATGTAATATGTGCATTAGTAATGTTGGAGTCAATTAAGAATTTAAAACTAGTTTATTATACTAATTTCAACTCAGTAACGAAGTACAGTCTAATATTTTGGGGAAATTCAGTTAAAAGTGAACGTGTCTTCCTGTTACAGAAAAAAGTCATACGAATAATCGCTGGTACATATAGCAGACATCCATGCAGAAACCTCTTTAGGAAATCTGAAATTTTAACTCTTCCTTGTGAATATATTTTATCCCTCATGAACTTTTATATAAGAAATAAACAAAAATTTGTTCAAAATCAAAATATACATGACAAGAATACTAGACAAAAAGCAAATCTACATCGTCCAATTTCAGCACTTTCATGCCATCAAAAAGGCATTTATTATGAGTGCATTTTAGTATACAATGTTTTTTCCCTCTAGCCTAAAAGCCTTAATAAACAATGCCAATTCCTTTAAATCTGCTCTTAGAAAATACCTATGTAAAAAGCCTATTATTCTGTAAAGGAATATATGAGTGACAATATTATACTGCACAACATATCAATGTATATGTAAACATGTATATAATAAAAATTGTATGATTAAGTGACTTGTCTGTTTTTGATGTTTGGTTGAGTTGTTTTAAGTGTTCTTTTTATTTTTATTGTAATTATTTATGTAGATGCACACAAATTTTTGTAAATACAGATTGAAAGCTACTGTGGTAATTGTATATGACAAGTTCAATATTCGTAGGTCTCTATGGCTGCTCCACGAACTCACTGAATGCTCCGAGAACTAATTATCTTTTTAATTTTTTTGAAAAATTTAAGATTTCTGAAGATATTTGGGTAGTCTGTTAAAAAAAATTATTTCTAGCAGCATACTAACTTCTGAAATCATCAAAGGTCAAAGATTTGCTTATAGAAACTGCTTCTAAGTTAAGTAAAGAAGTTGTGGAATGAAAAAGAATTTGTCAGTTAATAAATATTCATTAACTTGTAGAAATTTCATTACTCCTTTAAACAGATCCTTGATCATTCTTTTAAGAACAAACACTGGCTAATATGCTTATATGCATTGTTCTTAAATTAAAAAACTAAATAAAGACAGAATTGTACTAAAATAATAATATTTCTTTACTTAAAATCAAAATGAAATTATACCTAAAGGCAGCTTTTATATTCTGTATTAATGAGGTCCAACATTAGAATGTCATTTAGTTATACTAAGCATCAAACCTAAAGATTAATGACACAATTGCATTTAGAAGAAAAATTATAATTATTTGGTTTTTATTGAAGTACAATAATGGCAGCTTTTAAATGAGGCACTTGATCACACATAAAAAATTTAAAAGTATTAAGGTATCAATCATACCAAAGACTTCCATATTTTTCTAAATCTTCTTTCCAATTTTTAGATATTCTTTTATCTGAATGCCTGAAATGCTTTAATTCATATTTGAGGAGTATTTTTTTGGCCCTTTAAAAAGACAAAATTCATGTCATAAAGAACTCATACATGAGCGAGCGCAGTGGATATGAGGGTGTGCATGTGCCCATGTGCGTGCAAGTGTGTACAGTTAAACATGTTCAAGAGAAACTTACTTTGTCCCACATTTTTTTTTGTTCTGAATAGATTTCTAGATTATACAGGTATGAAGGAATTAAAATGAACTATCTCACAATCTCTAGTAGGTAACTTAAAAACTAAAAAAAGACAGGGAAGCCCCTGATATCTTGCCACCTATACATTTTCTTTCTTGCTTTTTTTTTTTTCTTCGACAAACAGAACAGTTTTGTATCAACACTCCTCTTCTCTTGTATCACACTTGGTTGAAATTCCTCTAATATAATGTTTTCCTGCCATTCAGAAACGACAAATATATTAACATCACTAGCTTTCCCACAAACCTTATTTCATATAATTTTAGATCTGTTTCTGAAGCTTTCTAGTCATCCATACCAGCTTATGTAGTTTTTTATTGTTGCCAGTTCGAGAATGGGTCTGGAAATATGTATGCTCTTCAAACAGGCAAAAACAAGCCATTCCCTTAGAAATTATTTTTTATCCTTTTAGCCTATTGTTCTATTTTCTTTTCACATAGTAATTATTGCCTACAAGCTACTCATGATGCAATCTTTATTTTTCAAAGTGCTACACACCTGAGTTTTTCTAAATTGAACTTAAAAAATATTATTTTCTTACTCTCCATTTCCCCTTTTCCTTTAGTTCAATAAAAATTGCCTTATCACTTAATAATAGTGCCACATTTTTAAGCAACGTTGTTGATCATAAAAATTTCTAATTGCACTCTGCTTAACTATTCACAAGATGTACTGTTGGTATGACATACAGAAATTCACTGAAAAGGACCTTCAGCCTAGTCAATAGAGAATAAAACTAATGACCAAAACCCTGAGCACTCCCATGGACCATTGCAAAAAAACCTGGTTTTCAAATAGTGATGACTAACATACAATGTTTTTTTCTTGAAACTACATACTATTTCAAAATAATAGTTTATTTCAAAGAGTGTAAACAAGGATATTGTTTCTGGTATAATTAGTGACACACTATTTTCATTTCTATGTTGAACAGTTTCCATTTTTATGAAGGAAAAAATAACATAAGACATGATTTTTACCAGTATCAATAAAATTGTCCAAAATAAACGGTAGTTTAGGTTTTTCTCATTCTGAAATGAACAGGTCTCACTGTACATATTCTAAAAATAACTAGAAAAGCAGAAAAGGATAAAACATTAAGAAAAATTCACAGATTAGTAATCACTATATTTCAAATTGCTTGAGTTCTTCTATGGCAAGAAGACAAGTAGTGTCTTCTTGTTATATAGAAGAACTCAAGCAATTCAAAATATAGCGATTGCTAATCTGTGAATTTTTCCTAGTGTTTTATCCTTTTCTGCTTTTCTGGTTATTGTTATTTTAGATACATTGTTAATAGTGTTACATTATTTTCATTTATATTTTTTATTTATATATATATATATATATTCTATCATATACTCTTCCCTCCATTTATTTTACTCTTATATTTAGATAAAAGCTATGATTTCAAATTAGAGAAACTAAGATACAGTAGGAACTGAACTGAGTGATCATTTTAGAGAGAAAAGTAATTTGTTGCAATATCATTAATTAATAACAATCTGTAGAATCTGAAGATTGCTTTTTAAGGAAACACCAGCAGCATAAAAAAATACAATGCCCATGAAGATTTAATTACAAGGTTAGATGTTACTGCTAGCTTTCAAAATATTAAACACTATAAGCACAAACATTAAAGAGAAAAAGGTAAGTTTATATGTATAATTGTCATTACAAATGATAGGTAACAGAAACATATATGGATTGCAATATATCACCATCAACAAGGCAATTGTACATTTAGTCCATTTAATTCTTTATCTTAATGTGCCTGAAAACTTCCTTAGTCAAGCAATAGTTTATATTATATATTCTAAGCAAGTGGTTCAAATGGATAAATATATAAATTTTACCTTCAGCATCATTGGTAACTATATCCACTTCCTTGTATAACACTAAGCTACCACCTCGACTTAGCAAATGTGAGATCTTGTTTCTCATTGAACTCAATCGCCATGACTGTATGTAAGTTGCAGCTAAATAATACAGTGTTAATATCATAATTGGTGGCTGATGATTCCCCAGTAGATATAGAATGATGTTGCAGACTCAACTGCAAAATAAAACTAAAGAAAATTACCATTTCATCTCTGTTGTTTTAACTTTTCAAACTTCTCCATTTAACTTTACAAACTGCATGCAAAATTATTTTCGATAACTGTAAGAAATATTTAAAACATGTATATTTGTTTAACTATTATTTATTTCCCATCTCATTGTTGAACAATATTACTCAGCATGCTATTGATGTCAACGTATATGATCCATTGAAAGCAATGATAAAGAAATTTAAAGCCACAATAGTTTGTAAGTAATATAAATGATTTAAAATTGCTAAATTTAGATATGAATTTCACAAATCGGCTTAATGTGCTCCATACTTCCTACATAACTTAAAATTTGCTTGAACCATTATTCCATTTTATATTAAAAATGCTTTAAACATACATCATTAAGGTCTGCTGCTAAGTGCACTAAAGGACAGCCGTCAGACACACACTACAGCATTCAATTAACCTATCCATTTCTGCCCGGTAGCACTACCCACGGTTAACCTGCCGCAATCAGCTGTACTAAATGCAGGGCAACCCTCCCACCACCAGACCAGAGCCAGAACGTCTCTCCCCTCAGCAGTAAATACAAACAAAGAAACAAATAAAGGATATCGATTGCTGTGATTGGTAGATGGAATTCAAATTTACTAACAGTGATGAAGTAAGTCTAGCCAACATTTACACAATTACACATCTGTCGTCTAAGTTTATTAATGAATTAACTTACCGTAGTTTGCGAAGGGTTAGTGCTACATACCAAGTAGTTAGTGCAATTTGCTACTACCTAAACAAGGACTTTATAGTGCTCGTGCCACTCAAAAAGTCAACCATGATCGCACCAACAGATTTATGTTGCGTAATTCATTGGGCTACCAGACGTACTCTATATGAGAGTATGCACTTTTGTACTTGCTCTTTTTTAGTGCGATGCTCTTTTCTATACTGTATGTGAATGCTGAAAGGTCGTGATGGGTGAGCACAATATTATGCTGTTCATGTCACTAGATATGGCAACAACTGTCCACGTTTCTGATAAAAAAAAAAAAAAAAAAAAAAGTAAATACTTTGAACATGGCCCTTTGTCACAATGATTCTCCATGTTTCAAATTCTATCTTTTTGGAAGGTGGGGCAAGGTAAGCGGTAAGACCACAGATTAGCCAGGCTACCCTGTTCCAATTATCATGCAATTCGATGCAATTATTGCAGTATTGAGCATCATTCTGTGTGCACTAGCAAGCGCATTTTTAATAGTGTTTAATGTCCGTTTCAACAACTGAGGTACCACAGGCGGTGGACACTAATGATATATGAGATGAAATGGTAAACTGGGAGAGGACTTTTTTTTAAGTAAGGAAGCGTTCCAGGCCTAAATTTTGGTTACCTCCCCAGCATTTGCCATTTATGAGGACAGAGGAAACCTGGAAGGGGAAAAAAAAAAAAAAAAAAAAGAAAAAAAAAACTCTGTTAGGGAGGGCGGCCCTGGTGGGAATCGAACTCCGCAAGTGGCAGTGTTGGCATACGCATATAGTCTTTACTTACCTTGTTAGTGACTTGTATGGTTGTATGACAATTTTTATTTTCTTGTGTTACTTAATTTGAATCAGACTGCATTTTCTTTTACAAAGTGTAGTATTGAAGATGTTTAATCATTTTTCAATATACACTGTCCGACATAAGAACTTCAGGAATTTTGTCTATTGTTAGCTTGTACAAACAACTTATTTACTCCCAAAGGCTTGCCTTGTTTCCTGCTATCAATAAACTACAAGAATTGTTCCCAGCCTTGAAATCATTTATACCAAGAACGACATCCAGTTGGTCCATAAACAAACTTTTTTTAAAATCCTTTAAATGAATCATATCACTGTTTACTGCATTCATTAATTCTTGTAATCCACAATAAAATCCAGTCATGTGAAAATAATGTGGATTCTCACTCGGTGCAAAGGACACTAATAGATAGGAAGGATGCCGAATTATCGTCATTGCAAATAAAGTAGCTTATTAAAGACAGTGAAGAAAATGAGCATCACTATTTAGCTATAAGAAAAAGATTACTGTATGTATATGAGAGCTGTTTACAGTATCTTGGGATGTGGACTCAACATTTCCACCAGTTCCATACTTTTCAGTGGATATAACTTCATAAAATTCTACAGTTTATTTGGTTTATTTACGGACGCTCTTTAACATCTCAGGTTATCAGCGTCCCATTCTATTCAGGGCGTGAAACGGCCGACAAATTTTGCTCAGAGGCCTCTTTTTTCAGGCTTGAGGTTCTTTTTCGTGCCGCAAATGCACGACACGGGACCACGACTTTACTTCCCTTCCGAAGGAAGTCACACTTAGGATTTTTACGCCCGAAAAATCAATCGATCCTGGCCGGTTTTGAACCCGCGATCTTGGGTTTAGAAGGCAAGTCTAGTTACCACTACACCACCGGGACTGACAATTCCAAAGTGGGTAGATATTGAGAATTGTGCACAAATAATGCTTATATTTCTGCGCCTTCGACAATCTATGGTGGCCTGCATTGTTCGAACGTTAAAAAAAGAAGAAGAAGAAGAAAAGAGTATATATTAAAGGCAATGAGCATAATATATACAGTGAAATTACAAAGGAATGTCCCCAGGGTACGATCTTAGGTCCGATCTTTTGGGATATGGTCCCTAGAAATTCTATTAGACAAACTGAGAAAAGATGACCACGTTAAGCAAACCATTGCCTATACTGACGAAGTTTTGTCTATAATAGCAGGCGAAAATAAAAATCAAATTTAAAGCCGTGCTAACTATTTAACGAACAAATTAAAATATTGGTGTGGAAGAAATTACAAATTGCCCTATCCAAATCTGCATTTATGATATTGAAAGGTAACCTAAAACGAGACTCAACTATAAAGCACAACAATCAAAACATCAGGAGATAAAAAGGAAGCAAAATATTTAGGCATACGAATTCTGTTTAAAAAGTATCGCGAATTTGGTGTTTTTTTTTTCAAAAAGTATTTATTTATTCATGAATATTTATTTTGTCCCCTTCAAAGTAATTCCCACCAGATAGTATACACTTGTGCCAACGTTTCTTCCAATCCTCGAAGCACCTTAAAAATCGTTTTTTGTGATCTTGTTCAGCTCCTCCTTCGATGCCGTCTTTATCTCCTCAATCGTGGCGTAGGTCATCCTTTCATGGGCCTCTTCAGTTTTGGGAACAAAAAAAAAAAAAAAGGTCACAGGGGGCCAGGTCTGGGAAGTGCGGTGGCTGCGGCATCATAAGTGTGTTGTTTTTGCCCCAAAATCCGGGCACAAGCAACGATGCTTGAGCAGGGGTGTTATCATGGTCCAAAAGCCAATTTTTGTTCTTCCAAAATCCGGGCGTTTCTGGCGGATTGCTTCGCGCAAATTGCGCATAACTTGCAGGTAATATTCTTTATTGACCGTTCTACCCTCTGGCAAGAACTCATGAAGCACCACGCCCCTGCAATCGAAGAAAACTGTAAGCAAAACCTTCACATTCCACCGAACTTGGGGCGCTTTTTTTCGGTCTTGGCTCGTGTGGCAGCATCCATTGGGATGATTGAACTCTAGTTTCCACGTCAATACCATAAACCCATGATTCGTCACCAGTTATGACCCTCTGGAGCAAATTTGGGTCGTCGCGGACAGAATTCAATAGCTCCTTAGCAACGTTAATGCGATGGTGTTTTTGGTACAAATTGAGCAACTTTAGTACGAATTTTGTGGCGAAGCATCTCATGCCCAAATCATTGGTAAAAATCGAATGGCACGAGCCAATCGATATGTTTAGATCCTCAGCAACTTCTCACGGCGATTCGACGATTGGCAATACTATTTTCTTCACTTTTTCAATGTTTTCTTCTGTTGTTGACGAGCTCGGGCGTCCAGGACGCTCTTCGTGGTTCACATCTTCTCGACCCTCTGAGAACATTTTGTACCACCGATAAGGTCCAAGGTAGCTTCACCATATGCCACAGTCAACATTCGGGATGCATCCGCGCACTTAATTTTGTTTTTCACACAAAATTTGATACAAATTCTTTGTTCCATTTTTTGGAATAGGCAAAAATAGGAAGACGAGCCAAAACACGTCCAAGCAAAATAGCTGTCAACAATTAACTGAACATTAAAAATGGCCGAGTTTGTCAACATAAGTGAGGGACATGAGTACCAACATAACGCCACAAAACAATCGAAAATCGAATATACGTAGCCCACGGAAATTCAAAATTCGCGATTATTTTGAAGGGACCTCGTATATTTAGATGAGAAATTAAATTTTATAAAACATACAGAATTTGTTAGAAAAAATCCAAAAATATTATGATAAAATTGACAAGAATAATGCAAATAGATTTTAAAATCCCATTCAATACTATTACAACTTATCACACAAGCATTTTTACCTCTATAACAACTTACGGAGCAGGTGTATGGGCGACCAAGATGAATGATGTAGCTATTAAAACTCTTCTTAGACGCTCGCAAAAAAGATATTAAAGATTCACCGGAGCGCTCAGTACCTCGACTACCTTAGCTCTACTAGTATCGATAGGAATATGGCCAATTGACCTCACAATTAAATTGAGGCGTGCAATTTTTTGTTATAGGAAAAGAAATCTAGACAAAGTAGCTGAAATAATTGGTAGGCAAAGTAATAGTGCTCAGAAAAATAAAATTATGTTAAAACAACAATGGCAGTGGGAATGACACACTGTAGATGCAGGTAGAAGAACCTATCAGTTATTCAATAATATTTTGGAAAGGTTGAGAATTAATATTCAACCGATGAAAGAAATGATACATTACCTAACTGGACATAGTCCATACAAAACGTATTGGAAAAAAAATAAACAAAACACGAAATGATACATGTGATCTCTGTAATAAACAAGATACACCTGAGCACATCTTATTTGAATGTTCACACCTTTCAAATCATGTAAGGGTTTATAGAGTCAATTTAAGTGGTCATCATATTTCACACATCCTAGGACACAGAGCCTTATACAACCAACTACATCAACTTGATAAAATTAGCAAACTGGTGCGGGAAGTGAAAGTACCACAGGAGAAGATTGAGATTGATGTAGCCCAAGTAGAAGAGGTAAAAAGATCAGAGAAATTACATACCTAAATACATCACACACAATAACAGGAATAGATTATACAGGACTTTAAACTTAAACGGCGGTGAAGAATGATGAAAGAATGAAATATAGAAGAAGATTAAAGACCTGAAGAAGTAATTTTTGTGATGGTGATGAAGAATGAAGAAGAAGATTTAAAATTGGAAGGTGAAAGTTATGCATAGAAGGCAAAGAAGGAAGAAAGAAGAATGTACCGAAGAAGACAGAAAGAACTGGAAAATGCAAGCTATGTGACGGTGGTGAAGAATGGAAAAGAAGAATGAGGAATGAGAGGCAACGGACATTGACAACAACTTGACAACATTAGCCACAATAACCCTACATATAACAACAATAAAGACAATAAATAACAGTAACAATAAACACAACATGACACCAACAAGAAGTATGAAGGTCACGGTGAAGAAGTAAGAAGATGAAGATGTAACAGATATAATGACAACCTCAAAACACTGACAATAATAGCCATATAAACCATAATAATGACAACTATAAACACTAGAAATTATAAACAATATCATGACATGATAATCTGTGGAATTTTTTTCTTCATTCTTCACCACCATCACAAAAATTACTTCTTCTGGGTCTTTAATCTTCTTCTATATTTCATTCTTTCATCATTCTTCACTACCGTTTAAGTTTAAAGTCCTGTATAATCTATTCCTGTTATTGTTGTGTGTGATGTATTTGGGTATGTAATTTCTCTGATCTTCTTACCTCTTCTACTGGCTACATCAATCTCAGTCTTCTCCTGTGGTACTTTCACTTCCCGTGCCAGTTTGCTAATTTTATCAAGTTGATGTACTTGGTTGTATAAGACTCTGTCTCTTAGGATGTGTGAAATATGATGACCACTTAAATTGACTATATAAAACCTTACACGATTTGAAAGGTGTGGACATTCAAATAAGACGTGCTTGGGTGTCTAGTTATTACAGAGATCACATGTATCATTTCTTGTTTTGTTTATTTTTTTTCCAATACGTTTTGTATGGGCCGTATCCAGTTAGGTAATGTATCATTTCTTTCGTCGATTGAATATGTTTAATTCTCAACCTTTTCAAAATATTATTAAATAACTGATAGATTCTTCTACCTGCATCTACACATCATCAATCAACAAATTAGTAACAAAAAAGTATATGAAATTAATGACTTTAACAATAATACCCATTGATTGGGCTATAATTTAAACAACAAGGACAAACTGGTGACCAAAGTAGAAAAACAGAGACAGCGTAGGGAGGATTCAGGAGAGATGCTGTGTGAAGATCCAGGTAGGAGCAGAAGGGATCAAATGATGGACTGAAGAGCCACAGGGGGGAGAGACAAGGACGAAGTATGGAAACTACAAAGATTTATAAAATGGTGAAAGTGAAAGCGTATGGTGTATGGTGAGTAAATAGCGTTGCTATTGGTTAGTTTAAACTGAAAGTTTAAATGTTTTCGGTCATAATTTGAACACTTAGGAGCGAAGTGAAGATAAGTGAGGTGGTGTTTTGGATAGAAGAAAGGAATGGAATTCAAGTGAACAAGGTGAAAGTGACATAAATAAAGTATAGTAGAATAGTTATAAAATATAAAAGTTATAAACCAATAAAATTGATAGAGGGAATAGATAGATTCAATAAAATTTTAGCTTAGGAGTGCTGGTTACTAACACTGTAACCGTAGGTTTCCGATGGATGGTAGTTTTAACTTCAGTTTTAGTTTTGAAATTGTTTTAGTTGTTAAATTATAGCTGGCTACCAGTTATAGTTTTGTTTGCTAACTGGCTTCCAGTTGGAGAATTGCTCAAGTGTTTTAATTTCAGATTGTTTTGTTCATTTGCATTTTTTGCTATTTTTGTTAATTACTTTTATTTAATTAGTTATAGATATAATCTGCACAAATAATGTATAATACTTTAAAAATTTTATTACATAAATATAATCAAACTGTACCATGCGGCTCCTGAGTTGAGAAAATTGGTTGGCAGTTTTACAGAGCTTTGAACCCCATATCAAATGTGTACAGAAATATTTTTAAATAAATTTGATGAGTGAACTATGATAATTTTTTAAATCTATAAGAAATTTTAACCTTGAAAATTAATAATTTTTAATATAAAATGCTTTTATTTTTTAATTATTATTGGTGTTAGTATGTTTTTTGTTCTATAAAACATTACAATGGATATGTTTACGGAATTTGGGAATCCACACAGTGAAACTTTTGTTAATCTTATTTTGATTTAAAGTAAAACACTAAAAATCATGTCGTCACATTAAAACTCTCTTTAAGTTTCACAAACACACATAAAACACTAAAAATCATGTCGTCACATTAAAACTCTCTTTAAGTTTCACAAACACACATATGTGTGTTTGTGTGTTTGTGAAACTTAAAGAGAGTTTTAATGTGACGACATGATTTTTAGTGTTTTACTTTAAATCAAAATAAGATTACAATGGATACTGCTGCACATTTGGGAAATTTTAATTGAAGCATGTAGCACAAAAATCCAGCATTGCTAGATGGCAACAATAAAGTTTGAAGACATAATTATTAAAATTTTGAACTGAAATATTTCAAATTGATATAATATGTATAAAAATTAGCGTCCAACATTTTACAGATGTGTTCATGACAGCAATACAAAAAAAAAAAAAATATATATACGAGTCTAAAAAGCCTTCATTTCAAGTTACAGGACTCCTGCAATTGACAAATTAAACAACATACATTACAAAATTGCTCAAAATATCCTCCTCCCGCTTTGATGCATTCCCTAAGCCTGTGATCATGCTTTAGCATACTCTATTAAAAACTACTAGAATGCTTCATATTTGCTTAAATCCATGGTGCATAAATTAAGGACTTTAAATGTTTCCAAACTTGAAAATAAATTGCATTCTAAACTAGTGTTCAAGCAGGCTGTTCAGCAAGTCCCCATTGACAAATACATTTTTGCAGAAACTGATCATTCAAATAATGATAAATGATCTTTAAAGTAGGCTTGAGTGCCATCATGCATAAACCATATTTGTTTGCTGATAAAGGTATATAGTGAATTAAATGGTACAACTTGTTACTCACAAGTGGAAATTGTCTCCTGGTAGATGGGAAGGGAAGAAATAAAGATTGAAATGGTAATTGAGAATCATTCCAGCACAAGAATTTAGACTGATTTTCTGTTGATGTTTTTCCTGTCTTATTTCAAAACGACTTTTCATAGGCCAGATGGAATTGTTATGATAGTTGAAGATGCCATTAAATGTGAAGCCAGCCTTATTAGTGAATAAAATAAAATAACTGCTAAGAAATTCATGAACACAATGCATTCCTATAGAGTGATATGGCAAACTTTTCTTAGTGGCCAAAAGTCTGACTGATTTAAATCTTGGCATTCACTGAAGGTGAGAAAGATACAGAAGATTTTAATGCAGATTAATCCAAATAGTCATTTGGGTAGCTCCTTCCCTTAATGCAATTTTTCTGTGCTATGTGATTCACCACATTATGAGGAACTTATTCCTCAAGCTCACAATTTCATATTTTTCTTGGTCTCCCAGCATTCAAAACCCCTGTTCTAATGAGCCTGTTTCTCACAAGTGTTGATAGATTAGAGAGAATATTTTTACAACAATTAGGGTGCCTTTCAGCATAAATTTCATGTGTTCCTAATGAATTCCCAACTGCAAGATCACAGATATAATGTATATCTGCCATATCACAAATACATTTTCTTCACTTATTTCTTCACTCAAAAAATGCAAAAGGAATTAGAGCAAAGGATAACAAATTTCATGGCCTACTTTAAAAAAAAATAATTACATAATGAAATTATTAACTTGAAGTGTGAATGAAGCAAATCGTGTAATTAAATTATTGTACCGACAATTAGCTGAGGATGCAGAAGATGGTCTGTGGAACATGTTCTAGGTATACATAAGTGAAGCCAAGAGAGCATCTAGTTTAACTCAGTTATATAATAATTTAATTATACAAAATGAAAATTATTTAAACTATTTAAGCTATTTCTTCTAACAATTGTGAAACAAAGGATTTTCAAGCTTATGTTTATATATGGACTATTTTATTTTTTAAAGGAATGGGTACCTAATATATTTGACACAATCTATACACAGCCTGTATAGCACAGAGCATAAAAAATTAGATAACACAATAATTAAAAGACTTTTCATACTTTATTATGCAGTCCAAACTAAAACAATCTTCACACTACCATGTCCAAAAGGAGGATAACCTGGACAATGCAGGCATATGTTCAATAACTGTTCTTCTCTTGGAAGGTTTTCTTTTACAATATATTCTGGATAAATCTTAAAAAATGCTGACAACATGAAAAATCTTTATAAGGCTTTCATAGCTTTCATTCATATTATCAAATTAATAAACAACTTTTCAGAACATCAAACATCTCTGTTTGAGTCAGTTGAGCATTCTTTGGTAGCAGAACATGCCCTCATAGAATCTGATGACACTCATTTTAACAAAACAGCTGTACTGGCCAAGATCCAAGGATATTTCAATTGGTCAGAATAGAAGCTCTGCAAATAGAGCAACACTAACAATTAAGAGATAATGGATCCTGTTTAAGCAACACTTGGAAACCAGTATTCAAGACAAAACAGTCACCTTCAATCTCCATTACTCCTCCCCTCCCCCAACAAAATATTTAATTTAATACTTACTCAATCATAAAAATCATACTATGAACTAAAAAATATTAATTGGAACATTCACAGTGAAGCCAATCATATAATTGAAAACATTTTATGATACAGTCGAACTACACACTGAAGCATAAGAGTGTGTAGTTCGATTGTATCATAAAATGTTTTCAATTATATCATACTATGAGTTTATGTCACTTAACCTGTGACCATCACACAAGTAATAATTCATCATTCAGCATTCCAATGATGATGCTGACCACAGTAGTCAGTGAAAATTTGGTTTTGAACCAAACTTAAGACAATGGCACTACAGCCCACAAGTTTTAAAATTTAATACCACAAAGGAATGCTATGCTCAATGGTCAATGACTGTGGAACAATGCTATAAAGAAATGAATTTTATTATGTGTACAGAATTGATTTAAGGGTGCAGATCAAGCACTGCGATTGATATTCTCTAGGCATATATTTACAACCACAATCAATGGGTACAAGAAAACATTTTTTTTTTCAAATATTTCTCTCAAAAATACTGCATTTTTTGATATGTTTAATATACCTTAAAACAAAATTAATTTCCTGTAATCACATGTCATGGACAAATTAATTTGTATCTTAATTAAAAAAAGAAAGTTAACTAAGAGTAATGGATAAGTCCTATTCCATAAGTGAGTTTGTAAATAAAATTAAATTGCTAAAACTCTCATTTGTGTACTCAGAAAAATCATATTCTGAAAGGAAATAATTTGCTCTTTTATAACTACCTCTCTACCAGAGATATTATTCTATTATATTGATCTGGAATGTAAGGGAAAAGAACTAGGTAATTGTTGTACACTCAAACTTGAATGCTGGTGTTAATACTTGTGGTAAACAGTAATAATTAGAAGCTTTATAATTACCAAAAAAGATCATAGGAGTGATAACATACTTACAGCATAACTTTGCTAACAGCTCATCTTGTTAGTTCAACTATATTGCTAGCTCCTATCAACTGTGCTGCACTAAAAGAGTTTTTAATTGTGTTTTTTACAGCCTAGACACTAAACAGTTTGATTCTAGAACAGAGATTTTTTTCCTTCACTTTGTTATGTCCACATAGGCTTAGGCTCACTTTGCTAACCAAATGAATGCCTGGCAATCTCCCCGAGAAGTAAAGGCAATCAGGGTATATTGCTTCACCACCTTCCACCTTCAGTTAACACATTTTCCCTAGCATATGAACAAATTTGATAATAGAGTACCTTTAAAATTATAAATTACCTTTAAATACCGTGGTCAAAGAACACATTATTGCTGTATGGAAATTTTTATAATTTTATTCAATTAGGTTCTTAGAAAATTAATGACAGTTTTGTGGTTTAAACTTCAACAAAGTGCCAATAAATTAAAAATAACTTTATTTATCTGGATAACTACCATTAATGGCATCTATAAAGTTTTGTCAAATACCAACAAGTTTATTTATGCCATTTCAAAATCATGGCTTATAGAGACAAGTGATATTTCTACATGCTATTTATTTTTAGTTATTGAAGATTTTATTCTACAGGAAACTATCCAGGTGTTTGATTAAATGAAAGTTGGTTGGTAAAAGGTTGGGTGGAATGTGCTGCATGCAGTTAAGTTTCATGCCCAGTTCATTAGTTTCTAAAGTGTTCTTTCCAAGATATATGGCATTATCTTGATGATGAATTGGCTCTGTTTTAACTAATGCTAATTTGTTTTTTTGCAGCTTCTGATGCATTTCGTAAATTTCTTGACAATATTTCTCCAAAGAGTTGTTTTACCATGATGCAGAAAACTGTAGTGTATTAGTGTATTAAACTAGCCACAGACAACTTTACAGTTGCCATAACCTTCCTCTGGCCTAATTTTGGTTTTATAGTGTTTTGGTGCTGCAGCCATTATGGCAAATGTGGTTGTCGTACAGAATAAATTTTCCATCATGTCACAATATGATGTAAAATATATCATTTTTGTTGCACAAAAGCAGTGAAAAAGATTTCAAACAAACAATTATTTTACGCTCTCTTAATTAATGTGCAATCCATTTATCACAATTTCTCACATTTCTTATTTTTCAAGTAATCACAAACAGCTGAAACCCGAGTTCCTTAGCAAGTTGTTGAGCACAGTTACCTGCATTTATTTCAACAATTTTCCTGAGTTAATCATCATAACATTATTAAAATGTCTGCTGTAAATTTCTAAATGACTTAATATTAAATTATATATTTTTCTTTCCATCAGGCATCCCTGCAGGCTGCAAACCTTTTCAAACATATACTATATACAGCTAACAGAAGAAGCTAAAAAGTACTGCAAAGCAAATGAATAAGAATGTACACACAGTTTAACTTAATACAAAATTATATTTAAGATTAATTTCTTGTCGGAACTAATACTAGAGTATTAAATCAACTCAAGTACTAATAAAGAATAATACAAAATGTTTTTGAGGAACAACAGTACAAAGAAACAACAAACAAGAAATAGACCAAATATATTTTGTTGTAGTCACATTTCATACATTTAAGGCTGATCATTCTATAAAATATCACACTGTATATATGTATGTATATATCTGCAGATATACAAACACTCATACATTATATTTCTTACTTATTTGCACAGTTACCAGAATAAGTATTGCAAATCTTCTTATATACAAAAAGCTGCTGAACTAAATAGGAATACCAAGAAGACTAGTGGTCCAGTATTCTCATATTGCCAGAAACAATTTTGTTTTCTAACATTGCTCCTGATGGAATGTCAATCCTGTCACCATGATTTGCAATAATGATGACAGTTCCCTGCAATATAAACACACAAATGAATAAAACAGATCATGCAATCATTCTTATTAATCTGCATAGAAAGGATTTTCTAATTTCGTATGTGATAATCATGCAAACAAAGTTTATTGCCCTTTGAACCAATTGTGATAAAACTTTCTATTTTCTTGAATAAAACATATTTACTATATTTTTAAGAGAAATGACTGCTGAAATATTGTGCTAATTCAGAATAGTTCTAAATATGTTAAGTTCACAAAGATTTATAAACATAGTAAAATCTCATGTCCAAAACTGACTGTTCTAACTGGAGCAAGCAACCCTTCCTTAATTTCTTAAAATAGCAAAAGTTAAACCCTTGTTTAAGAAAGGTGAAAAAAACAACCTTGAATAACTACAGAGCAGTCTCTCCATTATCTGGAGTTAGCAAAGTAAGCAAAAAAAAATGTTCTGTAATAGATAATTAAAATTTATAGAAAGTAAAAAATCACTGACAACCAACATGGCTTCAGAAAAAAGAAGTCAACAGAAACTGCACTGTTCCACTCCATCAATCATACCCTAAATGCACTAGACAACAAAAAGAATATTTTTGACATGTCTAAAGCATTTAACACATTAAACCATGAATTACACTTCATAACACTAGAAAACTCAGGAATAAGAGGGTATGCCCTTAACTGGATCAAATCATACCTATACTAGAGAGCACAAATAATAGAAATAAAGCATAAAGCATAGCTACCATTTCTAGATTTAAAAATTATAAGAAATGGAGATTGTTTGAATTTTGAAATTTACAGAAAAGAAACACATACGGCAAACTACATAAAAAATGAGAGTTATAACTCCATTCCACATAAGTATGTAGTATTTCACAGTTTGGCAAACAGATTCATAAATATTCAACTCACAGAAGCAGAGTACAATATAGAATACAAACAAATAATAAAGACAGCTATAATCAATGGTTTCAACAAAGACACAGTGATAAAAATTATCAATAAATCTAAAAGACAAAAAGGGATAAGGGAAGTTTCCACACTGAAAAACACAAAAGAACAATACAAATTCAAAAGTTTCATCTACCATCCAATTTATCACAACAAGTTCAAGAAAACTTTCAAAGAACTTGGGATAATGTTTGCCCCAAAGAACAGATACATCAAGAACTTATTAGGTTGCACAGTAAAAGACTCCATATCAACAGAACAGAAATCAGGAATTTACAAAATAAAATGTGCAGATTATAACCAGAGCTACATAGGCAAAAGAAAGAGAAGTTTGGAAATTTGGAGGAAAGAACATTTAGGAATTCGGTTTATAAATAGGTGGATAAATCGGCAGCAGCAGCTCATTTTTGGACCAAATACCATGAAATAAAACCAGAAATTAAACTGCTGAAACATCTTCACAACCCATTGGAGTTATCCACTTGGGAAGAAATTTTTATATTAAAAATAGAAAAAACCTAATGAATTTTGAGTTTCCTTCTCCGCCATTTCCTACTTCAACCAACAGAGGCCACCATAGAAACATCCGAGTGTCCAGCCATAGTTTCGAATAACGGCGGTTCGGTGAGCAACTGAAGATGGAAGAGATTCTCCCGAAACGCGTCTTACTTTTATGTAAGTAAATGGAGTTTAGTGTAAAAAAAAAAATGAATATCTAAATTTAGAAATAAAGCATATTAAGCATGATGAAATAAAATACTGCAAAAGGAGGCATCATTGCTGGAGTACCATAAAGGTCAACACTAGGACCAATTCTCTTTCTCTTATTTGTAAATGATCTAATATTTAAAATATCTCAAATGAAACAGTTAATACTGAAAAAACAAAATTCTCCACTTTCATCTCAAATAAAAAATTCCAAAGAAACAAAAATTATTTTTAAAAATTAAAATATTCAAAGCACCAACAATATAAAATTCCTAGGCATTATGATTGAAAACAATCTAAAATGGGATGCACATACATAGAACTTGATTAAAAAGTTACATGTCACTTGTTTCAACTTTCAGACAGCTTGTACAAAATGTAAATACAGCAACTTTTAATATTTTGCATATGCACACTCCATACTGAGATATGAAATATGTGCATGAGGTAACTCTCCCCCCTGCAAACTGTTATTCATAATCCAGAAAAGACTAATTATGGAGTCACGTACAAGAACTTCCAGCTTATCACTGTTTAGAAACCTTAAAATTCTTCCTCGTGTGTGTGCGTGCGCGCGCGCGCGTGTGTGTGTGTATGTGTATATATATAAAAGACATTAAGGCTATTCAAAATGATCCCTCAAACAGTTTGAAAAGAAATAATGCAATACACAATCATAACACAAGACAGAAAATATCACCAGAATCAACGTAACAGCTTTTCAAAACAGTGCAATGCATATGGGAATCAAATTATACAATAAATTACAAATTACCTAAAAACAACAGAACAAGAAAACAAAATTTGAAACAGCACTGTTGGCTTTTCTGCCTCATCACTGCTTCTACAGTGTAGATCAATGCTTGAAATGGGACTAACAGGATAGGGTGTGAGTATGTATGTATATGTATATAGAAGAGAGAGAGAGAGAGTCTCTCTCTCTCTCTCTCTATATATATATATATATATATATAAATTAACAGTAATTATGATAGCCGAAAAAGATAAAACACAAAGAAAAAGTCACACTTGAGATCGCTATATTTCAGACTCGTGGAGTCCTTCTATGGCAAGAAGGATCTGTTAATTTGTTACATTGTTGATAGTGTTGCTTTATTTTTATTTTATATAATAATTATTTCCGTTCATTTTTGTCATTGATGAGTCCTACATCATGTACATATGTGTGTAACCAATGAAGTACAGGATCAATAAAGTATTGTACCCAAAACCCACCCACCCACACATCCATCCATCCATCCATCCATCCATCCATCCATCTGCCTGCCCATCCTTTGATTTCATCTTCATTTTTTTGGGAAATGTCCATTACTTGATATCACATCCAGAACTTTAAAATCTACCGCACCTGATCGATTCCTTCACTGCATAACATACAGTCAATCCACTCTATCCATATATTCATAAATGTGAATACTCCCCATTGATCCTCTCCTCTTAAACCACTGCACATTATTAGATTATTCAACTCAAACAATTTTCTGCCTTCCTTATTGAGCACCTTATCTCTACTTTTCCCTACCAAATCATCACTTTTCACCAATACACATTCATTTTCTAAACCCATAAATCTTATGTCATATTCACCTATTCTGGAACTGAAATCACCCACTACAATAAACTATATACTGGGGTAATGTCTGCTTAATTTCTCCATTCTTTCATTTAGTTTTAAGTACATGTTTTCATTGTAAAACTCTGATGACTCGGGTGGGTTATACACTATACCTAATTCTAGGCATACTTCGACTCCCTTCATCTTATATATCTTTAATCACATTACTTGCCCTTCTGTAAATAGCACTTCACTCACATTTATTTCACTTCCCTTATTTATTAATACCCCCATACCATCAGAAACCTTCCCTCTTTATTATTCTTCCTCATATCATGTTCACCTATATAATCATAACCTTCTACTTCTATACTTTCATCTTTGTTCAGCCAAGTCTCGACCATTACTATCATGTCTCCTATCTTTAGCACTCCAAACACTTCCTCGTTTATTATTTTTGACCTTAAACCCTCTACATTCCATAACACTACCTTCCAGGCCAATTATGCCTCTAATGTCTGGTCTTAAATGATGATTTATCTCCATTTTGAACAATACTTATACAATAGTTGCTGTCAAGCTTCGAGGTAGAAATAAAATATTAATACTGTTATTTATTTACTTTTTCTCACAATATAAATAGATGACTGTTATTATGGACACTTAATAGTAAGTTACATCATAGTAAAGAAAAATGCACTTTTTTGCTTTATAAATTAACATATTCAGTTAACAATTAACAAGAACAAATGCAAATAATGCAAATCCCTAAATTTGGCAATATCATGACCAATTAATTTTAATATAATTTTCTTAAATATATTTTACCTTTAGTGAAACACTCCTTCCAAATGTAACATCTCCAGACACTGTAAGATGATCCAGTTCTATTAAATCAGGGATATTGGCAAACCGTGCAAGGAACTCTTTCACCTGTGCAAATCAGAATTAATTACTTCACTATCATGAATATGAGAAATATGAAGGGAAGAACACATGGAATTTGCAAGTTTTATAAATCAAAGGTGCATGAAAAATAGCATTCTTTATATTGCTGTCAGTAATTGTGTTGATTACAAATGCAGCATAAGAATAGAATATATTATACCAGCACAGTTCAGGAAACACGACTGACAGAAAAAGGGGGGGGGTACAATGCCACTTATTATACATTCAAATTTATTACCATAAAAATGGGCTTAAAAACTAAACAAATTTAACTATCATTTACTTCTAACTACAACTAATAAACACAAATATTCTTCAGGTTTGTATTTACCTTAGAGAAATGGTTATCACCCAATTTGACCAATGGTGTCGTAGGAAACATTCGCTGTGGACTCATCACAAGAGTGCCATTCTGTAAACTGTATAAATTGCTCATCACCAGGAGTAAGTCTGAAGTCTTTTTTACAGGTAAGAAACGGCTGCGTGGTACACTGATACCTAAAAACAATATTTTTCCACTTCTATACTGGACAAAAGTAAACATATGTTCCAGAAAATTTAAGAAATGTGCTTGTGTTTTTTTTTTATTATAAATAGTATATGTTCTGTTCTGCCTGGTAAAGGAAACTATAATAGAGCAAAAACATCTACAAGTTTAAATACTTTCTGTATCACTGTTCTTTTCTTTATTTGTTATTATGTTAATGGAAATTTCAATTATAATAATGAGAAATAAATGCATATTCTTACCTAAGCCACCATCAAAGGATTTCATTGCAGCCCCTACAGCTGTTTCCAGTTGAATGACATTTGTGTTATTTGACAATGATTTGTTATTTATAATAATTTCCATATTTAAAGAATTCTGGTCCAGCACCCGTTCAATGGCTAAATATAAGCAAACACATAATGTTATATAAGACCATTATAATTCAAACATTACTACTGACTATGCACTGAATCTTATTAAGCCAGAAAATGTGATATTTAAAGCATCTTCACTAAAACTGTAACTCATAATAGCAAAAATGTAATCCCTAATTTCAGTTCAGTTATCTTTATAAACAAATTTAATTAAGTGTTTTAAATGAAATGAATAAAGGTGAGAGGAATGACTACACCCACAATGTTAATGCACCCTCTCTTTCTAAAATGTACCAATTGTAATAACAACAAACAATAAAATAATATTTTTAATTTGTTAAGCGTGGTGGACTTTGGTAACAGTGATGTTTAATACAATAAAAAATATAATATAATTAGGTTGAATTTGTAACACTTACATTCTTATTATTTAAGGAGGAAAACAAGTTTCAAGAGCTAATTGCTCCCATCCTCAGTTCCAGGTTGACTCCTGGCTGTTGACATGGAACTGAGCATGGGAGCAATTAGCTCTTGAAACTTGTTTTCTTCCTTAAATATTAAGTGATGTAAGTGTTACAAATTCGATTCAACTATATTAAAGTCTAGTATTGTCTTGTCTTGTATATAAATATTGTACAAGTTGAGGTTATATTAAAGTCGTTAAGATTTTTAAGTTTGGTTCTCTATTGATTTGGTTTATTTATGGATGCTCTTTAACATTTCAGGTTATCAGCACCCCATTCTGTTCAGGGCATGAAACGGCTAATAAATTTTGCTCAGAGGCCTCCTCTTTCAGGCTTGAAGTTCTTTTACATGCTGTAAATCCATAACACAGGACCAGGCTTTACTTCCCTTCTGAAGAAAGCTATATTAGGATTTTTATGCCTGACAAAATTCATTGACACTGGCTGGAATTGAACCTACAATCTTGGGTCTATGAGGCATATATGATTACCACTAGACCAACAGGACTGACATTCATATTTGACCTTACCATGGTATATAACTGAATACTGTACTTGTATTTCAAGAAAAATTACTTGATATTAACTGCTAAGAATGAATGAATAAATGATGTTTAACTCCTGTTTTTCCTACAGAGGCACCACAGTCAATGAACACTGATAATACATGAGATGAAATGCTATATTGGGAAAGGATTCATTTTTAAGGGAGGAAATGTTCCAGACCTAAGTTTAGAGTACCTCCCATTTGCCATTTACGAGGATTGAGGAAAACCTGGAAAAAACCTCAGTCAGAAAGGACGGTCCTGGCAGAATTAGAACCCCAGACCTCCCACTCCTGCCTTAACGACCTTGGCCACCCATAGCGGTAAACTGCTAAGAAAAACTACAATAATGTATACTGTAAAAAAATTTAAATGCCTTGTAGTAAAATGAAAAAAGATACACTAAATAAATTTGAACTCCAAAAACATTAAACTGAAAATTATCATTCACTTAATTAACAAACATTAATCCTGTTATTACACTACTTTAAAAACTTTTCAATTTAACTTTTAATATTAATAAAAATATACATTAAATTAATAAGATCAATTTGTTATATAATGTCAATAATGAACTCAAAGCACATAGATACTTATATATAATACATTATTTCTTCTTCTTTTTTTCCTTCTAGTTCTCTGCCTCCAACCCCTCTACCCTTCAATAGACTACACATAAAATGAGCTTGCTGTTATAATTAATTTGCTTACATTTTCTATCAAGGTTGTACATGCATCAAAACTTGGAAGTTCTGCATAAATAATAAGCAAACAATCCTTGATATTTAAGCAATTCTATAACTTTAGACACTACCTAACCTAATGCAGTCTATAGAAAACTGAATTTCCAACAACAACAACAACAACAACAACAACAACAACAACTATTATTATTATTATTATTATTATTATTATTATTAAAAGTTATCAACAGTATCCATACTTACCATCTAGTTTGGCCCATAAATTATTTGTGTTGAAGAACTTGAAAGTCTTTATGGATTTGAAATCATCTACATGCTCTTTGGGTACTTGTGCAATTTCCAGCAGACGGAGTTTATTTTCATATTGGATCAATGTCCCACCCTATGAACATGTGCAATTAAGCTTACAAGTGGTTTATGCTGTAGTTACTAGTAAAGTGTGCTAAATAAATGGAACAGATTTTAAACAAGTTTTCTGCATTAATGTTCGGTGCAGTAAAGACTACATGAGCTCAGAATAATCAATATATATTTCATTTCTAATTTGCATTTAATTTTATCTGTTTTTTCATGCACTTAAAATGTTAATTTTTTCTTCTGATTATTTTTAAGAAACATTTTGTCCATAAATTAAAAGTCAACAATAATAAAAGTACAGTAAACACAACAATACATAATCTATTTGGTTTCTGTTCTTACACATATACTTTTGCTAAGTAATTACATAAAATTAAAGTTCATTACACAAGTTCTTTCTATGGATGCCCATAAGTTGTTGATCGTTGTTGTCATCAGGACCAGAAAAGCTTATTATAGAGAGTCATATATAGAAATTACACAATTTTTTCCGTATAAGAATGTAACCAGATCTGCTTAAAGATGTGAATATTCTGCATTCATCTAGTTTCATTTATATTATCTTACAATAATTGTGACACATTAATCTAATAACTAAAATTTTTCTTAGAAAGTTCCATGTCAGTCTCACTTCCCTAAAATTTTCATATTTTCATACCAGTCAGCTGAGAATTTTTATTATTGCAGCTCTTAATTTCATTAAACAAGTACCAATGAAGAGCTTAAAAATGGCATACCTTTTAGTTTCAATCTTGCTTTTGATATCTTTCTGAGTAGAACAAAAGCTATTATACTTCATGGTATAGAGTAGCACTGCTCTTATGATTTCTAATTTTCAAATTGTTATTCAATATTAAAGTGCACCAATTTATTTGAATTTTGAAAATAATCCACATAGCAAATTTTTTTTTCCCCTCCTACTCAGAACCATAATTAATGTTTTTAAATAAGAGTCTTTTAATCCTGTATCTATATTAACTCTTCAGTAATAGCTTTGCCAATGAAATGCAAGTGTCCACTTAAATTTGTATGCACTAGTGTGTTAATATTCTACTCATTCAATGTAACTTTTAAACAACAGATAATATATTGATTGATACACTGTGGGTAATTTTATACACTTCACTTACATGTTTTTAAAATCAGGACATGTTTCAAGAACCATCGTTCCCATCGTCAGCTGTTGACCCACAGATAATATATTTTTCACTCAGATTTGCTGGCAAAAAAATTAAAGTTATTTCCAGATACATGGCTGTTTATTTTAAAAAGGTTACAGCAAGAGCAAATTTCTAAGTGGACTGTTGTTCCCTCAGTCTAGTATTTTTTTTGTCACATCAGGATAGTTGGCAATGGAATTTATTTATTAGCATCATTTACTGCAATACAAAACAGAGATTTATAAGCAAATTCCCTAACTTCTGGAGGTAGCTTGTATTATAGCTCCATCTTTATCATGGACAAAGAAAACCAATATTTCTAAATAGCAGAAAATATTAATTACACATGAATTATAGGAATATATAATTGCATGATTACCTAAATTTCTACAAATTTAAAATACATAGAGGTTGCCACATTGGTTGTAGGGAGAACCAAAGCAATCAAGGGGGAATAACTTCAAAAGTTAATTAGAACTTGTACAGTGAAGCTAATCACATAATTAAGATCATTGTATAATTGAGTTAAACTACATTGCTCTTATTGGCTGCACTTACTTGTTTAAGATAAGTACATGTTTTGCAAACCATCATCTGCATCGTCAGCTTACCGTCGACTCTTTATTGAATCAAATTACTTACTTTTTTTACAATTATATCCTGGTATGATTCTAAAATTAATTATTGTTTTCATTATTATTATTATTATTGCTGATGATATATTATTCACAATAATAACAATGCTATTTACTCCATATTAAGCCAAACATTAATCAGAAGATATGCAGTATAGTGTGTATCATACTGATTGCAAGCTGTACAACCATCCTGCTGTCCAGTATAAAAACTATTAATTAGTTTTCTAATGACCTTCAATGGAAAATAACTATTATTCTGTATTGGCCATTCATTGCTTCCTGTACTGCCATGGGTGGCCAAGAGTACTCTTTCTGTACTCTTACTAAAATAAAATGATAATAGGGACTAATCAAAATATGGAAATTGGATCAATCAGACAAACAAAATGTTACCCATGGTTCGTCTCTCTGCTGAAAATTCTTAAATTTGTAATGGCAAAATAAATGTAATAAAAATTAATTAATATGAGAAACATATATTTTTATTCCCTTATTCTAAATAAAATGCTGGCTGTCGCTAGGAAAGTTAAAATTAGAAAAAGCTTTCATTAAATGTTGTGTATTTATAAAGTATATGTACAGCTAATTTATCTTAAAATAGGAAACTCACTTATTTAAAAATTATTTAAACTCACCTTTACATCAGCACGAGTTTTATCCGTTACTTCCATGACAAATTCAGTGGGTTGAGTGCCATTAAGCAGCAAGTTCAAAATGTTTAGATCCACAGTTGCTCCCAAATTATCAATGTTAGAGATGAAGCAATACTCTCTTCCCTGTAATAAAAGTGCATAAAAAAGATAAATGATGACATCTATCTCAGCTGCTGTCAGTTGGTTAGCCTTAGCTCTCAAGGAATACATTGATTTTAGTAAAAATATGTGACATTTTTAAAGTAGAAAATTAATGAAGTGAATGCTACAATGGCTTTAGCATTTGTTTGCTTATCACTTGATCCAAATTAGTATGCTGGAGAAGGGGCTTCTCCAAAATTTAGGAAAAAATTTACCAACAGAGTCCAGGCTAATTTTTTGCCATCATCAATTTATCATCTGTCATTTAAACAGCAACATTCAGGACAAAAATTAGGAGGTTTAAAGAAATTGCCTGAAATTCAGTAGAAGTCTGCTTAGTTGACCAGATAAGTGACAGAAACTATTATCTCCTTACTCCTTACATATACACAAAGACATTGTGAATTTAGAAATGAGAAAGACAAACTGCTCTTTTAAATACAATCTGTTCAGTGTACTTATAGCTTTGTGTAAAATTATCTACAGTGCCAAAATTACTTTAATTACAAAGGGGTCTCCAAGATGAAACTTTGAACTTGATCAACCACGTACACTTACCTTTATTATATTTATAACAATGCACACTTACTTAAGAATATCCATACCCAATGTTGCAGGCTCTGATGCAATTAAATATAATGCTTCTAAGCCAATGGTGGCACTAGAAGTGCACTCACATTAATTTTTTAACATTCTGACTATATAATATCTATTATTTTGAAGCATTTACATGATGAACTGTAACTCTTAACTGTTCTGTGGATTTAACCTGTATTATTTAACTCACATTTATTGACAAAGGGTGTGTTAGAGGCTACATCAACCCAGAACTCACTGCATATTAGTGGCTGCTATCTAGCCCCATCCCACCCACCCTCCATTATTCTTACCTAAATCATTTATTCATTGAAATGCCAATTCTATGATTATTTTCTCTTTCTCAAACAAAGTATTCACTTTTATCTAATATGTTATAGGCAGTCTCATTTTTGCATAAGGTTAGGATCATATGTATGTGTCCCTTTATATCCTCATAGATAAGCAGCATTGCTGATGACTTTAACAAATTTCTAACTGCTTGAGTGTGTGATATACACACACACACACACATTTCAGATATAGTGATTCCCCCATTCCTATATCACTCAAGCAGTTCGAGATTTGTTAAAGTCATCAGCAATGCTGCTCATCTATATGAGTATTAATAGAATGTTTTTATTTATAGCTGGATCAATTGCATACGAGTAGCATTCCCCTGAGAAACTCAGTTTCAGATTTTTGGAGACATGAATATCCACAGGAATACTTCAAAATGTTTAAGAGCTTTCATCTGAAAATTCTTTTCAATGCTAGCAATCCCATATCCTGCCTGTCGTCATGCACTTTCCATGCAAATATTGAGATGAAGCAGTCTTGATGCTACTGTAAGTCAACATACATGTGCACAGCTCAGCTTTCCTGGTTTCTTTTTTTCTGTATTTGATTCATTTTTTCCATTCATAATTTGAAAATTTTCAATAGGAAATATGGGTTAGTGCTAAGATATTAAAAAATTATATGAGACATTTCTGAAAATATTTACTTGAATCTTGTGACAGACTGATCTTTGCAATTTTCTTAAAGCTTTCCAATAGGACCTGAAAAGATAGAAAATCTTTTACAGCACCCACCTATGTGTTTCAGTTAATGGCTCAAAAGCAACTGGGCAAGATGCAAAAGAAAAATGCACCATTGGAGAGAAAGTGCTATTTCAGTATTGATATTTCAAATGAATCCACCTTTTAATCTTCTATCCAAAGCATCCTATTGTTATTAAATTACTTGTATCTATACCATGCTCCTTCATATGCTGCTAGCAATTAAAATTTCAATGCCTGTAAAAGATATGCTAAACTGATCCCACACTTTCTCCAAAGGAACGAGTATGACTCATCAAATATACAACAGCAATACCCGTAAGTGTCTGAATTTGATTGCAGAAGAAATAAGACATACCTAGAGGGTGAATTATCATCCTGTAAAATTAGTGCTCTTGTTAGATTAAATGCATACACAACAAAATGAATATGAGATCATGGTTCAATGTAGGATGAACATACAGATGGCCCTCTCATACAAATGAATGAGAAGGCAAGGTCAGAATGTTACATTAGGAAACTGCTGATGAATCAAAGACAAGGGGTTCAACAGTTAATTAGATAAAGTTAAAGAAACTTTTTTTTTTCTTTTTAGGTTGCTCGGCAAGTTAATGAGGAATGACCAAGGTACCTACTTCCAGGTACTTCTAAAGACAAGATAATGCTCTTCACTCTTTGTTTCTGTATAGTTTTTGCCATCCTTCTTGGTAATTCTTAGGGTCTGAACTTTTCTTATATATATATATATACATCTATGGTTTAACACTTTGTTTTTATCTGAAACTTTATTAGGATTTTCTTCTAACATAGTACCAATCTTCCAAAATAACAATGCTTTGCATATCAAACACTTGCATATCAAATGCTCTTGTCTTTCATTTATGCATGCTGTTACATATACTCTCATTTGTGTTTAAATTTTTGGTTTCTTTGTCCATGGTTCTGCTCAACTTGAAATCACTGTCACTGTCAGTGTTGATGCCCATCCTCAAAGTTCCAGAAAAGCTCAGTATTTTTTTCTATTGTGATTGTAGAGTTTTGTCTAACTAGTGTATGGTATTTCTATTTCATTGAAATTACGAGGATAGGTCCATAAGTTTCTGGCCTAACCATTTTCTAGATATGATAAAGACAAAAACTATATTTCACTTTTCAATATAGTTACTCATTATTGCAATACACTTCTCATATCTTTAAATTAACATTTCAATCCCCCCCAAAAATAGTCAGAAGTCTTGTCTGCAAAATGGATATAAACATCATCCATCACTTCTTCATCACACTTAAATTTTCTTCCTCGAATGTCCTTCTTGAGTTTTGAGAACAGGAAATAGATCTGGGCTGTAGGGTGAATGGTCGATTTCTTTGAAGCCACATTTCTTCACAGTTTCCTTTGCAACAAGAGCTGTGTGCACACCATCACTCAGCTTTTCTCTTAGATGGAAGCATATAGTCTGTGCAGTAGGCCAGCATAGTACTCCCCATTTACTGTGGTGTTTCTCTCATTGAAGTCAATGAAGAGTATTCCTTCAAAGTCCCAAAAGATTGTGGCCATGATCTTCTTGGTTGACCGAGAGACCTTGGCCTTTATAGGTGGTGCTTCGCCAGGTTTATGCCACTCCATTGATTCTCTTTTGGACAAGGGATCATAGTAGAGGATTATAGTTTCATCTTCTGTAACAATGGTTTGCAGAACTTCTCTCTCGTTGCCATGGCAGAGCTCCAAAAATGCCTGACAACACATGACTCATTGCTGCTTTTGGACTGAGGAAAGAAGTCTAGGCACCAACTTGCACTAATTTTATTCATGTTTAAATATTTGTGAATAATTCGAAGGACTGTTATTTTAGAAAGGCCCAATCTTGCTGCTATTTGTATAACTTTAAGCTGCCAGTCTTCCATAATTTCTCCTTCCAAGAGCAATGTTTTCAGGAGTGAGCACTTCCAAGGGCCGACCTGCATGCTCTTTGTCTTCAATGCTTTCTTGGTCCATTCGAAAAAGTTTGGCCCATTATTTTATGGTACAACATGAGGGGGATGCTTCCCCATATACACCATTCAATCACTGTTTAATTTCATTTGGAGTAAGTCCTTCTTTTGTGAAGAACTTAATAACAGCTGGATACTCCATTATGAACATGTCACAATCTTCTACACATAGCCTTCTTTATGAAACCATAATATCTGAACAAATGAAAACAGTGGAGCGGAAGTTACAGCTGCCATTATTTACTTAATATATAAGGTATGACACCAGATAAGGCTTTTATGAAGGCAATAATCCTTATCAGCTAGACCAGAAACTTATGAACCTTATCTTTGTATGTATTTTAATTTTCATTTTTTCTCTAGCTTGGATTTTATGGATGGTAATCTTATCAACCTGCAAGACAGCACTGTTAAATTCACAATGTAAATAGAAAACTACTAGGTTTTTCCTTTCTTGGATATAAAAATTATAAAAAATGGCAATAATCTGGAGTGTGACATATTATGAGGATACTCACACAGATAATTATATAAAAAAACAATAGCCATAATCCAAAACAACATAAGCTCGCAATAATCAATAGTCTCAAATTCAGATTAACAAACCTAGCAATAAGCAAGATTGAATACAATTCGGAGTACCATCAAATCATAGATATAGCACAGAAAAATGGCTACACAATAGATCTGGTCAAAATTCAAAAAACAAAAATAAATAAGAGATATCACCACACTGGCAGACTACAAAGGAGATTATATATATATAAGAAATTTACATTCTACCCATGGACACACCAAAAATTCCAGGAGATTTTAAAGAGCTAAATACCATTTTGGCTCCATTAAATAAATGCAGCTTGAAAAACCTAAAATGCTACACAAAAGACAAAATTCTGCCAGGAAAACAATCAGGCATTTACAAAATTGGTTGCAAAGACTGCAATATGAAGTACATAGGCAAATCAAAAAGAAATATTACCATACGGTTTAAGGAACACATGAGAAATATAAAATATAAATACACGGAAAAAATCAGCAATAATAGACCATTTTAGCAAAAGAACCACGAATTCCAAAAGGAACCAAAACTCTTAAAAGTTCTTCAAAAACCCATAAAATTAATTGTGGGTAAAATATATTGATAAACAAAATTAAGGAAAATTTGGCTAATTTTTAACTCCAAAATGATAGTAACCTCATCACTATGTTGGTAAAATCCACCGAGTGACATCTTAATACCATGCTGGGAAGCAAACAGTGGAACCATGCTGAAGATGAAGGCAACAGCCTTTGAAACATATCTAAGTAAGTGGAATAAAATTAGTGAAATTGAGTGTTTTCCTGAATAATAATTTGTTATGTTTAATAGATTTGTTTATTTTTATTCCTTCCCATGTTTAGTCTTTAAAATTTTAATGGGTCCCTCTCTTCACAAAAAGTAAGTCATCAAAAGAATATACAGCAGTAATGTACTATTGGGTAAATAGTGAAGATAACTCTGTTATACACTCAGAGACATGGTCCTAGATTTCTTATCATTGTTTTATATTTGCTATTCATTCACTCATGCTAGAATGTTGCATAAGAATATTATTCTATTCCAAGTAGATAGGAAAACAAAGGGATATTATAAAGCAAAATGAAATGTTATTTTTTGTACATAGCCTGCACATAATCTAACCATGTAAATTTTCTCACTCTATAATGACTCAACATTATAAGTAAATAAATGTACTACCATGTACAATAAATATAAACACTGCAATTATATTTAAAAAAATAAATATAAAATACTGAGTGTCATATTGAAGATTATTGTTAACAAAAGTAACATCCCATTCTCCAGATATCATTTATATTGCAAAGGCCAAACTATGTCTACAGCAACAGGCGCTTAAAGGCATCTATATAACAAACGAGATCCAGTACTAATATAAAAATATCATAAACGCAATTTAATAATAATAATATTGCAATTATTGTGTATATGAGTATAGAATGAGAAAAACTGTATTGGGGAATAAATACTGTAATTATAGTTCTGGACAATGTCAGAAGCTTGTAAGACAATGTAATATATTAACATGGATGTGAAAAAAAAACTTAAGTTTTTACATGGCTTTAACATAGCCAAAAGTAGATTCATAGTCTATTTTTAGAATATCTAGCTAAATGTTATATCTTTTATATGGGCTTCATTAACAAACTGTAGCATTACTGCATGATATTTCATCAATAAATATAATTTTGACAGTCAGATACTTGTTGCACTACAAATACTAAGACCCTAGAGAGTCATTTGGAAAACTCGACAAGTTGGGTTATTGAATTATATGTTTGGCCTTTGGTATCATAGGAAAGAATCAAAAGCACCATTATTTGCTGTTACTCTAGCAGGAAAATATCCCATTAATCACCAGTTCAAATAACTTTTTACATTTATTACAAAATATTGCTTATTTTGTAAAATAAAATATAATTAAAGGTAAATGAATTTATCCTGACAGATCATACTGGTCATATAGCAGTGTTTTGCATTAAGATTGTTAACAAAGACCATATATAAGCAAAGATATCAAATTCACACTATATATCCTCATAAAAAGAAACTTTAATCTAGATTTTGTACTAAAATTATTTTTTAGCATTCAAGATTTCTAAGTTACAGGTCTCTAAATGAAGTGGCTTTGTTTTGCTAACCTGAGTAACCTGCTAGGATGGTTCAACATTTAGAATTAATTATTACTTATTACTCACCACTGAGAAAATAATCAGATTCTTTAGCTTATAAAAACCTAGAAAGCTACCAAATGTTCAGGTGGGAGTAAACACTCACAGTTTGAACAAGTATTCATGAAGTCCATTCCCATGGCTCAGGGGCTTACATTCCCAGATGGGATAAGTTGCCTGAGTGGGTTTTTTCCCTGGAGTTTTCACTCACCCTGGAAATGCAAATTCCAGTTAACTTTGGATGCCAACTGTCTCTAGAGTCATTTGCTCCATTTCATTCATCCTTTTAAAAAATAGTACTCATGAATGAGCTTAAGATGGAGAACTTCATATGAATGTGCATAGCTACTTCAAAACTTTAAGAAAAGAATGATCTTTAAGAGCAAAACAGTAGCAATATCAAACCTAAATATATTCATCTAGAAATTAGTAAGTGATGATAACTCAAATATCATTTTCATGAAGAACTTGAACTACTTAAATCTAATGATGCTTTCACTAAATATTATTATTTACTATAATTCTTGTTCTTTAATCTTTTTTTTTGTTTCTTGACCCAAAAAATTAATAAATGCTATATTTCATTGTTTTTAATTACCTTTATAAACATAAAAAGTAATGATTACTGTAATAATTTAACTATGAAATAGTATATAATTACTATTTTTTACAAGTGAGAGTTGAAAATTACTACAATGATGACTATTATAACAATTACAACAACAACAACAACAACAACAACAACAACAACAACAACACTAATGTGTAAAATATGGCATCTCTGATGTGAAATAGAGCAACAATACTTCTTCATAGCAATTTGAGTACTTAATGTTAATTGGCACAAAATTATACTCAATATCTCATAGTTTAAATTACAGGATTTAACTTACCGCTTCTATAAATTTCCTTAAGAGCCCAGAATTTCTAAAACTGTCATAAAAATCACCATGACCTGGGGGGTACCATCTGCAAATATGAAATATATAATTAGAAATCACTATTAGATATAAATGTATGTTTCACCATATCTGTAAACAGTCCTCTTCCTTTTTCAAATAAAATAAAATGAAATTAAGAACCTGTATCTTTATCAGGTATACCAATATATTTTTAATTAGCTAGTGAGTAAACCAATATTGCTTACTCTCTTTCACAGGTATCATACATTACAGTAGACCAGATGTCAGCAAAAATTTAACCTCAGATCATTTAAAAAACCATCTCGCAATACAGCAGGCAGGCAGGGAGGAGACAAAGTAGTTGGGCAGGCTTTAGACATGTTGTGCTGCATTGAAGATATCTGTCATAGGTGCAGTAGATATGTAAAATATAAATATTTGCATTAAGAAAATATAAGGATAATTCAGAAAGTGTTGAGAATGAAAGCAATACATTTTAAAAAATTCCATCTTTGCATCTTTTCAAAGTATTCTAATTACATTCAATATAGTGTCTCATCCATTTAAACCATTTTATAAATGCTGAACATGTTCCTTTGGATAGGGTGCAAAGGCATTCTTTGTATGCAGCTACTGTGCCTTCAGGTGATTAAATCATCGTTGACAACATAATTTTTTCTTTGGGTAATAAAAAAAAAGAGTTGCATGGAGTCAGAGGTTGTTAAGATGATGATTCATGAGCAGTAGCTCTGGGGTTCAATTCCCACCAGGACCATCCTTCCTGGGGTTTTTTCCAGATTTTCCTAGTTCTCATAAATGACAAATGCCAGGGAGGTATCCTAAACTTAGGCTCAGAACGCTTCATTCCTTAAAAAAGTCCATTCCCAGTTTATCATTTCATCCCACTGTTCACTATATGTAGTGCCTCAGTAGCACATTAAACACTATTTAAAAAAAATACTTCTGACTCCTTCAGAGTTTGAGCTGTTTCCAGTGTAATGTGGACAGAGATGTTGTCATGGTGCAACAGAATCCCACACAACCCAGTTTTAGAATGTTTCATTCTCTGTACATTGAAGATTGGGTCAGATATTTTGTAATGTACCTTCTGGCAATGACAGGTTTCATCTCTCAAGTAGAACTATCACAATATAGCCACTAGCTGAGAAGAAAGAAGAAATCTTCTTCTCCTTGCCAACACTTCTCGCTTGACTTATTTTTGTTGGGGAATCCTCTCCTAGAAAGAATCAGAATGATGATTTCTGGATCATACTGGTATATCCAGCTTTCATCATCTGCTATAATGTATAATATGTTTCTTGATCTTCAAACAGAAAATGCTTGAAGATAAACGTGTGCTTTTTCTGCTCATTTGTGAGAAGCTGCGGGATCCAACAACTGCAGAGCTTTCCAACAGTAAGATTTTCCCCAAGGATTCTCTACTCTTCTAAAATCTGTAACCATCGATAAATAGTGGATTTTGAAGGACAAAGATCCCAAAATGCATGGTGCAATCTTTAAAGATATCTCTCTCTCTCTCTCTCTCTCTCTCTCTCTCTCTCTCTCTCTCTCTCTCTCTCTCTCTCACAACTTAATTGACTTTGTTGTGAATCATAGTGAGAAAATATTCTATCTTGTGGTTCATTCTAGCATCTGGCACAGAAACCTGCATATATATATATATATATATATATATATATATATATATATATATATATATATACACAGAAGTGCTAACACCACACATTGTTGGAACATGCTCAGATTTGTACATGTTACTATCAAAATTTCAATATAAAGCGATGAAAATCTGTACTGTTTTATCACAATTGATTGTTGTTTACTCTTAAAACTTTCAGAGTGACCCTGTAAGTTGCTGGAATGAGTCTTCTTGCACTTGAATATGAACATGTGACCTAAATGTTACTGAAATTTAAATAATTAAATGAATACAGCACATGCATGTGTGATGTCTTATTTTCTAATTATTCATTCATAATTTTGTATTAATCGCAATTCCATGACAATTAAAAATGTAATTTGTTTCATAAATATGTCATTTCCGAAAAAAAAATACTTTAGTTAATTTATTTTGTATTCAGGAAGGAAGTCTTTATATCACTAAGGCTCAAAATTTAGGAATTCAACCTCAGTGATTAATGCTGTAATACGAGTTCTTTTGGTTGATTTTATAATGTTCTTTTTGAAAAAAAAAAAATAACTGCTCATAAATGTAAACTGAATCATATGCTCAGCCTTTTTACTAGCAAAGGACTTGAAATGTGGGTATTTTGAAGGGTTCATAACCAACTAACCAGATCTGAACATTTATTTTTCAGATTAAGCTTTTGACATTATTTGAAAAATAATTTTCCTCCCATTCCTTCTGGAATGGATATTTTCTCAACTTTTCTTTCAGTTTTGGAAGATATATGATGAAGCTTTCAATGTCAACTATACTAGAGGAGTCACAAAATAGGAAGGGATATGAAGGTGGGGTATGCTGAAGGCTGTAGCCAGTCATATTTATTCTCTGACCCTCTGTGTTGCCAAATGTGGTACACGCTTGTTACTTATTGCAAATGAAATGGTTCAGTTTATTAATTATGCTCAAATTCATTTCTTAGAATACAAAAATGGAAATAGTACAGCCTAAAAGTGCACAATGTTCTGGTCATGACTGTACAAGTCCCCTATTTATGTGATGTGTAGAATGTGAGGAAATGCAAAGTAGACATTCACATGCTTTTTGTGTGTCAGCACTATTGAAAAATAAACATGAAACCTCTTTCAAGTTCATTCAAAGCATCAACAGTAAATTATTGTTCTAGGAAACACTGTCCCCTTATCTTAGGTCTGGTTAAAGGCTTAACATCTGGGTGATATAGCCAGGCAGTTTTCAATTCTACAGGTCCTGAGAGACAGCTCAGTTTGTTTTTAGTGCTCAGTATTAATATTCTTTATAGTGTAGGCCTACTTTATTATAATATTATATTCGGTTGCTATGTATTTTTGTGCAAGTGTGTGGAAAAATGTCACTTGATGCTCCTGGTCCAAGTGGTTGCTCAATTCATTAACATGAAAATGTTGCATAGTGAGAGTACAAAAGTGATATATGTGTATAAATTCTTAAAAAAACTTTCTTCTCCCAAGTACAGAGCAATTGTAGAATTTTCTAAGACACATGAAATGACAGTTGGGGCTTGTGGTGTAGGCAGTATACATACATTTTCAAGAACATGTTCTGAAGCTGTTTCTGCTGTTCAACTGGTTGTACCAGTATTTAAGTCTCCAGGAAAAACATGAAATTTAGAAAAGGAAGTTATAGGGCTAGGTGGCTTTTGCGCAGGACAATTTTGAGGCATTATGATGAAGGGCAGTATCCCACAGAAAAAAAATTAATGCTGGAAGTGAGAGAAAAAATTAATTAAAAAGGCTTGGTAAGACCAATGTATAATATAATAAAATATACTGGATTCAAATATAGGAAAACAAACAATGGTCGGAAGTTTCTTATGGAAAGCAATGGTAGGAAGTTCTTATGGAAAGAGGGGACATTTGCTGCTCACATTAAATTTCTCAGAAAATGCACCAGCTTAAAGCTGCAGGGGACACTTGACCTCATTTTATTTAGATGAAACTTGGGTCAATTAAAACCATTCTAGGAAATACGGTAATGGTAGTATGAAATATCTTCAGGGGAAGGAAAGTGGGCTTAGAGTATGTCAGGCAGGTTTGAAAAATAATGGTTTCATGCCAGAGAGCAAATGGATTTTTCACACTGAATTATTCAAACGCTGGTTCACAAATAAATTATTGCGCCCCTTAGAAGAGGGTTCTATAATATTAATGGACAACCCAGTTATCATTCTGCCACTCTTAACAAAATTCCAAACAGCAGCACCAAGAAACAGGATATACTACATAGTTAGAAAAAAACACAGTTCAACAAACACCATCCTCAAGTTAACAACTGGTCACACCATTTAAAACCCAAGATAAACAATATGAATTGGATAGATAGCTAATGAAATGGGACATGAAATGATTAGGCTCACTCCTCCTCCTCCTTCCCTCCCCCTAAGGTCATCAGCATTCCATTTTAATCAGGGTGTGAAATGGCCGACAAATTTTGCTCAGAGGCCTCTTGTCATTTGTTGTTGATTTGGTTTATTTACGCATGCTCTTTAACATCTCAGGTCATCAACATCTCATTCAATTCAGGGCATGAAAAGCTGCAATTTATAGATTGCACTTAGGATTTTATCTAGATAAAGAATGCAGTACTTAAGAGATTACTTTCTAAGAAATCTATTAATATGTTATGGCTGCTAATAAAGTATAATTACTATTGCTGAAAAAGGAAGTTTTAAACTAACACTAAGATACTTTATTATTTTACTGAAAATGGCAATATACACTAAAAATATAACCATGCATAAGAGCAAATACTTTTATTATACAGCACTCTGTGCCAGACAAATTCACACATTTTTTCCAAATGCAACCAGGGATGGAGTTAATTCTCAGTGGACAAGGTAAATTAAAAATGGAAGCCAAACCTGGGTCAAAGCAACAATAAGCAGCAAACTCTTACAGTATAGATATAGTATGCTTTAAGGAAAATCCTAACTTCCAATGTTGTAAGTACAGGTAAAAGCAAGAATTTACTGAGATGTCTAAGGCGAAAGTTTTCAACTGGTAATTAACATGAGTCAGAATGGTATTCATAACAGTGATATGCCTATAAGAGCAAATTAAAATAATTTTATTGTAGCTCATTATTTTTAAAAATGAAACTGGTGTAGAGACTGACAGTTCTGGTATATAAGGTGTAGAAATATTTGGAAAATCAGATACTGAAATAAATTCCTCTTTGGATGGCTGACAACATTTTGACCAAAATTCCATTCAAACAAACTCCTGTGATCAAGTAAGAAGAGAGGGAGTCATTATACCCTGTATGTTTACCAAATAACTTAGAATGATTTATTGATTTGGCTTATTTACAGAAGCTGTTTAACATCTCAGGTCATCAGCATCCCCATTCAATTCAGGGCATGAGGTTGATAAATTTTGCTTAGAGGCCTCTTCTTTCCGGTTGAGGTTCTTTTTTGTGCCATAAATCTATGACATGGTACCCATGGCTTTATTTCCTTTTAGATGGAAACATACTAATGATATTTACACCTGTAAAAGTCTACTAATTGTTAATTTCATTTCAACTGTGAAATGTAAATTAAAATATAATGTTATAGAAATCTTCATTTTAATGCCATGATAGCTAATTATTCTTTATTTCATTTCATTTTAGCTCTTAATATGTATATATTACCCCAAAACTGCTCTTATTCTCCTCTTCTAATTAAAAATGTATGTATGTTGAGGAATGAATTAAAATATCAATAGTGATAATACCATTGTTTAGCTTGCCAAAGATAATGAAATTGAATAGGCCAATTTAGATATTAGTGGTGAAAAAAGACATTTACATATCTACACTTCACTTAGTACATCAAAATACTGTTTATCTAGATTATTGGCATTTATATATTCAGATCACTAGGTAATTAATAGAAACCAGAGAAATTTGAATTACAAAATAAATATGGTGCCACTATTGCTTTACTTTTCACATTCAAAATGAATGTCTGACCAGTTCTTCTTCCAGTGTCTCTATTAACCTAATACTCTTATTACTTCTCTATCAAAAGCACTTAATTTATACTAGATCAGAAAATGTTCAGCCTCTTGGTTCACAGACTGGAATTCTGTTCTCCTTTTACATATTTCTACCCGACGATTATCTTTTGTTGGAACACTACAAGAACAAATTCAGTACAATAACAGAAAGCATCAAACATGCTAATAATTCATGCTTTACTTACGCTTCCATATCACTTTCAATTTCTAAATTTTTGGCTACTGGAAGCAGAGATTCACGATTAATGCGGGGGAAACAACTCTGGTTGAATGTATAGATCTCCACTTGTAGTCCTTTATATTTGCGGATAACTTTCTGTGTTTCTTCATCTGTATTAAATGAATTCATCAGAACAAGTGGAACATTCGCTTTGTATGTTTTGTTTAGGTGCTGAAAATCAAAAAATTGTATTTAATTTCTTTCATTCTTACTGAAAAAATATAAGATATCAAGATATATTATATATTAAGTTACTTTGATTTAAAGGCCCACTTTATATGAAAATACACCTTCTTTGAGCCTATGGTATACAGATATTCAGAGAGCAAATGTATAAAATCTCTCCTTAATATAGTTAATCAAATGAAAGTACAGGTTAGGATTTATATGTATATAAATAGTTAAATATATACAACCATATGGTCTAAAATTATCAAAGTATGAAGTAAAACATGGACTAAAATCTACAAAGAATATCTGTATTTCATAAAATTATCATGCCAATAAAAAAGTTAAATGATATATTGCTTAAAAACTACTTAAGAAATAACCTTCTTAAAATATGTATTAAAATAATTAGGACATTTTTATACTATTATAAGCTGATTCGTTTTAATATTTTTATGACAATTACCATTTATGATGCAGTTGTTACTAAACATTGTTATCAATTTTCAAATTTTAAACTACATCTATTATCTCTTAAAACTATTTTGTACTCACTAAAATTCTATTCAACATCACAAGTTATGAGACCAGTCTAAACCTAGCAACATCTTGTACAGAGAAATCCCGATCTAGTTCAGCATTTGATTTGCAATTTAAAATGGCATTGATGCATGTTACTTATAATGGGTGGAGCACATGCTGTTGCTAAAAATGAATCACAAAAAGCTGCTAGATCAATGAAACCAGGGGCATAACTAATGGGCCCATAGGGCCTGTGATGCATGGGGGCCCTGAAAACCATTCTATAATATTGGCTTACAGGAAGACATTATGATTTTGAATAGCATATTTTCATTCATGCATTCCAAAGGTATACCATTTACAGTTTTCTTATACAGTTTTGTTTATTCAACAATCATTTCTTAAGTTGTAAATTTTTTTCTTTCCGATAATGCAAAATTAAATGTTAATCCCCATCCTGCTTTTCCAACATGCATCCAACTCTTTCTGCCCTTGTCTTTTACAAACTATCAACTTACATAAACAACAATGATGTCTATCCGGAATGTGTAAAATATAAATTTTAGAAAATGGAGAAATTAAATTCATCTCTGAATTAAATGTAATATATATATAATAATTATACACAGTTGATGCTCTTTTTATTGGTTTTCTTTAAAATGCATATGCAAGAATGAATGTGAGTGCACAACTGGCATGCAAAGAAATGATGAGTCACAGAAAATCAGTTACCTCTTGAATGGTGTGGTAGGTGCCATTGAATAAGTGTGCTTAGAGAATTAGGAAAGCAAAAGTTTTAAATAAAGCTAAATTTTTAAGCAGCACTCAACGGCAGAAGTTAGGTCATGAAAGAAAAGAATCAGTCAAGAAGTGCAAAAAAATTTGTATTTTTTTAAAAGTTCAAATGAGTCTGTTCCTAGCGCTAGTGGTGGCATGTTTGACAGTGAATGTGTTTCAGTTGATGATGCAAGTTGCAATATAATAAATTACTGTCATACTGCAACAAGGGAAAGAAAAATAACTTTATATTTCATAATATATAGGTAAACATGAAACATTATTAAGTATTTTAAACTTTTTATAAAACCAGTGAGTTTTTTCCTAGTTCTACCATAGAACATAAATGCAAATTTTGTAAGAGCTGTCCCTTGGAATTTAAGAAGAACCAACTTTCAAGATATTGCCCAAGAAATGTGAACTTTAACTGCTTTTAGAGTATGCAGGCCAGATTTGCAAGAAATATGTCTAGACTATGCAGTGAATCTTTTTAGTGATAAAGAGTAAAAGTTATAACATTGTGAGTAACAGAATTTGCAGCTAATTGTAATAATATATTCTCAGGACTTTTGCTTGATAATGAAACAAAAACTATAGGCTGTTGATCAATAATGAGAAAGAAAATGCTACAATGGGTTTTAAGAAACTATTATATGTCAAAACTGTTTTGCATTATAGTTATGTATCTAGTATGTTGAAAAAAGCAGAAAAGGTATATCTCAAATACATTGTGCCCAACAAAGAGTTAAAGCCTACACAATTATTACAATAAGATGTTAAAGTCACAACAATGAAATCAATGAGAGGTTGTAACAGAGAGGTTGCAATCTATAGTGTCGGTCCTGGTGGTGTAGTGGTTACCATACTTGCCTCCTATACCCAAGATCGCGGGTTCGAACCCGGTCAGGACCGATGGATTTTTTCGGGCGTATAAATCCTAAGTATGGCTTCCTTCAGAAGGGAAGTAAAGCCGTGGGTCCCGTGTCGTACATTTACGCACGAAAAAGAACCTCAAGCCTGAAAGAGAGGCCTCTGAGCAAAATTTGTCGGCCGTTTCACACCCTGAGTTGAATGGGACGCTGATGACCTGAGATGTTAAAGAGCATCCATAAATAAATCAATCAATCAATCAAAAGCAATGTATAGTATTACAAACAGGTAATACTATAGATTGCACTTGGGATTTTGTCTAGATAAAGAATGCAGATTAAGAGATTACTTTCTAAGAAATCTATTAATATGTTATGGCTGCTAATAAAGTATAATTACTATAGCTGAAAAAGGAAGTTTTAAACTAACACTAAGGTACTTTATTATTTTACTGAAAATGGTAATATACACTAAAATATAACCATGCATAAGAGCAAATACTTTTATTATACAGCACTCTGTGCCAGACAAAGTATAATAGTGTGTTAATAGTTTACTTACTTCAATTTGCTGCACAGTAAGGTCAAGAAATGTGAGGTCACTGCGAACAGGGATGACAGATTTGGGACCATGGCAACCCATTGAAGTCCCCAGGCCACCATTCAGTTTCACCACTACTAACTTTGCCAGCATATTGTGCACTTGATCTGTAGAAGGCTTTACAAGGGTACTGTAATCTCGCACCTATAAGTAAACCCAAAGGAATAAAATTACAATTCCTCTCACATTAAAACACAGAAGTGTTATGTCATATCTCACTGCTTTGAGTTAGAATGTAATATATTCTGATACATGTTTCCTCTTGTCAATGAAATGCAGTTCGTAACTTAATTGTTATAGAAGATATGATCTATTAACTTATTTTCCATAGTTTTTTAATAAAGGCTTAATAAGTGTTGCAATGGAAACACGAGTGTATACTAAAATTAAGTATATGATTTTGTCAAGACAATTGAAGGGCAAAGGGGAAAAATCAACAATAAAAAAACTTACAATAATAAGATATTGGTAGCAATGCATCTTCTCAATCAGCTGCTTCATCATGTTAAATCATTACAAGGGAAAAACCAATATGGTCCACGCTATAGCCAGTTGAAGAAGCTGCAGGCAATGGAAAAACCAACATGGTCACTACCTTCTTGATGTACACATTCCATGTAGCAGTTGAAAAGTTATAATAATTTAATCACTGAATGTACTGAGGTTATTGCATTATTTCAGATTATGTAATATCCTGTTTTATGATGAATTAATTTATTTGAATAACTATAACTTTTACTTATCCACGAGTGACCATTCTTTCATGGAGCCAGACAAAAATATGGCACTGATCCACAATACTGCAAAGGCTGAAACTCCTATGGCTGGATAGAAGTGATTGCAGGGGCCTGAGTCAAGCCTAATCTGTTTGTTATGGTTTCATGTGAACAATCAATGTTTAAAAGCTGGAGTATATTTTTTTCTTCCAAATCCTACAGGAAGTAAAAACCTTTAGCTGTTAGGCCACTGAAACAGCTAAGATTCCTTCAGTTAACATCAAAAACCGTAGAGCATAGGGGCACTTACAACGGAGCATTCTTCTTATCATTGATGAGGGATCAAAGGATGAAACACTCACAAGATATTTAGGAGTCAAGCCAGTGCTATCAATCACCTATTTATCTGCCTAAAAGGAAGAGCAGGGAACCTGGTGGTCTTGATGAAAATCTGTGAAGATCAGGGATCCAAGAAGTACTATAGCTAACTACTTCTGTCCATTAGAAATTATTTCCCTCTGAACACCAAGATGATGTCTCTAACAATATTAGTGATTTTTAGAGATACATTTAAAAAGACTTGACAATGAGAACCTTATAGGCCTCTCTTTAGCTTAGAGAGTAATATCTTTCAACATAAGTCCATGTTTTGTTTTTGTAATTGCATTATTCAATTAAAATTAATTTAATAGGCCTTAGTGTATTTTTGTCTTACAAAATCCAGGGGAAAAACAATGGAATCCAACAACAGATTAATTAAATAATTAATTGCACAAGTAAAATAAAGTAATCGGGTTGAAACAACAATTAATATTCTATTAAAAGTTTAAAAAATATTGTCACTTGAAAACATACAAAGGTATAAGAGTTTAAGAGTTTAAAAGTTTATTTTTTCCTCTCTTGTAAAATGATAGTTTTTGGACTCTGTTGGTTTTTCCCCGTACCCTTCAATTGTCATCATAGAGGTATGTCGATGGATACCACTAGCCACCACTACAGCATCTAAACCACATTTATTTCAGCTTTCCTGAGCAGACTTTGCTGCCTCTAATAAAATATAGCTCTCCAATTATTATAATGAGACCGAATGACTCCAGTGGACTCACTCATTGCCTCAGATGTGCTATGAACCGAACTCATGACTCCTAGATCAGCAATGAGGCATACTGATCACTAGACAATGGAGGTAGCTTACAAAGTACATATGGAATTTAAATTTTCCAATACTCCCCTAGGCTAAAGAAAACACTTTGCTACATATAATTATGGATGAAGATAGTTGAATTATTCCTTTATAATACATGATAAGTAAACCTGTACTACAACAGTACTGGACTCAACAAGAAGGAAAAAACTGGATATAATCACTTTAAGAGGAACAAGGGAATAGAATATAATAATATTTTGCATCTTATTTTGTTTCTTTCTCTTAAAAGAGTGTAAAATATAATGGTTGCACCTTTGTAAAAGTAAGTCTCTTTAACATCAAATACTTTTCAACAATGAGGGTACCTGGAAAACAACCATCACACAATATACAACATGTATATATATTATTACCCATGCTATATACCATATGTGAAAAACCAACTAGCAATAAATTAAAATTTTACAGAAGGAAACAAAGAATTTCAATCACTCAAACTATGTAACTATTAGAAATTATATGAATTAAAGACATGTATATCAGTGAAAATCAATTGGTTTAAGATACTACATAATGCTATGCATGGTTCATTGTTATGTGTTGCATAGCACTGCTTTGTACCAAATCACAACTCACGAATTGTGATACAATACACACTGTCATAAACAGAATGGCAAGCCTATCTAACTCTTCAAAATGTAGCAGCCTCAACTCTAATGTTCAACCCACATTAGAAATAAACTTTTCTTTTTAAAGAATATTACAGAATAGCCTAGTATGCCTTCAAGTTCTTTAGGCTGCAAAAATTTGCAATCTGCAATGATACTACTATTCTTGCCATTAAACAGAATTCTATAAGATTGGCAAAGAAAGCTGAAAAGAAATGAGGAGATTTTCAAAAAGATGTCATGGAAGTAAATAGTTCTATTATTATTTTTATTATTTAATTCAGGAAGAAACTCGTAAACGAATCTGAAGAAAATGATATGTGAATCAGCTACAAGATAGCATGACAAATCCATGAGCAAATTGTAGCCTTCACAAATAATAAAAATTGTGAAATAGTGAATTGATGCAGCTGAGAAGTTTAATCCAGGTTAGGTGATTCCTACAGATCTATCTGCTAATCACCCATAACAATAACACGTCATATGCAAAACCTTGCTTCTGATTATCAAAATCACTTTGGAGCAAACTCATTGTTTTTTGTTTTTTTTTTTTTTTTTGGTAGTGGATGAAATCATTGATTACACAGTTATTTCTAGATAAAACACACAACTAGGGGAGAGGGTATATTTCTTGTGATTGAAAGAATAGAAAATGCAGGACTTCCTTAGCAAAAACTGATGTTCTAAACAACTGAAAGCCCTCCAGCTAAGTAAGGTTTTAATGTTGGTTTATGAGAATTCAAAAAAGATTAAAAACTTAACAAACAACATGATAATAAATAATTCTGTGTATCATAAGCATCACTTTGGTAATGTGATGCATATCATAGTGAAAGCCAAAAGGGCTTAATAATCCACAGTTTTGATAATTTTTAAATGAAATTGAGAATAATTGTACAGATATACCATATTTTACTCAGATTTATTTGCTGAGGAATGATGAAGTATTACTGTACTTTTTCGTTTTTCGCATTCAGAGAAATTGTTTTATTTATGCCCATGCAATGACTGCAGTGCCACAGTTGCAAGACCATAAATGGTATATGGTTGCCTTTTTTGTAAATTTTATGAACTACCTCAACTTTCTCAATTAACAAGGAGAGGACACACTAAAATGCAAAATTATGATACTATAAGAGCATTTATACAAAAAAAATTGTCACTTTGGAAAAGTCCATTCTTGGTTATTAACTGCTTCATTTGCAAACTTAGCTTCTGTTCAACAGTTCTTAGAATCAGCAGATATTAATAACTACACATAGGCAATGAGAGTGTTAAAGAATAATTTTGACATATGATTTAAGACATGGCTAAATTGGAAAAAGTATTTGAAGTGTTTGGAATACTGGTTTCTGTGAATTGTAACATGTCCACAATGAACTGCAGTTAGAAGTAATAAATTTACAAAACGATACTGCATTAAGAAATACACATTTCTATTTAGAATTAGAAAGAGAAAGTTTTCCCCCATTAGGCAAACTTGCTGAAAAATGAACATTTATGTTTATCTATACTTATTTATATGAAGCACTAATATCTTTAGTGAAAGTGACTAAACTGCACCAAAGAAACAAGTTGCTGGATACAAATTTAAAAGTTTCCTGCATTTTAATAGTGAACAGAGCATTGTTCCAAATATTGAAAGAATAATTAAAAACAAAATGTATAATCATCATAAATAAAAAAAGTAAAGCCATGTATTTTGTATTTTCTGAAGTTTTCATTTTATCAAGCTAAAATTGGTACTTTTATTTTAGTCATAAAACCTAAAGTATGGTTTGTGCAGAATTATGTTTTGTTGAAATTTAAGCTCTTCCATTCAGTTAAATTAATCTGTTTAAATTGCCTTTAAATATATAAGTATGTATTCTTCACTGTATTAGTTCCTACATGAAATTGATTTTAAATTTAATATGAGTTTGTGTTATGGAAGCCAAATCCTAAATCCACTACTCTCTCACTTCCACCTTCATTTGCACATCTTTCCGATGGTGCTACAAGCAAACAATGCACAATAGTGCAAGCAGTTGATGAATACTGTTGTAAGTGATAAGAAGATTGTTTTTCTTACACAAACCATGGGCTTGGAAGAGAGAAATTGATGAAGAAAATTTGATGCAATAGTTGAGAGCTAAATCGTGGACTTTCAACTTCATGTGCTAATACTCTAACCATCAAGATATTGTGTTCTCCTCTGCTTCTGCACATTCTGGAAGCTTTAAAAATTTTGTTTTACTGAGAGATTACAAGTAATCAGCACCAGATTTTGAACCTTGCTTAAAATGGCTTTTCTAATATCCAATCTACCCTTATGGTATAGTGAACTATGCATAAAAACTAGGGCCTAAAATGATGTTTCAAAAGTTGCCTCTTAGAGCTGAATTCTCTTGCTGTAGAAGCATTTTATTCATTTACTGAATAAATACATCATAAGCTTTGCATTTGATGCTATGGACATTGTCAAAAGAAAAGAAAGTTCAGCATCATATATATATATATATATATAAAAATTAACACTAATAATAAAAGTAGATAAAGATAAAACACAGAGAAAGAGTCACACTTGAAACTGCTATATTTCGAACTACTGCGAGTTCTTCAATGGCAAGAAGCTAGATTTTTTGGTCTAGCTTCTTGCCATTGAAGAACTCGCAGTAGTTCGAAATATAGCAGTTTCAAGTGTGACTCTTTCTCTGTGTTTTATCTTTATCTACTTTTATTATTAGTGTTAATTTGTTACATTGTTAATAGTGTTTCTTTATTTTTATGTTTCATTAATATTATATATATACAAAATGGCAAGAAAAACACAAATCAGGGTTCAAATTTAAAAATTCTTAACATTGTAAAAAACAGTTTAATAACCCTGTAGAAAAAGAGTTTTAATGTCTCTTAAAAATCACAGAAAAAGATTCCATAGGCAGTAATTTATTAAAAAGAGTAACAGCCATTGCTTCAAAACAATGCTTAGTTTTGGTCAACTTTACAGCAAGCAGATCAGGATTATAGCTATATCTTTATTGTAGTTATGGTATGACATGATATGATGACCCAGTTAAATAATCACTTACTCTAAATTTTGTTTGGATCCTGATTTTTAGTTTTAAGTGTATAAACTACAATGGAATAATTCAGGTCATGTCCTGGTAAGACATGTTAGTCTGTGATTAGAGAATTTTAATGATAACCCAAAGAGAGATGGTTCAATTTTGGGTCATGATTTCATATTTTTTCTATCCGATTCCCCCTTCCTTATGTTATGTACCATTATTCATGAAGATAATAATACACAAAATGTAATGTACAATTTTTTACCTCCTATAAATTGACTTTACTTCACAAGCTAAACCACAAGTCAGCTTTTATTAAGTTAATGGTTTGCTTGGTTTAACAAAACAGAGGAAAGTATTCAAGTAATTTCTGAGTAATTACCTAAATTTGAGTATAGAAAAGAACAGAGCTACCTCTATTTTTTTAGTTACATTAACACCTGAATGCTATCAGTATGCCTTATATAATACAATGTCCAAAACACCTGATGCTAGCTGGCTGTCAGGGATTATTATGAACATGCTCTGAATGCAGTACTACAACTTAAATTTAGTGTCTGCTGATCATATGAGATATATTGCTCCTTTCATTGAGACATAAAAAAATGTATACTTTGGTTAGAAATATTCTGAAGTTTTGGAGTGCAAATTGCAGGAAATGTGTGAACACTAACAGAACCCCTGTTTGAATGGGTGGTTGTCTGGCACTGCACTGTTTCTAACAACTTCTGTTCTCCCATCTCCATGTGCCAGCTAATCAGTTGACATGAGGTTTTTGTGCTGCACAGAAGTTGAAATGTTGCGAGACCACATGTTTCAGTGTTATAGTGTGTTAGTTCTGTTATAATGCCAAAAAGTCTGTATATTTTAGCAACAGAATCTTCATGTATGATTTCTATGTGACAACAAACTGTTGTAGAGAAGTGAGATCGCAATTTACAGAGATTCCCTGCTGTTCATGCACCTCACAGAGAAATGGTTTGTAATCTTGTGAATAGATTAGTGAAATGGGATCTGTTCTTGATACAAAACCAAAAGTAAATCAACATGTTCTTACAGAGGAAAAATTCTATGACATTGGAGAAAAATTAGAACAAAGTCCAAAGAAATCTTTGAGGAAGCTTGCATAGGAATCATGAATTTTGCAAACCTCAGCTTGGAATGCGACTAAACTTTAAAAATTAAAAAAACCTATAAGAAAACTGCGCTAATGTGAGTAGAGTTAATTGCTGCAATTTGGTGTTCGATAATGTTCATGATTGCTCTATTTACCTGCATTTATTTTTTTTTTTTTATGGATAAAGCCTGATTTTTAATTTACATGATCATGTAGCAACATAAAAAAACCTAATCTTGTACACGAAATGCCATTGTAGACAAAAAAATTGTTGCAATTTCAGAAGAAGAATTAATGCTTGTTAATGCATATCTTTCTTAAAAGATATGAGAGATATGTGTGGTGGCACAAAATCACATTTCTAACATCTTCTATGATGAAGGTATGTGGTTATTGTAGTTATAATTTGCATGAGAAATGCATACGCCTGAATTTAAGGGGCTATAAATAATTAGACTCTGCTGGCAAACAGCATGCTTTCAGCTGCCAACCAAAGCCCTGTTAAGCTGGCCACACATCCAAATGAGAGCTCTGTAGCTTCTTGGATAGCACACAACCAAAAGCAATTATGAATTTTGTAACACAGAATTAAAATTCCTGCAATAGACCACACAAATTTTTATATGAAACCTTTCTAAGAATTACTCACAGCATTTTCTGGGAGTTTTTCAATATGCTCCCAATCCACTGATGGACCTTCTTCTTGTAGGAAACGACCAAAAAGTCGTGCAAAACCATCCAGCTCTTTCTTTGCTGGAGGTTGCCGACATTCAGGTACTGTGGAGAGCAGTTTGTCCAACTCATGCTGCAACTGGATTAGAGCATCTCTTTTTGTTAGCTCCTTGAATTCTCGTGAGCCTGATGGCACCCTCTGATGACCTCGCACCTGAAAACAATAAGTCAACACAGTAAGTGCATTGCAAAAAAACAAGAAAGTATGGAATAAACAAACAATAATTATAAACAAAATTCATTTTTGGAAACATTTTCTTGCATTTTAAAGTAAAGTTTAACTGCATTATCAATATTTTGTATGACAGAATATAATAAAATATACACCTATAATATAATAAAAAGCACCACATATATTTTTTGTTAATTAGCATTATCTTTAAATTATTCATGTTTTTAACAAATATAAGAAAACCATTGAAGTTTGTAAACTTATAAAATATCATAAATTTTTATTAAATTTGCTTATTCTTCAATTCTGCTATTCCTTGTTTGCAGGGGAGGGTTGCAAATAGTCATGCAGAAATGTAGCACGCCATCATTAAGTGTGAACATTGTTTTTTCATTATTGCTGTTATCATCATCATTGCCATACTTAAGACTATTTTATAATTTGTAATTTCAAAAGTACATTATTTATTTTTAACACAATAGTTCACTATTACATTTTTATAATTTGTAATTTCAAAAGTAAATTATTTATTTTTAACACAATAGTTCACTATTACATTTCTGAAGCCTGTGATCCCCAATTATAATTTTTTTCAAGATGAGCTTCTCAACTTGCTTTGGTTATACTCTTTTTCTACATGCAATATTCCACCAACAAGCCTGGTGCTTAGACAAATTTAATCTGTTAATATAAAATGTACCAGCAATGAGTCACAGAGTTTGTGACGTTTTATACAATAACTCTATCTAAGCAACTTGACAAATTATGTTGAATCTGTAATAATGAAGAGTAACCCAGTGCAGCACTACAGTCTTCCGGACTTCCGAAGAGAATTTTCATTAGAGAGTGCAATTAAGTGGTTGTTGACATCTTTAATGGGTTTATCCATGTCTGACACACTCTGCGTGCCAGTTGCATAACTGTTTATTACAGTTTGAAATAAAAACCGCGCAATGAAAGTCTTAATTTCCTCTGCATTCTACGCGGGTGTTAGGCTCAGCAGAAAGTAATAGCTGCAGTCAAAGAAAGTTCTTCGATGAAGAATTGCTTTCTTGCCAACACATAAACAAGGTAGCATTGCAACAACAATCAAGCATATGACTCCAATAGTGTCAGATAACAGTTTATCCTCGCTGAGACCTGGGTCACCGTTTCCTTGCTGATTCCGTTCAGTTTTAACACATATTAACTTTGTGAAGAGGATCACGAATTGTGTTGCGATATTGACGATATCGTTAAAGTGTTTCATGTATATGTCTCCTGACCATCACCATGGCTTTTAGGAAAAATTTTTAAAGAAACAAGATATGCGAAGACAATGTTTCGCCCGTTATTGAGTTAGCACAATTAAGGCTGACCCAGTTTGTATTAACCCGCCAGAAGAAGGAGCAGTGTTCATCATAATCGATTAACGATGATAACAAATACTCTGTTCATATTCTGAATGTAGAATGTTATTTAAACAGCATTCTGCCAATAAGCAATGACTGAAGGTATGAACTTATAAACATCCTTGGGTGCCTTCCACAACATATACTTTTTCAGCACCAGCAGTGTTTGGCAGGGAATGGGCATTTCTTATATCGGCGTCCGCAAAGATCCCATGTGCAGAATCTGGTGTAAAAATAGGGTATTCATTGTGGGTTAAATTAAAGAAGAAAAAAAAATTCACTTAGAAAGAGTGGAGGATCCAAAAGGGGAAGGGGGATTTTAATCCCCTAGCACCTACATAGCTACTACACCCCTGTGTATACCATTTATTAAGTCATCAAATACAGATATCCGTGTCGCAGTTGAAAAAAAAAAACGGGAATTTGCGTGAATGTTTTCTTTGTAGGTAAATTTAATCGATTTACTTTTATACAGCCTGTTAATGAAAACCGTCAACACTATTGTGTGTCTAAAATAAATATTGAATATATTTTTATTAAGAAAAAAAGTGGAACTATGAAGGATACTTTTAAGCAGGCACTGTTAAATTGTTCTGCTGTAACATTTTTTGTTCAAAATACTATAAACTATTGATTGCAAAAATTTGCTTGAAACACAGGAATAATGTACTAATCTGAAAATAACCACCGATAATTTGCATTAACATAAAATATGTTTTCATCTTAAAAAAAGAATATATATATATATATATATATATATATATATATATATATATATAAATAAAAGAACCTAACTCCAAGCCAGAAATATTTTTACACTACATAAAATATAGAAGTTAGATGTAACGTGTTATTAATTTACTTGCTAGGCATTAGTTGTTACTTCGTTAACATTACACCATAGTGAATGAATGGTGTTTAACGCCCGTTTTTGCTGCAGAGGCATTACAGGCGATGGACACTGATGATACATGAGATCAAATGATATATTGGGAAAGGATTTATTTTAAGTAAGGAACCGTTCCAGACCTAAGTTTGGGGTATCTCCCCGGCATTTGCCATTAATGAGGATTGAGGAAAACCTCGACCAGGGAGGACGGTTCTGGCGGGATTCGAACTCTAGACCTCCCGCTCACGAGTTCACACTATAACGACCTCGGCCACCCGTGGCGGTGTAACATGTGTAAAATAATATTTAAATAAGTTCATAATAACTGTAACAGTTTATTCCATTATCATTATTACAGAGGTCGAATATTTTGTGTATAAATGAGTTCTTGATGTGATTTCACTGTTTATAAAAGCTAAAATGCTCATATACATGTAACCTTTTCATTATAAGGTGGCATAATTTATATGAGAAATACAGTTCAGTTTTTTAAGTACAATCCGTGAACATGAACTTAAAAGCCAAATTGTTCCCCGTTATTTGAATTTAATGACACAATGTATTAAAAGTTTGTTTTGAAGGAAAAATAACATTAACAATGACAGTAGTATTGTGGCAAATAACAGGATGCCTTTCACTTACTTTAGAATAATATCGTATTTGCGGTAACGTTTAATGCGTAATAATAACAAATTAACGATACAAATGCTAAGACGTTTATCGGACAATTTGAGAACACAACATTCCAAAATCGTACTGCAATAAATAGAAAATGTCAGAACAATAGTTTTCTCTTCATAGTGTAAAAGTGTTTTAAGTGGAACATACAATAGTATGGTTCTGAGATTCAGACGCAACCGATAGAAAGGAAACACGTTTTTCACAAAGACTTCAAATCTGGCTTGGATTTTTGTGTATAACAAATTCATTCGATTATGATGTCACAATAAACATTTAAAAATTTAATCACACAGCGGAAACCTCTGTCACGGTCGGCATTCCATCACGGATCTTTGAGTTACCGTGTCTATCATCTCAAAGGCAAGCCTAAGATCAACGGCTTACCGAAATTTCCCTCTATGATTTTTCAAATCCTTGCGCGCAATGTCAGTGTTAGTGTGAAAAAAAAAAAAAACTTTCAAACATGCATTAGCTATACTTTCAACTATTCAATTAATTCAACATAAGGGACATTTCATTTCAAATCGGACACGACGCTTAAAAATTTGACCCCCAAAATCAATGAACTTGTTTTGACATATGAAGCATCAAGAGAACATTTCCGCAAAATATGGAACCCCTATTCCAGTGCAGTTTGTTATAATAAATGTTAAATATTTTACATTTTAAGACAAATTGCGCACTGAAAAGAAAACACATTTGTCAACATACACTGCAAAACACAAATTAGAAATTTACATTATCTCCTTTTATAGGCTTTCTTAAGTAAATAATTAATATTTATTTGACCAAGGAGTTATTTCATTATAATAACGTATTTTAAAGAGCTACATTCACTTTAGGAAGTTGAGTTACACGTTTAAATATTATACTTAAAAATGGAATATTTGTCAGTTTTCAAAAATGCGGTCCGATATCAGAAACAACTTACAAAAATTAAAATTTCTTATAAAATGTTATTTTAGCACGCAGTGGAGAATTGCTGGCTGTATAGCATGTGCGCCGCCTTTTTTGGGACGTGGACTCGCACTGTAGAAACTGTTTAGCACACTTCCGCTGCACGACCACACTATGCGTTCAATGGAGAAACTGCGCGCGAGCGAAAGTGATTTGAAACAACCCCGCTTTATTCCGGATTTATTGGCTGACTTCCTGTTAAAAATACAATCATCTGAAAAGTGTTATATTGATATACGTAAGGAGTATGAATTGTAGAAATATTTTAAATGACTCCAAGATGAAATACTTTCATTTCAAAAGCAACCCTTAGAACAAAATAATATTTAATAAAGAATTATTTATAACAAACAACTTCTGGGTAGCTTAATTGTTATATGGTTTATATATTCCGAAACACTTCGAGTTATTTATTTCGAAAGTTCATAAATGAACTTTCTAGCATAGACACCATTAGTGATGAATTATACATATTATTCTATTATTTCACAGAGTTTCGTTAAATATAAACTGTCCGATTTCATATGGACTAGCCCATAAGAAGGCTGTTTACACTATGTGAAACTCTTAAAGTGTCTGACCTTTAGGCTGGCACGAGCTTCCTTCTCACTAATATTCACTCCTGTCCACGTTTTACCCCTTACGGAGTCGCAAAGGCTTTGATGCCCATTGGCGGACGCAGAAGGTTGCTGCAGCTGCTGCTGTTCTTGCTGAAGCACCATCTTGCACTGCACAGTGCTTGCGTCGAATGTAACACTATGTATGTAGCTTCCCTCTAACCTTCCCCACTCTCAATCATCATCAGCACGATTGAGGTTTTTCGTTTGCCTTTCCTGCTACAGGAAAAACAACGATACGCAGCCTCTGGAAACGATGACTCAGCGCTTACAAACAACAGCTCCGAATCTATTGCAGGCGCTAGAGAGAAAACTCTGTTATGATAAGGAAAAACCTGTCGAAATGCTCGTTAACGAGTTTTGCTGTCTTCGTGTCGCCTTTTCGGCCTTCTTTCGGCCTTGAGTTGCGTGGTTAACAGGCGAGTGGCGAAATAGACTGTAGAGCTTTCGAAGGAAAATATGAATATATAATGTATACGAGGAAAACAAGTTAGCCAAGTAGTGAGTTATATTTGCAAATTATTTGATCGTATTATCGCACTACTTTCAGTTATTTAAATGCACAACTTAGTGCGGCGCTATACATTAAAAAAAGTTATGAAATGCAATCAAAACCATTATTGGTATTATTTATGGTATTATTTAAGTAAAACATTTTTAACAACAGACATAAACAACAAATAATATTGCATCCGTCCATCCAATGAAAATATTTTGTGTTTGTGAATCAACTAATAACGCAAACTATTTTATTAACTTAAAGGAAGTGCGCACGTAGCTTTTCTAATGTATTCAAATCTAAAAACAAACAATAGAGTCTATAATAGGGTGAGACAAATGATCTTGAACTTCCACATAATTAAGATCCATAGATATGAACACAATCGGGAAAATTACACTATATTCATGGTCTCTTAAGGCAGTACTATTTGAAGTCCCTTTTGCTCCAGAATCTTTAATTATTTGACAGTATTTCAGAAAGTATGGGTACTTCATTTAACTCACCAATTGGTTTATCAATGAAGATCTAAAGGCCAGCTGTGTAAAAAGTTAACTTGAGTTCAAGGCATAAAATAAACGACCAGTTACTCTTAACTCGGCAGTTTTGGTTGTTCATCTTTGGTTTTTCATCTATCAAGAAATTGAAATTAGGGGAAGAGCTGGTTCTTCCAAATTTTAATGTAGCCTATAAAAATATGTTATGTTCACTTGCGCAGCAGCAACAAAGTAAAATGCTTTTGGTGTCTCCTCCGTCCTTTAGCAGATGAAATATAGAGAGAGTTCCCCCCCCCCCTCCCTGAACTAACTGAACATTGGATGCAGGTTTTTTTATTTTTATGTATTGAAGGATATGAAATTAATGGAGTAGTCTGTCGTAAATTTAAAGTAGTAGTACTATTTATTTTTTTATTTAGTTCTAAAGAATACCTGTACAAGACTGGCAAAAGGGCAGAGAAAACAACATACATACCAAGTGTACATGTAAAAGGTATTTCTTACAACTTTATTTTGTTCGTTGTAATCGTCAGTCTATTTGTTTGAGGTTACAATTCTTAAAATTATTTTGCAATTAATTTTTTATAAATTGTTTAATTTAATTTTTAATATTATTGTACTATTTTGTATAGCATGTATTGTAAGTATACAGTTAGCGCGGAAAAGAAGATCTAATGGCCTTAGCATCACAGGTTAAATAAATATAATAATCTAATCTAATAATCTACACGCATGTACTCGCGTATCCATTAAACCATCTGCCATGTATCGATAAGCAAGGATTTGTTCGGTCGTGGCTAGCATATGGTTAAGTGGAACGCAAGTTACATTCAACAAACATAAATTTTGTTTTATTTATTAATTTATATTTATACACATAGGCGGGCAGACAGGGAGGGAGGTTGATAGATAGGTGAATTCAGGACCGATAAAGTGCGGGACAAATCTCAATAACCTCGCCCTATTCCGCTCGAAACTAGGTGTTATCACTTTTGTGTTAACAGTCACGAGATACCTGGTAATTCTCAGCGTTGTCACTGTTTCTTTCGTACATCAAATATTGAACAGAAACTATGAATATTTCGTGTATCATTAAAGGGAGTCTTAATTAATAAATAACGAATAAATTATTAACTCTCACTTTCACACCCAATTTCCATAAGCACTAAACATGTACTGAAAGAAATTCCAGAGACGTGACAACATTGTTTTCCTGAACGTTCGCATTCCTCACGCGCATCATGTTAACGTAACAGGAACAAACAGCTGGGGGACTGTAATGTCAATCCCAGAAAAAAAAAAAAAAAGGCTATCAAGGACTATAGCAAAAATATAGTTGGTTATGGCCAGGAATCAAACAATCTGAAATTACGTTAATTTATTCGTTCTCTTTATGTAGTTTTATATCTTACCTATTATATGTCCAGGTATATAAGCACTTATTTCAAGTTGATCCCAAAACGAGATGCTCTTTTCAAAAGGTTATTCAATTTGTAGTTCTCACTTTAAAACGAGCTCAGTTACTATGAATTATGGAGAGAAATAAATCGTAAATGATAGCCAAAGTCATCATCTCTTTCCCCAACACTTTAACGTAACACCACGATCGCAATTTAGGTATGTTCATATCTCGGCTAATATAAGGCATTTATTAATTCTTTGACAACAATGAATAGCAACCACGCAAAGCATGCAATCTGAACTGCATAGAAACAGCATTACGACACAGGGACCAGGGTTACGCTGTTCCAATACTGCAATGTTATGTAAGGCACTATCATGTGCTTCAATCGGCAAAGTTGTTCTTATACAATTATAACAGGAAAACAACGTCACTGCATGCTGGACAGTATTGCGTAGCTGTAGGTGACTTGGCAGAATAACACAAGGTCTTTCACTGACTGGTACCAAACAAACTAGCAAAATGACTCAGATACAAACGTCACGATGTTAAAACGGTTACATTAATTTAACTTAAACAAAGGCCTTCAATCTTTTTAATAAGCTTATTAGCTGTAACCGTGTCTTTTTTTGCAACGTCAGCATTTCATAGCAACTAGCACACGTCTTGAGGAAGATAAAATTAAGTAAACAAAATTCTTCACGCAGAAGCTGCAAAAACTAAGCGAATTCCTCAGCTAATTGAATAACTTTAAAAATGAGTATACAATTCAAATTATGGTATTTTTTAATTAGTGAAAAACGAAATAAGTTAACGGAATTACATGCGTGGTATTAGGAGAACAAAATTAGAATTCTTGCAATCTGTTAAGTATTACAAAAGAGAAACCACATTTTTAGAATTATTATTGTTGAGATTAAACAACAAAAATTAATGGTATACTATTAAATTAAATATATGACCATTGACATACAAAGCTATACTGTGTGGGTATTTTTAAACATTTTAAATGTAACCATGCTTATTAACTGGGCCCATGATATCATCTTTACATTCACTAAAACAGAAGGAAATAACAGAATTTTTCGATTTACATTTGTATTTAAGATGTTCAATCTTTCAATAATAAAAAAAAAAACGTTACTATTCAGAAATAACTACAATGTACTAAGCAAATATACATAATCAACAATATACAATCGAAAGTTCCATCTAATTTCAGTGGCTCTGAAATTTCAACTAAATGTTATTGTAGTAAAAAGCATGTACCGCAAACCTTTTCTGAATGTTATCACAGAGCGCTCTTACATACAAATATAATTTTCACATGCATATTAGATTAACATTTCACTGATGCTATCTTTACGATAATGATTTTTTAAAACATATTCATCGTTAAAAATACAATTTATATAATTGGTTAATTTGTCCTTTTATTTTAAAGCAATACAAAGAAAATTAACCACTAGAGTGCTTTTTGAATTTCTGTTTTCAGGTATACGCATACTCCTAAAGGCCAATTCCCTGATTTTCAGAAACAAATTTTCTTAATTTATTTAAATGGTATATAGCGAGCTTTGTTGCGAAGAAAAAACTAATATTAACGCCGTTAGAGCGATTTTTAAATTTTGGGTTTCAGGTAAATCCTCACCCCTAATAATCTGATTTCGCTGATTTTTTTTTTTTTTTTTTTTTTTTTAATTCAGTGACATAAACCGAGTTTCGTCGAGAAAAAACAAAAATTTGAACCGCTAGAGCATAAACAAACACACACACGCGCACATTTTTTCATTGTCCTTTTTCGGTGCCTAGTAAGTATGATTGATGGAGATTTAAAGACATTTTTCAAAAATCTTCCTTCGGAATTCCTTAAAATTATTGCTGAGGCTACATGTCCAGAGTCCCTCGTTGCCTTAAGCTCCGGGTGAGGTGTGGGGTGGGGGCAAACAATCTGCCCATACTGATCTCGAATTAGGGCCTGCCTTTCCAAAAGCAAATAAATGTCTAACTCATGCCAGCGGACTGCCAGGGCAAGAACAAGATAATAGTGGCAAGGTGACCTGAAATCCAACGTCAATTGGCTTAATGTCCAATTCACTATGTCTTTCGACTACTCCGTAATAAAATATGACGTTGTCTAGACCAGTGGTTCTCAAGCTTTGACTGAGGACCCCCTTTAAAGATCTCTCGCGGTCACGCACTCCAAGTCTTAACTTTAAAGTTTTTTTTTTTTTTTTTTTTTTTGAGTAGTGTTTAACGCCCGTTTTTACTACTGAGGCACCACAGGCGGTGACACTGATGATACATGAAATGAAATGATAAATTGGGAAAGGATATATTTTTTTTTTTTTTTTTACTTTAAAGTTTAAAACCTTAAGTTTTCATTCTTTATATTTTTAAAAGTTACTCAACACTGTTCTTTAAATGTTAAAGTTAAAAACAAAGAATAAATGCATATTTTTCAATACTTGTTCTTTTATTGTAGTACATCCTTTCAAAATACAGAGTAGTCAAGTACATATACACGCTCTTCATTTGTCAATAACTTAAGAACAAAATGAAATAAACTTTTCGGGGAAATTGTAGTCTAATGTTGTTAGTTGACAGTGGCCACATGAGTGCAGGTTTAGCGTTTTGTTTGTTTATTAATCAAAACAGCTAATGCAAGGTGGTTGTTCGATGAACGGAAGGCAATTTTAAAGCGGCACTTTACGTTTGAAAACATTATCGATGCACAATGACAATGCTGGAACGAGGTTCGAACTGATGCGTCTAACAATTGCATTTATTCAGAGTCCACGTCCTGCTAAGCATGTGCACAAAGGACTGTAACAAGCTACCTCCGCAGCTGTGTTACAATTAACACGGTTACCACAGAAGTCTATGAAACAAAGACCCTACTACATTACCCAGAACCCAATGCGGAAAAAAATGGAGGCCGTCCTCGCTCTATTACTGCATACCAAAAATTAAACTTTTACGCCGTATAGGGTTTATAAAATGACATTATTTAATATTTCGATCATTTTTAAGAATCTGAAATTGTTTACAAACTACATTTCTCATATGTAAACGAAATATAATATGAATTCTGCTTACATAAAAGCAACAATGTACAAATAATAGTTAATCAATTTCTGCCCATTACAGTATAACAATAATTATAACACAAATATGAATAAATAAAAATAACTTAATTGTTTTTCATTAGTGTAACATGCATAAAATAGTTTAAACAAATACATTGCAGAGCAAAATTAATGGGCAGTTTGAACACACGTCCATCTATACACAGATTTAATTCTGGCTTTTGTAAAGCAATACAAATATAAAATGATTAGTCATTTATTAAAACGCTCTTTACAAACAGAGCAAACAATTTTAACTATACTACTGGAGAAAGAAAATTCAATGTAAATTACGATTTACCTTATATATGTGTAAGAAATAATTGCAGTTTATATTAAGAGATTTGCTGAATATGTAATTTGATTTGTATAAGAAAACTTAAACTGTTCTAATATAATATATATAACCATCTTTCTCTTTTACTCACATCACCAAATCCTATATCATACATACTTCTTCTTTCGAGGTACACACATTTCACATATTTATAAAGTTATAAGACCTTATCATGAATTGAGTGCACACATTACAGGAGAATGAGTCCAGATATTATAGTTCGAAGCTCAGTGGTAAACTTAGATGTTCGCAACGTCCACGTTATAACACTTAAACACCGATTAACACGTCTCTTGTGTACCTTCATGGAAGTTTCACCTCATTAACTAGTGGTAAACTTTTCTTGACAATGTTTATTAACGAAGTCACTCTTTTCAATGCGAGAGATATTATTTTTGTATTATTATAATTAGTAAGGCAACTCCCCAAATTATCCCATTTGCTCCATCTTTTACATTTTAATTCCTTACTTCCACTGCACTCCAAAGTCGAGCTGAACTTTTTCACAGGCAAACAAAAATTCAAAAAAATGCATTAACTTCCAAATTACTGGACTTAAACTTAATGGACATATGTGGGACTGCATCAATTTATCATCATCATCCATGAAAACATGTTATAACATCAGACTCACACTGTTCAAAAAAAAACTCTTCTCGCTCCTAAATCCGCTTCATACGTTCTTCCGAACTTTTTCTTTCATTGTTAAGTCTCATTGTTACAAGGGAAAATTGCACAGAAAAATGACCTCTCTACCCACAAATTTTGGTACGAAATGTTTAATAAACACTACAGTTTCACCATTAACTTAAAATTTGCACGGTGTGTACTATTTATCCACTACTCCTTTAATGATTGCCCTTTAGGGCATTTAAATATGGTATTAAGCGATGCACTGCCATAATTAAGACATACAACAAACACAACCCATGTTGTACTAGATACGTTCTATTATACAAATTCCTGGTGTAATTTCACTAAATCAGCATTAACTTAATTAAAAACAAAATAACACGCTACTGTTCATTTACTTCCAACTATAAACCAAGTCGCTACAGCGTACCAAAAAAAAAAACACGTGCTTAATAGCCTGAACCTCTATGTCCGCCATTTTGTGTACTATTGATACTTACATTGGAGTCTGGGAAATGTAGTAGGTCTTGATGAAACAGTGTTCATGTGAAACTGGAGTTCGCCGATCAAGTAAGTTATTAATTTATTACAAACGGTTTTAATGCTTTTATTGCATTTTCTGATAGTTTCGGGAAAATCTGGGGAGTCACCTAAATGCAGTTCGCTGTCGAAAGGTGTACACACCCGCCCCTAGGTTTTTCTGAATTTATACAACCGGCTAAGTGGCAGTTACATTCATATTTCACTATCGGTTCATTTACGTAACCCAGCGGTGATCGCGCCGAGTCAAATCCGAGTTATACTTGTCCGAAAAGCACAGATCACTGTGCTTAACGATCGAAGGTGTTACGTTATGATTTGTCTAAATTACCGTTCGACACTTAGAAATGCGATGCGGGTTAGAAACCTCTAGTTTTACTGGGCATTTGCTGCCGCTGAAGTAACCTATAGGATATTCCAATAAAAGAGTACAAAATTTAACAGGAAATAGAAGATGTTCTATTGAACATTTTGAGATAGGGAACCTAGGTTTTGAAAGCCAGCTTAAAGAGATGTGGGCTTAAAATTATCCGTCAATATTAATATTTTTCGAATTATTTACAGTTAATGTTTACATCTGGTGTTTATTTTATTAATAGAAAATTATACGTGTATTTACTTATTACATTATTTACAATTATTACTAAACAACACCATATCACTAACAAACTTGAGTTAACGTATCATTTTGTGTCCAACATCAGTTTTTCGAAATGATGACCTCCAGCCTCAATGCAAGATGAAATGAAAGCAATCTTCCATTTATTGCCAATCTATTGAAGCAAACACTGGTGACGGATGATGTCTGATGGAAAAGTGTTCCCTGTAAAGCCTTTCAAGATGAATGTCCGTTCTGTGAAACGATACAGGTGCTGCTCTATTGTACTTTTGTACTCTTCGAATGTCATGAATGTTGATTCATATCATGTTCTGATGTGACAATGTAAATACGATAAGGCTTGTGAACGACAAGTAAACAAAACAAGCATAACAGATTGCCTGACCTTTAATCTCTTCCCCCGCATGATTAAGCACATATCGGCTTCACAGATCGCAAGTTCTTATCTCAAAATACTCAATACAGTACCGCCTATTTTCTGTTATTATTTTTGCATACTTTTACCAAAACTTAGTGTATAGATAAGATGGAAGCTTGACATTCAATGCAAAAGTGGCTTGAGGGAAAGAAGGTATTTTGGATATGGGTCCATTCCAAAAATATGATACTACCATTATACTAAGGGCTGCACCAGTTTTCTAGCCGGTTTTATTACTGTACAGTATACCTCCGACGACTCACACTGAACAACCACCCCAGCGTCAAAATAAATCCAAGGGTGGGGTTGGAGTATTCTATCTGGAAACATCTGCGTCCGCGCAGTCACTGTCCTTATATTTTGGCCGTTCGGCGTCTCCCTTGCTTATCCATTTCTCCCGCAGGTGCCCTCATTGGGGGCATAGGTACAAAGGGGCTCAAGTACCGAAAGTATTCTCCGCTACAGACTACCTATCCATCTAAGGTATTGCAAATATTTGATGCTGCATTTCATTTATCGCACCGGACAGAATTAAATTTTTAAAATTTCTATTCAGAGCTGAATAGAACAAGAATTGTAAGATAGATTCAAATATTTTATGATGAAACGCGTTCCACAAAAGTATGATCTAATACATTGCAAGTGTGTGAACTTGTAACTTGTAGTTATTAGTAAAATTCTGTTTCACAAAGGTTTCTGTTACATTTGTACTTTACAACTCCATACCTACAGGTGTACAAGTGATTTTTCGTTGTTCTGTTCCACAGAAGATTAGTATTAGTCAGGCATTGGTAATTTGGATAACTTTCTCTACTTCACACACTAGCACAAAATGTATTATCTTTTTAATGATTGTGGTAGTCTGTTGACCCAAATGTGCTAAGTATTAGCGAAAGTAATAATGATGATGAACATGACTATGTATAAAGAAAGAATAAATTAGTATTTGTGTACAATGATAAAATTAGGTTAAGTGTAATTAAAGTGCGGCTTATGACTGATATTGGCGTTTTATGTATCAAATGCACATTTCAGACCAGCATCTTGATTTTTTTTTAAGGTTCTTGCTACGTGCCATGAAAAAAAACACACGCACGCACACATTCATTCTCAATTCTCTTTAGAAAAAAATCTCTTTTGACACAATTTTCCTCATTTATTGCTTATAATAAGGTGATTGTCAAGCTATATAAACAAATACATATAAATATCAAAACGGACTAACAAAATAAATGACTGAATCGGAAAGCTCGATTCTTCTGCCATTTCTCGACGGTTTAAATTGATGCTCCTAAATGGAGCCTTATGGAACCGTCGTCTCAAAGCAAATTATTGCGCTTGAATGTCCATCGATGCATAATAAAGTATGTGAATTATAATTATATCAGAGAAAAAATAAAAGACCCATTTAGCAGGAATGACAATAATCTGCTCTGTATATTAAAAATCGTTAAGGAGTGGACATAACTTTATTCAAGGTATAGTGACGTAAGACAAAACAGCTGTTCCTCCATCTTGCTCTTATATGACGTCACTTGTAACTTTTTACTAATACTTCACATGTGTTGCACTTCTTTCGTGGAACATAATGTTACAAGATCATACTTTACAAGTAGTAGTTGTACTAATACACTTGTATGTATTAAACTATACTTCTGCGGAATAGGGCCCTATATAAGAATTTGCATTAATTGCATGTATCTCAGGATAAAGAAAATGAGTGAAAAGATAAATATGTAGGAGACAAGTTAGCAACTTATATAAAGCCAGACACCTGAAGATAAATGCGGCCTCGATCAGAAACTTGGCAGCTCTTAGTCCTGTTAACAGTAAGAGGAGCCAACATTATTATGCTTTGACGTTAAGAATACAAAACCACCTCTGCCACATGTAAGGATTAATGATGTAAAATTTATATTAACAACGCTAGAGACAAGAGTCTACAAACATACAAGACCTAGCGAGCAAGTTGAGACTTTTCCTAAAAAAGCATTGATGTCACTGGTGAGATAAATGACGAAACGAAAGCCATGGTTATCAACAGACAATGCGCAAAATATGCAGGCCGAACAAAAAAGGTAAAGGAGCTATATAAATACATGTTTACATAGGTTAAACAACGCGTATATCTAATATTTCTCTGAAAATATTCTAATGGCTGTTCTACCCCTACGGTAGGTCCATAAGTTTCCGCCTCGCCGATAAGGATTATCACCTTTACAAAATCCTTATTGGTGTCGCACCTTATCTGTTAAGTGAATAATTCCAGCTGTAACTTCCGCTCCGCTGTGTTCAGATATTGTTGCATAAAGAAGGCAATGTGTAGAAGATTGTGACATGTTCAAAATGTTATCTGTTATTAAGTTCTTCACAAAAGAAGGACTTATTCCAGATAAAATTAAACAGAGATTCGACGGCGATATCGGGAAGCCCCCCCCCCCCCTCATATTCTACCATAAAAGAATGGGCCAAACTTTTTCGAATGGGTCGAGAAAGCATTGAAGACGAAGAGCTTGCAGTTGGCCCTTGGAGGTGCTCACTCCTGAAAACATCGCTTTTGTGGAAGCAGAAATTATGGAAGACCGGAGGATCAAAGTTGCAGAAATAGAAGCAAGGTTGGGCCTTTCTAAAACAACAGTCCTTCCAATTATTCATGAACATTTAAACATGAATAAGGTTAGTTCAAGATGGGTGTTAGACTTCTTTCCTCAGTCCAAAAGCAGCTACGAGTCATCTGTTGTCAGACATTTTTGGAGCTCTGCCGTGGCAACGAGAGAGAAGTTCTGCAAACCATTGCTACACGAGATGAAACCATGGTCCTCTACTATGATCTCTTGCCCAAAAGAGAATCAATGAAACCTGGCGAAGCACCGCCTCTAAAGGCAAAGGTCGCCCGGTCAACCAAGAAGATCACGGCCACAATCTTTTGGGATTGTGAAGGAATTCTCTTCAATGACTTCAAAAGGAAAGGAACACCACAGTAAATGGGGAGTACTATGCTGGCCTAATGCACATGCTATGCTTCCTTCAAAGAGAAAAGGGGAGGAAAGCTGAGTGGTGGTGTGCGCCTTCTTCACGACAACGCGCCTGTGCATACAACTCTTGTTGCAAAGGAAGCTGTAAAGAAATGTGGCTTCAAGGCACAGACCTTATTGGTATCTAGCTCCCAGGTACTATTTCCTCTTCTCAAAACTCAAGAAGGACCTTCGAGGAAGGAAATTTAAGTGTGACGAAGAAGTGATGTTGCTGTTTATGCCCATTTTGCAGACAAGACTTATGACTATTTGGGGGGGGGGGGGTGAATATTAATTCAAAGATGAGAGAAGTGATTTGCAATAAAGAGTAACTGTATTGAAAAGTGAAATATAGTTTTTGTCTTTATCATACCTAGAAAATGGTTAGGCCAGAAACTTATGGACCTACCCACGTAGCTAAGAAAAATCAAAAAGTTTATCCATGATTTATTGGAAACCAAGAGGAAAGAGAAAATCACTTAAGCTTTTATCACTAATATGCTGGAAAAGTGCAGTTATTTCTCAAATTTTTACTCATTTATACAAATGAGCAGGAGAGGATATTATGTTAGAATTCTAGACCGGGCTTCTTTTATTATTCAATAAGGAAGACATGGAGAAAGGTTGACTTGTGAGCACTGGTGACTCTTGTTTACATACAAATGTTCTCCTGCTGGTATACCGCCCCACCATCAATCTGAGTAGACAAAGATGGATGCAAAGAACGGAACCAATATCGTTGTCAAAACCACCCACCTTAAAAAGGGAGAATTTTCCAGTGAAATGGGAAGAAGAATATTTCTTCGGCGAACATGGCGACATCAAGTGCCTTGCTGGTTCGAAAGTTTATTATGAGTAGTCAGATGGAGTGTACAACGGCATTATTCACCAGATTACACTGCTTAAAGGATAAATTATTATTATTATTATTATTATTATTTACCAGTAAACGTAATTTAATTATGGTTTTTATTGGTAAATTGCCTCCTACAAGGTAGCATATTGACTAAACACGCCCAGAAGCAACCCAAAATTAGCTCACGGATGCATGGCAGAAGAGAGGAGAAGGTATGCCAGTTTTATTGTATAACGGGAGATTCTCAGGTACTTAAATCATTTCAGAAGAGAGAGTTTATAAAATAATTGTAATCAAGGTAGCTGAAATTATGAGCACACAAGGGAGTCCTCGTTTTGTACAATTACATCTGTCAAACTGTTGGAAAGACGTAACACGGCAAATGGATGAGAAACTTGAAAACATTCATAATGCATTTAGGTACTTCCATCAACCGATATCAACGATACAGTAAAACTGGGCAAATGTATTTGTGGCATTGACGAACACTTTAATGCAGATGTGCTAGATTTGGTTCCTTTACAAGATCATGTTAGCTGAGTGATGGTGTTTCACGCTTTACTAGTATACCTCGAACGCCTTGTTTTGGAACGGCCAAGATCGCAATTAAAATTAAATTTAAGGAATTGATAGATGCTACATCTTCAAAAAATTGTCTCAAACTATATATCTAGAATATAGGTGCTTTGGATATTCGGTGAAACGATGTTTGATACAACCTATAGTTGTGAGCAACTGTTCAGTCTTATGAAAATGTAAAGTCTAGAAATTACAGACGTAACATCCGATTTCCAGTCATCAACCATAAAGGGGGGAACATTACTGGCTGCTGCGTTACACATATTTAGTAATCTTTATATATACTAGTCATCTTTATATATATATATATATATATATATATATATAGATATATATAAAGATGACTAGTTAAGCTAATTCTTGATAGTACTGTACGATCAGTTTAGTTTTACCCCGGAATGTTTTTCTTACGGGCGAGCGTGCCGCTCGTTAGCCGGTTAACCGGGTCTCGGTGATTAGCGGGAGGGTAAAATAATAAAATAGATCAACCATACAATACACAAACCAAGTTAAGAGGCTCATTTCTTACCAAAATATCAAATGAGGTATTTTAACTGCCCGTCTACATTTTTCACACTTTATTTATTTATTTTTTATACCTTTTAGGAAATTATTCATCACTCGCTGTAGTTCATTTTGAGAAATCCGGACAATTTTCTGACAAATATTATGTTTGAGTTTTGTATGGTATGCTGGTTCGTCTTATTCACAACATTTTTTAATTTACCCCAAAGATAATAACAGCAGACTGTTAAATTGGAGGACCGAGGAGGCCACACATCATTAATAATAACTCTGTCTTGCGGAAACACGTTGTGAATTGGCCCCTAGGAATTACACGCACTGTAAGCAATGGCAGAGTCATGTTAAAAATGCATCACGCTCCCTGTCGGTTAATGCTCTAAAGAAGAAGAAGAAGAAATAAAAAAAGAGGGTGGTATTATGGCATTCACACAAGTAATAGAATCAACTGTATCCCCCCAAAAAATTGTTCCTACGGTTCTTTTACCACCGAATTTACAAATATGAATCGTGCATAAAGACAGGCTGTGCCCTTTTAAAAACACGAGGCGTAATACACTTTACATATACTGTTGAATTAAGAAAGGAAAAACACAACACACACCTGGGAACAGTTGCGCTACGACTACAATAATCAGCAAAGTCAACAAGTAAGCAAGCAGGCTTGCTAACTCCTCCACGGCGCGGCAAACGAGTGGGGGCTCGCTCATAGGAAAAAAACACGCGCCGCGGGGGAAAATATCACTAATATAACTGTATATTGCAGAAAGTAACATTAAATATGTTCAAAATAACTTATTAAAATTATGAACGGATACATTTGAGGACTAAGTTAAATATATGTACTTAATTGCATTATATTAATTATATGCACCGTTAATGCAGCATTTGTATCCGTAAAAAATTAACAGTACGCCACTGTGTGTGTATATCTGAGCAAAGAACTGCTTGCTGATAAGTGGATTGCATCCAGGTGAATTGACGTTTCACCACCTGCAATAACATGACGGATATCCGCTGTGCTGCTAGAGTATTGCAAATGTATGCATTAACACAGTTGACTTGGTTTCCCTATAAAAGTGTTACTCAAGACGAACGGAAAAAGACAACTCAGCTTGAAAACTCAAGTCTCATTTTGATATCCGTCTGTCTAGTACAAAAAATCAATACTCCGTCCCTTCGCAGAAATTGTATGATCAGATGGGTTAAATGTTTACGCGCTCAGAAAAGGAAAAATGGAATCGGATAACTCCTGTGTTGCTGAGTGACAAAAACAAAAAGAACAAAACAAGCGTTTCTTCTTTAACCTGCTGACGAAGGTCCACCACAATGAGGAGTTGTGAGAGAACGGCCAAGGTCTACCTTCTCCACGCACCTACGATTTTTCACAACCAACATCTTCAGAAATGTGTGATTCCCCAATATATTATCTTTTCGGTTCTTTGGATTCGCAAAGATCGAATGCAAAGTAAAAATAGAATGAGAATTATCTTATTTTAAAAACAAGTTAAGGAAACAAGCTTAGAAAATTATCAATTTCGAAATCAGTAATGCTCGACATATTTTACAACCAAGTTGAGTGTACCGATTTTTATTACGGAAGCACCAGATTGAGAACGCCTGACCTACATATGGTGAAGCCGATGCAAAGTGCATAGACTTTTGATATGTCGACGTTATCTTTAAGAGTGGGACGACAATACATCCGCCAGTACAGTATTATCTGCTCCGACCTGCTTATAGCTTCGGACATACTTCGTAAGCAGGGTTGCCAACTCTCAGGATTTGAACCTAAGTCTACGGCTTTTGATACCGCATTTCCGGACTCTAGGTTCAACCATAAAAAACCGTGTAAAAACTTGGAGCACACACATACTATTATCATTTATAGTTTCCCAAATGTGTACATTCCGAATCTGAAGCGCTGACTGCGTTACTAGCCAATGTACAGAGGGCGAGGTTGGTGGGCATGACATGGATGTCATTTGTTGACATTTTTTGCCTCTTGGAAAGTTTTAATAAATTCATCTACGAGGAATAGTCGGAAAACACTTTTTCCAGTTTTTATCTGAGAACTCGTAGAAATGGTGAGTTAGCAATATGTTGCAGTCAGTGGCGGCCCTTGCTAAAGGGCACAAGGGCACATGCTCTGCCTTAAAATGTTTTGAACCTAAATACCTTTAAATAATTTATGCATAAATTGCCATCAAAAAATATTATAGAAATTTCTACACGCAAACCCTGAATGTTTCACCACCTGCATTGTAGTACACAAGAGATGCGCGCGGTTAAGGCTTCTGCGAATGCAGACAACTTGGTATGTGTATGGGTGAAGAGAACGGGCTAGGACACATTCTCCTTGTGTTTAGCAGGTTTAAAAGAAGTTATGACGCTGATGGGCAAGAAGATGAGAGAAGTGCCACAGTGAAGCTTCATGAAGGATACGCAGAATCTGTGGACTTTCCACACACATGCGCACTGATCCTATCCTCCCTGTCGTAGTGTCTACAAGAGGAGCTTCCCTAAGCGATTTGTCGTGAGGTAATATTACTTTATTAACTTTATTACAGCTGTTTGCTCTTACGCGCTTATGAGGAATCTAAACTATACAAAGTTTTCACTATAAAGGCAACTCAATTTATATATGCTTAAATAACATTACGTTTTAAAAATAACTAGCATTGTGATGAATTAGAGTAAGCCTGAATGATTAGCGAGAGGAGGCGCATTTTGACACTTCTGCCTCTCACCAATTTATTGAACATCTTAATATTTTATCAAAAAAAATGATATCGCAGACACAACTATTTAAATACACTGCTGCACCCCAAGTATTTACATTTACGTTAATTTATTTATTCTTGAACAAGCGTACGCAACGAAAATATTAACAAAGATCTAAAATGCATGAGAAACTTAAGTGAAAATGAATTATTTATTTTAGTAAAATGTTGTGAATATTTTACGTCAAATAAAATTGAATATCGGCACATAAAATTACTTGACTATATTTTCCGGAAAATTGAAAGTGTTGTGCTCCCTACCTCTTTTGTGCCTGTCAGTATATTTTTGCAGATAAGTGTGATAAATTCATGTACGTGGATTCTATGCAATATTACATTTATAAGTTGTATCCCTCAAATAAAGTGTGCACGAGCCGCCACTGTTTGCAGTTACACAGGCATCTTTCACTCCTCTTTTGTTTTCAGAGGTACGACCTTCATTGCATAAGCAGGCTGGCACAGTGTTTGTTAAAGAAAGGAAAATGAAATAGTGGATGCCTGGCAAGCATTGAGCACAGATGTGTATTGCAATCTTGTACAAAGCAGGAAGATCGAGCTGTTGTTTGATACCACTGGGCACATGAGACCTCTGGTATCGAAATTCCACAGCTTTCTAGTGGAGGTTCTGACGCGATGTCAAAGCAAATGGTGCCAGCAGTTCCGAGACGGGCGTGAAAGTGTTTTGGATGATGGGAGCCCCGAGCTGCCAGAACAGCTACTGGAGATGAGAAAATTAAAATAAGATTCGATGGCTGATTCAAGAAGTGACACCTTAAGACACTGCAATTTTTCATAGATGATTTCGTGGGGTGAAGCATAGGCACTTTGGTCAAGTTTTTTTTTTTTTTTTTTTTTTTTTTTTTTTTTTTTTTTTTTTTTTTTATCGAAATCTTCACTATTTATGTTTGATCAGGTATTTTCTTGTGCTATTTGATAGTCGTTGTCTAAAATAGAAATATACAAACTGTATGTACCAATCAGCTTTTGCCATTTATTCTCTTTTGAGATACTCGCTTGATATGGAAGGGTTAATGAAAACCATGCTCAAAAACCCATTTGGCAAGACTCGTCTAATAATGTAGACTTAAGGTACTTTGGGGAAGGGGGAAGACCTATTTAATCACGTAGGATCGGCGAAAATAGGTTTGTACCAGAGAGCAAATAGATATTTCATTCTAAATCAACTTCTATCACGAGGAAATAACAGCTTCAACATTTAAAAAAAAATTCTTTTTGAATGATTTCCTCTTTTTTTTTAAATAGTGTTTTACGCCCGTTTTTACTACTGAGGCATCACAGGAGTTGAACACTGATGACACATGAGATGAAATGATGTATTGGGAAAGGATTTTTTAAGGAAGAAAACGTTCCAGGTCTAAGTTTAGGGTACCTCTCCGGCATTTGCCATTTATGAGGGCTGAGGGAAACCTGGAAAAAACCTCCGTTAGGGAGCGCGATCCTGGTGGGATTCAAACCCCAGACCTCCCGCTCACGAGACCGCGCCATAACGACCTCGGCCACCCGTGGCGGTCTAAATTATTTAGAAGAGGAAAGTAGAGTAATAATTTATCATTCGGTCACTATAAACAAAATCTCAAATACATCAACTATAAAAGGTGATATCATTTAAAGGTTGAAAAAAATAAATAAAACAAAAAGAGTTCAGATTTCGGCAAACGAAACAAAAATGAACTTTTGCAATGTTTTGCCGTTCAAAAATCAGTCTAAAATGTACAAAATGATCAAATTGTTAATGAAAGGGAGCCTGAGGTAAATCGATTGCCTTCTTATCATTGTCATTTCAATTCAATTGAGCATGTGTAGTCTCAAATAAAGCGGGGGGTTACAAATAAAAATAGGACATTTAACAGGAACGACGTGGAATAGCTGGCAACGAGGAAATAGACAACAAAACACAAAAAGACTGGGAGTTCTACGCTCAACAAACTGAAAAATTACAAAAGAAAGACTGTGAAATAAACGAAGTGTTAGAACCAACAACAACAACAACAACAACAGTAATAATAATAATAATAATAATAATAATAATAATAATAATAATAATAATAATAATAATAATAATAATAATAATAATAATAATAATAATAATTTTGCACGTTTTGATGAAATGCTAACTGATGAAAACAATGACGAAGATAACAGATGACTCGACGCCAATCCTCTGACACTTCCACTTGATCAAATGTGACATGATGCTGCTTACATAAGTACGATAAGAGTGAGGAATAGAAGTAGGGAGAGATGAAAGTGCTAGCGGCAACTTGCATATGCATTTACAATTGGCTGCGGCAGAATCTTCTTCCCATTTGAAAAACGCTATAAGAGATACAATGTTCATATTTATACAAGTACGCTAGCTTATTTGCCAGGGGACAGTACAGAACCGATATCTCCATAAATGTATAATTTTTTTTAAAAAGTGTATTGTACATTATTGTATAATAAAATTATTTTACATTAAAATGCACATGTTTTGTCAATTTTTTCTACCTGGAACATTCTGGTAAAGACGGTGGTTTGTACTTTGTGATGCGGCGAACGTGCTTATCGGCATATAATCGAAACTGCAACGAACAAAATGGCGTTTTGCCGCAATTGTTTCACTGTTGACAACCAACCGTGCTGACTGACATCGAAGATAAGGCACATGCGACATATTGGCATATGATGTAAATGCAGTGGCAGGAATTGAGACGATTTTTTTTTACAAGAACAACCATAGTCCAAAAATATAATTTTTTTCTGATTTCATCAGATTGTGCTTCTGTCATCTTTGGACCACATTCTATGCATTTCTTTAAAAAACGCCATAGTCCTGTTATTCGTTCCACAATGTTGCCAGTAACATAGCCATTGTCATTTGTCCGCCCGCGCTTTTCGTTAGGCCTCTCATGTGATTTACTGTCAAGAGATCGGTCATGCAAACTGCACATTATTATTAAAAAGCATCATTAACGTGCTATTTATAACGACAATGTGGATAGTGAAGGTATGTTGGAAGCCATTGAGAACAATGAGATTTCTCTCAACGGAATCCTAATAAAAAGAAATATGTCCGATTTACATAATAGTTTTGCAAGATTACTTACACTAAGCGATTTTATTTTTTGCCTAACTGTTTACCAAGATTAACCACCTATTTTAAAATATTTTTCCCGATGATGCTGCCAAACGCCACAGCTACACGTTTGCACTTTAGGGATGCCAACTTTCCTTAGGCCGATTCCTGGACCCTATTCAAATTATGTTTAGAGCTACATGAAAACAATGACTAATCATGAATCACATTTACTAATCTCCAAAGAAAATCGCAACAAAAGACGTTTTATTACACAACTTTGCTTTTTAATTGGCAATATTTTTTTTACTTTCTCTTAAACTTGTCTTGCCATTTCTCGACGATTGAAATTGATTATATGTATCCATATCGATTTTCGTCTCAAAATTGTCGCTTCGACTGCATTGACCTAACGACGTCTGTAGATTGTGGACTGAATACTGTATGTGTAAGTCTGTAGAGATGAATGAAATGAATTAATGATAGCGTAAATGAGCTGGGAGTCCTTGGCGCTAATAAAGCTATTTGGCAGTCAGGGTAAAGAAATATTCCGAAAAAAATCTTACCCAGACAGCTTAAACTGACAAGATTCGAATCCAGGACCTCAAGATTAATAGTCGGAAATTCTACCACTAGACAACGGAAGCAGTCCTACTGATAAATGTATAATAAAGTATTTAAATATAATTATTTCTGATAAAAAATACAATATTTATTTAGCAGGAATGACAGTATTTTACTCTGTACTTTAAAAAATACGAATTTATTACTAAGGAGGGACATAACCTAATTCACTATGCCTAATTGTGCATAACAGCCGTTCTTTCATCTTGGTCTTTTATATCACTCGTAATGTATTACTATTACTTAACAATTGTGAATTCTTTTGTGGAAGTCCCTACTTTATAATTATACATTTGCAATGCATTATACCATATATTTATGGAATTGAGCGTTGGCATTCTGGCTAAAATCTATGAAGCTCTATATCAAAAATCCCCTCTTTGATCCAGCAAAAGAAGCTGCGCTCATTCAACATTGCCCATACAGTATCGATATGTTCTTCTGGTCATGCCTTCGTTCTTTGAAACGACAATCATGATAAAAATGCCTTAAAAGCATACTATAATGAAATTCTGAATGTAAGAGTTGTAATACAAATAATGGTGATCGCTTTGAAGAGATGACCCGACAGTATTATTTTTGTATATATGAAGGAGGAAGCGTGCACTAATGCTGGTAGCGTTTGGATGCACGTTTCCACTTTTAAACATGCGACATTATACACTACTTCCTATTTGTCATCGAAGCTCTCAGTGGGCTAAGCCAGATGTTTATGCCATTGTTGCTCCTGTAATAAACGTGTGCCCTGACCTTGCTCACAACGCAGCTCATAATTTTCCTCTTGAAGGTTACTGGGCATTGCGCCATCACTGGCAAATGTTCCAACAGCAGAGTACGTGGACGAGCCGACGCAGTTTTTCCTTGAACCAGTTAAGACAGACAAAAGCGGAGGGCAACTAACTCCACTTGTCTAGCCCATTACATTTGCTACTCAATTTTCCTGATTATTATATCAGAAATAAAACTAAATCGCACTTGATAAGCCGATCACTTGATTTGATCATTAGCACTAAATGGAAGTGCTCAGTTTCCCTCGTGTATGTAGATTAATAGGTGGAGTAAAATAAAAGAAAAACGTGGACCATGACCGGCAATTAAACAATAGAACTTAAAAAGAATTCATTATTATTATTATTATTATTATTATTATTATTAACTTCCGCAGTTCCTCGATATATGTTTTATCAAATTTGCAGGCTCGTAAATTAATAGAATATTTCAGATTGTTAAGTAGTTCCACATGAGAGACTGAAGAGTGTTCTATCAGCATGCGCTCCTTTGCTGTTACGAAGGACGTGTTTGAATACCCCTGTAGAAGTTCTGATTCGGCGCATTAGTCCAGTGATTGGAAGTTTTTATTTCCACTTGTTTATTTTACAGCCTTAACTGTCAGACGTGACTTTCGTGCAATCATTTTGTACGACTTTAAAAGGTTTGAAACAGTGCCATGAAAGCTAGGTAGCAGAGCCTCGGAGAACCTGTCCCTTCAAGAACCACAGTTTATAACTACTATGGATAATTTAAAAGGAGAAGAACACCCTTATAATATGAACTTCGTCCTGGAAAAATCGAGACTCTGAGAAAAATGGTGAAAAAAGATCTAGAATCACATTTCTTGAAATAGAGAAGACCTTAAACATAGTGCCAATAGCTGCCCAGCATTCGTGCACGAACATCTTCATTTCAGCAATCGTTGTGCCCGTTGGGTGCCACATTTCCTTACTCACCATCAGAAAGCAGTCCGGACTGATTGGTGATAAAAACTATAATACCGTCACAGGGGCAAAAGAGAACTTGGATTTATCAATATAGCCCCGAAACTAAACAGCAGTTGCAAGTCTGGTGCTTTGAAGATGAAGAACCATAATAAAAGTTAGAAGGTGCCGAAGTTTTCGTAAAAACTGATTGTATCTGCTTTTCTGGAACAACACTCGACATTCAAACTCCATCACTGCAGAATGGTATGTCAAGACCAGCCTTCCTGAGATCTTCAAATAATGAAAGAAGCAGCACCCAAGGCCAAAGCAAGGTCAACTCCTACTCCCCCACGACTATACCTCTTTCAACTTCGCTGAAAAAAACGAGTGAATAGGGTGTTCGTGTGCTAACCCCCCCCCTTCTTCAAACTTGGCTCCCTGTGATTTTTTTGTGTTCCCGAAAATGAAATAAAAATTCATGCGTCATGAGACTATGGTGCAGTTGCTGCATATCTGGATACTGTGAACAGTATTGCACAGAGTTATTTGTTGAAAACAAGGACTTGTGATGATTCCTTTAAGCTGCTGATATTACTTACGGGCTTTTTTTCACACACTCGAAATACATGGAATTAATTACAAATGTATGGTAAAAAAACATAATGGTGTGTCTACGATCCCCTTGATATAAAACATTATGGGACCTTTGAAAAACTACGATTTATGGTGATGAAATTACGCCAAATACAAGTCTAGACATTGCCGAGTAATTTGGCAAAGCCTACTTGAAGACGCAAACAGGCACAACAGCTGTCAATGAGTTCTATGTTACAGACATCTACCCTCTAGACAGAAGTGCGTTTAATGATGCAAATTTCATTGACATGAGAAATGGAAGCCAACAAGCTGCCGTCACCGATTGTCCAAGGATGAACAAATAAGTTCAGAATATGTCAAATCACTGGATATAATAATAATAATAATAATAATAATAATAATAACAACAACAACAATCTATTAAAGTGTCAAACATAAAGAATCATATGTGACTTCTCATCGCTGTAGAACCGCGCTGGTCGTGTTTGTAAACAGAATGGATTCCTTGAGAATGTCGTCTCTAATGTTTATGTTATCACAGAATTCACACGTCATACTATACTTAAATTTTGGATTTCCAAACTTTCTATTTTCATTTATGTTTTGTTCATGCCCCACGGATTGTTTAATGAAAGGGAACACACTTTCTGTTGAAGCATTGGTTCCAGGTAAACAAAGGCAGAACTCGATGATTTTGAGCAAGTTTCCATGAGAAATGTAATATGTTATTTTCTTGTAGCGTTTCAAGAAAGTAATATATCTGACATCCCCCCCTCCATTTCTAAAATGTTTACTCTAATTCTACAGCTTGATTGAACATGTCTTAACTAGAATAGAATACCATTTAGTACTTTGATGATTCAAACGATTCATACCCTCACCTACAGGCTACAGCTGTTTACACTTGATTCCAATTTCCGTAACATGAGAAAGTTAGCAGTTCTGCGTGATTTCGAAACGCGTAAAGCAACCCAGAGACAAAATAGAGATTTCAAACGGGACACAATATTTCCTCCTCAATATGGAACATCCTATAGTATATGCATAGAGCATCTGGCAAGTCTATGACCACTGATATAAGCAATAAATAATAAAATACAAAAATAGTTATGCTCCCGAGAATTTGGAAGAGATACACACATTTGTGTAATCGGCAAGCAAATTCGGGCATTCCCAATATCAAAGATTAAATTCCAATCGTAGCATTGTCCATGCAAAATTATAACAAAAATGCTGTATCATTTTGAGTTTCAAATTTAATACAAACTCAGAAAGAGAACTATTTTTAAATTTGTACGAAAATTTCAATGATCATTGATTCACCGCGTAATTTCTGGAATAAAAGGCATTTACGGGATATGAAACATATAATCGTTATGTTTTTATTATAAAAATGGAGTACAAAATTCTCATATAGGAATCTGTCCCGTAAAATACGAAACATTGGTCGCTTTATTTAAGGCCACAAATACACGTGCCTTCAATAAATGCACCCATTAACACCAATGAATGATTATTTATCTCTTTGCACTATATGACGTCATTCTGCTCGATTTAATTTTGTTTTGTGGTAAGGTTCTGGTATACGTACGAAGAAAAAGAAGTGCCTCCAAAAAGAGCTTTAGCAACTGCCCCACTCTAGGCTCAGAGGTCAGCTGGCACTAATGCAAGTAGAGTGGATTGATGCCAAGTGCAAGAGGGGGAATAGGGGCAAACTCGCTGACAGCAGAGTCATGAAGAAATCAGATGTTGAGGGCAAATACGTTGGACTTAGATCCACGGATAAGCAGGGCCGTAGTGGCGGGGGAATACGGGTGAATGCCCTCCCCCACATTTTTTTCGCTGGGGGCACTAATTACTTTTTTTTTTAATGGAGAAATTTATTTTAAACTTCTTAACTTTCGGTTAACAATATTAAGTTATTGCAACATTTTCCTAAGCTAGCAATGAAATTCATTTACATGTAATGCAAAAATATAATATCAATTATTACATTCAAAGTATTAACTCTCGTAGACCCAAGATGGCGGATTCAATCCCGGCCAGGGTTGATGGATTTTTTCGGGCGTAAAAATACTAAGTGTTGGCTTCCTTCGGAAGGAAAAACTTTTGAACCGTAAATCTACGACACGCGACCCACAACTTTACTTCCCTTCCGAAATAAGTCATTCATAAGATTTTTTGAGTCCGAAAAAATGCATCGACCCTGGCCGAGATTGAACCAGAGATCTTGGGTCTTGGAAGCAAGTAGTTACCACCAGGACCGACGAATATGAAGCCACTGATGAAAACAGAGATCTTTGATCATTTATACAGCAATTACGAAGTCAGTAAGGGCTGTTGAACAAGTAAAAGAAACCCCAGGTGAAGCTTGAAGGAAGCAGAAAATGCTATTTCAGAAGAATGTTTTAGAGATTCGCACTGGATCCAGAAGAGAATCAAGCAGGAAAAAAACTACCCAAATTTAAATCCTTCAAGAAAGAAACAAATAATCTCGACAGCAAAGAATGATCCTATGACAATGCCAGCCCATGTTTAGCAGGGCAGGAAAATCTAAGAAAGTTCTATGAGCACTTTAATCGTTCCTTTCCAAATGCAAGATATGATTTCAGAGATTACAATGACAATAGCAGAGAGAAATTTCCGAAGAACTAAAACCAGTTTTTGTTTGTCTTGGACTGTGAAGGAGGGTCCAGCCTTATTAACTTAATTATGACAAACTTCACGGAATTCAATGTTCATACCAATAGTCGGATCTACACTACATTTATGGAACCCTGAGGACTACATAAAAGTATGGATCAAAACTAATAGACATGCTGAGGACAGCCATGCAGGAAAACAAATCTACACATGGAAATCAGGATCCTGTGATATCGTAACCTCAGGTCTGATGTCTTCATCGGAGACCAGATTGTACATTACGAATCCTTATATTTTTTAATTATTTGTTTATTTATTTCCCCACAAGTTTGTTTTGGGGTTTTTATTGAAACAATTTTATACCATTTTGAGACTGATCTATTTTCCGCTCTTGAGGCTGTGTTTTAGAACCAGTTTTTTGTTTGTTGTTAACCAAAAACCCTATTGTTTGTTTTTGGAATAATTTGAATGGTATTCCAGCCTATGGAAAAGTTTTTAAGATAAGTTCCCGCACTTTTTTTGTTTGTTTTTGTTTTGTTTTTTTAAGGAATACAGCACTGCAGGTAAGGTATAAGGAATAACCTAACCTCTCAATTTTCCCCGCCGAAAAGTAAATTTAATTATATTAGCAATTTTTATATTTCTTGTACTTTCTTCTGAATTTAGATGTCGTAGAGAGAATTTTCATATATTACCGTAGAAAGAATGCAAAAAGAACATTAAGAATAGGAAATAAGAAAGAAGCAACATGCTGCAAAATGACAAATGTTTTAATTAAATTACTTTTCTACAAAGTAATTATTTACAGAAAAGAAGTGATATTAGTGTATTAGTAGGTTAGAGCTGACACAAAACAATGAAAGAAAATGCGTTTTTATGAATTATTCTAATAACAAAAGGAAAATTAAGGGTATTCGGAGATTGCGTTTAATACACAATTATGAAGAATAACACGACTGTTCTTATTCTAACAGAAAAGGAAACACAACAGAAACTTTTTTTTCAACTCAAACTAGGTCGATCAAACATCGTCATATACGACCCCGTTAATCTCTTAGAAGAGATGACTGATGAGAGATGGAAACTGCTCCCACGCCTGTCAGACGTGGTTCCTGGAGTTCTTCTTTTAGCTGATCGCACTCTCGCATTATTGAATTTTGTGGGTCACTTATCATTGTGACTTGCGGACAGTCGTTCGTCACTCTTTGTCTTGCGGGTGGCTGGAGTATACTGCACGAGTTGATGATTAGCATTTCACTAGCAGGATACAATTCAGTATGTAAACTTTGTGATAGCTCAACTCAGTGTGATTGAACACAGAGTCATTGCAACATCAAAGTCAACCCATCCGAAGGACTTCCCAAATCGAGAGCTCAAATGCCCTAATAATTTCAGAAATGCGACAGATGCTTAGAGCATACACAGCATCTGAAGGGGTCGGAACTATCTGGAAACGCATTACTCCTGAATGCACCCTGCATGAGCCCTCGACTAGCTCTCCTACACTTGTTGAACTATTCCATACTCAGAAGACCAAGCTGATGAGACCGCTTCTAGCCGTGGCGCCGTGAAACATATTCAGATGGAGGGGGGGGGGGGTTATTTGACAGCGTGACAGGAGTTCCATTGGTCCTCTCGAAGAAAGCATATAAATACGATACGTGTATTCTATGCTCAGGAGTTAAAGCCTTGTTTCTAATTTGATTTTAAAATTGCCAAAACATCGGAACAAAACCAAACTGCTTCCTGCACGGATAACGATGAGCAGAACCCGGAAGTTACGCAAAATGCCTTTTCTATCTGGGTGGATATGTTTAAGATTAAGATAGAAGTGAACATGTTTCCGTATATTTGTAGTCGGCAGGGCTGGTGTTTATTTCGCCTCTCCTCTCCTCTCCTCTTTTCCCCCCCCCCCCTATTTTAAGGTTTAAAACTTTGGGAGGGGGGTGGTCGCTATGGATGATTTTTTTTGCGATTATTTATGCATTTTAAAAAGCACGTAAAGAATTTCAATATATGGAAGTAAAAAAGCTATGAAAATTAAATGACTGCTCACCTCACAAAAATATCTGTTGAGAATCTTGTAATATATTTTTTTTTCCAAATAGTCAAAAAACTCTCTCAATTCATTCACGTAAGCTCTTTAAATAGAAAAATCCTCATCAGTGAAAGGAACGCACGGTTACCTCGAGCTTACGAATTTCAGCAAATAGAGATGATGAGGGGCGTACTGTATTTTGAACAGTCCTGGCGAATGATCTTGTATCGATCTGCACGAGACAATTTTAGAAAATTTGTGGTGGGGATAACTTCCCAGCTGCACAAATGTAACAAACAATTGCAAGCGAGGAAGATGAGAGCGGTGCAGTGCAATAAACCGTCCCTACAATATGTTCATTACGAAAATAAGAGAGATACTAACCTAATTCTCCTATAATGCATAAACAGAAAATTAACTCGATCAAAAAACACCGTGCATCTTTTGCTCATTCGTAAGGACTATTCAAAACTATTGCAATTATAACATTACCATGGTGTCTTGGAAGATGAATGTGTTATAAATGGCATGATTCCTTGCGAAATAACTTTTTGTTTTAAATATGCCCCAATCACTTCAGTGGAAGTAGAACGTTCTTTTTCCACGATGAAAAAATGTTCTCTCTGACAAGCGGCTGACTAAGGTAGTTGATACCTTGAAAAAACATCTTGTTGTTGCTTGTAACCAAAGAAAGTAAGCTTAAGTACTTTAATTATGTGATAAAAATTAAGTATCTTAAATATCTATTTTCACTAATAATGGATGATATTACTATTTTCACTTTTAATAAATGCCTATTTTTAATATGCTATTGTCTATTTTCGGTATTTTACGTGCTTTTTTGCCTGCCTATTTTAACCAAAATAAATGTCTGAACTTTCGGACTCAGATACTGTGCTATCATCTGGCCAGTTTTAGGTGTAAAAACCGACGACTATCGGTATGCAACGAACAATAAAAAGTACATATTTTGGCTAGAGAAACACTTCATTCCAAATTGATAGCAAGATCGGTCCTGGTAACCATAACACACAAATTAATAAACCGCCAAATTCTAAGCCCACTAATGAAAAAAATATTGCTTGGTTCACTCTCAATGGGGAATCCCTGTAATTCTTAAAGTCTAAAAGAAAAGCAGAATTGAATGAACTCGTGAAAGTCAAAAGGCCTAAAGAAAACACGTATGTTATTGACGAAATGCTAAAGATGCACGGTCATAACGTGTGATGATTGCCTCCTTTCCACGCAGACCTCAATCCCATAGAACTTGTATGGACTGATATGAAACAATGGGTTGCGGCGACAAATACACGTTTTAAAATTAAAAATGCCGACAAGGTTTTTTACCAAGTTAACGCCAGAGAAGTGGAAGAATGCCTGTGCTCATATTCAGAAAATAGCATTCGACTATTACAAACAAGAAGCAAGACTGGATGAAACTAATGGCATGCTTATCAGGATGATAACAGCGATAATGAAGGGACCGAAACAGCAAAGATAGTAATGATGATTGTGAAAGCGGCGGTATATAATATTAGGAATCGAAGTGTTAGCTGAGAAGTGACTAGTGTTAGATGAAGTGTGTTCACCATGTGATCCGTTCTTCGTTAATGCTGGGGTGACTCACCTCTTAAAATTCAGACGTGACCTTCCACCAGTGAGTTTGCTTAGGGCGTTTGGGCGACCAGATCGTCTACAGCCGAAAGGCGGGTCAGTTTAGACTCCAGATGCCGTCCTAATGTAACACTGAGGACCATGGACCTCGGTGAATCCCTTTGGACATGACTATACTTATGCTTCCAACAGGAAGCAGATAAGACACCGGGAATGAATTTATGTACACCCCTCCCCCCCAAAAAAAAAACATTCCCAGATTCTAATGCCAATGGGCGCTTTGCATGTAAACATAATGGTCACAATCATAAACATCTGGAAAGAGAACGTTAGGGTATAGAATGCCGGTGGCCGAGCGTTTTAGAAGGCATTGCTCTTCTGCGTTCAAATCCTATATAATATTATTGTTTTACTCTTTATTATTAGTTTTATGAGTGTATATATAGAACATCATGTGATAATATCATATTATATTTTAATGTATCATTTGAGTTTTATGACATTATTTATGCATGCACAAAAACATAATCACAAACTAACATTATTTACAAACAACTAAATAAATACATGAACGGAAACATTTATCTTCTAAAGTGCAAACGCAAGGAAATAAACACAACTTAATATTGGGTGTATGAACCCTCGGCGTGTGTAACTGCCCTCAATCTTCGGGGCATAGATGTCAGATTTCTACAGTAGTGTGGACGAGAGGCTACATCATCCCAGTTTTCTTGAATGTGTGCCCATAAGCCATCTTTTGTCCTTCGTGCATGTGCAGGGAATGTGTGTGAAGCATATGTATATAGATAGAACAAAAATTGAAGGAAATATAATATTCTATAATTTGTTAACTTTAAAGCTTGCTGTGTATGGGAAACAATAGCACGAAACTAATTTGTTATAATACGAGGGTAGGTCCATAAATTTCTGGCTTCGCCGATAAGGATAATCGCCTTCACAAAATCTATATCTGGTGTCATGCCTTATTTGTTAAGTAAATAACTGCAGCTGTAACTTCCGCTTCGCTATGTTCAGTTGTTCAGATATAGTTGCATAAAGAAGACTATGTATAGAAGATTGTGACATGTTCAAAATGGAGTATCCACTTGTTATTAAGTTCTTCACAAAAAAGGACCTATTCCAAACTAAATTAAACAGCGATTGGACGGTGTATATGGGGAAGCATCCCCCTCATACTCAACCGTAAAAGAATGGGCCAAAGCATTGAAGACGAAGAGACTGCAGGTCAGCCCTTGGAGGTGCTCACTCCTGAAAACATCGCTCTTGTGGAAAGAGAAATTGTGGAAGACCGGCGGCTCAAAGTTATAGAAATACCAGCAAGGTTGAGCCTTTCTAAAACTGCAGTCCTTCGATTTATTCATGAACATTTAAACATTAATAAGGTTATTGAAAGATGGGTGTCTTGATTCTTTCCTCAGTCCAAAAGCAGCAATGAGTCATGTGTTGTCAGGCATTTTTGGAGCTCTGCCATGGCAACGAGAGAGAAGTTCTGCAAACCATTGTTACATGAGATGAAACTATGATCCTCTACTATGATCCCTTGTCCAAAAGAGAATCAATGGAGTGGCATAAACCTGGCGAAGCACCACCTGTAAAGGTCGTCACTCAATCAACCAAGAAGATCATGGTCACAGTATTTTCGGACTGCGAAGGAATTCTCTTCATTGACTTCAAGGAGAGGAACACCACAGTAAATGGAGAGTATTATGCTGGCCTACTGCACAGACTACGTGCTTCCATCAAAGAGAAAAGATGAGGAAAGCTGAATAGTGGTGTGCGCCTTCTCCACGATAACGCATCTATGCACACAGCTTTTGTTGCAACGGAAACTGTGAAGAGATCGACCATCCACCCTACAGCCCAGATATAGCTCCAAGTGAGTATTTCCTGTTCTCAAAACTCAAGAAGGACCTTCTAGGAAAGAAATTTAAGTATGACGAAGAAGTGATGGATACTGTTTATATCAGTTTTGCAGACAAGACTTCTATCTATTTGGGGCATGGTGAAATTTTAATTCAAAGATGTGAGAAGTGTATTGCAATAAAGAGTAAGTGTATTAAAAAGTGAAATGTAGTTTGGTCTTTATCATACCTAAAAATGGTTAGGCCGGAAACTTATGGGCCTACCCTCGTATGTTACAAATGTTTATTTAAATTTTTTTTAACCTGCACTTTTAACCACATCACTGCACACTCTGCCATAGAACGGAACACACACACTAGTCAGAGTCTCTAGTACATGTCATACAAAACAACTGCTGCAGTGGCTACACAGCCTTGCTGGATACCTTGTGAACCGCGTGCTGTAACGAGGACTTAAATTTTGTGTTCAAGAGATGACTAATTTTTTCTGTCAAAGTGTGTACGTTAATGCTCCATGACTCGGCTTACATATGCTGTTTTCTGTTCATTGAGAGACTAGTTTGTTAGTGCGGCATTTATGAGTATAAGTCTTGCGTGCACACATGCCGTGAAGGAGTGTTGTGCCGGGAAAATGTTAAAAAAATTAACGCCCACACTCCTTTATTTCCCTTGGGGTGAACAACATCGCGCATCGTCGTTTGTGAACGATCCCTTGACAAATGGGAGTTCAAGAGCAAGACATATTAATATTTTCTGAATGTGGATTTAACGGTTTATCGATACCGATACCGATAGTTTTGCGGATAGAGATTGCGGATGGAAGATTATTTTGCTAGATATTTTTCATCTAAGACAACTGCAAGCCTTCAGTACTGCTTCATGCAACTGCACTACTGATTCTATTTCCGGGATCCTATGTTTAACGCTCATTGGCAATTTTCTCCGAGGGGGTAGTTTCTCAGAATGCCCATAGCCTGTGGTTTGAACGTTTTAGTTAAGCTACTTTAATTAGGTTAAGAAACTTCTTGGTGCCTGCTTTTTAACTGAAACATCACCGGCAGTGGACATCGACGATACACGGGATGAAGTGTTGAATCGGTCCTGGCGGGAGTCAAACCGCCCAGTTTAGTGACCTTGGCTACACGTGTCGGTTATTCATCCTCTCATCTCCTAAGGGCCGCTAGATTACCTCAGTCTCAGAAGTGAGCTATATATTTGCTAATGTAATACAGTTAGGTTATATCTAAATAGCCTTGGGAAATGCTCCGTCATTATTCAATGCCATCTGCTCTCTAACCATAGTGAGTAACACGGTGACTAATACAATGAAGCGTGAAAATATAAAAAAACCACCTCCAATAAAATAGCAACGATAAGCCACACTCACCTTGGGCGGCTCTAGATGACTGTGATCTCCCATGCTTCTAAACAGCGACAAATGGCGGGCCGGCCCTCTCTGTCATCCAAAGTCCGAATGACGACGAAAATAAAACCCTTTGCGTTGCTCTCTGCGACCGAACTAAGAATAACAAAGGTGGCCACGGTGCAATGGGTAACTGGAGCAACTACATCTTGTTTCTCTTTTCATTGTTCAAGGACGCAACAGTTACGCATGTTTCATACAACTTTTCTAAAAACCGAAAACGAACACTGTAAAAATATCTGCCAAAACGAGTGAAAGAAATGGAGGTCTTTCTCCTAGAGCATATTCCGATAGGATGTTAATTTAACAACTAAACGTTTTTTTTTTCTTTTCTTTTTTCCTATTACGCCACTGAGTGAGTGCATTTCTCACTCATTTTCAAGCAAGAAACTGTGCATAAACTACCTTCAGGCACATATAAAACACGGAGGTGGTGGTTGCTAAACTGCAATTAGCACTAGAAGGAAAAATAAACAGAAGGGTCTGAAGGAGGGGAAAAAGGGAGAAAAGCAATGAAATTAGAACTAGGAGAAGACTGAGAAGGAGAGAAAAAAATGTAGGTAAAAACACGAATGATGCAATAATATAGTGTTTCTAATAGGTTAAAATATGCTTTCAGGTTGGTTTTCAATTCGAACTGAGAACGGTTTTAGACCAAAGGACAGTTAATTGCTGCTACTTCCTCTTCCCTCATCTATATACGGAGTGTTAATGAACAATATCGAAATATCGGTTTTTAGAAAAGTCTTAAGACAAGTGATTTGAGATAGGGAACCTAGGGTCACAAACCTAAAATGTCTAAGTAATTTCAATTTGGTGCTGAGAAATTGATATAATGCTAAATAGCATTATAAGTTGTATTAGAAAGGCTTCAGGCATCTTAAATAATCGAAATAAACCGTTTGTTAATAGCTAATGGATAGCGATTTCATAATTTAGCATTTAAATAATTCGCAACATTTCAGGTCAAACCCATTACTACACGTCATTGCACTGGTGTGCTAATAGGAATTCAGTTGTTACAAACAAAGTAGCAATTCCACTTTTTTCCTAAAGTTGAGACATCTGTCTTTTGTTTCATGCGAGAGTTTTTTATTTTGTAACCAAAATAATTCATCAAATATGTTGCAAATTGAAAATCTAGAGACTGGTTATAGTGTTTGTGAACATGCAGACATACCTGATTTAGGTGAAGCAAGAGGTTGTGCTACAAGAGCTGCTGAGAGCTACAGAGAAAAATTCTCTAATAATGGAGGATTTCTCCTTCGCGGGACCGCTGCACGGCGGTCTGTCGGTTGAAACTGATGCAGCGGCGAACGGGAGTCAGAAAGTCCGCAGACATTATTGTAATTAAATTATTACTAGCACTTAAAATGTACATTTACTCATCATTAGCGAGCAAGAAGATGCTAGAACTGCGTCCCATCATTTTCTATACTTTCCTGACATGGCTTTTGAAATTAACCATTAACCTTTGCAGTTCCCGGTGAGAAATGGAAGAAAGATATTTTTCAGTTCATCTACTGTGTATGGATTTGTGTTATAAACTTTTTCTTTAATGCTCCCAGAGAAAAAATCGCAGAGTGTTAAATCGGGGAACCGAAGGGTCCATATGTTGTTAGTGTTGGGGTGACCATCGTCGAATATTGAATTGAATGCAAGGCGACGTGGACTGTAAGTGTCGTTGCAGAAAGTCGCGAACCTAAGTTCCCTCACACTTAATTCACGGAAAGGGGGCTGCAAAATATTTTGCACACACCTATCATTATTAATTGCTTTAAAAATAGAACCTATTATTCTCTGTTCTTTTGATCATGCAGGGGTTACTTGTGAAGCAGGTTAAGGTTTTTCTGAACTCCAGTATCGGTTGTTCTGTGAATTAACATACCCACTTCGGTAGAATGAAATTACCGTACAGAAAATTAAATTAGGGTCAATTTCTCGTCATGCATACTATTCAAGATCCAGGGTCACAAGTACTTGCACTACAGTAATTTTGTAGGAGTTTAACATCAGTAGCTTTGTAGTCGTCCGAAGAGAGGAATGAAACATTTCTATTAGCTGAGAAAGACGTGGAAGTGATTTTGTGGGGGGAGGGGGTGTTCCAGGGCAAATGTTCTCTAACGTTTCACCTGTGAGTACTTTATGTGGCTGTGTACACCTTTATTAAGAATACTTCACGTTTTACAAAATGTATTTACCAATCTGTGACTAGGAAGTTGAATATCAGGGAATCTATCCTGAAATAATCTCCATATATGAAGAGCAGATTCTGTACACATGTACGAATCGTAAATAAATACCCTTTGGGGAATAGAATGCTTTAACTGAGTATTATAAGTAATTAATACACTGTATTACCCACCTAATGAATACTCAATAACACTGTCACACAACACACGTAAACACCAACCTACACATATGGTCGCGGTAGGCAGGAATGTGCAGCATATTTTCAGTCTAGTATATAAATTCTAAGCAATTAGATGGTGTAGACAACTCTTTAAAACTTCAATAGGGCTTGCGCTCGAAATTTTAGATACATCCAGGATAAATCGCAACATACTGATAATACTTTCCCTATATTGTAGAAAAATAGTACGTACCGTTCTCTCTCTCTCTCTCTCTCTCTCTCTCTCACTCACACACATATTATGTAACACTATTAACAATGTAACTAAATTAACAATAATTATAAAAGCAGAAAAGGATAAAACACTTAGAAAAAGTCACTGTTCTAATCGCTATACTTCGAACTACTTGAGTTCTTCTAACAAGTATAGCGATTGCTATACTTTTCTTAGTGTTTTATCCTTTTCTGCTTTTATAATTATATATATATAACTAGAAAAGCAGAAAAGGATAAAAACTTATATATCTGCGTAACTAACAAACACATTCAATTTTAACATTTAAATAATGTCAAACTTTTGAATTCCTATACTGTAAAATAGCATTTTTAAAATACATATGTTGGTTATATTTTACTAAATGACTTAAAAACCTTCAATGCCAAGCTCTGTAATTACTACAGACTTAAAAGGTTATCATATAGGGTCCAGAAATGCTGTCAACATCCGACAGCTGGCCATTTCATATACACGCACACAAATCTTAAAAATACCGACTCTATGATAAACTTGCGTACAGATACGATTTTGACAGTTGGTAGAAAGGGGAAAAAAAAAAAAAAAAAAAAAAAAAAAAAAAGATAAGAAAAAGACCGCTTACAGCAGGTTTGTTTCAAATCATTCTGAATCCGAAACACGTTTTCATGCTTTCCATTTCATTCCAATTCTTTTCCAAATTTTAGTGAAATAATCTTAAAAGACATTAGTTCGACGTGGAAAGGCACCAAATCATCTGCTGCAGAACGGCAGTTTGGACTCAAATGTCTAATAGATATTATTTTCTAACTTTTCTCGGGCAATTCAAAATAATTCTCATATACATTTTCAAAACTTATACTGTTGTAAATGAAACTTCGCTCTAAGCTTGCTATTAATGTAAATGCAAATGTCAAGTACAATTGTGCAAAAGTGTGATAACGCAAACGTGATATTTATTTATCAATTTACCTGTAAGAGTTAAGGTCATTGAGCCTTCTCTTTCACTCTAACAGGTAATAACACCATAAGTACAAACATGAAATATACAAACAAGAGAAATTACATTATGCACTTAACGTAAATATGACAGATTATAATAAAGTTAAAATATTAACAAATATAGTATACACTATTACAATTACACATTTTGTTCAATAATTATTGTGCCTAAGCGCAAGAAAAGAATTAGAGAAAGTTGAGAGAGAAATGTATTATTGTGATTCCTATGCAGTTCAAGATGGTAACATTTTAATCTGCACTTAAATAGGCTTATAGTCCTACAGTCTCTAACATCAGGGGGAAAAAAGATTTGCAGATTCTAGGAAGCGACACGTTGAACGAATTAAAATTACTAAGAATATATTTCATGTTCTTAGTAATAAGAACTTTCCCTAGTCAGCTAAAACCTTTCTAGGGATCACCTCTGAAGATGCGTTTCCGTTAGCTTTCCATTTCTGCTAATCATTGTCCTAAGTCATCTGGGCTTTGCGGCCGGACGATAACAGCGATAGAAACCAAGTGAATGTGTCGCAAATGATATTTCCAAGAAGGGTGACTGCAAAAATTATACAGAGTGATTTATATAGAACTAATATGTTTCTTTATTTATTTAAAAACGAATGATCTTAGCCACAACTTATATCTTAATTTTTTAACGGTGTTTAATGCCAGTTTTGACCACTGAGGCACCACAGGCAGCAAAAATACCTCAAATGTAGAGTCTCTTTGGAAGATTATTAACCTCTATAGAAAATGTTAAAAATGTCCTCCCTTCTACAAAAGGCACAACTCAACGCTTCGGCCCAAGTTACTGGACGTTCGTTGAAGGGCTGTGGTGTCAATACCATTAATATCACGTGTAATGTTGTGTTTCAGATCGTTCAATGTCTGGAGGAGTGTGATGAAAACTCTATCATTTAAGTAAGCCTATAGGAAGAAGTCCGGTGTTATCGAATCAGAAGATCTCAGTGGCCACAAGTTCTTGGAGATGTTATTGGTTTGACGTATGGCATGTAGCGCCATCTTGTTGAAAATATCCATGACCAAGCTCTACACCTCCCAGTTGCTCAACATGTGAAAATCCGGTGGTACTCTCCAAGGTTGGATAAAAAAAAAAAAAAAAGGTCCCACTGTTCTTTATGCAGATATTGCACACCAAATCCAAACTTTAACTGAGTGCGTAGGTGCTTCAGGATGGCCCATGATAGCGTGAGTTCAATGAGTTTGCTTAGCCGCGTAAATGTAGCCATGCTTCATCTGCGAACCATGTGATGAACGCCGAGTTATGTTATGCCGGAGGGAAGCCATTTTCAACATATTCTATTGAGGTTAATAATCTCCAAATATATTCTACATTGGAGGTATAATAGTTGTGGCTAGCATAATTTATTTTGAAATAAGTAAAGAAATGTATTAGTTCTATATAAATCACTCATATTATCCTTAGAGAATAGCTACGCAATAACGACATACAAAAAGATTAAACATGACAGAAGTTACCGCCTGTAGAGAGAGGGACGCAAATAGATATTTATATAACTACTACAGAAAGTGAACCTTTACGATACCAGTGAGACATTTACGACCTAGTTGAGGTTGGAATTTAACTAGTACGGTAAAGGCACTTTCGCAATAGTTAGATACAACATTATGTTTCATATTATGCTGAATCACAATATTGATGTGTAGGTTGAAGATGTGATACCTCACAAACCAGCCATTTCCACAGATATATTTATACCACCTTGTTTCTTGTTTTGGTTTCAAGATCTCGTCCCCAAAAGTTGCCCCACGCCTGTAAAAAATTACAACAATAACATTATTGTTGTTATTGTTGTTGTTGTTGTTGTGTAAGCGATGATCAAACTGAACTACTAAAAAGGGACAAAAAAAAAAAAAAAAAGAGGGAACGTTCTGCTAAGATAAAAGCTTAAAATGAAATGAATGAAAAATAAGTCTATATTAGTCGCTGCACACTTTTTCCGGCATGCAAAACTTACAAAATATACAACACGTTTAAAGTATGTTATGTTTGTGAAAAAATTCAAACTTTTGTTGATATATGGTTGCATTCTGTTAAATCTTAATAATGTATCTTTCATGCATCTTCGATTCATTTTCAGTTTATACGATGCAAAGAAAAGCATAAAATTGTCCTGTTTGGATAATATGTAAATTGTTATGATTATTAACTTGTCTTAAAATCGCTGTAATCATAATTGAATTCGCTCTCATAAAATAAATCACGCAAAATTTTATTTATTAAATATACTTCACGATTTTTTTAATGGCCAACCTGGATATGAAAATGTTTCACGAGGAAATAACTCTTGAAATGGTTATTATTCTGTTTTGAAAATTGTGCAGTCCTAGAAAGTAATAATACTTCTAAACATTAAACCGCTATCTCCACTTCAGGTGGGAGACATAAACGTTAACAAAATATTAATTCAACATTGTTTTACAAAATCTAAACGTTAGGTTACTTTACAGCTTATTCATATTATAACCGGGGGAAAAAAGTATCGTTTTGTTGATTTAACATATTTACGGACACTTTTTCACATCTCAAGTCATCAGTGTCCCATCAATTCAGGGTGTGAAACGGCCAATAAATTTTGCTCAGAGGCCTCTTCTTTCAGGTTTGAGGTTCATTTTCATGCCGTAAATCTACGACATGGGATCTACAGCGTTACTTCCCTTCCCAAAAAAAGCAACACTTAGGATTTTTACTCCCCAAAAAATCCATATATATATTGGCAGAGATTGAACCCGCGATCTTGGGCCTACGAGACAAGTATAGTTACGTAACACTAGGCCACCAGGACCGGGGAAAAAAGTGAGTAGGCCGGATTTCAACCTCAAATGTATGGAATATATATTATTAATACCTAGATAGTATCAAAATGAGTCCTATCTTAATGCTTTCTGCCGCAATATTGTCTGTGAGTTGTGATGTTTTATTACCGTACCACAGAAAAAAACGTATAGAATTTATTTTCTTTTTAGAACTTTTTCTAGAAGGGAAAACAGCAAAGGAAAACCATGAAAGATTTTTGTCTACATTGTGTGATGTATGCCTTTCCTACAAAACCGTTCGACTTTGGGTAAATGAGTTCAAGCGTGGCAGAGCAAGCATCGAAGGCGCACCAAGTCCTAGAGCTCCAAATTCATCGATAAAGTTCATGATGATATTTTGGCTGAAAAACGAGTGAAAGTGTGCGAGTTAACAGAGGTCTCGAGAATCTCGGATTCATTTTATTTTGCATAATAAATTCCATATGAAAAAAAAAAACCGTTATGCAAGTTGCCGCGTCTGCTCACTACGGAGTAAAAATAAAATCGCGAACATCTACCTACTGTTTGGAAACGTTTAAGAAGAACCTAAGAGATTTGTGACTATAGACGAAGGGTGGATTCATTAGTATACATGGGAAACGAAACGGTATAAACACTGAATCGAAGCGGATTCGAAAAAGATGAAATGCGTTCCATTCGGTGGAAAGCTGATGGCTTCAATTTTTTTTGGAACTAAAAGGAATTCTCTCGCTTGACTACTTGACCAATGCTGGAAAACGCTACGCATTACTTTAGGTGAGAATGAAGACAGCGATCGAGGAAAAATGTCCGGCAATGACCAAAATAGCGTTGTTATACCATGACAATACGCCGGTGCACTCGACGTTTCGTTCAGGACAAACTGACCGCACTCGTATGATTTGAAATGCTTTCGCACACATTCTATCCACCCGATCATGCTCCCTCGGATTAACATCTGTTCCAGAAACTTTCCCGACTGAACACAAATGTATGTCAAATAAAGATGTCATACTGGAGATAAACGAGTAATACGAGGGTCTCGAAGAAACCCACAAATCACGAACACTGAGGAACGTTGGAGTAATTGCGTTTAACTTCGAAAGGACTAAGTCGAAAAATAAAGTATGCTAAAAGATTGTGTTTGTTCTCTTCAATGTCAACCCACTCTTGTAACTAAGTATAAAAAATAAGTGCTGACGAACAAATTAAATGCATTTGCTGTGTTATTACTTCTTGGTTTCTTTCTCATTTGTATCGGGAAATTAATAAAACTGAAAATTATAATATTCTGAAACTTTAAGAGGTAATTTTTAAACAGTAAAAATTGTCCATCAACTAATCGCAAACTTAATTAAACTATATAAATACGCACATATACACATAGGTGGTCCAAAAACTTTTTGTGAAAAGAAAAATATTTCTTACCTCTTCAAAAGATTACACTTACATATAATTTAGAAGTCGCTCAGCAACTTACGGCCAGCCATTTTGAAATACTGTTTTGTTGCTGGTGGTCTTGAATGTTTGTGAAAATACATTTGGTTTAATATGAGAGTTAGAACAGAAAAACCCGAGTCATTCCTAAACAGGATGTATTAGGTACTAAAATCATATTTCTTATACCAGAGGCCGGAAGTTCAGACATTTGTTTTGGTTAAAATTGGGAGGCAAAGGGGCACTTAAAATACTGAAGATAGGAGTAATATTGTTAAAATAGGCATTTATTAAAAGTGAAAACAGAGAGTAATATTACTTATTATTAATGAAAGTAGGCATTTAAGATACTTTATAATTTTATCACGTAATTAAAGTACTTAAGCCTACATTTCTTGATAACAAGCAACAAGATGTTTTTTCAAGGTATCAACTGTCATAGTCAGCAGCTTGTCAGAGAGAACATTTTTTCATCATGGAAAAAGAACGTTCTACTTCCACTGAAGTGATTGAAGCATGCTTAAAACAAAAAGCTATTTCGGAAGGACTCATGCCAGTTACAACATATTCATCTTTCAGGACATCATGGAAATGTTACAAAGTACAGTAGTTTTGAATAGTCCTGACGAATGAACAAAAGATGCGCGGTGGTTTCTGATCGAGTTGATTTTCTGTTTATGCGTTTATAGAAGAATCAGGTTAGTATCTCTCTTACTTTCATAAGGAACCTATTGTAGGGACAGTGTATTGCACAGCTGTACCGCTCTCATCTTTCTCGCTTGCAATTGTTTGTTACATTTGTGCAGCTGGGATGTTACCCCCACCACAAAGGTTTTGCTATTTAAAGAGCTTATGTGAATGAATTTAGAGAGTTTTTGACTACTTGAAAAAAGACATATATATTACAAGATTCTCAACAGATATTTTTGTAAGGTGAACATGCAAATTAATTTTCACAACTTTTTCCACTTCGATACATTGAAATTCTTTATGTGCTTTTTAAAATGCATATATAATTGCAGAAAAAATTCGTAGCGATCCAAAACAAGCAATTAATTTTTTTCAAACCTTAAAATAGGCAATAGAAGCCAGAATAGGGAAATTAAAATTAGCCCTACGGACCACAAATGTACGAAACATGTTCATTTCTATTAATGGCTCTTAAATACATCCATCCAGACAGAAAAGGAATTTTGCCTAACTTCCGGGCTCTGTTTACTACATAACAAATGAGGGCGTTCCAAGTATGTATCAAATGTATAATTAAAATGAAACTGTGTTTAGTAACAATGGGTTATAAATGTATAATACACTTCTAAGACCACGAACAACAGAACAGTATCTCAGAATGAGTGACAGTTTTTTTTTCCCAACAAGAAAATTAATCTTATCACAGTTGGCTTAGACTCCGCTCCATCATGTTTTATTTATGTACCCTTGTGATATCCGCCATCTAGTAGAAGGGAAATTTGCTTTTAAATCTTAATTCCGAGTATGGCTTGTTGTATATATAGAAACAGATTATTGCAGCCGTTGAGCACTCAAATATAAATTGATTTAAATAAATAACATCTGTAAATGGAGCCTTTTGAAGAGGCAAGAGATTTACTTAAAAATGTTTTTGAACCACATACATAAATACATATATACGAAGCATAAACCTTATTCTAAGCAAGACTACACTCACCTTATTAAAGATGAAGTCCATCGTAGAACTTGTACTATTGAACTGGTCTCCTACATAACACTTTAAAAGCGTTATCTCTGCCCGCTAATACGTCACATGACTGATAAAACGTCATCGCTGTATTCCTAGGATCACCCTCCTCCTACTCGCAAACATGCTCTTAAAAATATAATTCTTTTCCTCGCTTCCAACTTATGCAACACGAGGAGATAGTAGCACAGTTCCAGTTTCCATGGTCTCCCTCTCTGTGGTAACATGCTTTTCTTCTTCTTTTAGAGGTTTTTGCCACTTGACAACAGCTACTCTGTATACCCACCCCACAAGATTTTCCTGATGGTCTCGGCCTTCCACGCTTCCTCGTTTCAGAAGAAGACAATTAAAATTCTTAAGCCATCTCTTACCAAGCATTATATTGATGTGCCCCTACCAGAGTAGAATTCGCCTTTTCATCCTCTGGGTCATTCGTTCATCCATTTCCATCAAGTGTCTCATTTTTTCATACCTAGATATCATGGCCCTTCTTCGAATGACATCCTATCTCCACTGCACGTAATTTACTTTCCTGCCTCTTTACTAACGTCCACCCACCAGCACCATTAAGTTTAATATACTCCCTATGACTGTTTGGATATTTGTCTTCTCTGTTTGTGCAGTAATATTTCTGCTGTATTAGCTTCACTCAGCATTTTTGTTGAACCACTTGCCTCAAGTACCTGCTTCCATGCATTACTGATCCCAAATATTTAAGCTGTTTTACTAATTTGATGGTCCCTTGAGTTAATTTAAGATCTTTTCCACTTCCTCCAATAACTAGATATTCTGTTTTATTCACCCATGAACTTCCGCCTTCAAACACTTCCAAGACCTTCTTCGTAAATTTAACTTACAAAACAATACAATGATAACAAGGTGTTACTCGAGAAAGAGCATATCAATAAGAAGCAATAGCAGGTCTATGGTAAGGAATAACCCTGTTTATTGTACAAGAAATCATCTTTTCCATCTCATTTTCTGCATTTCTTATCCCAGAAGTCTCGCATTCACAACTGAGCTAGGATCAACTTGATCGTCCTTAAGGATTATATCACTTAATGCTCTTCAATCCTCTCTTCTCAATATTATTGTTCTGTTAGCATCACGGATTGCTTGAAAACATTAAAATGAGGCCACTTAAGTACTTTTATAACATTTATTTTTGTATTTGTATATCAGAAGTTTCTGGAGAAAGAACAGACCATTTTGGCCTAATCCTTAAAGTATATAATGATGATACATAACACAGCGATCGACAGAAGTAACATCTTTTTAAGTGGTATAGTATAAAGTGTGTAAAATGTAGGTTATATTGATGCAATGCTGTTTGTAACAGATGTGTTGTCTTTAACCTTTGTGTTCCAGGTTTTCTGAAATAAAATGAGTCACTTGAACCGACAATGGAATTAGGGAAAGCTGTGAAGCTGTACTATTAAAGCAAGTGTGCACTTGAAGCAATAATTGCAAGTTTGTTATGTGAAGAATTTGGCATACGACTTGCACGGAGTCCAGGACCGGATGTTTTTGGTTATGCCAACTTCTATCTAAACTGTGGTAGTAGTGCTAATGTATACGCAAATCCGATCGTGCATTTGTGGATGTAAAACGAGCATTTTGTCATATTCATTTGATGATGATGATGATGATGATCATTTTTTCTATTTTAGGTCCATATTTAGTTTTAGTTTATTGTGTGTGTGTGGTTTTTTTCCCCCCGGGATATACTTGATTTGTTTTTAGAAGTAGTTTTTCTTCTTTTTTTCCCCCCCTCCCAATTCTGCAGAACTATTGCCTTCTTCCTTTAAGTAAATTTTAACTAGTATCCTGCCAGGAAGTGTTAATCAAACGTACATTCTGGAAATTAAGGAGTAAGATTGACACAGCATTTCATCACGCGACTTCGTTCAGATTGCTATCGATGTAAGCCTTATTCTGAAGCGAGACGACTGTGGTTTACCTCATACCAGGACATATATTGTTTTGCATCCCTTTCAGGCAAATAGCAAACCTAGACAGACAGTTATTTTGGTGGCCAGCTGATGCAGAAGGGCTCATTTTAATTGCAGTTCAGTAGTACTCTAAAAAGCCGAAAGTAAGGTAACGTAAACAGTATCATTTAAACAAAATGGTTTCTTAATTTGGCGAAGACGTGTTTGCGATTGACGGTTTGATATAATTGTGCAAGGTTTAAGAAGTTAAAAGTGGCAGCAGATAATAGATTCACAATATAATAGCACATCAAATTCAACAAAATGTACATGCTCTTGAGAATGGTGCCAAAAATAAATAATATATAATTCTATTAACACCACTATTAGCTATTACTATCAATAATATTACTATTAACACAAGCTGCAGCAAGCAGCAGTAAATCTTCAGCATTTTTTCTAGAATATTCCGCTGTGGAAACTAAGTACCTAATGCAAAATTTAAACACTTTCTGCAACGCTACACTGGTAAATCGATTCCCAGTAAGACGATTTTAAGAAGAAAATTTATTCCTCGGTTCTATGAGGACACCACAAGAAGAATTGGACTGAGTAAAAACGGGCGTTAAAAAAAATGACAGACGATCGACGCTAACAAAATATTTGTCTCTTAATGATGAAACTAGTGACACTGAAGGCTGCTGCGTAGCTCATGTCATTGTGGGGACTATGGCAATCAACACCAGAGTCGAGCATTCCTGCTGAACATCGAAGTTATGGAAGCTGTTAAGCATCCATATATGCATTATGGCCCAAGTAATTCGACATGGCGATGTCCTGCTGTTTGTCACGGATGCAGCAATGTACATTATAAAATGGGTTAAAGCTATTAAAGGCTTTCATTCAAAGATGGTGAATCTAACTTGTTTTGCGCACTGTACGCATAGGGTCGCATAGTCTTCAGATCCGTTCCCCCCGTTAATTTAATATGGAATCAGATTAGAGATGTGAACAAGGTTAGCTCAGTTGATACAGTGTCAGCCCTGCACTATTTCAATATCTATTGGCAGGCAATCTTGCTATTATTTGTATTTTTATTATTTGCTATTGTTTATTTGTATGATTAAACATTCAAATAATTAGTTTCCACATATTGTTTTCTCCTAACCTTGAAGCACCACCAAAGTTGCAATTAGTATTGTATACACAATTTGTTTTCTTGTAGTAGGGTCTCTAGAATGTAACTAGATAATATATCTGATGTTCGACCTCCTTGAAGCAGGAACTTCAAGGGAAAAAAAAAAAAAAAAAAACTAAAAAATGGAGAAGTTTGCATTTATGTCAGGCAGGATGTACCATATAAAACATTAGACGTATCAAAATTTAATTCAGAACAGGACATTGAATTATGCACAATCCAATTGGATAGCAACAATACAAAAATAATTATAATTGCTATTTATCGCTCGCCATTAGGAAACTTTGAAACTTTCATGATGAAACTTGAAGATACCTTAAACTTTTTATTTAAGCCTAAACATGAAATAATTATATGTGGAGACATAAATATTGATTACTTAATGCCAAGTGTAAGAATGAATCGAATTCCCTTCTAACTGCATATAATACGGTTCATACAATTAACATTCCCACCAGGATTGATAAAAACTCTAGCACAGCAATAGATAATATATTTGTAAATTTAGACAAACTGTCATTATATTCTGTGTCTTCATTGATCAATGGTCTCTCTGACCATGATGCTCAAGTAATAATGAAAAAAAATTCTACAATAAAACTCAAAGAATGCTATAGATATATAAAATATAGAGATATTAATGATGCTAACCTCAATAAAATGGCAGAGACTCTTCGACAAGAATCATGGAATAGTGTTTACAGTGCAAATGATGTTAATAGTAAATTCAACAATTTTTTACAAATTTTTAAATTGCATTTTGAAGCAATTTCCCACTAAAAATTAAAAAAAGAAGTTATAATATGAGCAGGGAATGGTTAACCCAAGGAATTAAAAAATCTTGTCAACATAAAAGACAATTATATAATGAGCAAAAGATCAATAAAGACCCTAAATTAAAAATACATTTTAGAAAGTATTGTAAGATACTTAGGAAAGTCATAAAAGCAGCGAAAGGCCTCCATTACCAAACACTCATCAATCAGTCAAAAAACAAAATAAAAACTACTTGGAATATAATAAAACAAGAAAGAACAGGCAAAAATCTGCAACAAGACGATGCAATAATCTTAAATATTAACAATCAAGAGATACAACACCCTGCAGACGTAGCAAATGAGTTTAATGATTACTTTCTTAATGTAATAAAAAATTTAAATTTATATTCTGGTGATAAAAGAGATGCTTTAAAAATTTTACAATCATCAACTCCCCCTCATAATAATGAATTCAAACCAGGTATCACTACCCCACTAGAAATTAGTAATATCATATCATTAGGAAACTAAAATCAAAAAACTCTTCTGGCTATGATGAGATCAACAGCAAAGTCATAAAGGCCTGTGCAAAGGCAATTAGTACCCCCCTTAGTCACTTATGTAATGAATCTTTAACATTGGGTGTATTTCCTGAGAGGCTAAAATATTCAATAGTGAGGCCTTTGTACAAAAAGGGAGAAAAGATAAATGTTTCTAATTATAGACCTATAGCTATTTCACCTACATTTTCTAAGGTGTTTGAGAAAGTAACGTACAATAGGCTTTCCCATTACCTTGAAAGTAACAATATTCTAGTTAGTGATCAGTTTGGCTTTAGAAAAGAAATTTCAACGGAAAATGCAATCTATAAACTCACTAATGAAATTTTAACTGCATTTTATGAAAGAGCACATGTAGGAGGAATATTTTGTGACTTAGCTAGGCCTTTGACTGTGTCATTAATGAAATTCTGATAGATAAATTAGCTTTCTATGGAATAAAAAACCAATATTTAAAATGGTTTATATCCTACCTTGACAAAAGGAAACAAAAAGTAGTGATAAACTGTCTCAATAATAAAAACAATGAATTGGAGTGGGGAATGATTAACCATGGAGTGCCTCAAGGATCTGTTCTGGGTCCTCTTCTTTTTCTAATATATATAAATGACCTCTCCCTATCTATCCAAGATGTAGGAAATGCTGTTCTATTTGCAGATGGCACAAGCATATTGATAAATGGAAAGAGCCTTAATGATTGTGCCATTAAATTAAATTTGGTTCTCAGTTCATTATGTGTATGGTTCAAAGCAAACAAATTGTCTCTAAATCTAGATAAAACCAATATTATGAAATTCATTACTCACAGATCTCCAGATCCACAATTACAGATAGGATATTATAACAGTGTACTTTTGCAAACCAAATATATTAAATTCCTTGGTTTAATAATTGATAACCATCTGAATTGGAAAGATCACATTGATCTTATTACACCTAAACTAAGCAGTGCATGCTATGCAATATGTGCATTAGTAATGATGGAATCAATAAAGACTTTAAAACTAGTTTATTATGCTTATTTCAACTCAATAATGAAGTACGGCCTAATATTTTGGGGAAATTCAGTTAAAAGTGAATGTGTCTTCCTGTTACAGAAAAAAGTCATTTGAATAATTGCTGGTACACACAGCAGACATTCATGCAGAAACCTCTTTAGGAAATTTGAAATTTTAACTCTTCCTTGCGAATATATTTTATCCCTCATGAACTTTTATATAAGAAATAAACAAAAATTTGTTCAAAATCAAAATATACATGACAAGAATACTAGACAAAAAGCAAATCTACATCGCCCAATTTCAGCACTTTCATGCCATCAAAAAGGCATTTATTATGAGTGCATTTTAGTATACAATACTCTTTCCTCTAGCCTAAAAGCCTTAATAAACAATGACAATTCCTTTAAATCTGCTCTTAGATAATACCTATGTAAAAAGGCCTATTATTCTGTAAAGGAATATATGAGTGACAATATTATACTGCACAACATATCAATGTAATGCAAATATGTATTAATAAAAATTATATGATTGATTTGTCTGTTTTTGGTGTTGGTTGAGTTGTTCTAAGTGTTCTTTTTATTTTTATTGTAATTATTTATAGATGCAAACAAATTTTTGTAAATACAGATTGAAAACTACTGTGGTAATTGTATATGACAAGTTCAATGTTCTTAGGTCTCTGTGGCTGCTCCACGAACTCAATGAATGCTCCGAGAACTAAACTAAACTTATTCACTTCTAAAATTTTTACTCAAAATCTACAACTTGGTTTAAAATATCTAACAAGAATAGGACATTAATAAGTGCTTCCACAATTAGAACAATCCAAGAATATGGTTACACAATTTACAGATTCCAGGTCAAGTTCAACAATGTCATTGATTTAGGTTGAAATAAGTTTTTCATAACAGCCTGAGATATTTTTCTTGCTCAGGCATACCGCATTTAAAAACACTGCTTAATTAATTTAGAAGTGCAATATGTGGATCAAAAGGAGTGATTACATACTCATGCCATAAAACTTTTGTAGCTAATAAATTACATTGACTAATATCAAATGCATTTTTATGAAAAAACAAGTAAGCAATTGATTATTAGAGCTGGAAGCTCCAATATCTGCTATGAGCGACAGAAATTTAGAACTATATCTCATATATTAAACATCACATTCTAATTTTTTCTTGATAAACAGGAACACTTTTTCTAAATCTGTACACATTTTCTATTTGGCATTTTATTAGGGAAATGTAAAGTTAACTACCAGTGGCCACTGACATTAATCAATGTCAACAATAAATAAATACAATACAACAGAATATTTTATGCTGCACACTTGACTTGGTCAATTGAGATTTCTTTTTAATCATTTCATTTATTGTTGCTTTGACATCAAGTCTTATCACAACATCACGGGTTTACATAGTATAAGCAATTATAATAATTTGCAGTATCTAAAATAGATGGAAATAAAAATGCACATACCTCCTATTAGAGTTTACTAAGTATGTTCACACTAACAAATTTAATATAGTTCAGTCGAATTTGTAACACTTATATGACCTATAATTTGAGGAGGAAAGCAAGTTTCAAGAGCTAATTGGAAGGAACAGCATAGTATTAACAGGAATCCCAAACTACTTAAAAATATTACAGGAAAAACAGAACTTACATCTGGGAAAATATTTATATCTGAAAGAACAAAAACCACATTTTTTACTTTGAAATCCCACCAATGACATCCCATTACAAAAGTTCATCCAACCACCACCAGAGACAAATCAAACCAACACGAAGAATAAAGCTGGTAGACAACCTGGAACTAAGGATGGGAGCAATTAGCTCTTGAAACTGGTTCTACTTAAATATTAAGTGATGTAAGTGTTACAAATTTGACAAACTACATTAAATTTGTTAGTGTATTAAACATCACTGTTACAAAAGCCCACCACACTTAACAAATGTTCACACTAACTCCACATACACAACATTAAGACATGATTTGGAGGCTTACTTACTGCCAAGAGTAGCCGAGGTCGTTAAAGTGCAGACTCGTGAACGGGAGGTCTGGGGTTCGAATCCCGCCACGACCGTCTCTCTGATTGAGGTTTTGTTCCAGGTTTTTTTTCAGTCTTAATAAATGGCAGGTACCCTAAACTTAGGCCTGGAACGTTTCCTTCCTTAAAAATAAATCCTTTCCCAGTTTATTATTTCATCACATGTATAATCGGTGTCCATTGCCTGTGTTTTTTTTTTTTTGAATGGTGTTTAATGCCTGTTTTTACTACTGAGGCACCACAGGCTGTGAAACTGATGATACACAAGATGAAATGAAATATTCGGAAAGGATTTTTTTAAAGGAAGGAAACGTACCAGGCCTAAAAAAGGCCTTAGGACTGAGGAAAACCTGGAAAAAATATCAGTCAGGGAAGTCGGTCCTGGCGGGATTCGAACCCCAGACCTCCTGCTTATGAGTCCGCGCCTTAACGACCTCGGCCACCTGTGGCGGTATTGCCTGTGGTGCCTCAATAGTAAAAATGGGTGTTAAAAACCATTCATTCATTCATTCATTCATTCATTCATTCATTCATTACCTTTACTTATGCTATTACTTTCTTTGATGAACTTAATGACCAATGCTAGAATTTCTATGTTGTTAAAGCCAACATGATGTCTACTATGGCACATTCTGCTATTGCTGACTATTAGATTAAATCATGGGGGAGTTTGTTGGACTTATGTCGACCTCTGCACATCAGCTAAAAGGCTTATGGTGCAACCCATAGGAAGAGACACTTTACTGTTTCCCAAAATTTGTTCCTTGAATAAGTTGCAGTATTTTGGTTGTAATGTCTGCATCCATTCCCAGGTCTTCCCTGGTTATAGAAAGAGTAAGTCTCTTTCTTACCAGGGATGGGCAATCAAATAGGATGTATGAGACAGCCTCCTCATTCTTTTTGCAATAGATTCATCTTTATAGAAGCCCACTTTACATAGATGTTTCCTGAAGTGACCATGTTCAGTAATTGACACAACTACTTTCCTTATTCCTCTTCTATTCAATTTTAAGAGAGATGAGGAAGAAGTGTTGCTTGGACCTAGGGCAATTCCCTACCTTGTTTTTGTCCCGGATGGATTTGCCATCTAATTTGGCATTTTTGTCCAATCCATGTTTTTACAGCAGCTTAGCAGTATGTGTACCGATTCCAACCACAAGTTCAGGGCCAACAAAGAGTATATCAATACCCTTTTTTGCCAACTGATCTGCTTTCTCATTTCGATAAATGCCCCAATGCCCTGACACCCACCACAGCGTAAGTTTGTTACAAGATGCCAGGGCAGTTAGGGCATTACCATACCAGTTTAGATTTAACCTGGTCTGTAGAAAGTGCTGTTAAGGCAATTTGACTATCTAAGAGGATAAGAATTTGCTTATCACTGTTAACCTTCTGAATTCCTCTAAAAACATTGAACAGGATAGCAAATATTTCTGCCTGAAAAACTGTGCAGTGTTTCCCAAGGCTTATACTGATGTTTTATCCTTGGAGATAGCCATATATGCCTGCACTCGATGTATCCCTATACAGGATCCATTGGTAAACCTACAAGTTGGTCACTTCTTTATTACAAGTGATTCTTTCCATCCAATCTTCTGGAGATCCGAGAGTTAGTTTAAATGGAGGGGAAGAACAATAATGAGTGTTCATTAGGTCAGACCTCATGCTCAGTACTGAAATATCCAGCAAATTTAGTGTGGAGATATGTACAGTTGTTAGACAACTGTTTCTACAATTTCTTGTTTGCACCAAGTAGTATGGAGTAAGTCTAGCCTCAAATTATAAGTAAATGTCAATGGGAGTGAAACCCTACAGTCTGCAATGCAATGGTTGAAGTACCACTGAAGATCCCTGTAACACATAGATATGCTAATCTCTGTAGTATGGTAAACTTACCTGGTATAATATGCTCTGTACTGTTTTTTGCCACCAGACAATGGTGCCGTAAGATATCTGGCACCAGACCATTGCACCATACAGCCAATGGCTGATGTATGACTTTAGGTTCCAGGTTGTTCTGATAGGGCATTTGACAGTTATAAGAGACCACTTGGCTTAATGGAGAATGTTATGAATATGATAGTTGCAGGTCAGTTTCTTATCCAATATATGACTAATGTTTAACTGATTCAGCATATTCCAGGATTGAGTTGCCTCATTTAGTTCACCATGTCTGAGACTGTATTGGGATATTGCTGATGCATCTGTTTGATTTGAAGCCCAAAGTTTTCTTTCCAGTGTATTAAAATAAATATGCTATTTTGACCGTGTATATGCTTAACCACAGTCATAAGTTAAATTATAAATACCAGAGATTAGGAGGGAGTTATGGATATCTTTGAGAGATGTACAAAGAATCAGCAGTTTCTATCAGTTGTACTGTTGTGATGTTTATTAGAATTTTTGTTACTCTGTTGGTAAATCCTTAAACTTAAGATAATAAAGCTGGTCTGTTTTTGCTGGTAGTGGGCGAGTCTGTAGTGGTCTCCTTGCTTTCTTTTGATATTGCAATGAGAATGCCCATTGGCTTTAAGTACATTATATACGCATTTAATTTCTTTTGGTAAATGTAGAAAGACTATATGTTTATGAGTTTAAGTAAAATATGTATGGTTTTAATAACATGTTTATAAAGTCATAAATATTACTATTGCTTTTATTGTTTTTTTAATCATTCATTTTTGTGCAGTGGAAAATAATAAGTGAGCAGCAGTTTCAGATTCAGCATAACAAAAGATGTGCTACCCCAATTTATACAACTTTTCTTTCCTACCTCAATTTGCAAGATCTATTGCTATGATGCAAAACCATACTCCCTTAAATAATATTATTATTTGATGGTAATCAATTATTTAAGCTACACTAGTTCCTCAGATACGTTGGTTCTTATCTATGGTCTTTATCTTAATTTATTCTACATTTTAGTTGGCAACTGTTAACTCAAACTTTTTAGTTTTGGTAATATAAGTATGTTGTGATCTCACAGAAATGCTTGTTAGCTTTCCTTAGATAGCATTGCTACTATTTTGCTGTAACTGTTCACTGGATCATATAAATGTGGTGTTGTTGGTGGCTGTGAGTGGTCATAGGTTTTTATTAATTGGTAGGAATGATGATATGTGGTAGGTTCCATGTGAATTTGCTGGTAAGCTTGTAGCTGTCATATTTTCATAGATGACTGATCATGTCAACCATTTGTTATGTTGCAAACTAATGTTTCTTAAGATTGAATATGTATATCCTAGAGTGTAGTAGTGCAATGGGGTTATTACAGGAGTTTTGAAATGTCACAATTGTGGAAATTATATGATTCTGAACAAACACACATTATCAACTTTAATATATACGTATGTACGCACAGATATACTCCCCCCCATGTTTTTCTCCTCAAATGTCAATAAGGACAGATACCAGAAGTATGCATCCACGTGTGATTTTCTGCATAAGTGTTACCAACATATAGCACTTTAATCTTTAGGTTAGATTTAGGTTGGGTTAAAGGCATATTTCTTTCAAACTTTACTGGAATACAGAATAGTTTAGCTTAAATAGTGAGCGAGTGCAGGTGTCATTTCATTCAGATAAATAAAGTTTACGATGTATATTATATTATGTAAAATTATAATACATGTGCATATTTATAGTGTCTTATGATGTGTTTACATTTGTTCCTTTCTATTGTTTATTTCGTTACATGTGAAACTTCTGTTGCTTCTAATAAAACAATCATTTGGTGCCATTTACTTCGATCCTTATTTATCTATTCGATTTTTCTTCGAATATTATGTAAATTGTGAGTTCTAGGTTAAATTAGCTCTATAATCATTGTTTCCCAATACTTTTGGATTTAATATATTTTAAAAATAAATGCATATCGCCCGTTTGAGAATAAATTATTTCTAATTTATGTATTTTAAGCTAACAAAGGCCAGTTTGTTTTTCTAATACACTACCAAGACTTTCTAAAGTTCAAATTGCATATGGAGATTTAAAGGATAATGGCAATATTTTTCTATAATTTCATACAGAAAACTAAAAGTAATGTGTAATAAGGAACTTGGAGAACACATTAAAGTAACATCCAAATTATATCGAATCAATTTCATTCCACCAACGAGTGTGAATGTTTAAATATCATGCACACTACACACTTTTTTTACGTTAGAAAAAAAATTAAATAATTAATAACAAATCCAACATTAAGTCTGAAATTATTTAGAGCATTGGTTCTTACCCCTCGTTTTCCTTCCCTACAAAGCATTTGACGTTTCTAAATATCGTACGCCTTCGCACCTGTCAAAAATTGACACTCTAATTCTGCACGGCTATAGCATTAGCATCCAGCTGCTGTTATCCGGTTTTCCCGTAAGATGTCAGCGATAGGCATGGATATTTGCATTTTATTTTATTTATTTTTGAAGGGTATGGACAGGTATACATGAGAACCAAAATTTCCAAGATCGCTGCTATTTAGCACGTTATTCAATAGATCTGGAGGTTAGGATAGGATTATTCTGTTGCACAAGCGCAGAAAGCTGCATCGCTATTTGGCGATTATTGCTGATTGCATTAATTGTTGAAAGCATTCATTTACAATTCCTCCTGCAATTGTACACTGCGTTTTATTCATTTAAGGGTGAAATGTGAATTTTTACGGCAAGGAAACAACTTTTGTTCTTCACGTTATAAACATGTTTAAAATCGTTATGCGCTATGGCCGATAAAAGGTATTATTGATTTTGGAACCCTAATCATCTATGCTTTGTACATTTGTCATATTTCATGTTGCACTATATAGTTACCAATATTTGTACTAATTGTCATGTAGAATTTAGAATTGTTTCATGTATTATTATTTTTATGTACATATTTTTTTATTTTGCATCTGCTTATGTATTTTAATTTATTTGGTGATTGCACTTGTTGTGCAGTGTTGTATTTAACAAGTTCCATATTCTGCACATTTGCTCATAACGGGATCTAAGAAACATATACTGCATCCCAATAAACATGTTTTAACATTCAGTTTATCTTATGAGAGTTATGTATGATTATTGATGATTTTTTTAATTATTATTTTTCTCACTCTAAAAAGTTAAGCATTTTCCTTCCTACAAAGTTCTTTGCAGCGAGCATTTTTTACAATCTGACTAAAGCTTATCACAAGTTCACAGATATATAGCGACTAAAAATCTCATTGGTTAATAATAAAAGTATATTTCATATACTAAAAAAATTAATCCCAATACATTTTAGATGTAAAAATATATTTTGTTAAAAAATTCAGAAACTATAACTGGCACAGATATATTAAATTTTACACAATTAACTGTTTCATGTTGCCGAAATATGCAACAAAAAATAAAATACTGCCGCAAGGAGTACTTTTATAACCACCTAAAAACAGAAGTAGAAAATATGTAAATATAGCTATTTGTTGCAAACTACAAGGACTAAATTATCAACATTTCATTAATGGATATATTCAAAAAAATTTAGTGCTGTTGCATATTATATTACGACACATTACTTGTTTATTTTGGCTACTATATAATAAGTACATAAACACACAAGCGATATAGAACATAACAATGAGTATCAACCTGAATTGTTAAGTTTGGAGCCACATTGCAATTCACAGTATCCTAGTACACCAATGGCAGCCTTGCGGAAGGAAGAATTAAGTGAAGAGATGACCCTAATTGAATCGTTTTTTCAGAAAGCAGTCAAGCACTAAGTGTGCCAACTTTGGTAAATAAAATAACAAATCAAAAAATCTAAAAGTTTTGGTAGTGAATTTAACATTTTTTGCTGACATATACATATTTCAATACTTTTTATCTAAAGATATTTATTTTGTGTTTTTTAACTTCACTGTAAAAAAGAAAACCAAAATGTTGTGCACTTAACTGTTTTTGCAATAAATGAGTGGTGCAAACATATTTTTATGCCATAATTCTCGAATTTTTTATGATTTTTTCATAAAACCCATTCTTCTGGAAGAAGAAAATATTTGCAATTAGGTTTAGACTACATTGCTAGTACAGAGATAATTAAAAGGATGAAATCAGCAATGTGTACTTATCATGACAAGAGCTAATCAATCCTCATAAACAAACTCTGCAGTACTTTCTGCCTCTGCAGTAGGCCACTGTACACTGAAGTGTTCATATCGCACCAAATTTTAGGGCACTTAGGTCTTGTATCTTCTTGATGTAGATAGGAACTTGAATAATAAAAAAGAAATGTAGAGTTCAGACCAAAACATAAATTAAGGGTGTCCAAAAATATTTACGCTAAATATATTTTAGATTTTTGATAATCTTCTGAATGAAAGAATATTGTTACATAAAAGCCTAAGTAATACTTTGATAGGTAAGCATAATAAATTATATTACAAATTTACTGTTCCTGAAGGATAGGTCATCTGGGTGGGCAAGTCTGGAGCATGATCTGTTTTGAGCAGAGTGAAAGCTGATTGAATGATTTCATTATGGCTTTATTATTACTTTTCCACATGTGTTCTTTTTGTAACAAAAATGTTTGTATGTTATCTTGAAACTCCTTTTAGTCTTTAGGAACATCTCTACCAGAAACTTTTGTGAACAGTAAAACACTTTGTTTTAATGGCTTTCAGTATAAGTTCCATATATTCCTCTGGAGTGTAAATTCAATAAACTTTTTTCAGCAGAGGCTTTATAGCTGCAAAGTCTCTGTCACACGGTGAATGAGAACAGGGAAGTTTTGGGTGATACTGTCAAATCGCCCTCTGTTACAAAAGTTCATAAAAAAAATCTAACAACAGTGGGATTCTTGTTTTGTCCTATGGACCATCACTATAAAGAAACATTTTTTTTTCTCCATATTGTGTAACAAAAACACAAAATGTATGTGCAGTTTACTCCAGAAGCCAGCCAAGCAACGTTGCTTAACTAGTTTCTGTCCAAACATGAAATTCAACGTCATGCCTGACCATTGCTGGAGAACGTTGTCTGGCTGATTTGTGTACTAAAATGCGCATATACTCTCATAGAAACATATTCTGCCAATAACTCATTTTATTCTTTTTTTGGCGCCTGACTGGCTTATGAAATAAATGATTCAATTGGTAAAACATTGAAAGTCCTTATTACTATTATTATACTTGTTTTAATTAACAACAAATTAAAATGTACTTTATAAATAAAGTAGTAGTGATGCAAAATACTCTATTTGTCTGTTTAATATTTGAAAAATCACAACTCACCATACTCTTTATACTCAATGTGCAATAGGGCCCAGAATAAAGTAAATATAAATCTCTGATATATAAGTATGGTAAAAAATCAGTATTGCAGAAAAATAACTCCCATGGAGCATTATTTTCCCTTATAAGGGGTTGATCAAAATAGATCGAGCTGAAAGCTGTGAAAGCTGCATGTAATTCTTATCAAGAGCAATTTCATTAAGCCCCTCCATCAAATTGTGTAATATTACTCTTGGTAAGCAAATTCCGGAAAACTGGAGGTAAAACATTTACAAACAACATGAACATTAGAAAGGTGTTTGAGAAAATTTTGTACCCTCTTAAAAACGTCAGTGGCGTATAGCTAAGGAATAAGTAGCCAAGGTTAACAGATTCTTCTGGGTGTAAAAATCTTGATTATAAATCCTTCTAGGAGGGACTTTAAACTGTGGGTCCCACGTCATAAATTTATGGCACATTAAAGAACTATATACAGAGGGTGATATACACACACACATACATACACAATTCAAGCAAAGAAAAACTGTGTTAACATAACAAAACGGAATTCACACAAACAGAAAATGATAAGCACTAATCATCTTAGACTTTTACAGTTACAACAGTTGCTCAAAATGTCCACCACTGGCGTCGATACACTTCTGGGTACGTTGAACTACTGATTGAGTAACGTTTGCGAAATGGCCTCAGCGATTTTTTTTTTTTGAATGATTTATTTATGGACGCTGTTTAACAGCTCAGGTCATCAGCGTCCCATTCAACTCAGGGCGTGAAACGGCCGACAAATTTTGCTCAGAGGCCTTTCAGGCTTGAGGTTCTTTTTCGTGCCGTACGAAAAAGAACGACACGGGACCCACGGCTTTACTTCCCTTCCGAAGGAAGCCATACTTAGGATTTTTACGCCCCGAAAAAATCCATCGGTCCTGGCCGGGTTCGAACCCGCGATCTTGGATTTAGGAGGCAAGTATGGTAACCACTACCACCAGGACCGACGCCTCGGCGATTGCAGCACAAGCTGTTTCAGGGTCATCTTCATTTAATGCATGCAAAAGTTTTGCAATGAATACTTTCAACTTTGCTGTTTTAATATGACGTATACTGGTTCTGCTAATCTCAGTCTCACATTGCTTTGTAGATTTATGTGGCGAGTGCTCAAAATGTTCCAAAACTACAGCTGAGGATGCTGGGCTTGTTGCTGCGCGAGGTCTCCCAGATCTGTACTTGTGAACATCGCATACGTTACCATGAGTCTCAAATTTGTCTCGAATGTGTGCAATTGTTACTCACATTGGCAGTTCTGTTCTGTACATGTTCATGTTTGTTCATGAACATGAACTCCATTGCCTCTGAACTTAAACAACATTCTCGGTTTTCCAATACTACTTCAAAATTGCTTTCCGCTGTTCAAACGACAATCTTGGCTCCATTTTGTTGTAGCAATGCTAGCATAGCGTTATGTAAGTCACATCTATTTACAGAACATCATACGATAATCTGGCTTCATTTCTCATTGTAGATTTACGAGATAATCTTGGCCTAATTTGTTCATTGTTAACTTAGCTGTCACATAGCAAGCTATCATAATATACGACGTGGTATCGCCAATATTCGGGACTGGTGCTGCCACTTATTGTCAAAAACTTACTTTGAAACTAATGACGTCACCCTCGTAGTTCCTTTCCACACGTATACACCGGGCCCAGCGATTCTGCCATTTTTCAAGTGCATCTTGGAAGTAATGTTATTTGAGGGTGTTTAGCATAGACAGCGTTTCTTCTTGAATCCTCTCAATTGTGTCGAACCGACGTCCTTTCAACTTGATTTTCAGTTTGGGGATTAGAGCGAAATCGCAGGGTGCCAAATCAGGCGAACACGGTGGGTGGGGAAGTCGGTCGTGGTGGTGTAGTGGTTACCATACTTGCCTCCTACACCCAAGAACGCGGGTTCGAATCCGGCCAGGACCGATGGATTTTTTCGGGCATAAAAATCCTAAGTATGGCTTCCTTCGGAAGGGAAGTAAAGCCGTGGGTCCCGTGTCGTACATTTACGGCACGAAAAAGAACCTCAAGCCTGAAAGAGAGGCCTCTTGAGCAAAATTTGTCGGCCGTTTCACGCCCTGAGTTGAATGGGACGCTGATGACCTGAGATGTTAAAGAGCGTCCATAAATAAATCAATTCAACCATCAATCAACCAGTGGGTGGGGGACGTCATGTTTTTCGTCAAAAAGCTACTGGTGAACAAAGGAATGGTGACATGGTCTTGGTGAGTTCGGGCTCTTCCACTGGGAGGATTGTTGTTTTGTCTCAGGGTCACAAGCGTACATCCACTCTCGTCGCCGGTGATGACTCTGGATAAGAAGGTTGGATCATCGGATAAGGCCTGACGAAGCTCCGTGCAAACTTCAACACGCTGCGCCTTCTGATTAGCAGTCAGGATCCTTGGTACAAATTGTGCGGTGTTAAGATGCATGCCCAATTCATCAGTTAAAATTCGTTGGCATGTCCCACTTCATGAGAAATATCTTCAATGATTCGACGTCGGTTCTCACTGAGGTGTTGAACTTTGGCAACAATGTTAGGCGTTGTGCAGCTGACGGACCTACCGGTGTGAGTATCGTCTTCAATAGCTGTACGGCCGGCCCTGAATCGAGCATGCCACTCAAACATAAGCATAAGGCTCATGCTTTGTCCCTCAAATAGTTGTTGAATCATCGCGAGGGTCGCCGTAGCATTTTTCCTGAGATTTGCACAGAATTTTATGCACACTCTCTGTTCTAATCTTGGATTTATCATAAAATTGTCGCACACTACACACAAAGCATCATGAAAAGTACTATAGAATCTCAACACATCTACCCAGCTGCATGAAACTCACTCATCAGATATGCTTGTGTTGCTACCTAGCGGTATAAAACTCTACTGCAACTACTGTCAAGATGGCAGCACCAGTCCTGAATATTGTGAATACCATCTCATATGTGAATACCTCTGTTTACAGAACATCATACTACACATTACTGTTGTTTTTTGACCCAACTTTGAAATGTATTAAAAAAGATATCTACTGTGAAAGTGTGTATACATTTTTTGGGTACCCTTGGTATATCTGAAAAATGCGATCCCTGGAAAAAACTGCCAGCCATTTCAAATCAAGCATCCACTACATGGTACTTGGTGTTCTGGACCTATCCCTCTGACATCTGCAGATGCTAAGTAATGTTAACTAAATTCAAATGGATTAAAAGAATCAGATCAGGCCTCCCTTTTAAGTTATTAGTTTACAAATAAAATATCCTAATTTTTCATATAAGAATTTTCATTAAACTAAATTGGACCACATTCTTTAGGTGTATATCTCTCAAAATGGAAATTTTGGGGCAGAGAGAGTTGTAAGGATGTTCATGTATATAAGTTACATCATAAGTTCATCAACATCTATCCAGCAGCAATAATCATGCACATTAAGCAACACATTCTTATAGCTCTGAGGAGTACTGTAATGGTTTTATTAAGAGTACTGCTTATGCATCTTTGCATATTAAGTTGCTTTTATGCCTATTCCTGCTTTTCATTTATATTTGAAATTAATCAGTTAAAACATTTAATTAAGAATACAATATATTTTATAATGCTTAATGCTCTTGACAACATAAACATTTATAATAATTTTTTCCTTTTTTTATTTATGTATAAATTTAGTATAATACACATCTTTAACAAAATATACCAGATATCTTTCTGAGGTGTGCATAATCACCAGTTCTTCTATCAATGTCCTAACTGCTATGTGCCAAATGCAGCGCAGATATTAGGTGAATAGAGGCATAATGACAATCAACTGTGATTGGTTTACACCAATATACTATTGTAAGCTGTGCTATACTAAAACCAATTTTGAATTGACTTTTCATAATATGTTATACATATAGTGGCCCATATAAGTGTTACAAGTCAATATCTCTTAAATGGACCAATAAAAATGCCCATGGTCAAGTTTTTTCTACACTTACTGCATCCTTCATAATACTTTAAGTGGCAAAACATAAGTAGAGCTCCTCATAGGGCTTTTACAGAGTAATTTCAGAATTTTTAATGGAACTATAATATAATTTTTAGATAATCCTCAACAAATAAGCAACTTATGTTTAAAGCATTTTTTTCCAAAAATTAAATCTTCAGAAATTATAGTGTGCTTGAAACAGTACTTAATTAAGTTTGTGGATCCGAAAAGGAAGCATTGGAATGAAAGGCAACTAATTCTGGTAACTATCAGGAATGAATTATACTCTTTGAAAATGTTCCTCTAAGTGTATGGGTAAAAACTGAGATGCCAGCAAGATGGAATAATGCCACATTTTGCAACATGCACATGTGAGTTATTAAATGACAGATACCATGATAAATGGATTGGATGTGCTGGACCTGCCGTATAACCAACTGTTCTCAACTAAACTTACACCCTTAGATTACTTTTCTTGGGGCTAAGTTAAACAAAAAGTCATGTCTAAAACATCTCCAACAGATGGCAATATGAAGCATTGTATATGAAAATTGTGCTAAGAAAAATTGACTGAAAAAAGTTGCTAAATTTTTATATGATGATATAGCTTATTTTGAGCATTAAATAAAATATTAACTAATGGTTTGTTTTTAATATTTATTTTTTAAAAATTATTTTAATTTGTTGAGGACTGTCTAAATATATACAACAATTCTACTAGTGTTTTATTTAAAATTCTCAAGTTACCCCCTTGGAGTCCCATAAGGGGCTCATCTAAATTTTATTCATGGTGTTATTATGAAGGACCCTTTCTGTAAATAAGTTTAGAAATTCAGCATTTAGTTTAATTTATTCAATAAAGAGATACTGGCTTGTAACACTATATGGGCTACTTTGTATGTATGTATACACACACACACATACATACAAAATAGCCCCCCTGCACACACGAGCACACACACAATTTTTATTTGGCCAGCTTTTATATGTGGGAAGCCAAGAGATGCTTTCAAGCATTGATTGGTTGGCTTTTATATTCTCCAGGCTTAAGTCCCCATTGCTTTTGTGTGAGACATATAAAGGATAATGCACATGTTATTCCAGTGCACTCAGTGAGCAGCAAAAGAGCAATCTGGAATGAGAGATATCACTTCAAATGTTTTTCGTAATGTACTTTAAGCTTCAAATGTATTTACTGATGTGCAAGGGAACAGTGCCAACAAATATGAAAGGTTATAATAGCATGTAAATTCCCTACAGTGACCACAACTGCAAATAAGAAAATGGTATTAATGTTCCAGTCATGGAATAGAGTTCAAAATCCATACCAAGATTAATTAAAAATCATTGTAAATTTTAACAAAAGAGAAACATAAATTAAAACTTTCAACAGTTAGAATGGAGCTTACTTTCTTGGGCTCTGTAAATTCAATTTATAGCTGAAATGGAAAACTGGGATTTTGTTACTCTATTATTTCTATCATTATCTTTTTAGGATCTGAACTGAATAAGGCCTTTTCTGTTTATATATATGTAGCATTACTATTAAGTGTTTTATCTATTTCTACTTCTCTAGTTCTTATTATTTTAGTTACATTTTATATATATAAACAGAATTATATTTATCATCAATGATAATGCAGTAATATAGTAAATAATAGCAATGGTGACAAATATGTTAAAAACCAATGTTCACAGTCTTGTACCTCTGAAAGTTATTCAATACACTTTTTAAAGCACTTCGGTTTAAGAATTATACAGCTAGTCCAAAATTTGGAGCTGCATTTCACTCTGTATAAATTGCACAACTGATTGAAGGATTGCTGCTTTGGTGCCAGGATTGTTTAATATAAGAGGTAACAACATAACTACATCTTCTGCTCGCAGATTCTGTATAATTGCATTGACTGAATTTGCTAGCCTTTGACGTTGAGCATCTGTCATATCATACATTATTACATGAGATACAGGCCTGAATTTATTTGCACTCATCACAGCTGCAGAGCATGCTCCAATAACACCTCCTAAAATCACAATCAATAAAATAAGAATTAATTTATCTTCCAAACAACAGTAACTGCATCACTAAATTCCTAAAATTTACATGACATTTAATATCATATTGGGAAGCTGACTGGAACCATACTGATGATGAAGGCAGCTTCGATACATGTCCAAGTAAGTGGAACAAAATTAGTGAAATTCAAGTTATTTCCTCATAAAAAATTACAAAGTTAATTTTGCATTGTTAACATTGGTAGAGATTTCTTTAATCATAGTGACTAATTCGCACCAATGAGATTTAAAACAGTTTTTTATGTTTTTAATTATTAACACTATGCTTGTTTGCCTACTATGCCTAATCTATCTCAAAAATGTAATATTCTCCTTTTCAAGTGAAGTACAACATAACCAAAAAGTCTTTATACCACATGATGCGACTACAGCCACCCGTGGCCAAGTAGGAATTAACACTGTATATTTCAAGATAAAACAAAATGTGCTTTAAAAGTAAACCAGTTGATACTTTATCATAAATAAAACAAATATAAACCTAAACCAAACATTACTAGTTTTCAGAACTTTTAAACAGCTATTATAATGGGCTGAATAATGATTTCTGACTTGTTACCAAAGGAACTGAAAAGAGGACTACCAATTCATAGGAGAAAACAGAACTAGAGGAATCTCATTGAAAGGACAAATATGCATAATTACTAAAAATTGGAAGGTATGGCATCATAAAACATTATTTTTACTATTCTGCTACTACCAATAATTATCATTAATAGTAATAATAATAATAATAATAATAATAATAATAATACATGTATATGAAGAATTTGGTAGCAACTGAATAGTGTTTATTAACTGTTGCCACTAATGAGGTATTACAGGAATTGAGCACTCTTACATGATAATATGAGAAATGGACTGATGATTTTTTTGAGGGGGAAAGAAATGTTTAAGTTTATAGTGCTCCCCTGGCATATCATTAATCAGAGTGAGGAAAACCTGGAAAAACTTCAGGAAGGAAGGAAAGACTGACTCTAGCTGCACCTCCTTTCATGAGTCCATGCCTTAACAAGATCTGTACTTGTGTCTGTTATAATACAATGATGTTATCTGATGCAATGCAGAATTATTTGAAATGTTTTGAATGCTTATTGCATAGAACTTTGTATGTCCCAAATGCTTAAGTTGGGAATCTTAAAACATACTTAATGATGCAATAAGAAATTCAATAAACTAACTACTAAGTGAAAAGCTGATATCTCTAAAGTGAAATTTTACTATTTACTAACACATACCTATTGCTAGCCCTGCAGGGCCCAGTACCAAACCTCCTATCATTGTGGCAGCACCAGCTATGCATCCTCCTTTAAATGATTCTTTCATAGTAACTCGCATATTTGCATCATCTGTTACCTGAGATATTACACTCAGCAACTCTCTAGAGCTGATTGGCATTATGAATAGCTCCTAGAAGGAAGAAACAAACAATTAAAAAAGAAGTGGGGTATGCATTAAATTTATAAATTTGCATGTGCCTTTTGAACTGTTTACACACTGTGGATGCAAATTTATCCATGATACATGGCCTGAAGTAATGTTCTACCCTTGTACAGTACATTAGGATATAATGCTTTCTTGCATACACAGGATACCACTATACTGCATATATTCCTGGTGTTCTATGGTGTTGATCTGCTATGTGCAAGGTGTAGTAAAGAGCTGGATGGGCAGTTCCCATATTCCCATCAATAGCTTTTCTCTTTTGTAGCATGCTTGTTCCTAAAGAGATAACTACATGATGTTTGTGTGAGGAATGATTTAGATAAAGAACAGATAACGTATCTGCAAACTATGAGTTTGCTTAGAAGTAGCATTTAATTTATTTATAGATACTATATAACATCTAAGGTCATCAGTGTTCCATTCAATTTAGGACATGAAATGTTGATAAATTTTGCTCTGAGGCCTCTTCTCTGTCATAAATCTATGATATGGGATCCAGGGCTTTACTTCCCTTCCAAAGGAAGTCATACTTCAGACCTTTATTTTTACACCTGAAAAAATCCACCGACCGTGATCGGGGTTGAGCTTGCAATCTGGGGTCTATGCGGCAAGTATGGTTACTATTGGACAACCAGAACCAACAAGTTTGCTGTAAAGAAAAGGTTGATGGGAGTTGGAAGATAAACATCACAGGAAATATTTCCAAAGACCTTTATATATAGTAAACAAACATGAAAAACTTGTAATCCTGGAATTTGTAATTGCACGCCAAAACATATTTCAGTGCTGAAATGTGAAATTAAATATAACAAAGGAACTGATAATGAAACATAATACATATAACAAAGGAATAGATAACTAAATATATAAAGAAAACTGGAAAACTAACATCTTTGCTATTTTCTTCAATTAATATTTGATATTATTTGAAAGAATTCCACAGTGACGTTACCAATGTAGAGCATTTTCTTTGCAAAATGGTTCTCAAATGTAGTTATGTAGCTAAACCTATGCTTGTTTACAATTCAACAACAGTCATACAGAAATTGAGATAATTATGTGGCAAAGGTGGCCTAACTTATGGGATTATTACTTTTAATTTAAATATATGTAAAATTAGATATGCAATAAATTGATTAATACGTACTACCTTCTGTCTCATGATATATCTATTATATATTTGCTCTTGTATCCTATCCTAATCCTAATACTATACAGTATATGCAATACCTAGTCTCTCTTACTAAGCATGAGTTATATTAACCTAATTTAAAGTAAATATTCACCACCTCCGACAAATAAGAGGCAAAATTTGAAGATCTTCATTTAGTAACCTAAGTAACTATTCTGTGCTTGCCTTTGTTTTCAGACTGTCTTTTTTGCATAATTACTCCACGCTCACTTCATTAACTTAAAGGTATGAAAAGTGTACTATTTAAACGATGATAAACTAAAACTCATTTATACATCACAAAATCATTTATGGGCATTGGTAAGGAATCATGATCCTGCACTTATATCTTTCTGTTATGACTCTATAAAAGCCTAATGAGTTTATGACAAAAGACAGGATTTTAATGCAAATGCATATTTTCTCTCTGCTGTCAGAAAGTATGCCCCTTAATATGTCAGTTATTTACTAAAATTTCAACAATTTAAACAATATTTTATGTTGCATATAATGAATATTTTGTCTGTTTTGCTAATAAGCATAATATTTCAGTAGTTTGCAAATTATGCTGCTTATTTGCTTGTTTTACCTATATATTTATAAATTTATTTTTATTTTATTTATTTTGTATTCATATTTGATTTACAAATACAATATTTCCAAATAATATGTGGGTCTGAGTCAGTGTTGAAACTTGGCAACACTATTGGTAGCTCATACGAAACACAATCAATAGGTCATGTCACGTTGGTGAATCCCTGCCTTATCTGGTCATAGCGATTACCTCATGGTATGAAGGTGGCGCTTTAAGAATTTCTCAAATTTGAGTTTAAGTGTACTCTTAAATAATATAAATTTAATTTAATTTTATTGTTTAGTATCTCTTAAGGTTTATAAAAATGTAACCTACTAATTTACACAAAGAAAAGCATTTCAAAATATTTAACCATTAATAGTTTCAGAAATTCAATTCCAAAAACATTCTTGCAGGTTCGCAATTCATCTCCGATTGAAACTTCATGTCATGAATTCATTGGTGTGCTGTGAAAGCTCTGTTTTGTGTAATCTGCCAAAAGTAAAAGTGAGCAACAAGGCTAAGTTAGAGGAATCAACACAATTTTGAAGCAAATTTGTTAACTATAATCTGCCAAAAATAAAAGCGAGCAATAAAACTAGGTTATAGGAATCAACACAATTTTGAAGCAAATTTGTTAACTACAGATGGATTTTGTACTGCAGAACACATGAGAAAACATTGTCACAACGTTTTCTAGTGCTTCAACATTTGAATACTAATAAACACAAAGATAATATTAAACTTAAATCTTCAAGAATATTGTTAGGCGAATTTTAGAACAGTAATTTTTCACAGTTCTCCTTTGATATGTGCAAAGTATTTTTAGCGGCAACATTAAATTGTGGAAACTCGCCAATTAGTATACTAAGAATAAAGTGCCAGACCACCTACTCTTGAGAGGATACAGGCCTAAAATGTGAGTACTATTAATTATTGTTTTTTTTCCCTTCCCATTTATAAAAACATATCCTAACTCTTCAATATTAAAGATAAAATTTGATGAATTAAATAATTAATATGGTTTCCAGCATATGTTTATTGAAGGAAAGATTAAATGTGTTAAATTTTTCTTGTGTCAATTTGCAGTCTTAATACTATTTATATGGGCATATTTATGTGCATATTATGGAAGTTTTCAATGCGTAAATGCACACATAATAAAGGAATTATTAGAACATAAAATTCCTGCCACTAGTTATGATACATGCTCTGGAAAGTTGCAGTTCCTATAGCACCTATACTCGTATGTTGTTTATGGTACCAATTTGTATGTAAGTTACTAATTAAGAGTAGCTGGAAAGCAAAATGTTCTATTTTTTGACATTTTTCAAAAAAATTGCTTACTATAAATTCCCAACTTTTCTGAATTATGTGATATAATTTTTTGATATGTGACCTAGAAGTAGTTTTTTTAAATATATGAAAAAATATCTGCATAGATTAAGAAGCTTCTTGTTTTTGCACCATTAATTTCAAAATTGTACAGCTTTCAAATCAGTTGAGATAGAAGCTTCTATCTGTTACTATTTGCAGAGGAAATTTTGCTTTTGTTATTAGCTATCCTGACAAACAGTCTAAGAAGATCTTGATTATGGCACTGCCATACATTAGGTTCTGGAGTTGTTAGTGAATTTTAAGTTTTTTCTTTGATAACAATTTTTTCAAAATTATGTTTTCCTACATGTCAGAATAAATTACTGCATCAATTGCCTTGAAATTGTCAGTGGTGTTTCTAGGCATTGCATAGAAACTACAGAATCAGAACTATTCAGAAAAAGTTCATAACCCAGGAATTATGAAAGTTTTTATATGACAAAAAATCTAATTCTTCCTTCAATGCTTAAAATGTGTCAAAATAAGCTGTTCAAATTTCAACGTTGTAGCCCTGATGGTTCTGTCGCAGTAGGAACATAAACTTAGCTAATTTACATTGCTAATATAAGGTCTTCCAATTCCTCTTAAATGAAAAGTAAAATTGCTCCAAATAAGTAAAATACAGAAATGTAATAAGTTCAAACTTGTTAATATACAGAAAATATAGATTGACTGCTTCTCCAAATTAGTAATCATCTTTCACTTAACACAAAGAGACAAAGTGGTAACAATTAACTGCTCTTTGATACTGTTGCATTGGTAACACAAGCTTGTACTTGTGATCTACTATGGCATCCATATTCAAAATATTTATTTCCACATCTTTATTAGGCTTATTTGAGCTTGATGTGATGTCTTTTTTAAACAGATGAAAATAAAAAAGCTATTGCACAAAATAGCAACTGCCTACATATCTTTTGTAGGCTGCCTCATATCCATCTTTATATGTAATATACTATTGTAAAAAACCATTCCAAGATAGGCAACAGATGGAAATAAAGACATGTGCTGCTCCTGCTGTAGTACAGGACTTTCATGTAAAAACTATCTCAAACGTGCGGTGCAGTGTTTTGAACCCTGTGGGCTGCAAGAGGCATTTCCCGTTCCTTCCCCCACAAGTGGAACAATTTTGTATGTGAAATTCCGTTTAGTGTAAAAAACTGATTTTGGCTTTAATTAGAGTGTAATCTTTGATGATTCTGGTTTTTTTAATAATGCTATGCAGCGCTGGTCATATTCCTTTGATATATGCAAGTACTTATAAGGAATAAATTTAAGTATATTGAGCATAGGCTTATGCTATTGATGCTAAAATACTATATTTTTTAATTAACTGTAAAGATTTTGGTTAATTTTTTGTCTTCGGGAATGCAGAAACACAAATATTGTACAATTTAAGATGAGGTTATACATAATAATGCTTTCAAGTATTTTTGAGGCCAATAAGTTGCTGTGTTGTGGGCTGTATCTTATAAAAATAAGTATATACTACCAGCATTCTCATTCTCAAAAGATGTTTCTAGGAAACAGTTATGGATCGGATCGGATCAGATCAGATCAATCCATTATAATGATTTTGAACCATGACCCCTATTCCATGGTGTACAAAAAATTTAAATTAGTTGAGAATGCATATCCAACGATAATTGAGATTGGCTAAAGTATCTTACAAATATTTTGCCCACAAAGATCTTAAAGAGAGAAAAGAGAAGTTAAGGGAGCAAAAACAGTAATTTCAAGAATGAACCAAAGGAAATAAAGCTACTTTGCTGGACATGCTTTGAAATGATCTTTACAAAAGAAGTTATGTTCCTTTTGTTCTCATTAGTAATGAAGAGTCTGTCACATTTATAATATTAAATGATAGTGACTTGAATGCTAGTAACATGTTAGTTTTGGCACAGCAAAACTCCTGGAAGTAAAGTATTTTACAAAGTTGTGTCTGCCAATGTATTAGGCAAAAAGTTTCTGTGTGATAACTGGACAAAATATGATAGTTTAATGAGTACTTTATCAAATTATGAATTTGTAGAGCTGCTATCTGAAAAGCAAATCTAGGGATTGTGGATCTGTTACAGTGCACTGAAACTTCTTTCACAGAGGTTCATGTACTATGTTCAGTACAATGCACAGTTTATTACATTTTAATTAGAATTATTATTTGTTAAGCAGTCTAGACATTATTGTAGTATGTATCTTGCCTTATATGGGACATAGGTAATTTTGTGCATACTAATAATCATACATATTATATATAAAGAGTGTTAATGAACTACACCGAAATAATGTCAGAGAGTGTAGAGATGTCATGTATAAGCAATGTGAAATAGGCAATGTATGGTCATCAACTAAACATAATACATTTTTAGTGTGTTAAACATTTTGGCTTCAGATGCTGACATGGGTTAAAGCCAAGTCGGGTGAAAAATTGGTTTAGAATGTCTTTAAAACTGCCTTGCAACTGTAATAATATTGACTTTCTGCATCTCTTTATCAGAGTTTTCAAGATACAGTGTCCTAAAAATCCCTCAAATCTCGAAATAATCATCTGACAGTAAACAATGAACATCTATTAACTGCTTTCTTGTATTATGTAACCAAGAGAATGTAGTCAGTCTTGATGTAGCTCTAGAGGAGCACTTTTACCTCTTGTGTGGCATTAAGATGTTCCCAGACCATGGGTTTAATCTTTGTCATGCTGTTAATTTTTTTTATTTAATATGAAGTCTGCAATACACATACTAAAGAAAATGAAATTTACTTAATACTTTCAAGTTTTATTCTTTTCCTTAACAATAAATGTATCACTAACATACACGTGCTAATAAGCTTATACAAACATGATGCCTAAAACTTAATTTACCTAAACACATACTCAGGACACGATTCTGATTGTTAAGCACAATAACATCCACAAAAGTTGTAATTATATAAATTGATATGTTAAAATTTAAGTGTATAAATTGAAACATCAACTTATAACATAGACTAAAAATTATATTATTAGGCCATAGTAAGGAGGGGAGGAAGGAAAGGGAAAAAAAAACAGGTTTAAAGTTGTATTATTAGGTGCTAGGTATGCGGAAGAAAAAAAGAGAGAGAGAGATGATGATGATGATGAATGAGAAGCAAAATTGAAAACAAATGGCTACCTCTTATTCAAAAGCTAATGTCATAACCATTGCGCCAGAGTGATACATTCTGAAAACTTCCTTTGCTATCAGGTGTTATGCTTTTGAGGAGAATCTTCATTAGTAGTAAACTGACACTTTAGAAACTTATAGCCATAGCTTCGAAATTTGAACATTTCTATCTCAAATTATCAGATCTGCCATTTTCACACTCTCTGAAAGTATTTCCGTGTAGTTCATTAATGTCTTAAAAATGTTATGATGTTTAAAAAAGGTAAGAAATTAAGAAGAGATGAAAAGTGGATTTTATCTGTAAGGAAACTTAGGTGATAAATAATTTTACCTATTTAAGTATGAAACTGAGAAATACAGGGAGATAGGAAAAGCAGATAAAATGTGTTTTAATGAACTGTAGATTAGTAATGAATTAATTTTAATGAAGAAATGTTTGTATAGAGCATTTATGTTGAAGGAATGCTTTGAAAGAATGTACAGTATCCTGGTTCAATCAGGAATGGCTATGAAATTTAAATTTTGGGCACTGATGAGGGATCATGAAAATGCTTTGCAAGATAATGTTAGGTGTGCCTCAAAAACAGCTAATACAGGGGCTCTTCTGGAATTAGAAAAAGTTGGTGTGAGAGGAATGGTGATGAAAAGGATATTGAAATATTGCTATCAGATGCTAGAAGATAATATACTGAAGGAGAAACGTTTAAATAGTAATAATTGGTTAGGAAATATTAAAGATCAATTGGAGAAGAATGGATTAGATGATATTATATGGTTTGCAAAGGAGGACATATTAAAAGGGTTTCTGATGGACATATCAACCGTCTTCTTCCACCCACTCCTGTATTTATCCCCATAAATATTTTCCCTAAAATAGACAAGAGACTAATTCCTCTATGGCTACCTGGTTTAGTCTTATCTCCCTTTCCTTTGCATAACCTCCACCATGCTTATCTACTTTTTTTTACTTTATTTAAAACCTTAACCATTATTCTTGTATCATTTTTTCTTTTATAGACCATTTTCCAAAATTTCCCTGTATTCCATCTATTCCTGCTGCCGTATTCTTTTTCATATTCTTTATTTGTTGATCTATCTTGTTGAAGTAATTTCCTGGTCTAATTTTTCATTTTTACTATCTATCTACTCCTTACCCATCTCACCATATTCTATGATACCTCCCATCAGCTTCTTAAAATATTCCAACCAATTCCTTTGAGGCAATCATATTCTTTCTTTTTGCACATCTCACAGTTTGCAAATTTTTTTTCACTATTCTTTTCTCTTATTGCTCGCTTAATTTGTTTTCCTATTTTTTTCCTTGCCATTCCTTATTTTTGCTTCCAACAAACACTAATACTCCATTTACTTAACAGGTAATTGTGCCTATTGCAATTCTCTTTAGTCCTCTTCTATCTCGAGAGCTACTTAAAAACTTCTCTCTTCACTATCCTACATTTATCATACCATCTTACCCCTTTTTTCCTTGCACTTTGTCTCAATTCCATATTTTACCTGCCCACTTTACTAAAAGCTGTAACATTTTCATTACTTCTTCCACCTTACTTTACCTAATAGCTCCTATAATATCACATTCTATGATTTTCCCTGCCTTCGAATATTTATATCTTGCCAAAATTTTTCTAACTCATCTTTCCACTTGAAAATCTTTATTCTTTGTAACTTTATTGGTACCTCTTGATTTATCATATGTTTATTTATACGAAATCTCATCACTAAAGAAAATGACTACTACTAATTGTTTCATCTAGCACTTTGAAATTTGTAATGTTCTCATGTATCCTTCCAATACACAAAATGAAATCAATGACACTTGGCACTTTTGCATTTATACACACAAATTCACCCTTCATATCATCTCATCTTGCCCTGTTACATATTGTCAAATTATGAACTTCACAAAACTCTAGCAGCTTTTTACCTCCCTTATTACAAATCTTATCTCTATTTTTCCCACAATATCTTTATCCCATTCACTTACACTCTCCACTTCCATTAATTTAATTTTCTGTTCCCTATTCTCACATTCAAGTCTCCCATTTTTATAAATTCTATTCTAGAATATTTTCTCTATAACTCCATCATATACTCTCCCAAATTTAGGAATAGCCTTTTATCATAAAAATTTGATACTTCTGGAGTTATATTTAATCCCAAAATCATAACTTACTTCCACACCTTTTATTTTATTAATTCTTAAGCACAAAACTTGTCTTTTAGATGCTACCTTACTGATATATAAGTCAATGCTCTTCCTTATAAACACATCTAGCCCACCTGAAGCTCTCCCTTTATCCCTTCTTCTATTAGCACTTCTCCCTATGTAAAAAAAACATTATCTCTAGCCTTTCTTCTTCATCAATCCATGTCTCTGCCACTGCCACCATGTCCCCTAATTTTAATACCTCAAACACTTCACCACTAATTATTTTATTTTTTAAACCTTCTGCATACCAAAATATCACTTTATCTCTACCCCCCTTGAACCCAACATTGTCAGTTTTAAATCTTTCCAATTTGCTTTGAGCCTTGTGGATACCCTTTCTCTTGTATCCATAATTTCCTGATTATTTCTAATTTCTAAAATACTGCCTTGGTTTTGACACAATTGCCAGTCTTCTTTTGTCTAGCAGTTTTTCAACTGTAGCCAGGGTGCCATTTCCTCCCTCTGATTCCATTTATATAGTTAATATCAGAAAATAAACATTTTTAAATGTTTACAGGCACTTTCACATTTGCTTTCAATGCTACTGAAGCATGCTTTAAACTTCCACCAAGGTTAAGTGTATCTACTATATTACATTGTGTGGGCTTCTAATCTGCAGTTTGCATCCTCCTGTATTTAGGACGGTTTGTACTGTCAATATTTAATAAGTTTTAACAAATAACCAATGACATAACTGATTGCTTCAGGTTCTGCAAAACTCAAATCCTCCATACGAATGATAACATTGTTTCTTTCAGTAGTAACTGAATTGTCCATCTCTTCACAATTTTTCTTCCTAGACTGGGAATAACATTGACCATTCAAAACTCTATTTTGGAAAGCTGAACAAAACAAAGCAAAACTGATGTTGTCAACCCCTAGCTATGGATTAATGCTAAGCAGTTTTTCAGCCCATCCTGAGAGATCTAAGGTTAAAAAAAAAAAAAAAAAAAAAAAAAAACCACCACCTTTGATTTGCAATTACTCCAGCAGATGCTACAGGCATTTATTGTTGTGATCCATCCATAGCTGCAAAGGATTATGAGCTGGTATAAATCTTGAAGATCCGTTGAGGCTGTCGAAACAGATTATTAAATAACAAATGCAGTGTTTCTTCCTTTTGGAGTCATACTTTCTGGATATTATCCAGAAAATCAGAAATTTCATTATAACCTGTCTTACTGAAGATGTGGGCAGTCAGGTATACTCTCATCTTACCATTTCTTTTGGGATCAATATGTTTCTGTAATTTTAGAAGTAAAAGTGAATAAAGCATTAGAATCATAACAGCCTCAGATGGTTCCACTTTGCCTCTCCATTCATTCTCTGTAATGATATTTTACTTCAAAAAATTGTTACAGATTCTCTTCATAAAATATGGTACATCAATTACAACTACCTTTTCTTCATTTCCAACACAAAATTTTCATTAGTAACCATTGGGTGAGACTCAAATAAATTCTTCAAAGATGAGTAGTTTGTACTGTCTGGCAATTGTAGAATGCAAGCAAGAGGAATGTGTATGTAAATGTTTTCTACCCTCCATGTTATATTCATGCTGATAAAAATAAACAGTGTCTTCAGATACTTGCCCATGGCGGTGCTCATTCATGTGGCAGCATGGGTATTCCACATACACTCCTACATTTGCAGATAAACAGTTCAAGCCCCCTCGCACTTCAGCCTTCTTCTGATCGCCAGACTGTACATCCTTGATCACACACTACAGCCTTCACAATAATTGTTAAAAAAGAAAGAAAATTGATGACATGAACAATTACTCCTCTAAAATATATATGGGCATGGTAGACCTGCAGAAATAATATGCCACAGACTGCTTCCATTCCTTCCTCATATCTCATACCATGAAAACCAAAACATGTTCAGCAGGCCATTTTGTTTCACCTAAATGCCCATAATCTTCAAAACCTTTGATTCTATCTGGCTCATTCCTGTAATTAAACCCAAATCTTGGTAACATTTCCCCAACATATAAAACACAGTATTCATTTCATTTCTGGAAGGTGTCATTACTTATTGACTAAGGTATTGAACAACTACCTTGTTGATGCCTACATTAAAAGGAACAATTGCGATAAATTATTTAAAGAAGATTACCTATAAGGAAGAACAAACAATGAACACAAAATTCTATATACATTAGGACTGCTATTATAAAATGTATATGCTAATTGCTTCTTTTTGGGTCTCAAAAACCAGTTCCTTGCATCCATTTACGAGGGCTGTGGCCACTCCAGGTAAAACGTAAATCTTTTAAAGTGGAAAGAAAGATGAAAAGCAGAACAACCTTCTGTTACTTTGAACAATTTCTTCATCTCAATGGAGAGTAGAAGGATGAATGATCCTTCTTTGAATGCAAATGTAGTTTTTCATTTTCTGTTGAACAAAATTCAGGATCATCTTCTTCTTTAGGATAACATCCTCCCAGCATAGCTCTGGCTATGTTACAAACACCTTCAGCAGTTTTTTCCTTCTTATTCTACCTGTAAGAGGAATTGTTAGTATAGAAGTAGTGGCTGTTGTGATGGCTTTGAAGGAGTACCTGTAACCAAAACATCATACAAATAAGAACCATTAGTTAGAACCTCTGAAAGAACTTCAGTGAGAGGCATGGCTAGAGGAAAATCAGTACAGAGATAAGATATTTTTAGCATTGATGGCTCTGAAAGTGTATTTGATAAAGACATATTTTCTGTGAGAGGAGATGCATTAAAAGTAGATAGTAGCAGATTACTAGCAAGATTAGATTTTGGATTGCATTATAAGGTAATCTTTTTAAGGAAATGTCTTCAGGGAATTATAGCTGAAGCATCAATTTATCTTTGGTTTTATCATCATACTTATAATGTGATCCATTTTATCCTTAAAAGAACCTTATTTATCTGTGTACTCATTTGGCATTTTTTATAATGGTACGTCTATAATGGAAATACATGTCTATACCTAAAAATGAAAAACAAAATCAGCCATAAAAGCATTACCATAAATGCCTATATTCAATATTTCTCTAAATATGTTAATGGAAATCTAAAATATCATTATATGTTATAAAATATAATGAGCTTGTTGAAAAAAGTTTTATTCAAGCCTTAGAATACAGGCTTAGTAGGAGAAGAACTTATATCATCAACTTTCAGTTATACAAATATATAGCACCTACCGTCCCTCATGGCCCTTAGTTCAATAACCTGTATATTCATCATAATCTAAATTTAAAAATTAAACAAATATGCTTGTGTAAGAAATGCAGCTATCTTTAAAAATGATAACATAGAGTTTTGAAATATTTGCACTTGTTATAATTGCAATTCAACATTATTGGTATTTTAAATTTAACTATTATTCGAAAAATAGTATATAATAATATTGCACACTGCTGTTGAGAAATTATTACAGTCATACATTTATTAACAAGTAATTCTTCTTCAGTTCTAATAAACTGCATAGTCTTGTTAACTCAGTGAAATCAAGTTTTCCTTTGCTTTTTGGTTGTCAAGTTAATTTAAATATATGTTGCAACCATATAGCAATATCAGGAATAATTTAATATTTTTCATTCACTGGTAAAACTTTTAATACAAGTATAATTAAAAAATAAAACCGTTATTAAACAGCTGGGCATGAAATTTTGTGTTGGCTATGTTTCCTCCAGCCACAGCTGCTACGCAAATTGGAGGAATGAACTATTGCAAGTCAACTCATTCACTTGCATTAAGTAGGAGTGGTTTGAAACTTCAGCACATGAACCAACCAGTTATTACAGGTCAGGACTATACAGTGAAAGTGGCCAAATGCAAAATAGGTTACAGTTTCTGTCTAGTGGAAAGAGTGTGGGTTCTGGGTATGATAGAGAAATTCGTGAAGTTTGCCTTGAGATTTGTCCAGACACTGATGAGAGGTGAACACTTTGCTCAGACTTGTTGTTTTGTGGAACAGTCCACATGGAGATGTGATACATCTCTGCATACATCTATGCAGCAACATGCCACAAGTGTACACAAGGGCTCTTATTATGGTATACAACATAAGTTGTGAGATAAAACGCAAATTAATTTTTGCAATAATATAAGTATTTTCATATTACTGCATTATCATAACTTAATCTATATTTAAAACATACCAAACACTAAATATTAGTTTTTAATAATAATTTCTTTAAAGTAATTGAACAATATCTACTCTCTTAGCATCCATTTTATATCTAGCACTGTAGCTATGACCCATTTGTCATAAAAGTGATAAAAGTTTGTTTTGCATTAACAGAATAAATTCACAAAATACAAGCCATCTAGGATTAATATCATTGCTTTTAAATTAATGTTTAGTTTCCAGCAATTGAGCATTATGATTATTACTGCCCATATTACACATTTTAAGTGCCTTTCTGCCTTTCCTTTTCTATCCCTGAACATCTGGATTGAATTACATATATTACGGAGAGTGAAGTGTACCTTTTGGGTTTGCAGTGAGGCAGCAAGCCCATCAACATTGTTGCCAATTCTTTCAAGTTCATGACTTGTAACTCAAACCTATTATTGATAATATATTATTATTATTATTCACAGATTTGTAATCACTAAAGTGCCATAGAACAACTCTAGCAGTTCGACATATAGCGATTACAAATTTGTGAATTTTTCTTAGTGTTTTATCCTTTTCTGCTTTTCTAGTTACTGTTATTTTAGTTTTATATATATATATATATATATATATTAAGAGTGAACATTCTGGTGCAACATTCTAACATGAATGAATAGCAAATACAAAACCCTCTATGGTCTATGTTGACTACCCATGGTGCCATAAAAAGTGGCCAAGTTACAGAGTATGTATGAATACTACTAGTTATTGCACTAAACACATTTTTCCTATAGGCTACATAATAATGGAAAATGTGAAATCAATTTCTATACATTTAATTACATTTAGGGAAAATGTTTTGTATATTTTACTAACTCACCTCAAGTCACAGTGTCAATCACAATATGATGAAAAGTAACCACTTTTCTTTTTTAAGCAATCCCTTGTCTCTCAATGCTACTGTATAAACAAGAGTTCATTTATTACTTAAATGTAAAATTGGAACTTAAACACAGTGAAGCCAATCATATTAATGGATATCATTGTATGATTAGTTGAACTACACACTCTTAAAGCTTCACTTACTTTTTATAAATGTATGGAACCGGTTTCGAGAACATTTGTTCCCATCTTCAGCCATGTTGAACTGAGTTGAACCTTAGCATGGCTGAAGATGGGAACAAATGTTCTCGAAACCGGTTCCATACATTTATAAAAAGTAAGTGAAGCTTTAAGAGTGTGTAGTTCAACTAATCATACAATGATATACATTAAGAGTTCATTTATTTGCCGAGATTGATTAAATTGATCACTTTTTTATTTTCATTCATACTTACGAAACTTATTTCCTTTCAGACACATTGAAATTGTTGACTCATATAATGAAGAGAACTATGCAGTGACCTTACACTTGCTATACTATATGTACACAGTCTGCATAAAGTTTAACTTGGGGCATCTTTTCTACTCTACTTGACTAGCAGCAGGTATCCAGTTAACAGCTCTCTTTTGTCACAGTCCCTCGAATTTATTTATGATGAGAGTCTGTACAGCCCACACTTCTATTTTGTGAATACTGGTTACTTATAAGCCAGAGAGATGGCAAGTATCCCTAATGCTGTCTAAAGGAAGTAAAGTCTCATATTGCTGGCAGGAAATACATATCTTTTGTTCACACAATAGGCACCATTAGAAGTTTGGTCAAAAGCTGATAAGCATTAAAGTTTTTCAAATTTCTCATGGTTGACCAACATACACAAATTAAAATTTTGGTAGAAAGTATCAATGGTGAAGGATAATTATGCATGTGGCCAAGATATGCAAGGTTGTAAAATATAATAGATGGTTCTAATACAAAATAAAAACCTTAATCCAAGTGGCCAAGGTGTGCAAGGTTGTGTATGTACAAAAATATATAAAATAGCTGGTTCTAATAAAAAATAACAAACTTGATGCAGGAGACCAAGTTACAGATATAGCCAAATTCACAGACCCTACTGTAAAAATATTAAATAATATTGTTTTGTACAATTAAAATAACTTTTGAACCATATTTCTGAGCATTTAACAGGTCACCTCCACCATTCCAGACATTAGTAAATGTAGTTTTTCTTAAATTACTTTTAGTTTTGATGGAGAAAGAAAGCCATCGAAAATATGTATGACTAAAAAAGTAAATTAGTAGGAAGGTAAGGAGAAATGAAAACAAATAAACAAACAAACAAACCTCATAAAGGCTGATGTACATGATATACCTACATTATTGGCTCTTCCAGTGGCAATAGAAGTATCTTTATTATTGATTCTCTAGTGAACATTCAGGCAGCAGTTGCTATGAATGATAAGAAATTGGTATTCAATGTGGTATTAAATTGCTAGCTTAATTTCACTTCTGTGGGTAATTTGTGGTTATACTGTATAAATATGTTTATGAGTGGGAATTTGGTGGATAAGTGTGTGTGAACTAGTATATCCATGTAGAAAGTGATAAATCATATGAAAAGAAAATGAAACTTAAATGCATATTGAATTACTGACAATAGTGCAGAATTATGACCCGTAACTATGCCTTTCTTGCACCAAATATATGTTTGCTTCTAATGGACTATATTAGATTGCACTGGAACATTCAGTGAGTTTGTGAAGCATCACAGAGACCTACAAACATAGAACATCATATACTATATATGCTTATGTACCAATATGCAGTGCCAAAGAACACCTTATTGTTATCACTCCATTTCTTAACAGGCATTCAATGGATGCAACAATGTCATAAAATTATGCATTTTTATTTTATTGCACATTTTCAAAAAACAGGAACTGTAAAATCTGTTAGCTTAACTGATAAATATTATTTTATACAAAAAATAATCTAAGGATAAAGCAATTAGTTACCATTAATATAGCCTAGTCTTTGTTAGAAGCCATAGGTTGGCACAATATTTATTTGCTCATAAATAAGGTTTAATTCCAGTGGCCCCTTTATATCACAGTAAAGCAACTTTTTATTTCAACAATTATTCTACTTGCACCTTTCGCGTGAAATAAACAGCACGTTGTTTGTTCCCCTTGCGTGAAAAAGTGTGTTCAATACCAAAGTTGACCAGTGCAACCAAATCTTTATGGGCGAGTTACTATAATCACAATGTTTAGATTCTGTGAAAACGTTAAACCTATTTAAAAAACTACTAATATAAAAAACTACAGAAGGTGATTTTTTTAAACTCTCATTTTTTAACATAAAAACTACCTAATTGAAAATATAAAATAGTACAAAAGGAGTAGAAGAATGAAGTTAATCTTTTCTTTTAATACTCCCATTTTTAAGATAAGTCCCGAATGTAAATAAGGGTCTGTAATCTAATTCTATTACTTATAAATGAAAGACAATGTTAGAGATTGTATAATTACATACAATCGATGTCACTTACTTATCGCTTTCCTGCTCTTTTAGCAGGAAATGAGCAAAAAATAGCCTAACCTTAATTCTAATACTTATAAATTAAAGACAAAGTTAGAGATTGTATAACTACATACCTTTGATGTCGCTCACTTGTTCACTTTCTTGCTCTTTTTCTATATCAATCCACTTCACTTTACAAATATAAACACGGTGTTAATAATCTTCGCAACATTTCCTGAATTTCCTAATGGTAATAATAATAGGCACGCAGTGTTTCACAGTTTATTTCCCCTCCGTCAGCGCTGCCAACTGACTTACTGAAGAAATAATGCTTTTTGACATGAAAATCCTGTGCGCATGTATTTTTACCACACGCTAATCACGATAGATTCAGAGCAAAGAAACGGGGGAAACCCCTTTCCAACTATCGGATTCCGAGTAAAGGATTATTCATTGTAAGCGTGCAGCAGTACCAACAGTATCCTAAAAATGTATAAACTTTATTAAGATACGCAAAAATTAATGAAAACTTCTCTCTTTCTTATCTTCATTACTTTAAATAGTATCGAAATGAAAGTTTTATAGATGTGAGCCACGATATTAACAGAGAAGTTAAATGTCTGGGAAATAAAACGAATGAAAAGATTTTAGTATAATTAAACTACATATCCATATAGCAGAAAATAATTCCTGTTCGCAATTGAAATTTAAGGCAGATTTGTGTCAGTGGCGGATTTTGAATAATTAATTATGCTTATTTGGTTTCCATCTTTTCAGGTAGATAGAAAACCAGTTAATAAGATTAAGAAAGTTTTCTTAAAACTCTAAATACAACCCTAATGGAATGGTTCAACGAAAGTGCGCTGCAATACTTTTATGATTTCACCATACTGAGTTAACACTACCGACACTAAACAAATGATTTTTTCCCCTTTAAATCTAGTTTAATGTATCTGTAATAATCTATATTAAAGCAGTTGATAGGGGGAGAAAAATAAAAAAAAACTTGCTGATTACTAATTAGTAACATGTTCTTTCATTGTTGCTGCGAATTTTATTGGTTGTATCACTGAGGTCTGCGCTCATTTGTCATAAAATAGGGGAATGATTTGCCATACATTTACTGCAGAGTACATATTTTGTCGATAGCTGTCACCAACTGTGGGAACCCTATAAAACGCATATTACATGTTTATTATTAAGGGCATTTACAACTTCTCCTAAACGAGAAAATATGTTGCATGAAATTCAGTGTGCTTTAGAACAACCAGTTTTAAATATTCGAAGCTGTTAATATCCACTATAGAGTACCTGCCGTACAGTTCAAGTATATTCCTGAGCTACTAGTCCTTTATGATGGCATGTGAACATAAACACAAGAATGGTGCGGATTTACTAACTTTTGCAAGGGGCATCTTGTGAGAAATGAGTTACAATTTCATTGCAGATGAAGATGAAGAAGAAGAAGAAGAAGAAGAAGAAGAAGAACGCTACATTTTTCATAACTCCTTGCACTAGTTTCTGAAGCTCTGGGATCTTTAAGAAACATTTATCGCCTTTGCGATGAACAGTGCGGGAAATGAAACACGAAATAAACTTTTAAAAAACAGAAGTGGACGCAGTAGAAGTTTTAAGTGTGCTCTTAACTAAATCAACAATGAGCAAATGAAGCCAACATTATCGTATGGTGTTCTGCAATCAGACGTGACTCATATTACTGTATGCTAGCGTTGCTATAACAAAATGGAGCCAAGATTATCGTTTGAACAGCGGAAAACAATTTTGAAATGGTATTGGAAAACTGAGTATGTTGAACTACTGATTGAGCAACGTTTGCGAAAGTGTCCTCAGCGATTGCAGTACATGCCGTTTCAACTTCTTCCCGAAATGTTGCCAGTGTAACTGGTTTTCTGCGATATACAACATCAAGAGTACCCCATAGGTAGAGGTCCAACGCAGTTAGACCCGGAGAACGCGGTGGAAACTCACGTGCACTTTGCTTTGTAGAGTTCTGCGGTGAGTGCTCAAAACCATAGACGAGGACGCGGAGCTTGTTGCTGTGCGAGTGCTGAAAACGTTCCAAAACCAACAAAAAGGCAGAAGTGCATCAGATAGATTATTTGCATTGGCAGAAAAAATAAGAAATTTTGAGACAAGGACGAAAGCACACTTTAGAAAAGTAAGGTGGATAAAACAGCAGTTGCAGACTTACAATCACGACATCCTAAAAGAAACCAAACTGTTGATCGCTACCAACAATCCCAGAAAATTAGCAATATAGAAAAGAAGCTTCATGTTATGAAGTTTGACATCCTCTGAATGAACTTTCTGTTTCACTGTAAATAGGAACCACTAGAAGTCACACCGTCACCTGCTAACTTAGTCAGTCCTCAGCTGAAGATGAGAACGAAACCTCTTGAAACGTGCTCCGATAAATTAACCAGTTTGTGAAGTATAGTGTCACCTAATACTGACTTCTTTATGAGTATAGTCAATCAACTTCATTCTTTCTCACTTCTATTAAGTTCATAATTTCATTCCTGCAGTTTAAACACTTCATATTCTCTTTTTGTATTCTGAAATACAATGACTGACATAAAACAAAAGACCAAATGCTTAGTCTTATGATACAGTGAAATTATTACCAAATTTTAAACTTTATGTCTCTATTTTCACAGCACTGCTGAAATTGCTTTTAAAGGAGATTCAGCTGTTGAGTTTCCATATTTAAAAAATGTAAAATTGGTACTTTGTTTACTATGGCTTCATACTTTTCAGTGATTCTTTTGTTTTAGGAAACTCATCAATAATTGTGTTGCAAAATGCAAGAATAAAGACAGTAAAGTAAGAAGCAATTACTGGCCATGATAAAAAAAAAAAAATAAGGGTGCTTATTAATTGAAATCCCAGAAAAATATGGGACAAAAATAATTAATTTGGATTTTATTACTGATTTTTAATCCAACTTCAATCATGTTTTTAATAAATGAAAGAAATCGATTCAACATTTAATCAACAGGAAATGTAATTAGTTACTTTTGAGAAAGGAGAAAAAGTGGCAAACAAAAATGATTTAATAACATTCATTTTGAAATAAGTGGCCAAAGTATTTCAATATTTTACCCAGCATTTGCCTAACAACTGGGATAAAAACTACACAATCTAACTGAATAACGGAGATGAACTGTTCCATCCCCAGTATCATGCAATAATAATAATAATAATAATAATAATAATAATAATAATAATAATAATAATAATAATAATAATAATAATAAAAGCTTGAACAGAACAAGATAACATACGAAAATAGTTGTGTAAATAATATAAATATAAACAGTTAACAATATTGAGCATATATTATTAACACAGTTATTACATGAAAGAATAAAATTGACAGCAATGATGAAAACTAACTAAACCCAAAAGAAATTATTACAATTTCTTTTATAAATGACTATGGTTGCCACCTTATGATCAGATTCTAAATGGCTGCAAAATTTCAAGGAAATTTACTACGAGTTACACATGTTTAAAAATCTGCAGCCATCTCCTTGATGCTATTTCTCAGTACATAGAATACTTCTCAATGGTTTTTCAACCTGTAGCTGATGAGTTCAAAAGTACCTGCAGAATATTTTGAGAGAGTGTTAACATATTTTTAAGCAGATCATGATTAAAATGTATCAGGTTTGTAAAATCAATTAAAAACCTAATTTTTAAAATCAATATAACAAAGAAAATATACGTTAATGAGTTATGTTGACCTTAAATGCTCTGTTTTGAAATATCAGTGTTCTGGCTATTAAGTGGACATTTTTTAATTTTAAAAACCTTGAAGGGGGAGGGCAACTGCCCCTCCTTGCAGACGCCATTGGGTGAGTTGTAATTTTGTTGAATGTTGTGCAGAACTTCTCTGTTACTGCACTTTGTGATTACTGCATTTGGCTCAAGTAAACTTTCAGTGCTTCATGGTGGCTTCTAAGAGTTAGTAACCTAATCCATTTGTATTTGAATTCCTAAGGATATTGTATACTGTAGAAAACCAGCTAACTAGCTGCACTTCGGTAAGAAATTGAAACGGCATGTGCTGCACTCGCTGAAGAAACTTTCATAAAAGTTGCTCAATCAGTAGTTCAACGTACTCAGAAGTGTATCGAAGCCGATGGGGACATTTTGAGCATCTGTTGTAACTGTAAAAGTCTAAGATGATCAGTGCTCGTTATTTTCTGTTTGTGTGAATTCAATTTTATTATGTTAACAGTTTTTTCTTTGCTTGAAGTGTGTATACACTTTTGGCACACACACACACGCATATATAAGAAAATAAAGTAACACTATGAACAATGCAACATATTATCAGTAATTATAATAGTAGCCACGATCTCAAGTGTTACTTTTTCTGAGTGATTTTACTACTATAATTACTGTTAATTTATATATAAAATAATTGATAATATAAAAAATACTACAGAGGCGGTAGAAGAATGAAGTGAATATTTTCTTTTAAAACTCCTATTTTTAAAACAAGTCCTGCGTACAAGTAAGAGTCTATAATCGCTTCACTATTGCAGAAATTTACCTAACCTTAACTAATATTACTTATTAATGAAAGGAAAAGTTAGATATTGTATAATTACACACTTGTTGTTCGCTTTCCTGCTCTTTTTATCGCCCAACTTCACTTTACAAATGCAAACACGGTGTTTATCCTCCTTGCAACAATTTCCTAGCTTCGTGAGTAATGATATTGGTAGTAGTAAAGAGGAAGAACGAGAAAAAGAAACAGAGGGTCAACTAGTTTGTTCTACTTGCCATCTGACCAGTAGCGTACATGAACATGAGCCATATAGGAGCACAGAGAATGAGATATCATGAGAGATTGCGAGGAAAGAAACCGGGGAAACCTCTTTCCCACTATCCAAATCCAAAGTACAGTGTTGTTCACTGTCAGTGTGCAGCAGTACCAATATTATCCTAAAAAGAATAACATTAATGAATATATGGAAAAATTAACAAAAACATGAAAAATTAATATTTCAATACGGTAATATAACTGTAACTAAATAAGTGTCCGATCAGAATATTGGATCATACTTTCGTACACGGAAAAAAGTTAGGTAAATATACGATCCTGATCTTACAACCGGTAACTATGGTCCATATGATCAATGATTAGTGCTTTAATGGAAAGTCGGTCTTCTCTCTCTCCCCCCTCTCTCTCTTTCTCTTTATCTCTCTCTCTCTCTCTCTCTCTCTCTCATCTACTACTTTAAATATTATTGAATGATTTTTTTTATAAATGTGAGCATGAGCCATGACATTAACAGAGAAGTTAAATTTCTGGGAAATAAAACAAAGGAAAAGACTTAAGAATAGTTAAACTATACAACCATACGAGGTCTCTTCAAAAAGTATCGCGAATTTTGAATTTCCGCGGACTACGTATATTCGATTTTCGATTGTTTTGCGGCGTTATGTTGGTGGTACTCATGTCGCTCTCTTATGTTGACAAGCTCGGCCATTTTGAATGTTCAGTTAATTGTTGACAGTTATTTTGCTTGGACGTGTTTTGACTCGTCTTCCGATTTTTGCCTATTCCAAAAAATGGAACAAAGAATCTGTATCAAATTTTGTGTGAAAAACAAAATTAAGTGCGCGGATGCATCCCGAATGTTGACTGTGGCATATGGTGAAGCTACCTTGGACCTTATCGGTGGTACAAAATGTTCTCAGAGGGTCGAGAAGATGTGAACCACGAAGAGCGTCCTGGACGCCCAAGCTCGTCAACAACAGACGAAAACATTGAAAAAGTGAAGAAAATAACATTGGCCAGTCGTCGAATCACCGTTAGAGAAGCTGCTGAGGACCTAAACATGTCGATTGGCTCGTGCCATTCGATTTTTACAAATGATTTGGGCATGAGACGGCTCGCCGCAAAATTCGTACTAGTTGCTCAGTTTCGACCAAAAACACCATCGCATTAACGTTGCTAAGGAGCTGTTGAACTCTGTCCGCGACGACCCAAATTTGCTCCAGAGGGTCATAACTGGTGACGAATCATGGGTTTATGGTTATGACGCGGAAATTAAAGCTCAAACATCCCAATGGATGCTATCACATGAGCCAAGACCGAAAAAAGCGCGCCAAGTTCGTTCGAATGTGAAGGTTTTGCTTACAGTTTTCTTCGATTGCAGGGGCGTGGTGCATCATGAGTTCTTGCCACAGGGTAGAACGGTCAATAAGGAATATTACCTGCAAGTTATGCGCAATTCGCGCGAAGCAATCCGCCAGAAACGCCCGGATTTTGAAAGAACAAAAATTGACTTTTGCACCATGATAACGCCCCTGCTCACATGCCGTTGCTTGTGCGCGAATTTTTGGGCAAAAACAACACCTTATGATGCCGCAGCCACCATACTCCCCAGACCTGCCCCCCTGTGACCTTTTTTGTTCCCAAAACTGAAGAGGCCCATGAAAGGACGACTCTACGCCACGATCGAGGAGATAAAGGCGGCATCGAATGGGGAGCTGAACAAGATCACAAAAAACCATTTTTAAAGTGCTTCGAGGATTGGAAAAAACGTTGGCACAAGTGTATAATATCTGGTGGGGATTACTTTGAAGGGAACAAAATAGACATTTATGAATAAATAAATACTTTTTGAAAAAAAAAAAACAGAAAATTCGCGATACTTTTTGAACAGACCTCGTATAGCAGAAAAATAATTCCTCAGTCTGTATGCTTCTTCTTTCTCTTCTTCTTCATTCGTTGCAATTGAAATTAAAGGCAGAAATGTGTCAATAGCGGATTTTGAATAGTTAATTATGCTGATTTGGTTCATGCTGATTTGGTTCCAATCTTTTGTATAACATTTTCAAGTACATAAGAACCTCGTTCATAAAAATAACGTTTTTCTTAAAACCCTAAACATATTCCTAGTGAAATGGTTCAACCAAAGCGGGTTACAATATGTCTCTGATTTCACTATAAACAGCTGACATTACCGACACTAAACTCTAATGATGTTTATCCCGTTAGTGCTTTATTAGCTGGAATATATGAAAATAAGTCATCGGCTAAACATAGTCACCTTGTCTGTTCAAGCAAGTGTCCCTACAAGCGTCACAAGGTTATGGATACATTGAGCGAAGAACTTAGGTGGTTGACTGTGGAACCAATTTTCAAAGAAACGGACTCCCCTCGCTTGGTGCTCCATGCATCTACACATTCACCCCGCCTTCTGCTCCTCAGAAAGATGATTTGGGTATTTGGGACCCATAGCACACAAATCTTGTGGTATCCCAACCATCGATGGAGAATGGCGTGAACAGATCCCTTGTTCAATGACAATCTCTTAGGTGGTGATTCGGCAATTCTCCATTACAAGGTTATCTACGGTTGCAATGGATTTCTCGGTGATGATTAAGTGAGCTTGACTAGTTTAAATACGTTTTAAGTGTGCACACATCCGCCACAAAATTAACCACACCTTCTCAACACTGTGCTGCGTGACATACATTCCTATACAGCTTGTTCATAAGATGATAAATTTCGACTCCACTCACACCTACCTTCAAAAATTGAATTATTGCTTGCTGGGCCCGTTTGGATGAATCTCTATTGTGAAATGTATAACGTGCTTCTGCGCATATAAACAACCAAAACAACACACTGTGCCGTCAGACCATACCCGCCTGCTTTCTTACATACATCTACTATTCAGAACAAATACAAAAGCTCTACGTAGTTAAACTAGACATAGGTCTTAGTTTCATTGGGCAACCCGTATATGAGGCAGCTTAGCTGGTTGCTTGAAGGAGCTAACTCCGGCGGATTTCTTATATTAATTTAATCCTGCCCAGAAGCCCACAGTTGTTCAAATGTTGTTCCATTTTATTACATTCAGTTTGCGCCATTGGCTGTCAATAGAGTTAATTTATTAAGAGGTGCAGCCAACATTTTCGGCAAATCTAAAATAGGCCTATTGTTATCATTGAAGAAATAATGTATTGAGAGAAATTACACTTACTTCAAAATACCATAAATACTGGGTACCCTTTGCTTTAATTCATTATAAGGTTTATTTTTTATTTCTGTATATCCTATGCTACATTTACATACATTATCACTTGTATGGGGGCAGGACTGGCAGTACCAGCCAGTTTTTTCGAATTTAAATCAGAAATATGGTTTTGGAGTCTTGAAAGTTACCTATTTCAACATTTGGAGGTAAAGGGTCACAAGCACTAGGATTTTAAAAAAGATACTATAAAGATAATGGGATTGAGTAAGTCTTTCAATGAACGCGTATAGTAATTTTTTCCTCAAATTTTGTGGTTCTCTGAATTTCATTATGAACATTTAGGAGATATAAAAATGTAAATATAGTTTAAATAAAATTTCTACAGAATAGTAATGTTCATTGGATAGAACTTCAGTGCAACTTCAATTCAATTCATTATTGTAAAATATAACTTGCGACTGGTTCTAAAGATATCCATAGCTTATCACTAACCCATAGGATTTTAAGAGGTTCCTGATTATGATCAACATTGTGTTGAAAGTTGAATTTAGATAAAGTATGAGATTACCAGAGCTCCAATATCACCCTATGCAACTGTCCTAAACATTAGATTTATAGATAGTCTTTTAAAACTTTCCTGTATTTTATTTGCCATATTGATAAATGTTGTTTTACTAATGATAACCCTTTCTGATCACCATGATGAATTCAGGGGACGAGCCGGAGGGAACCCCCCCCCCCGGAAATTAAAACATCTTCTCCAAAACTTAAAAATATATTAGTAAATGTATATAATGTTTATAATTAAAAGTGAAAATAATTAATGGAATTTAAATTATCACCCGTTTCAATAACTGCTAAAGTGTAATGTGTATAAAATTTCATTTTAAACACAACAATAGACATGTGTAGGCTAGTGTAATGTAATAAGTTTCTATTGTTGTAACTCATGGCTATTTTAATGGTTAGTCAGTCAGCAGTTTCCTGTGGAAGAGTGTTGTGCTTGTACGATCTTATCGAAATATAAATATCTAATCAACCAACATTATTTTCTTCCTTTTTTAATAAAAGATAACATGTATTGCAAAAGACTGATCTAATCAAAGTAATGATACTGATGGCAAATTTCTTAATGATTCTTCGGCTAGTCTTCCTCAGTCTTCTTTTGGGTCCATCCTTAAGTCGTCATCCCGAACAAAAGCTCTATTCCCACCCCCTAAAAAGCTAAGTGTTAATTTCTGTACCTTTCACTAAATTTAGAACTGTTCCCGGAAGCACGGAACAACTAGAAAACCGCGCAAAAGCCGTTGCTCTTGAAAATTGTAGATTACATCGATTACAAACGCTCCAGTTCTCGCTCAGATAACTCAACAAATTGAAACTGAGAAAGCTTTGAATCGGCAAGCTGTGCCTTTTTTAATTCAAGTGTGTATTTTTTTAGTAAGAAAGGCAGCCCGCACAGAACGAAATATGAATTCGTAATGTAGTGATTAAAGGGGACATTAAATATCAGAATGAAAGGTCCGCATGTCCACGTGTTAATAAATATACTGCTTCAGACAATTATTCAGAAATACATCACCAATAAGGACATCTCCTTACCAATGAAACGTTAAAACAAGGAAACCACTCCACATGGATAAGAAGAGCTTTGCAGTATGTCGCAGTTTTGTTTGATCTTCGTTATTTCTGTTAGTTAGTTTGTTTGATTCATTGGCGATAATTGGTTTTATCGTGTGTTCTGAATATGTGGAGGCATTGGGAGGGTAATATGTTTCATAGCAACGACAACAGTATGGAGTGATTGCTATAAGTTCCACTAGTAGGACCATAAGTGACTGGTGAGAAAGTATTCGAAACGAGTCACTTTTAGGAACTACACAAACGATATTCAATCTGCGAATTCGCGGAGACTTCTTAGAGGGTACTCAAGATTTAAAATAAACATAATGTTTCGTGGATGATCAGAGATAAGGGAAAATTTTCTACTAGAGATATTTTTTCCTTCTAATTCCAATAATTCTTGCTTACTCTCTAACAATGAAATCTAGCAGCTATGCTTGTTATGCTAATTGTGCTCCTGAATAACATGTTAACAGTTTGTTTCAAATGCCCACAGCAATAATACTATTTGCAAATGTTCGTTGTTCACTGATAAATAATTTCAGTAGTATGTGGTGGTTGTGTGCAAGCTCGATTTCTTTACTTAAGTTCCGATATTACTCTTTATACTTGCTAAACGTTTTCACTTTTCTTGCAAAATGGACAGATTTATTATAAGAGCGAAACTGAAATAAATTTTAAAAAAAAAAAGTGTAATACTGTGGAACCACCAACAATGAAAAGTGCTACAGTATGCATTCTCCATGAAATTCAGTGAAAATAGTGTTGAATCATCAACCACCAAGTCAACCCCCCCCCCTAAAAAGAAATATAATACATTACAATGAATCTTACATCAAATATAAATTTGTGTCAAATATGTGTGATGCTCGTTTTCCTCTGCATTAGTTACTATCAAACTCTATCGAATAGCGCTTGAAACCATCCTTCACAGACACCAATCATTGTAGTATAAAGACAAATCAGTTGACTTTTTCATACGCAAAGTGAAAAAATTAGGTAAAAGTTTAAACGTAAATCACAATTTTACACGGTCAATAAAAATGGCACAGGAGACATCATGCAAATTAGCATTGGTAGTTGCAAAAAATAAATCACCTATCGCAGTTGAATCTCTTGTGGCATTATGGGAGGTAAAATGTTATGTCAAAAAGCCGCTAAAGTAATTATTAAATCTATAAGATTATACATAATTTAGCATGGTGCTGCTCTATTGTCAGGTACTAAAAGCAGTCTTGTTGCTAATGTCAAGACCACTCCTAGATCTTGTAATGCTTGCGAAATTAACCCCAGAATAATTCGGCAACATTGAATTATATATATAAAAATTCAGGATTTACATGAATCGCGGAAATTTGGTATAAAAATAGCCAATTTAACAAAGTCGCATGCACTGAGCTCTCGTCTTTTTAAAAGAGATGTCTGAGGAGATGGGACATGTTCTACCATTATTGCATAATCAGGTGCCTGGTTATCATGAGGGCACAAGTGTTAAACTCACCTTTTATAACTGGAAAGTGAAGTAAAATGTCCCTTTACAAAATTGAAATTCCAATGTGCTAACATATTTAGAAAATGAATGGTGGATTTGTCAAATGGCTAATTTGGTGGATTCTTTACACAATGAGTGTAACTAGGAATAACGTAGACAAAAGAATATATAAAAATGAGAAATGCCACAGCATGCTAGAACATTTTAAGCAGTTGTTTTCCACCTTTAATAATTACAAAGGGAAAATGATAGAAACCTGAGCTGCAGAAAAATATTCCAAATGGGTATAATATCTTTCTAAAATTTCTTAAACATTTTCTCATATATCTTGTTCCTGGAAGGATTCTGTTGATTTTAATTGCCATGGTTCACTTGCAGCTCTTCCAAAGTTGAAGTATATTATTGCAACCATAAAAAAGAAGAGGTCTTTGTTACTGCATTAAACTTTTTATATCCCTTAATCACACTGTAAACTACTAGCAGGAGACTACATTTGAAGGCACTGATATTCTGAGTTTCCATCACCAAAATAGCTTGGAAATATACTGCTTCTGTTTGTTTGATATTTTCAATGGATTTTTGTGACTGGAGTTTATTCATTTAGACTCTCTAGACAATTAAAGATCTTTGTTTCATTCCATATAAAATCTAAGCAAATGATTTTTCTCAAGTCCAACAAAATAACCCAATTTCTGATCTTGCTTCAGCTCCTGTTGGATCAATTCAGAATCCCTCATCAACACTAGAACTGAGGATGTTTCTTCCCAAATAAGTTCTTACAAGCCCAAAGAGGCATACTAAATTCAAAAATTGCCATTCAGCCTCTCTTGAAAACATTGCTTCTGTTGGGCCAAAATTTGAAGGAAGACAAACACAGAAGCTGATCTACAAGAATCAATAAATTATTTTTCAGTTGAAAATTGCAACTAGAAAAATATTTGGATGAATCTCTTTTAACATTTTCCAATGATGATGAATCAAATAACAATGGAGCTGAGTAGCAAATTTAAAAATATGCATTTTATAATTTAAATTATCATGCAGAAGAATTTTTTAAAAGAAAACTGGATCTTTTGCTAAAGTTGCAAAATATGGTTCCATGAAATGTGTATTGGTTCAAAACGGAAAACACAATTTTATTATACCCATTGTTTTTAATGTAACATTCAGATAAAACAATATTTTATCTATTGCTTTTATATAAATATTATTAACTATGTTTTCATAAAAAGATACATTTAATTTTTAATTTTTGTTATTGGTTTTGTTTTTGTTCCATACTTATTTGTACTAATTTTAAGTGCTATCCAAATAATATCCAAAGAATTCAAATTGTCCAATATATTTATATTGTGAAATATGTAGGAAACTTTGATAATACTTATTGTGATCTATCTTGTAAGAAACAAGAAATTTATAAAAATGTAACTCTAAGATTCTTTATAAAAACTTGATCTAATGCAGTTAATGTTTTTATTTATTTTTTCAAAAGACTGAAAATATTCAAATTATCTTGCTCTGGTTCATCCCACTTAAGAATCAAAGAACTTAAGGAATGATTTAAACTTTATGAGGAAAAAGAGGAATGGAGGTATTTTAACCTTTTATCATTAGAAAATAAGGAGAAGGGAAGAAACATTTATTTAAGCAGAATCATAGTAAAGTGAAACTTTAGGGAAAATCTGCCATAAAAATTAATCTGCCTCAAAGTTAGAGACACATTTAGTAAAACCAGAATGAAAAGTAACTGTATACAATGATCTTGGAAATTGTTTCATTTTTCTAATTAAGTCACTGACAGGTTCTTTTTCTCATAATAATTTATAGACTCTTCCCTGAGGCCATTTGTAAACATGCAAACCATTTAGAAGAGGTATATCCAGATAATATAGAGTAATCCAACTAACCGATGACTGTGTGGTAGTGGAGACTGCATTGGCTCATGTCTTTGCTTACTTCTATTCAAGCTACACTAAATTTGGGCTTGGTGGTACAACACAAGATGCAGTGGTAGAAACGCTAGAGTAAGAGCCTAATAAATTCTGATGCACTGAAAATGTTAGGTACTTACTCTTGTCATGCAAAGAGTTCTGGAACTTCTGCCTCATTTGCCACACATTTTTGGCATTTTCAATTCTCTTTAAGAAATTCAATTGATCTCTTGACATGATCACCTGGGAACTTCTCTTCAAATAATCTCCTGACAGCATGAAATGACTTGGTACATTCATATAAAGTCTAAATACTCATTGTGAAATAAAATAATTAATTAGACTTCATATTTCCCTTTAGTATTGTTAGCAGACTTTAATCTAAGGTTAGATGTGTGTTGCTTCTTTTACTGTTCAAATGACATTGAGTGGCATGAGACACAAGGCCAACTAGGAGTTCAATAAACCCCATCCCAAATTGTGTACCCTGGCTGATTTCAACTGATAGCATATCACCTGATGCAGTCCCCTGCACTGAGTCAATCATGAAATAATTGGATAACCCAATAGTTTTTAATTCATTCACAAAGTGTGGAAATTTCATATTTCCCTATATTTGAAAGACTTCAAATATAGGAATGCTAATAAAGTTGACACTTTATGGAAATCTATTTGTGAGAAATGTAATATCAAAAAATGCATAAAGTATTGCATGCTTCATGGCAAATACTGATGTTTTATAGGGTGTCAGCCTTGGAATTCTCATCTACCAGTTTCTGTCAGGAGAGTCCAACAAAAAAATTTATGTAGATGATCACAAAGTTAATTATGATTAATTTTCTGAATGATAGTTTTTGTGAAATTGTATAACTTCTACAAATATAATGGTGGTGGTGGAGGTGGTGGTGGTGGTGGTGGTGGTGGTGGTGGTGGTGGTGGTGGTGGTGGTGGTGGTGGTGGTGGTGGTGGTGATGATGATGATGATGATGATGATGATGATGATGATGATGATGATGGGTCCAAAATGATATGGTCTCCAATATATGTAAATTCCTCCTTGCAAGAGGGCATTACAAAAATTAAATGATATCATTAATAAAACTTATTTTTCATTTGTGTATTTCTTCTAAATCAATGGTATGCATAAAAGAGATACACACAGGTTTTACACATTAGTTTAACCTTATCACTGCATTACAAATCTCTTCTTATTCAAGCTTAGAAACTATATATAAATTTATTGTACTTATGGTTGTAATAGGCTTATGAATCACTTTAAAAGTTGAAAATACCACAAAGAACTAAAAGGGACACAAAATAAATGTTTTCTAAACTGGTTAAAATAATGTTAATAGATACATGGGCGGATCTCTTGTCATTCTCCAAGCCTTTTGTCTAAAAGAATACTGTAAAACAAGAATAGTAATATTGAAAATGATTTTTGCAAAATATACTGAAGAATTGCAAACATGATGATACTGTATTTTGTCAATAATTGACAATAATGTTTTATTAGAGGAAGAAATATTTGGCAACATTTGTAAGGAATGTCTAATATACAGAGCTAGAAGAATGACACTTCTTACAAAAATTCCCTTGATATATGTAATTCAATAGAAATTGTACAGAAAAAGATAATGAGCAATATTAAAAGAAATTAGCTGATTGAAACAGCAAGATCTATAAAAATAAAATTAATATTTAATAGTCAAAATTAATAACTTTTTATATTAACATTAAAATATGTACATAATGCTACTTGTGGCAGAAACACATGTTTCTTCCCAGGATCATGCCTCATATGCATGAGCACATTAATTCTTAATTATAATGTGTAGAATTCATGTAACAAAAGTGACATTTTTTGCTGGGCAAATTGTGCACAATATTGTTATTATTACTCCTTTTTAACTTTACATACAATGTATTGAAAAAAGGTTTTGTTTAGAATATATTATTTATTGTATACAAAAGGGTTTCATATGTCTAATTTTTAAGTATCATATCACTAATTTCATGTCTTTTTTCCTGATTCTGTTGAAGAATACAAACCAAGTCTTATGCCTAATTCTTTTGGTTGTCTGGTAGATGGTCTTGGAGGGAATGGATCAAATTTGGAAGAACTACTTCTAGTTGGACTACCAAAAGTTGATGATTTAATTGGAGGAAAAGACATGTGAATATCTTTGCCCCTCTTTGGTGATGCTCCAGGAGAAGAGTGAGCAAAACTACTTTCAGAATCTTGTTTATCACTTCCATAGGCAGCTGATGATACATCTTTAGAACAAGAGGCAAAATGATCTAGATAACATGATTTAGAGAAGTCCCTGTCTTTAGAAGAATTTTCCGTTTCATAAATAGGAGAAAAAGATCTTCCGAGATAAGATTTTGAATTGTCATCATGTACTGTCCCAGTGGAATGTCTTGATTTAGAAAGATACCCATCAATAGAACTTGATGAATAAGATCGGTTCAGAATTTCTGTGCAGGATAAATCTGAAATTATAGTAGAATGAGGTCTTGCCTTATGAACAACTTCTGTTTGATCAAAATGATACCTTCTTCTTGGAGATGAATAAATATCATCAGAAAGATGCTTCTCATTTTGTGTAGTGGTTGTGAGCTTAAAGGCATCTTTGCTTAATCTAGAAGAAGAATAATCTCTATATAATCTAGAGTCATGTTCAAATGAATTCTTGCCAAATTCTCTATTGTAAGGACGTATTTTAGTTGATGATGAAGTGAAATAATCACAGTCAGAAAGTCTATCATAAGATTTGGGAAAGTCTACAGAATATTTGTAAGTAGTGTGGGATGAACGAGAGAGAAAATTATCATCTTTGGAATAATCAGATTGGTTTTGTTTTTCATGTAGCCATGATGAACTTAATGACTCATATTTAGGAATATCTTTATCCACAAGAGAAGGGGAGGAACGGTAAGATTTATACTCTTCGCTTACTTCCTTATCCCTATTTGAAACTTTCAAATCAGAAGGAATATCATTTGCATTTGATTTTTGCCTTGAAAGATATGAGGAATATTTTTCTTCCAAAAAATCAGAACTATTGTCATCTTCAGCAATAAATCTGTTTACTCCAGACAAAGACTTTGAAGTCCTATAAGTGGTAGTATCTAGAATCTCATCATCATTTAAAGTGAAATTTGATTTTTCAAACAAATCCTTGTCCTCTGAAATGATGGGCATTTCTTCCTTACATACATAGCTGTTTGATTCTTTTTCTCCAGTCTTATCTTCATAATGAGATGATACTGATTCTGGTTCAGAAGAAAGAAAAGTAAATATTTTATTTGATCCAATAGTAACTGATTTAGTATCTGAAAGAGTATATGGTTTACTACTGCTATTGTCTTCAGCTGCTTCTGTAATGCAGCTTGAATAATTATATATTTTGGTGGAATCTGGAGCTGTAGAAGAGGTACATGTCCCTGTCTCATCCACTACCCCATTTATTAAGTTTCTTGTTTTGTCAATTATAGTATAATCAACTACAGGGAATGCAATTGGGCTATTATCAAGAACAGGTTTAATTGCATTACTTGTTTGAGATTCTAAGACTTGATCTGCAATGACATCCACGCGTTCATTACTTAAAGATGTAGAAATTGATGGAACATTAGACTCAAGCTCTGAAGGCAGGGTTCCACCATTTGATTCCTCTTCTGAGAGTCTGCTAGGTCTCCTTGCTTGGCACTGTAGTATTCTTTGAAGTATCTCTGAATTTTCCTGTATAATTTGAAGTGCACGCTCACTGTTTCTGCGTCCAAATCTCAGCTGCTGGTCCATTTCTACCAATTTCTCTACATCTTTATCATGAAAAACTTCTATTTTCTCATCACAAGTTTTTTGATCTTGAGCAATATCCCTTATTCCCCGTTCATGTTCATGAAGTCTTTGATTTAGTTCCAACAACTTTAACACTTCTACTTGGTCATTAAGAACAGCTGCATCTAGGTCTACTTTTATGTCTATGTCACTAACTTCAGTCTTTAGTTTCTGGACAAATTTAGAATCATTTTTACGTATGATCTCACATTCCTGATGTATGTCTCCATTATTTAATGTCTCTGAGATGTTGTGTTGAGAGGAAGGTGACACTGGAAACTGGTATTTAGAACTAGGGAGAGTAGGAGGAGATTGGGGAATAGAAATTTTTTCTGGAGAAGTTGATACACCAATACAAGAATAACTAGATGAAGAAGAAACAGGAATTTGTTGCATTTCCAGAGAGGATGAAAAAGTCTGTAATGTAGGAGAAATGGCAACATGAGAAGAGGTTGTTTCTACAGCAGAAAAGTCAAGAACTTGTTCTTGAGGGGTCAGTAGCTCAAAAGATGAACTAGTTACATTCTGTAATTGAATTGGAGAGGGCAAACAAAAAGCAGTTTCTGATTTCAAATCCTTAGGGGGAGATTGAGAAAAAGAAATGGCATTCCAAGGAGTAAAAATAACAGATGATCGGTCAGTTACTGGACCTGTAGACTGTGAAGAAGTGACTGAAAGATCAGGAGAAGATATATCACCTGTAGAATGCTCTTTCAAGGGAGAAATGCTTAGAATTTCTATTGGAGAGGTAGTACTATCTTTGGCTGGGAGAATGGATTTAATTTTTGACTCTAATGATGAAGCATTGGATGTTTTGCATGGTGAAAGAGGAGTGCTGGCTGAAGAAGTAGAGGCCACATTTTCAGAAGGTAATGTGAGAATTACATGCTCAGTGACTGGAGAAGTAGAGGCCACACTTTTAGAAGGTAACGTGAGAATTACGTGCTCAGTGACTGGAGAAGTAGAGGCCACACTTTCAGAAGGAAATGTGAGAAGTACATGCTCAGTTACAGAGATGGGATTGATGTCAGTTCTAAGAGAAGCAGAAGGCAATGTGCTCTGTGGAGTATTCAAAGCATTTGGGGAAGAGACTGGAGAATAAATTGGCTCAAATAAATGGCTAGAAGAAATTTCACTTTTAGGAGATAAGGTTTCATTGGTACTTAATACATTATTAGGCAGGGAATTAATGGGGAGGCTAAGAGAAGATCTCATGGAAAGGGCTTCATGAGGAAGAGACTGTGCCACTGAAACTGGACTATCACAATAATTTAAAATATCTGTGTTAGGAACAACATTTTGGTCTTTTGGAAATATTTCATTTATAGGTGATGATGGAACACTTTTTAAACACTCAGAAGGCAAAATATTTTCTTCAGCTGCAGGCAAGACACTTTCCAGGCACTGTGTTGATGGCAACTCTGAACTGTCACTTATGTTTTCAGTAATATTTTTTTCAGGTAATGGAATATCTTCTTCAAGAGAAGTTAGGATGGGAGCAGAATCAGGAGACTGTAGCTTAGACACTGCTTGATCACCAGACACAGCAAGATAAGATGAGGTATCACTGTGCTCTTCTGAATCAAAATCGCTAAGTCGATCTGGCTCATCACATAATTCTGTTGAAGTACTGCTACTACTGGTGGTGCTACTACTACTGCTACTGGATTCTGTCTCTGGCTCCACAATGATAGGAATATCATCTGTAAAATATATGAAGCAACATATATATGTAATATATAGACACTTATAGAGAATATTCATTATATCCAGATTTTTAAATAATACTGATCAACAAGAAATTTTCACCAAAAATAATATTTATTCTAAGAAAGGAGTTGATATGCTGATTACAGATTTGTAATCAGCATATTTAAATTTTTTCCTATCACATATAATTTTTAATTTAATCTTAATTTTCTTTTTATTTATGGTGCAACATTTTGTGTGTGCCTGTAACCTTTCCTGTGCATGGTAGAGATTGTGTTTTGCTGCATAATCATATCTGGTCTATGTCTAGTCTAGTCTAGTCTACATTCCAATAGTCAATGTCAGCCAAGGGGTTATGACCTAAGTGTTTAGTACATCTATATATCAGAGATAAAAAGTTCTGTTGTGTATCTTTTAAATAGCTACCTAAGCCATCATTATTCAATATGGTTTAGACCAATAATCTGTTCCAGCTCCAACTTATAGCTGTTCGATCTATCTTCTAACAGGTCATCCTCATTCTCGTTATACTGTGAAAGCATAATTCAGTGCTGCATAAGGTGGTATTCTGTTTTGATGCATCCTACAAACATTATCATACCATGTACAGTACTACATTTAAACAAGTAAGTGGAGCCAATAAGACTGTGTAGTTCTACTCAATAATACAATGACCTTAATTATATGGCAATACCAGTTTCTCCTGTATGTTTAACTTTTATGGAGAGTTTAAACATTCTTAATTCTTGCCAAATATTTTCTAAATAGGTAAGTACATTTTAAATTACTTGCAAAACTGTATCTTCTAGATAAAGTATTCAGTTAAATGAGTTGTTTGTCAATTGCCAATTACAATGTTACTCCTACTAGGAGACATTTTCACCATATTCCTTTTAATTTTTATAATATGTGAAAGAATAAACACTGTGTATTGCAGTAAATAAACAAAAAATTACTTATGACATTTTGTTTTGTTTCAAACTGTCTTGTACTATGCCTAACAACTTTTGCTACATATGTATTTCATTTACACTGAAATCACAAAAAGTGTACAGTCACTTCTCAGTACGAGAAACTATACAAGTTATATTTTAGCTGTGCATTTGATAAAGACAAGTATTTGCATGTTATATGTAAACTCTGCTCAACAGGATTAGGGAAGTGCATGCAAAACAGGAAACAGTTAAAGTCATTTGCCATTCTAATGATTTTGCAGAAACCAATGATTATTACTTTGTTATGTGAATATTAAGAGATTCTCTGCAAAGAACAAGCATAACACTGTATACTCAAATTTTAAATCTGCAGTGAGATCTGCCCCCTAAGACAACCATTTGCCAGTTCCAAATACTATGGAAAATTGTCAAAATATGGATAATGAAACTGATGCTGTTCATGAACCATTAAGAGCTCTGGTGTTTTTTTTTTTTTTGAGTAGTGTTTAATGCCCGTTTTTACTACTGAGGCACCACAAGCAGTGGGCACTGGTGATACATGAGATGAAATGATAAATTGGGAAAGGATTTATTTTTAAGGAAGGAAACGTTTCAGGCCTAGGCTTAGGGTACCTCCCTGGCATTTGCCAGTTATGAGGACTGAGGAAAACCTGGAAGAAACCTCAGTCAGGGAGGACGGTCCTGGCAGGATTTGAACCCCAAACCTCCCGCTCATGAGTTCGCACCTTAATGACCTCGGCACCCATGATGATGCTCTGATGTTAAACACATATCTAGAACATCCAGTCCTAAACCATAAAGATTTGCACGATATGAATTGAATGACCTTGTTCTTTCCCAAGTTAAATTTTCTATGGACAGTCCAGTAATTTTCTGTAATGATGTGAACTGTATCTTTGAGGAATTGAAACAGCAGTGTAATGTATCAGATTGGAGACTATTTATTGGCTCATCTCAAAGAAGGGATTATTCAACACTCACATCTTATGATATTTAATTTGGGGTAATTGTGCAAAAATGTACTTTGAAAGAGTATTTGTACTGCATAAAAATGTATTAGGATAATTCAGAGTCCTGTGTAGGTGGATTTATTGAAAATAACATAATTGCTGTTTTCTTTTTTACATGTACAAAAAGCAATATTGTTTACTGTTCATAAGCATCCTTTAAAAAAACAACAACATCCATGAGCATAACACTAGGAAAAGTAATGATTATTATAGGCCAAAAACAAACTTGATAATGATTGGCAAAATCCAAATATATAAGGACTTCTATACAACAGATTACCAAATAATATTAAACAATTAAAGGAGATAAACAAGTAAAAAACAAAATGAAATGTTATCGGATACAAAAAATATTATTTTAATGATTTGTAACTAAAGTTCTGAGACTGTAAATATGTCACTACGTACAAATTCCAAATGTAAAAATTGACAATATCCAATCGTTGTCCGTAACCCCCTGAATAGTATAATAAAAAATTTAATTGAAGTATGAAAACACTCTTTCTGCATGATGGAAGCTTACAGTATTCCATACCCGTAAGGCATTTAATTTATTTGAAAGAAACCTATGATAACTCAGAAGAGTTTAATAGTTTTCACCAGTGGTACAACTGAGAATATTTAAGTCAATGGTGTGTTGAGGGGTATGCAAAGTGGGCTTATAAAATTCTACTGCATCCTATGCTTAAGGTACAGTTGAAATATGGCAGAACATTACACAAGACGTGATTAGAGAAAAGACACAATCCAGAAGAAAATACCTAGCAAATCCTACAGGTAAGCTGAACAAAAGTTTCTTCCCCACTTCTTCATATAAGCTTGGGTTAGCTAAAAGATTCTTTAAAACACTTGGAAGAACAAATACAAAAATAATTCAAGTATCTAAATAAAAAATTGTACATCTCACCTGTAAACCTGTTGAAGAGTCTTAATGGGATCACAGAAAAGGAAGCTAATATTAGGATGAATAATTTGAAGAAATCTAGAGTGAAAGCAAAGCGAGAGTTTAAAGAAATCTTCATTGACTGTGACTGTGTAATACCTTACTGGATAAAACAGTCCTCTGACTACAGACAAGGAAGGCAGAAATTGTGGGATGTCTATAAAGAAATCAGTTGTTGCATTCAATCAAACTCCATTTATTACATTCTCATTTAGAATTTTCTCTGACCAGTCTTGGTGATGTTAATGGCAAGATGGGTGAAAGATATTGCCAAAATACTAAATTAAAGGAAGGATGTTACCTGGCACCTAGAAAAATTCATTTTGGCAGTAATTGTTTTATGCTAATGTAATGATTCAGATAAGTGTATAAAATAAAATTATATGCTAAACATTTCTAACTTTCAATTCTGTATCAAATTCAATTTAAGTACAAAGTTTGAAATAATATTGTAAGTGCAAAATTCATTATGTTCATGTTAAAGCTTTTTATGTGAAAAAAATTGGTGATAATACATTGTATAATATTTATGGCTAGTTTGATAATTATAATTAAAAATCTCTATGTAATAAGAGAAAGCTGAATATGATAATTTATTATATTTATGTTAAAGCTTTTTATGGGAAAAAAAATGTTTGGTGACTATACAGAGTGTGATATTTATAGCTAGTTTGTTAATTATAATTAAAAATTTCTATGTGATAAGAGAAAACTGAATATGTTTAAAACCAGCATGAAAAACTGAATAAGGTGAGCACAATTTCATCTTTGGTGATTAAAATTAATTTCATTTAAGTGTAATAAATAGCTATCACGCATAATGCACCATTACAATATGGATATAATCAATATATACAATGTAATGTAAACATGCTGAGTCAGATTGATCAAAAAAAGACAAGTTGCACTTGGTATAGATGGAAGAAAATAAATTAGGAGTATTTAGAACTGAAGTAAAGTCTATTATTATCATTCTCATTATCATAATATCATTGTTAATAAGTGTTATTTTTTAGAATTTTGGCATTTAGGAAAACACCCACCATTACCACTATAATCATCAAGGGACCAGAGAGAGAGAAATGAATTAGAAGTGAATTGAAATTCTGGCCCCAATTAATTATATTACACTACTTATAACTTTTCAAGTTCTGAAGCACAGATAGCTTTTTATACTGTGAAGTAATCTGAAAATGAAAATACAGTTTAGACTAGACTTGTCTCACTGCAGTTGATTACATCTGCCCTCTTATCTGAAGCTGAACAGAAGGATCAAGAATCAAACAATATTTTAAAATATAGTATTTTGCTATTTTTGGTGGGGTTGTAATATGGAATGTTTGCTATATTTATTTTATTTTAACAGTAAATGATATTGATTTATTATTTTTAAAACTTATTCTTAAAACTTCTTAATTGCATTTTAGTTTATGGGGACCACAAACAGTATGACAGGTTGGAAACTCTTATGTTTATAACTGCTTTCCCCCTATTTTTATGTTATTATTAACTGCAACAGAATGGTGCAGTTATGTTACTAGGATTATGCAGAAAGGGAATAATCAGTAAAATGTCACATATCAATCATAAATTGTTAACTTTCTTCTGAAAAGAAATCAATTTTGACATTATTTAAGAACATGTAGGTACTGTAAAAATGGTTATGGCACAAATGTTAGAATCATCTATGCATGCTTCTTTTTATATCCAAATTACTAAGTATGTTTTAAATACTTAAATGTAAATTGGAACTTGCACAGTGAAGCCAATCATATTAATTGATATCATTGTATGATTCAGTTGAACTACACACTCTTAAAGCTTCACTTACTTTTCATAAATGTATGGAACCGGTTTCGAGAACATTTATGAAAAGTAAGTGAAGCTTTAAGAGTGTGTAGTTCAACTGAATCATACAATGATATCAATTAAAATGTTTTAAATAGTTGTATTAGTCAAACTACTTGAGGTTGTGGTGCTTCTCTCTGTACTTTAAAGTTGAAAACTAGAAAAAGATATGAATCTTTTGGTTTATTAACATTAGGACATTTAAAATACATATATAGGCTTGTCCTTCCATTCTTTGGGTTTTGGTAAGAATCAGGTAAAGTGGTAAGTCAAAGATCCCAAAGAAAAGAAGAAAAAATTGCTAAAGACACAATGATAGCAGGATTCTGTTACTGTAAATGGGAAACAATGAAATAATGCACTACAAATATTGCATCTGAAATTTCTTGGTGCTTTTATTTTTTTTAAATATATTAGCAAAGCTGTTGGTAAATCTGAAAAGCCATAAACAGAAATGGACACTCTTCAATAAAATGTAATTAAAATAATACCTCTTGGTTACTAATAACCAATAGAATCAGCAAATGTCTACTAACTGTACTGCCAGTGTTTACTGGCTACTAGTAAAGAGTGGGTAAGATGCAGGGAAACAGAGAGAGAGAGCAGATTTTTATAGCAGAGGGAAATATTGTATGGAAAGATATATTTAATCTTTAATTGTCTTTTTCCACAAACTACAAAGCTGATACATTTTACCATGAAATATTAATATAAAAGGATGAAAGTTTTGCCACTTATATAACACAATATACTGAACAAAATGGTGTTTTATTGAATATCTTAAATCATTTTTCTGTTAATTATTTTATTTCTCCTGTTTTTCAGAGTTGTATGTTATAGTTTGGTTCTTTCATGAATTTTTGAACCATATTATTCCATCAGTCCCAATTAATGCATTCTTTAAATAATATGTGCTGTAAATAGATTAACATTCTTTTAATGAAATTGATGTGAAAAAGCTTCAGCATAAAACGTTTTGGGATTAATTGAATTTTAAGTAAATGTATGATCATATTTTAATAGAATGACAATTATATTCTTTCATGCTACTATAAAGTACATTTTGAGAATAACAATCAGTCAGTGAAGGAAGTGTTATGTACTAAATACATAGTAAAATTTTATCAGATAACACAGTGGAAAATACCATTGGTCCCTATTCTCAAAACATGTCTTTGTAGAAAACTTAAGTATTAAAAGTAAATTACACATTAGTTCCTAATTTTATTATTGGTTCATTAATAATTGCAATTAATTTTTGAAGTTCTTATTGTTTTTCAGAACTTATAAAATGAACCATGTTGCATCTATGGACACTCAAAGACATAATTGATGTTTCTGTTGAATCATTTATCATATTTTATTAAGCCACTAGTATGCTTAAATGTTGGTTTGCACCATACATTTAAGGAGATGTTGGTGAGATAATTTCACTTCCTAATGTTTAGATTTAGCTATTAGAGAAGGCACATTTAAGGTCTAACACATTTACTTATAAAAACAAGTTACAGAGTAAGGGTGCTGTTATGACTGATAACAAAAGCAAAGGGATTGCAGCTAAAAATGTTAACATTAGGCCCTAAATATTTTATCTTTCTCCCCGAAGTTGTTATTAAGTCAAAAATTGTCTTACACTTATGCTCTGTGTACATGAAGTCCCCAATTTAGAATTAGCTGATCAGTTTTTCTTTAAAATGAAGCTTTCAATATAACGCTCAGATTATAGTACATTAAATTGTTCTCGTAAATTCTTGGATGTGTCTTTCAAAGCTGGGAAAAGTATGTATTGCAAGAAAACATAACTATGCCCTGCTTTGATAATGGATTTCAGAGTGCTCTAATAGTCCTGGACCACATTCTTGGATGTGTCTTTCAAAGCTGGGAAAAGTATGCATTGCAAGAAAACATAACTATGCCCTGCTTTGATAATGGATTTCAGAGTGCTCTAATAGACCTGAACCACATTTATGAAATATTTGGCAGTAAATAGTTTTAAGTAGGAAATATTTTGTAATTTTTAAAAAATATATTAAGACATGTATTAATAAGTGAGCAATAAAATTTTCAGTCTACATATCAAAGCTCCTTTTTTATCTCTTCCCTCTATGACAGTAAGCATTTATTTTCCTGCAAACAATTTCATATTTTTTAAACATTTACATTAAATAGATATAGGATATATAGTAAATAGACAAGGAAAAGATATAATCTAGATGATATATGTATATGATACATATTGGTCTTTTTTTTTTGATTAGTGTTTAACGCCCGTTTTTACTACTGAGGCACCACAGGCGGTGGACACTGATGATACATGAAATGAAATGATATATTGGGAAAGGATTTTTTTTTTTTTTTTAAGGAAGGAAGCGTTCCAGGCCTAAGTTTAGGTACCTCCCCGGCATTTGCCAGTTATGAAGACTGAGGAAAACCTGGAAAAAACCCCAGTCAGGGAGGACGGTCCTGGCGGGATTCGAACCGCAGACCTCCCGCTCACGAGTCCATGCCTTAACGACCTCGGCCACCTGTGGCGGTATACATATTGTGGTTTAATTATCTATGATTGTTAGCCTTTCTCTATTATTACACATTTATATCTATTTCAGCAAAGGAAGAGCATTAATTTTAAATGATTTAATAAAAGTATCTGAGCAATTTGCTCATGGTTATATTTTCTGAGAACAATATCAAATTATCTAGAAAAGGACATCTTAAAATCATATATTATGGAATAATACACTCACTTATTAAGTATGGAATTGAAATTTGGGCGGAACAACTATTGCAAAGTTAAAAGGAAACTGATAAAAGAAAAGAAAAGAAAAGTAAAAAATATGTGTATTATGGTGTAAATACAATCTGAAATGTTGCCAGTCTGTAAAAGAAGTGTTTAAAAATCAGCATATTTTAATGGTAATTTCATGTGTATATAAAGTTATATCATAAATTGAAAAAAATTAAAGTAACAGTGCATTAAACAAAGGATATTATTCATATAACACTAAGAGTATTAATAATTATCATAGAGCAGCCACAATAAAAGCTGCAACAGAAAAAGATCCCTACATCAGAGGAACTATATTATTCAATATATTAGCAGAGTTCATAAAATGTGCACAAGGTAACTATTTTAAAATGCCTGTTGAAAAAATGCCTATACAGAATTGATAAATTATAGTTTCTTGTAATTTAGTGTGCATGTATGTACTACATATATACACCTATTTTGTAAATATGTAAATAATGTACTGTAAGAAATTGCTATATATAATCTCTTTTAATTATACCATGTCAAACAGTAGCTGTTTATTATGTAGGAGCATTGTAGAGAAAAGAAATAAAATTAACATTTCTCTAATCTTATTTTGATTTAAAGTAAAACACTAAAAATCATGTCGTTACATTAAAACGGCGTCATTTTGGTTGACAATGTGAGGAATGTACCTCATGAAACATGTACCAAAATTACTTTTATAAGTGTGTTTGTAAAACTTAAAGAGAGTTTTAATGTGACAACATGATTTTTAGTGTTTTACTTTAAATCAAGATAAGATTAACCAAAGTTTCACTGTGTGGATTCCGACATTCCGTAAACATAACATTTCTCTGCTTACTGATTAGTAAGAAATTATTTAACAAAATTAATATTAGAAAATTAACCTAATTATGTAATTTACAATTTGACAAAACTTGAAGTATATATAGTATATCCTTATGTGGATAAACTATTATTATTATTATTGAATCTGAGGGTAGCATTCTGTACAGAGTGCAGTTGTGTGATCACCATAGAAGCAGCACTTAAAATTCTTGTACATAATATAACAAATTATTTATAGGAATTCACTCATATTTCACTAGTTTTGTTCCACTTACTTTGACATGTTTTTAAGGTTGTTGCCTTCATCATTAGCACAGTTCCACTGTCAGCTTTCCAGATTATAGTATAGTAAGATGGATTTAATGAACTTTGTGATGAGATTACTGTTGTTTGGAAGATCAAACTTAACTAAATTTTCCTTGTTTTTGTTTATGAATATATTTTTCCACACTGATAATTCTATGGGTTTTTGAAGAGCTTATAAGAGTTAGGTTCAATTTGGAATTCAGTTTTTTTTTTTTTTTTTTTTTAATACCAGAAATGGTATACTACTGTTGATTTTTCCATGTGTTTATATTTTACATTTCTCATGAGTTCCTTAAACTGTAGTGTAATGTTTCTTTTTGTTTTCCCTATATATTTCATATTGCAGTCTTTGCAACTGATTTCATAAATGCTTGATTGTTTTCCTGGCAGAATTTTGTCTTTCTTGTTGGTTATTAGGAGGTTTTTTAAACTGTATTTGTTTAATGGAGTCAATTGTTGGCATCTTTAAAAATCTTGTGAAATTTTTGGAGTGGCCATGGATGGAATATAAATTTCTTTTATATGTGATCTACTTTGCAGCCTTTCACTGTGGTGATGTCCTTAATTTGTTTTGGAATTTTTCTATTTTCTTCTTGACCAGATCTTTGTATAGCCATTTTTATATGCCATATCTATGATTTTTCAGTACTCCAATTAGTATTCTTCTTGCTTATTGGTAGGTTTGTTAATTTGAATGTGAGGCTATTGATTATTGCAGTTTTTGTTTGTTTTGGATTGTGGCTGTTGTTTTTTACATAATAATCTGTATGGCTATCTTTTCTAAATATGCCAAATTCTTGGATATTGCCATTTTTTATAATTTATATATCCAGGAAGGGAAGAACTTTGTTTTTTTCCATTTACATTGTGTATTTAATGGTGCTGTCTTGTAGGCAAAGTAGTTTAATTACATCCTTTTTCCATTTTTCATTTACTATTGCAAAGACATCATTAACATAATGGTACCAACATTTGTATATATGTAGGAAAGCCTGAACGAATTTTGTTTCCAAGAACTCATGTACATCTGCTTAGAATGGTGAGAGTGGATTTCCCATTGCTAAACCCTTCTTTGGTGTATATATATATTGCCTCTGAATATGTAGTAGATTTGATTTTGGTGAGATTCAGATATTGTTTTATTACTTCTCTACGTAAGTTTATTGAGGTTTGCCATTTTTTAATAATATTTAATAGTTTTTCTTTGCTAGGAAAATGCTAGGGGATGCTAGGAAACAGTACATAGTTTGAGTCAGTCTGGTCTTTCAGGGTGTGTAGTACAGAGCACAGAGATGGTGCTTTGATGTACCAGTAGGACTTTCTTCAGTTGTTGCTGGTCCTGAAACCTTCTTCTTTGAAGTTTGTAGGACAAATTTATCTCCAAGTCATTTAAAAAATAGCCAATTCTTCATGTCCTCAAGCCTATTGTCAACCAGATAATAATCTGAGCATTGATGCTCATATAGAAAAGAAGATCACTATTTGTCAATAATGACTTTCTACAAACATTGTAGGCTGCACAAAGTTTTATAAAATATAGTGAACTTTTGTAACAGTGGTGTCAATTATTAACATTTAAGAGAAATTGAGTCGAGATAGTAACATACGCACCACTAAAAATGAATTAAATGGAAGCCTAGTTTCGGGAGCCATCGCTCCTATCATCAGTTCCTGGTCGACTGCCGGCCTCGCTGTTTGTGATAGATCGATTCAGCTCTGGTGGAGGTTTGATGAACTTTTGTATTAGTACATCACTTGGCGGAAATTAAAAACTTTCTCCTTATTCTTCCAAATATAGATATTTTCCCAGACTGTAAGTTCAGTTTTTCCTTTAATATTTTTAAGTAATTTGGGGTTTTTATTAATGTTATGTTGTTCTTTCCAAAAGTGCCAAGCTACCGCCGATTTTTCTTCTTGTTTTTGATTTATATTCCTAATGTGTTCTTTAGCTCTTGTTTTTATGTTTCTTTTGGTCTTTCCAATATAAACTTTATCACAATCATTGCAGTTCATCTGATATATTCCTGATTTATCTTCATCTTGTAGGCTATCTTCTTTTTGTTTTGAGTTAAGGATATTTTTAATGGAATAATTATTTTTTGGAGCCAGAACAATGTTGTATCTTTTAAAAATCTTTTGAAATTTATGAAAGGTTGATGGATGGTATGTGAATTTTTTGTATGTCCTGTTTTTTTCTTTGATAGGTGTAAGTGTAGTGTTGTCTCCAATTTTCTTTTTCTTCTTCTCTCTGTCTATTTTCTTGTGTACAACTTCTTGTTTGAAGCCATTCTCTGCAGCTATATCCATTATATTATTCATTTCCAGTTTATATTCCTCCTTGTTCATTGGAATATTAACCAGTCTGTATGCAAGACTATTTAAAACTGCATGTTTATGGGGAACTGGATTAAAACTGTTACATTTAATGTAAATATCTGTGTGTGTAGGTTTTCTGTATATGCCAAAATTTAGGTGATTTTCTTTTCTAATTATCTTAATATCCAAGAAAGGTAACTGTTCATTGCATTCTCTCTCCATAGTGAATTTAACTGTTTTTCTTGTAAGTTAAGCAACTTTAGTGCATCATCCAAGTGTCTTTCTGGTACTATTGCAAAAATATCATAAACATAACGGTACCAAGTCTTAAATGCAAAAGTACATTTAATAAAACAATTACTGATTGCAAATTAATAGATAAAAAGGAACATTATAAAATTAAAGTAGATAACCCTGCAATACCTACAATCTACGGTCTCCCAAAAGTACACAAGCCAGGGAAAACAATGAGACCTATCATAAATAACATAGATGATCCAACCTATAAACTAGCAAAATGGTTGACTTACAAATTTTCTACTTTTCCAAGATTTGAATCTCTTAGTATAAAAAACTCATTAGATCTTATTCAAAAAATTAAAGACAAAAAAATACAAAAAATGGATACATTGGTTTCGTTTGATGTTACAGCACTGTTTCCAAGTATTCCTACACTAAATTTATACTCTCTGATAAAAAAGTGGTTACAAAAGGTAGGAATAACCACAAAGGATATCCAAGAATACATTATATTAATCAACTTATGTCTAGAACAAAATTACTTTACATTCAATAACAAATATTACAAACAAAATTTTGGTCTGACAATGGGTAGCCCACTATCACCAATATTGGCAGACATTTTCATGAGTGCATTGGAAATTAGAATAGTAAATAGTTTCCCTTTGATATTTAAGACTTGGTACCGTTATGTTGATGATATTTTTGCAATAGTACCAGAAAGACACTTGGATGATGCACTAAAGTTGCTTAACTTACAAGAAAAACAGTTAAATTCACTATGGAGAGAGAATGCAATGAACAGTTACCTTTCTTGGATATTAAGATAATTAGAAAAGAAAATCACCTAAATTTTGGCATATACAGAAAACCTACACACACAGATATTTACATTAAATGTAACAGTTTTAATCCAGTTCCCCATAAACATGCAGTTTTAAATAGTCTTGCATACAGACTGGTTAATATTCCAATGAACAAGGAGGAATATAAACTGGAAATGAATAATATAATGGATATAGCTGCAGAGAATGGCTTCAAACAAGAAGTTGTACACAAGAAAATAGACAGAGAGAAGAAGAAAAAGAAAATTGGAGACAACACTACACTTACACCTATCAAAGAAAAAAACAGGACATACAAAAAATTCACATACCATCCATCAACCTTTCATAAATTTCAAAAGATTTTTAAAAGATACAACATTGTTCTGGCTCCAAAAAATAATTATTCCATTAAAAATATCCTTAACTCAAAACAAAAAGAAGATAGCCTACAAGATGAAGATAAATCAGGAATATATCAGATGAACTGCAATGATTGTGATAAAGTTTATATTGGAAAGACCAAAAGAAACATAAAAACAAGAGCTAAAGAACACATTAGGAATATAAATCAAAAACAAGAAGAAAAATCGGCGGTAGCTTGGCACTTTTGGAAAGAACAATATAACATTAATAAAAACCCCAAATTACTTAAAAATATTAAAGGAAAAACTGAACTTACAGTCTGGGAAAATATCTATATTTGGAAGAATAAGGAGAAAGTTTTTAATTTCCGCCAAGTGATGTACTAATACAAAAGTTCATCAAACCTCCACCAGAGATGAATCGATCTATCACAAACAGCGAGGCCGGCAGTCGACCAGGAACTGATGATAGGAGCGATGGCTCCCGAAACTAGTCTTCCATTTAATTCAATTTTAGTGGTGTGTATGTTACTATCTCGACTCAATTTCTCTTAAATGTTAATAATTGACACCACTGTTACAAAAGTTCACTATATTTTATAAAACTTTGTGCAGCCTACAATGTTTGTAGAAAGTCATTATTGACAAATAGTGATCTTCTTTTCTATATGAGCATCAATGCTCAGATTATTATCTGGTTGACAATAGGCTTGAGGACATGAAGAATTGGCTATTTTTTAAATGACTTGGAGATAAATTTCTCCTAAATGCACAAAGTTTGTCAACCACATCAACTCTTGCTTTTCTTTTGTAATATTCTATCATATCAGGTTTAGTGGCATCTCTAAATTCATTGCCTATGGCATTATCAAAGTTCTATATGGACAAAACCAGATTATCCTGATTCTTTTTTTTTGGGGGGGGGGCACATATTATTGAATAATACAGGTGGTTCCAAAACCAAAAACACTTGAGTGGTAAGTCAGTTTATTCTCTTTCAGAGTCCCAACAAAGAGATTATGCTTTTCTTCAAATTAGCCATCTTCCTATTTGAGAACCAAATAACCAATCATTGTTTCTTTCTGTTTCATATACAGTGAGGTTATTTATGTTACAGTAAATTGAGTACAACTGCTTACAATAGAAGTACAGATGCCACAATCTCAAAAAAGGAGACAAGATGCCACACATAAAATTAGTACATATTTTTACTGAAAACATTAAATGATACTGTATTAAAACTGATAATACACGCACTGACTGTTTTTTTTATTTGTTTATTTAAGGATGCTCTTTAACATCACAGGTCATCAGCATCTCATTCTATTTAGGGCATGAAACGCAAGACAAATTTTTCTCAGAGGCCTCTTGTTTCAGGCTTGAGGTTCTTTATTGTGCTGTAAATGTATGACATGGCACCCCATAGCTTTACTTCCCTTCTGAAGGAAGCCATACTGACAATTTTTACGCCCAAAAAAATCCATCGATCCTGGCTGGGTACGAACCTGCGACCTTGGGGTTTAGAAGGCAAGTATGGTTACCACTACACCACCAGGAGCACTGACTGTGTATTAATATATGTATGTGTATATAAAACTGGAATTTTCATATAAATGATTATTTTATAATACATTTCTTACATTAAAATATTACATATTTCATATGTAATACATGACCTATATTATATATAACATATATTCATTGTATATATATAATGAATCCATACTATGCAATTAATATAATATTAAATAATATGCACAAAATAATTCAAAAATTAACATTTTCTATGTTCAAAGCACTTCTATATATGAAACCTTGAAATGCAATTAAATGTTATGTTATTTATTAAGAATAAATTATCTCAGATCAAATTGTTAATGTGATACATTTTTCAAAAGAATGTTACCTATTTGAAGCCAGTTTTGATTCTGCAATTAAAACAAACAGCTTTTTCATAATCTAAGGGTATGCATGCAGTCGCCTAAACCGCTTAACTTGATGTTGTTACAATTTTTTGCATCCTTCATTACTCAGTGAAATACAGTGAATGCATACCACTGATACTTAATACTAAAAGAGAATGGGGTTTTAGATATTCAAATTGAATCATTCAAATTAATAGGTTATATGCCAGCAGCTACCTTTAGTAGAAAAAGCCACAAAGGAAGAATTGTAGCAATATATTCACAGAATAATATTGTAGGCATGTAATTCTCAAAATGGTATGCAAAATTACTGCATTAAAATGATTCTTGGAAGTTCTGCTATTAAATTGTCAGCAAATATAAACAATATATAGGAATTTATAAAATACTAAGTATTTATGTAAGGGATTTTTTAAAAATATTAATAACATAGAATATATTAAAAGAAGAAAATACTGAGAGATATTAATGTAAATTCTAACCAGAATGCACTTAATCATATGCACTCCAGTAGGTTGGTATACTCGCCAGCAGCAATGGTAGACGAAACTTATACAAGCATGACTACATTACCAGCAGTGCTGAGCATGGTGATTATAAACATTGGCATTGATGGTGGTACTCATAAATATACAAGTATGTTCTTTTTGAATTATATTTAGTCAGAGGGTACCTACTGTCCAGACACCCATCATTTTGTGGTATCTTCATATATGATATAATGTTTGCACCATGCCAAGCATGTTTGCTTGTAGTCACAGATTACCAGATCATCAATTGATAGTGAATCCCCTTATTTGTGAGTTCTAGATGAAGTAGCATAATTCACGACAGACATAGTTAGTATGTGATATTGCAGTAGTCATTGGACTATGTGTGATAGCTTAATTAAATTTTTTTTGTGCATTTCTTTTATGTACTTTTGTGGTTTGTGCCTTTCATTGTAAAATAAGTCTGCTACAATAGCTTAAGAAAAACAAAAAATTGGAAAGTGGGAATTGTAACAGCAATTTATAAAGGCAAAGGAAATATTAGGAACCCAGCAAATTATAGAGGAATTAGTTTACATTCAATTATTGGGAAAGTCTACACTGGAGTGTTAGCAAATTACAAGAATGGGCACAGAGAGAAAAGAAAGTTTCAGTATTTCAATCAGGCTTCAGGAAAGCTAAAAGAACAGTTGACTATATTTTTATATTAGAACATTAGTCAATAAATATCTTAGTAACAAAAGAGGTAGAATCTATTTGTTGTTTCTGGATTTGGAAACAACTTTCTACACAACTTCTAGAGAAGCACTTTGGTTTAAACTGAGAAAGAAAGTCAACATTTTTTAAAGGTAATTCAGAATATTTATAGGAAAACAAATTTTGTGTTAAATATGAAAGAGGGAGGGTTACAGATAAAATGTCAAACAATGTAGGTCTAAGACTAGGATGTAAATTAAGTCCAGTTCTCTTCAATCTATTTATTGATGATGTTCTAGAAGAAATTAGTAAAGGTAATGTACATTTGCCAACTATAAATAATATAGAGATACTAGGTCTGCTATTTGCAGATGATTTGGTAACAGGTTCTTTAACAAATGTAGGATTAAAATGATCATTAGAAGCTATAGGGACATTTTATAGAGAATAGGATCTTAAGCCAAATAAAAACAACTCTAAGATTATGGTGACGAAAAAAGGTTTCAGGTTAAAAAAACAGAAAAAATGTTGGTGGGAGGGCACAGAAATTGAAGTTGTCAAGAAAATTGATTATTTAGGTGTTAGATTGTCTAGCAATGGGAAATGGAGCAATCAAAAAAGGAAAGCAGTAGCAGAAGGAAAAGTATCCATGAATGTAATCATATCTTGCATAAACAAAATACCAAATATGCCAATAAAATGGTTAGAGAGAATATATCACTCATTAGTGGCGAGTAGAATGATGTATGGAATAGAAATTTGGGGAAAGATGGAAGAAGAAGATGAAAGAAGGAAAGGGATAAATGTGATAAATACGCTATATTATAGAATTGTTCTAGGTTACCTAGATCTTCACCTAATGAGGTTGTCCTAATGGAGCGAGGAAGATTGGGCTATAAAAGCAAGGGCATAGGAAGAGTATTGAAATATTGGTATAGAATAGGAAGACCAGAAGAAGAGAATATTATTAATCAGTATTTGGTAGCACAAGGAAAAATTAAGGGGAAAGAAACTTGGTTATCTAAAATTCAAAATATTCTACAAGAAGCTGCCATGGGAGGGAGAAAGATTGGGTAAAGGATTTTGGAAAGAGATAACAATAAGAATTGAGGATATTCAAAAACAGGAAATATGGGCAAATCTTAACACCAAAAAATCTCTGAAATTATATAGTACACTAAAAATGTGTGGGGAAGAGAAATAAATTTGTGATAAGGTAGAAAGGGAAGGAATGACATGGTTAGAACAAGAGTAAAATATTTAGGTGGATTAAAAATGGATGCAATAAGGGGATATGTCCTATGTGTGAAGAACCAGATAGTACTTGGTATTGTATACTAGAATATAAGCAAACCAAGTTTTGGAGGGAATAGTTCCTATTATGAAAGTGGGAAAATTTACCAAATAAAATAAGTGGTAGAAGAATTTTAAATTTAAAATCAGATGAACACATTAAGGAACTGGGAAAAAACATAGGAAAGGTAAGAGACAAATGTTTATGGGTGTAAAATACTTAGGAAAGGTGGTTGAGAAATAGTATAAAATTGTAAAATAGTGAAAGGAGGGTGAAATGAGTAGGGGAGGGAATGAGATCAGTTATCTAGCATTAGTTAAATACCATCCTTAAACACAAATAACCAGGGTGTTAGTGTGCATAAGGTCCTGAGGAATAAGCAACTCTCAAGGATAGAAATTTGGCCTATTAATTTAATTAAAAAAGAAGGAATGTTTAGTATTGTAGGAAGTATATATAACTTAATATTGTATTGAATGTATAAATTAGTTTTAATGATGTGATTTGTTAAGTTTTGGAATAATTGAGTCAAATTTGTAACACTTACATCACTAATAGTTTAAAAAAGGAAAACTAAGTTTCTGGAGCTAATCGCTCCCATCTTCAGTTCCAGATCGACTGCCGGTTTGTTTTCTGATTGGATTGGAGCCTGGTCCCTTGGATATTGCAGTAGGTAGCTGCTGATGAACTGGGGACTGGGGGGCTGAGCCAATCAAAATGGAATACATTTTGATTGGAGTTAGCGCCTTCTGGAATTGCTGAAGGCACTGTTCCTAATTGCTATATTTAAAATTAATGCTTTTTTTTTTTTTTTTTGCATTTATTTTGTTAAAAATTTTTATATGGTGATGCATGAGAAATGAATACTACTACTACTACTACTACTACTACTACTACTACTACTACTACTACTACTACTACTACTACTACTAATATAGAGAAAAAACAACACTATGATCCTCGTTGTGAAGACTTTACTGTACAACAAATTTCTAATAGGCATGTTCAAACATTTTGATATTCCTGTAAAATATCTTGAAGATGTAACTCTCCAGATACTATGAGACTCATTAAGTATTGTATAAAATCATTTGTATTCTCCTAATTAAAGACATAAAGGCTTAAGAAAACTTCAGATGAAAAATGTATTAATGATTAAATTCATATAGTTGTGGTTTGGGTAGTGATGGAAGCAACTAGGAAACAAAATCAGTGAAAATATATCAACGAATATACCAAGTTTGGAAACATCCAATATCAGCTCACAAGCTTCAACCTCCAGTGGGAGTCGTTTATCATAAAATTGCTGGACCAACATTTATATAGCGATGGATATATTTCGATACTGAGCATTGTGGACTCTGAATTAAACAAGGTTACTTAGGGTGAAGATTTGCTCAGAAGAAAGCATTATTCCCAACAAAGCAGTTGGTACTCATATCTCAGGAGTAGGTTAACATGATGAACTGTAATGGATAAGAGTGTGTAATATTGCTAATTACAAATATAAAGATATGTACATATGATTAATGGATGTGTAGAATCATGACAATGTCAGATGCTCTTGTAAGAGTCTATTGACTGCAATAAAATTTATTATTATTATTATTATTATTATTATTATTATTATTATTATTATTATTATTATTATTATTACATATCATTTGGAAGTGATGCAAAAGCTCAACAAAAATATTAAGAAAATTTATAATATTAATTTAAGCAAACTCATATTTCTGCTTTATATATGGTTGAAACAAATAAAGAGCAACATATACAAAAATGTATAGTTTGAATGGAGAAAGAGAAGCTAGAAATTAAGAGATGTAAAATCAAATAACCTACTACATCGTTAGATAAAGATTTTCAGGTACTTAATGAATTATTTATGGGAAGTATTTTTCATTCCAAGTTTTCCTTGATGATTTTATATTGGCAATACGATGGTCAATTTTAGGCTGCTTGCCGCCCCCCCCCCCCCCCCCCCCCATGGTGTGGCCAATTCAATACCAGCAGCTGTAAGTCAGATTTGTGACAGACAAAGTGATACCTAGACAGTTTTCTTCAGGTACTCCAGCTTTTCCTACCATTCACTCCACTATTATTCATCTTATCTTCACCACGGTAAAATGCTATAGGAAGCTGCCTCAGTATCTTTTCCAAGAAAAGATGTAAAAACAGCAAGATGTGTTAACATGTAGTACACCATATTTTTGGATCTCATTGAATTATAAGGTGGAACTTCATTTGTTATTATAGCAACTGTTCTTGAAAGTCATAATATTCATGCTTTGACAGGTTTTATAGGAGTGTTCTGTATACTGAAAAAACTATTTCCTTCAATTGTAATATGGAACCTTGGTAACCATAGGTTAGAGCTTGTACTAATGATTCTATTACCTAAGTGCATAGTTTAAATCACTTTCACATATTTATGAAAAAATTATATCGTATATGCAACCATTCACCAAAAAAACTAAAGAGAACTTAGAAATGTGCTACAGTTATAGAAAAAAGAATTTTTAAAAATTAGCAATTCTTTTACTATAAGGTGAATTTCATCTAGCCAAAGAACTGTTCTAGCAGTTTGGTAAAACTTCAATGCCTTTTCTTTCATTTTGTTAAAGCTGAAAATCTGGAAATATTGCTGGATGTCCTAACAGAACTGGGCGACCTATTATAGAATCTTCAAAAAACAGAAATAACACTTCCTATAGTTGACAAAATTATAAGGAGAACAATAAAAGTATTTGAAGCAATGCAAGAAAATCCAGGCCACTAAACCAATATGGCTAAAGTTTAATGAATTTAAATCTGTTCCTTTAATTAATAATATAAAATTCAATCCATTACTCATGGATATGGTATGAAAGTCTGGTAGTCAATTGAACTATGATTGCTGACTACAGTCATCTCATAGAAGACTAAATTCTGATAACTTAGAGCAAATAGCTATGATAATTTTAAGAAGCACTTAAATGTGTTGTACCATTTGAATGGCCAAAAGTTTTAGATGCATTATACATATAAGAAAGTGCTGGATTTGAATGTTCAATTTAATATTCAAGATTCAAGTAAAATAGTTAAACTTAAAGGCAGTCAGGAACACAAAAATGGAGGAAAAAAATTGGATGAACTCCTCCCCTTTTGCCAACAGTCAACAAAATTGCAGTATTTACAGCAGAGTGTGAACAAGCTTTCAGCTCAATGAATGAAACTGAACTCTTATTAGAAGTACCCTTTTAGCAGAAAACATTTAGCAGATTCTATGTTTATTTATCTTACAAGATCCACACTCCAGTAGTTTGATCCACTACCATATGTGAAGACTTGGCTGTTCTCTGGAAGGTATTCAGCGACAACCCCAACTCCTGGAAAAAGAAAAGGACAACAGAACCTCACCCCTATGAATCCATGTGGAAAATAGTGAAAAGTTAGGTGGTTACTGGAAGTCCAAATTTACAACTAAAGTGCTATGAATGAATATTAATATGCTACAATTTACAAGATGTAATAACATATCTAACTAGAATAACCTGTTAAGTTTGTTATATAATAACCACACACACACATATATATATAGGCTTTTTGGATATAGTCTATACATAAATTAAAATATTCAATATACTTTATGCATCAAGGACCATTCAGGGTTGATTGATTATTGTAGAAAAGTAAGGGGATGATTTTTAGATAATTTGAGAAGTAGAGGATGCCACCCATTCCATCCTGTCCAACTAGGGCTCCCTTTCATCCTATCTCTCAAAACTTTGTAAACAAAGTTAGATAAGTAAATTTTCTGTATTATATATTTTAACTAATTTTAAACTTATTCCAAGACAAATTAAGGTGAAATGTTTTAGCAATGTATGAAGAAAGTTTTTCCATTTATTATTTTCATCTGATGTTGATCAGATTCCAGTTTTTCCAGTTCTAGCATACATGCATTATTCTTAATTTCAGTTACTAAAAGGTCTTTTCCAAAGAAAAATTACAGTAAGTAAACCAGTAATTTCTGTATGCTGATTATATACATGAAATTCATGCACAAATGCAGAAAACTGATTAAATTATATATACATTATAATTATAAATATATGATTAATCAGTTTAATATCAGCCTATTAAATTATATATATAAAATCAGTCTATTTAATTATATATATGATCAATCAGTCTAATCATATCATCTATTAAATTATATGTATGAGGGTTGGAACTTAAATAGTGGCAACTATTTATTTACTACCGATACAAAAGAGTTACATATTAGCAACCTTTACTGTCCTTCAATGTAGTCACCAGCGTTGTGTATAACCCGTTGCTAGCAATGTGGAAGTTGTAGTAGCTGAGTAGCAGAGCCTGTTCTCTTGATGATGCAGATGGAGTGGTCTACTGCCTGTAGAATCTCTGGAACACTTCTGAAGCGAATGCCACGAAGTGGTTCCTTCATCTTTGGAATCAAATCAAAGTCACTAGGACTTAAGTCCGGGGAGTATGGTGGATGGTACAGTACTTCCCAGCCCCATCGACCGAATAAATCAGCCACAGCTTGCGCTGTATGCGCCCGAGCATTGTCGTGCAAAATGATGGATGGATTCTGCAGAACGTATTGCCGCTTCTTTCTCAAAGCTGGTCGCAGGTGGTGCTCCAAAAACGAACGGTAATACTCAGCATTGACGGTCTGCCGTGGAGGAATGTAATGCGTTATGATAACACCATCACAGTCGTACACGAGAATCACCATAACTTTCACCGTATTGGGGCTCTGACGAACTTTCGACTTTCGTTCGATTGGCGTTTCAGTTTTGGCTTATATGATTGGGCCCATGTCTCATCCAGGGTTATGATACGGTGTAAGAAAGTCTCTCCTTCGCGCTCATAGCGCTCCAAGTGCGTCTTAGCAGCGTCGTAACGCAAACCATTTCTCCATTTCCGTCAAATCATGCGGAACCCATTGTGATGCAATTTTTCGCATGCCCAGGCGTTCCTTCAGGATGTGAAGCACAGCTGTATGCGCTAACTCGGTTTCTTGGGCGAGCTCACGAATCGCCTGGCGTCGATCACTGTCCAGTAACGCGGCAAGAGCATGCACTTCTTCACTGACGCTCGTAGGACGACCTGCCCGATGAATGTCTGCCACAGTTTGCCGACCATCTTTGAAGGCTTTTACCCAACGTGCCACTGTTCTGTAAGGAAATGCAGATTCTCGCAAGCCTCTTGAAGACCTTTGTAACACTGTCGTGTTGTACGACCTCTGGCACATTCAATCTTGATCCAACTCCATTGTTCCTGTTTCGAAAACATAGTGACAACAGTACGTTAGACCGCTAGCTCACAAGTGACTGTGTTTCTCTCGATGATGCGCACGCAGGTGATGTGGGACGGGAGAGTCCATTTGCTCTGAGAAAAGATAGGTATGTAAAAAACATGTGCTATCAGCGACAATATTAGATTCCATTGCATAGCGTCTCCACAGCAGTGTTGCCACTTTTTAAGTTCCAACCCTCGTATAATTTAATCTTACAGTATATATAATCAGTTTTCTGCATTTGTACATGAATTTCATGTATATAATCAGCATACAGAAATTGCTTGTTTACTTAACTGTCATTTTTCTTTGGAAAAGGAGGTACATATACAAAAAGACATTTTGGTGATTGAAATTTATGAAAAGTGCATGTATGCTAGAATTGGCAAAATTGGAATCTGATCAACATCAGATGCAAATAAGAAATGGAAAAACTTTCTTCATGTATTCCTAAAACATTTCATCTAATTTGTCTCGAAAAGTTTAAAATTAGTTAAAAAAAAATCACAGAGAAAATTTACTTATCTAACTTCATGAACAAAGTTTTGAGAGATAGGATGAAAAGCAGCACAAATTGGACAGGATGGAATGGATAGCATCCTCTACTTCTCAAATTATCTACAAATCATCCCCGTACTTTTCTAAAATGATCAACCAACCCTGAATGATTCTTGATGCATAAAGTATATTGTGCATTTTATTTCATGTTTAGACATATCCAAAAAGTCTTCTAATTGGTCATACAGCACTGCATTGTTAAATTTGTTTCTTTCCTCTTCTCCCTTTATGACTAAACCACCATCCAGATCTGAAGAGATCTTGTATGAGAATAACGCTTGACATTAATACAGGAGAAATGACAATTGCTGTTCAGTATCCCGCAGTAGACTTATGCATGCTGCCACCATAAGAATATTGAATTTATACCACAGTAGGTATGAAATATAAATAATTTACATTTGACTAGATATCCATATAAATACAATTAGATTTAGTTGTTCAATTTGAATAAATGGCTTATAATGAAGAAACAAAGATAGTGAATGTGAAATAAGTACATAAGAAAGCAATGATATAATAATGATGAAAAATGTAATTTGTGTCAGGAAGTGAAATCATTCAGAAGTTTGGATGCTAAATGCATAAATGCTTAATTGGTTGCTTCAGCTATGGAAACAAGTTATCCTGTGTATAAATATAATTATAAGATGGTGTCAGGATTCAATATGTTTGAACTTATTTAGTGAATAAGATTCATGAACATGACTTTGTTTCATATAATGGGATTTTCCAACACTTGATAATGCAAATGTAAGATGAATGTGATGAATAGAGTCAAAATATTTCAGTGAATTATCTACTAAAGTTTGTGAACCAGATACTTCAATCTGTAATAAAGGTCATGATAATGATGATTTTAATATCTCATTTCTTCTGAAAAATAGCAGCATTCATTGAAGATATTTAATTATTCTTAAATAAATATGTCTCTTGTAGTCTTTTATAAAGACAAAATACATTTTAATTCTTTTATGAGTAATTGAAATAGGTTTTTCAAGTATTGTGTTATTACATACTCATGTTATCTATAGCATTAATCAACACCTAGTCAACATTAGCAAAGTACACATGAGCATATATTAGCTTTATTACTTCTGTTATATTTGAGGCATTATAAACATCAAGAGAATTGCACATTAGCCTAACCTATAAAGTCCCCATTTCATTACACTTACCAATTTTATGAAGATTCTCATTCAATCTAAAACAACGTTATCATAGTGTCATTTTTCCAGTTTTCCTATATGTTGTTCTTATTCTTTGCTGCCTTTTATTATTCTGAATACCTAATCATCCTGAATATCAGAGAATTTTTGTTTTAATAATAAATTAAAAAAAAAGGAGTAAGAGGAGGAGAGAAAACTAGAAAAAAATGTTAATACTAAAAGAACCAAAAGGTAAAGAGAGGAGAAAAAGACCAGGAAGAATGAGAAGAAGAAGCTTACATACCAATTGTTTGTTTTGAACCACTTTCAACCTCCTGTGGTAATTTATGCTGTTTCTTTTTTGTATCCTTCCAGTGCAAAGTTTGCTGTGTTTGGGGTGTTACTATTTCCATGTTAGGTGGTGTTATTGTTTGCTCTGAAACAAAATTTACACTTATTGAGTCAATCACTTAATAACATTTTCCTGTACAAACTAAAGGAGTACCATAAAAAAGTTAAATAAGTGCTACATACCAGTGTTTTTTTCAAAATAAACTATTTACAGACAAGGATTAATAATACCTCAAATACTGCAATAACCAACTAGTTATTAGTGGGATTCTAGTTAATTGTGTTCATAGCATTAAAGTATTTTATACATTTCTTTCTGATCATTTTGCTCAATCTATTGTAATAAATTGGCTGTTTAAGAAAATTTGGGCAACTTAGGGTCAGTGCATAATACTTTTTGTCTATAGAGTCAACAAAATGTAGAATACTTTAACTACATGCTGAAACAAAAGACTTGGGAGGATATTTACACAGAAAATAAGTAGATGAAATATACAGAAATTTCTTAAATTCTTTAACTACTGCAATGATATGGCCTTTTCTCTTATTAAAATTAAAGTAAAGAAAAGATATTAAAACTTGATATCTAAGTACCTATAAGAACTTCTGGCAAAAAATTAGAAATTAAATTCTATAATTATATAGTGATAGAGGTTATAGAGGCATAGATTAATTACAAAAGAAAAGTTTCGAAAAATTTCCTACATGTTTCAAAAGATACAGAACAATTCATAAACATGTTATTAAAGCAGCCCCCCCCCCCAAAAAAAAAAAAACTACACCTATCCAGGAGAATGAAAAATCTACTAATAAGTTATATTAGACATTATCAAAAAGGAAACTAGTAAAAATATATCACAATAAAACATATTTTTAACTAAAACATTAGGATGGTATTAAAACGAATCCCAAGCAAATAGCCAACATATTTAATTCATACCTTGTGGAAACTTCAACAAATTTACAAAATATAAGCAACTAAAAGGAACAGTTTATAATAAAACCTATTGGTTTGTTAGGGAAAATTATTATTTGTAAATCCAGTCTCTGAAAATAAGTTATTGAACATAACTAGAGAACTCAAAAATAAGACATCTGAAGCATTAAATGGAAATTATAATTGCATTATTAAGAAGAGCAGCATGGATATTGCAATACCACTTCATTACATAATAATTAATAAGTCATTAGAACAGGGTAGATTTCCACAAGAATTAAAATCAACTAAAATAAATCAGTATTTAAAAAAAGAGACTCTCAAGCAGTAAACAATTACAGAGCCATAACCATACTGTCAATCTTTTAAAAAATTATAAGAACAATTACATATATAAAAAATAATGAAATTCTTAAATAAATGTAATAAAAAATGAATAGTTACCATAATGGCTTCCAAAGCAAACAATGTACTAGCTTAGCATTGATAAATTTAGTTGATAATATTTATATGCTAGATAGATGTGATGAAGGAATAGGAATATTTTTAGATTTATCCAAAGCCTTTGACAGGTGAACCATAGAATTCTACTCTACAAATTGTATAAATTTGGTATCATGGATGGCATATATTTGGTTAAAGCATACAAATAGAGGATAAATTGTTTAAATTGATTTTATGGACATAGATAAAAAATAAATTACAATAGAATTTTCAAGCATAAGGATTGTACTTTCTGGAATATCTCAAGCACTATTTTAGGTCCCCCTCGTTATTCTTAATATACATCAATGCTTACCATTGTACGTGAAAAATGTTCCTGGGGTAAAATTACTTTATTTGCTGATGATAATTATATCGATACAGGGAAAAATAATGATAGTCTTCATGAAAGTATAACAAACACTTGTTGTGGATAAAATAATGAATGGGTTCAAAGTACACATTTAAGTATAAGAAAAACAGCAGCAATCAACTTGCAGCATAAAACAAGAAGAAATTTATAGAATTCTAACATCACAATTGGATCCAAATCTATATTGTTCAAGAAGAAACAAAACTCTTAGGATTATGTGTAAATATAAACTTGAGTCTGGATAATTGCATACAAAAATTAAGAGAGCAAAAGTAAGTGGCATTTTCTTCAGACTTTAACAGTTAAAGCCTTGGGACATTTAATGTGCTTAAAAGCTGTTATTTTGCTTTCTGCCATTTGCTTATGATATATGAACTACCACTATGGGGAAATACTGCAAATAGCACATTAATATGTAAGCTATAAAAAGTTCTAAGAATCATAATAGGCATTTCAAAAACAGAAACTTCTAGAGTGCATTTCAAGGAATTGAACACATTGACCTTGCTCTGTTTATATATTTCAATATATACTAATCTATGTAAAGAATAATGCTACAAAGTTTATAACCAATACTAAAATACATTCACATAATGTGCATATTAGCAATAAACTATGTACAAAGGTTCATAGGACTAAACTATTTAAAACATTCTTTAAATATAATAGCATATAAAATTATACATATAATCTCTTAACTGTATGTTTAAAGGACATCAGCATATAAATTTAAGTTAGGAAACATAAATTCCTATTAAACTATCAGTTTTATTCCTTAAATTAATATTATATGTACTGTAAATATGACATCACATTAGTATGAATGACATAGCTTTATAATTAAATTTACATAAACATTATATTCCATTACTTCTATAAATATTAATCTCTAGTGTACTCTCTCCTTCAAAACGTTTGTAATCCCATTTCCAACACTTACAAGAATTGAATGAATAGTGTTTAATGCCTGTTTTTGCTACAGAGGTTCCACAGTAAATGGACACTGCTGATACATGAGATGAAATGATATATTGGGAAAGGATTTTATCTTTAAGGAAGATATCGTTCCAGACCTAAGTTTTGGGTACCTCCCCAGCATTTGCCATTTATGAGGACTGAGGAAAACCTGAAAAAATCCTCATTCAGGGAGGATGGTCCTGGTGGTATTTGAACCCAGACCTCCTGCTCACGAGTCCACACCTTAACGACCTTGGCTACCCGTGGCAGTACAAGAATTGAAGATTAAATACAGTAGCAACATATAAAAAATACAGGATCCAACTAAATTAGGATATGAGTAAACATGAACAAACACCAAAGACTGGAAGCACTGTTGAATATTGTAATATTAATTAGAATATCTTGCATCTTATTGATTATTATTGATGTTATACTAACAAAATTAATTTTATATTATTACCATTATAGTATATAATGTATTGACTAGTCCTATATCTCTACATGAATTCTTAGGATGATTAATAATAGTGTTTAAAATTATGCCACTAAAAACAAAACTAGCTGATGTAATGCAGTAAAATTAATATCTTATTAAGATTAAAATGAGTAAGAGCTTCACGATCTCACCAGGATAGCTTATCATTGTCAAGTAAATCTAAAGTTTTGTTGTAAAGACCAGATTTTCTGTTGTTGTTATTAGATTTATAGTTCTCAATAGATTATCAATTATTACTATTACTCTTATGTCACTGCTAGTATTATAGAAATTCAATATCAATATTATAGTTTAAATTAGTTTTATAGAAATGTTAGATTGTAATAATCTTGCAAATTTGAAACTCATCTTGTTCATATCTGTAAAAGCTACTGTAACTTATATTAAATATGTGTTTATGCTTAATTCCAAGTTAATATTATGTTAAGAAATTGTGGCTTTAGACATGTATTATGTCAAGCAAAATGATCAAAAGGATGAATACACCATTATCACCACTTCTGCAGCCACTGTCACCATCACCACCAAGAAATGTTTCTTATAAGAAATAGTTGATCAACAGCATCATTCTCACTGCTACCTAGAGTTGCCATATTTATGGTTTTGCTCAGAACAATGTGGTTTCTTCTCATTTTGTTTGCATTTGGTGCAAGTTTTTAGGAAATAGCTCATTTACATTAGCAGTTTGAAGGACATTAGTTGGAAAGAAAGAATCAGAATCCTGGCTATGACTTGAATCTTTCAAGTCTGATTCTTCCTTTCCAACTAATGAATAATTAATTCAAGAAAATCTCTTCAGAATCATTAAAAATACGTTGATTTTCTTTGACTTAAAATAGAATATTTAAGTATACATTAATGTTTTTTGCTTAATAATGCATGCTTCAGTGGTACTGAATTTTTTATTAAAACAGTTCGAATCTCTTAAATAATTAACATGTATAAGAGAATTTTATTCCAAAATAATTTTGAATAAACTCAGCTGATGCACTGTCTTTGAATGATTATGTAATCTCAGCTTCATTGTACATTCCTCCTCCCTTTTTTTCTGCAAATTTTCAAATAATTTCTTTGATATGGACCTTCCAGCCATTTTATAAACAATTATAAGTAGTTAATTATGTACTTAAATGTAAAATTGGAACTTAACACAGTGAAGCCAATCATATTAATGGATATCATTGTATGATTAGTTGAACTACACACTCTTAAAGCGTGTAGTTCAACTAATCATACAATGATATCCATTAAGTTAATTATGTTTTTATTTTCCTGTGTAATTTTGTCATAATGAAAATATGCTATTAATTTATAATGCACAGTGCAACACAAGTCTGAACAACATTGGTAGAGTTGTACAATAAAAATCTTTATATGTTTATAGAGATACAAACTTTTGAATCATTAAATTAATTTTAACCTTGTGCCATTCTTGCATCTCTTTCTGCTGTGCCTTCCCACTCCCTCCCCATCCTCTCCATTCCTTGTCCATGTCAGAAAGCTTTGTTCACTAGCTTTCCAATCCCATTGGTTGAGATAGGCAAATATATTTCTAGAAAAGTGTGATGTAATCTTTCTGGCTTATTCACTCTTCTCTCTCTGTTGCTAACAAAGAGGTCACTTCAGTACTGTAGGGTGAATAGGTGTGTCTTGGCTCTTGTTCTAAATTGGTAGGTTCAAATACTTATTTCTGCCAACCCAACCTAGTGATCCAAGTATTATAAGGTTTACTTTATGTTATTAATGCCCTTTAATGTTGGCTTTATGTTTTTTTTTATTTACATATGTGGTAGGAACTGGTATGATTAAATCATGTTCTTGAAAATGTGGTAATTTAAGGGTGGCATTAAAAGTTTTTAATTGTGCTTAATCTGAGATTTTATAGTCAATTGCTTAAAATTTTAAAAGAAAATATTGCATATATATGTCATAAATTTAAAGGTTTTTTCTTCTAAAAGTTATATTGGTGTTTGTCATTTTACAAGAGTGCTATTTTTTAGGGTGAATGTAATTTAGCATGTGAATTATTTTCATAGCTTATTGTTGAATAAATTAGATATACTTTTAAGTTCATTCTTTTCCCATGCTGGAAAGTTAACTTTCTCCAGTCACATCCCAGGGGTTTTTCCTTTCAGCATACTTCCTAGGTAAATCCTGTCCAGCATCAATGGAAGGTTGTCAAATTACAGATAAAAATATTTTGGTAGCAGAAAAAAGGCACAAGTTGCAGCCTTTAACATTAAAGCCTATAAAATGGTAATGCTCATTCAATGCTGGTACAAGAAAAAATTAATAAAACTAAGTACACACATATAATTATATTGAAAGTTCCATTAAAAATTCTGTACCTAGTGCTATTTTTATTACAAAATTTATCTCACTTTCTCAGCTAGATGGAATTACATTATTGGATTCTTGTAGAAAGTTAAAAGTTGAAACTTTTCCTTCATTGTAATTTTATTTATTACAAAAAGAGTATGCACATACCTTTTTGCTTTACTTTGCATGGTCTGGGGGCAGAGCGAAGAGCAATATTTGCTGGAGGTGGCACTGCTCCTGAAGGGGGACCTCCTCTCCTTCCTCTGACACTGAGCAGAGCATTTTTACCAAGAAGAAGGTGGTTCATAGCAACAGGATTGGGGGCAGAAGGTCCTAGAGGCTGACGTGCACATGCTGCTGAGGAAAAACCACATATACAAGAGGCATTAACATATTTGAACTAGTCCATGTGAAATTGGACAGAAAAACTCCTTTCATTATCTTTATATTTAATTGGAACTTTGTGAACACAGGAGAGAGTAAGTTTCATATAAAATATGGGTAATTTATTATTAACAATTTCCATTCTACAAGGCTATTAATTTGGTATGTTATTTAACTTCTGAAATAAATAACTTTGAAATGTTTTGGAATATATAAACCAAGTTTTTGATAAGTTGTTTGCTGTAAACAGCTTTTTATTAAATATTATTTCATCCTAAGGGGCTGCTTTTGGATTAATCTAGTTTATCATCTTGCAGTCACTTTAAATATTTTTATAATCCATATTGATTCCTTACAAAAATAAAACAAGATTACTATTTTCAGAATATTGGTATCTTTAACAGGAATCAGAAAATAAATTTGGAATGAAACGCGGCTTGTTTCAAATCATTACATTTATGCACAGTTTCTCCAGTGAACATATGTTGTGTGATCATGCATTTGGGAGTGTCCAAATGGTTAAATACAGTGTGAGTCAACATCTCAACAAGAAAGGTTGCACATTTGCTGTATGCCAATTATGCTCCAATGAGCATTAAAAAGTTTTAATTTTTGCATGCTGTTTCTGATACTGAATCATATTTTTAAAATTGATTATTATTCCATTTTTGAATTGAATATTTTAATGTATATTTCAATATTTTAAAGTAAATAGAGTTCTTTAAAATATATTATAATGAAATTAGCATCCCATGGTTAAATCAATAAATATTGGTTATACACCAATAAGAGAGCCTCAAAAAGTGGTAATGTATAATTTTAATTTGCGTTTCTGCAGTGTATATTTCAAAATATATCTTATTTCCATAGATGCAATTTTTCTTAAAATGTGAAAATGCTAAGTACATTTATTATAACAAAATGTACTGGAAACAGGAGTTTCATATTTGGCAGAAATTGGTGCTTCATATATTTGAAAAAATTCATTGACTTTAAAAATATAAGGTTAATGTTTTTAAACATCTTGTGTAATTTGAGCTGGAGTGTCCCAGATGCAATCTTGCAGCAGATATCAGGATCCCAGATTCAATTTCTGGCTGGACAAACTTTTTTCCTTCATAAAAGGCTCCTTGTCATGTTCAAAGTCTGGTGTGTGTGCATTTGTGTGCAAGTGCACATGCATGGATGTGTGTATATTTTTTATCAGTTATTTAAATAACCAGTTTGCTGCTGCCATTGGGTGGATATGTGAAGCATGAAATGTATAGTCATAATATCATGGAAAATGAGCACAATACCTGGCACCTATGAGTGCCACAAAGTTGGGGGGAGAGAGAGAGGGGTGTGTGTGTTTGTTTTTGTTTTTAATGCTATAACAAAATAGTTTATAAAGTGGTTACTAAAAACTAGGACTTATTATTATATACTGTTATATATATTAATATGGTCATTTAAATCACTGATGTTAAGCATTATTAAACATATATTAAACACATTTATTGCTAACTCTTTACTAAATTTACACTAATGTATCATTTTACTACAACATATTTAATAATGAATAAATAGAAATGTAATATAATAATATGCCTATGAAATACCATATTGTTCAAATTGTGTTGGTATGTCCTCAGTCATTTTCTTTATCTTAAGATAAGACCAAGAAAAACAAAATACTATAATGCAAAATAATAATATGATTAAACTATTCTATTTACATTGATACAAATAACTATTTCTCTTTTGTGTGCACTTTCTACATTTATCACAATTTTATAGTCGTCTTGTTCTTATATTTCTTCATTTGACACTCTTGTCTTTGATTATCCTTTATTGTTTTGGGAGGTCCAAATCATCTTCTTTGTTTGATTTCTAGCTTCCATAAATTCTGCAATTTTCAGGATAACATTTCTATCATTTATCACACTTGCTATTATATCTTGAAAATAATGCATGAATTAATGATGACAACTAAGTTAAGGATGCACTGGCTATCAAAGGTACCAGAATGTTCAGATAGGTTCTTCAAGTTATGAGACATCAGCACAGAAAGATTTTTAAAGCTTGTATATACAACTTGGAAAGGAAAAAATTACTAAACTAAAACAAAATTTAGAAAAACCTAAAAGATCAAAGTTCAATGGATTTAGTAAAATTCTGGGTTAATTTTTAGAAACTTTGGAACAACACCAGATGCATTGATAAGAGTTAGGCAACTGTCAATGGACTGTCAGAAAAGAGATAGATGCATGGTAATAACTAAGAGCAGATGAATTAATTAGAAGAACTATAAGAATATTTGAATCTACCTATCACATAGTTCAGTCCCTTGAACAAATTATGCCATAGATTTGACAAAAAAAAAATAAATCCAACTCTGTCCATCTTATAAATAACAATATTACCAATATTACACATTATCAATTGTTCAGAAGTCCCGCATATAGATAGATTACTCACTGTGGTTTAAAAGAAGAGTATAATAGTAATATTATAGGAATATGATAAAAAACTTACCAATGTTACACTAAATTGAATGGTCTGATTATATATTCTTGGATGCCCAATACTTGCCAAGTGCCGTAGTAAATGAATTTTCCCAAATTCAAATGGGAAGAGTTGGAAGGAAGGGGATAAAAATGGAGAGAGTTCTTAAATATTGATATTGATTAGTTAATTTGGATGAAGAGAATTTGTTGAGGATATGTTTAGAATTTCAAGAAATGAATTTAAAGGAAAGTGGGTGGAGCCACAGTTTACAAATAAACTTAGAAAATAATGAATTGGGGGAAATTTGGAGGAAGAGGGAAAATAATGTAAAGGGGATCTGGAAAGGTGCTAAGAGGAGGTTTGATGACATAGAGATTCAGAAATATTTTAGTATAATAGGGAATAAAATATCATTAGAATCTTTTAGATTATTAAAGAATTTATGGGGAAGAGATGTGTACATTGATAAATTAAACAAAGAACAAAGATAGGATATTGCTTTGTTATGAGCAGGAGTACAGAGACTGAAAGGAATAAGAAATGGTCATCCGCCAAATTAGTGCCCAATATGTGGTGACAAGGAAGATATGGAGCACATTGTGTTTGATTGTATAGGAACACAGTTATGGAGAAAGGAGTGTGTCGAGGGGAAATGGTTAAAACAACAAAGGAAAGATATCATAATTAATATCTTTAGTAAGGAAAATAAGAGGGTAGGAGAGTTTTTGGCCAAGGTTAGAAGGAAATGGACGTGGTCAGTTAAAAGAGTAGGAAAGGAAGATTGATTTAGGTGGTGTTATAGTTAGGAATTTGATGGATAACAATGGGGAATGGTGTTATATATAAATTAAGGTTTTAGGTATAATATTATAGTAGTAATACAGAATATGGAAATTTTATATTTAATTTCCACTCCCTGGGTTGGGGCAGGGCATGGTCCCCTGGAATTCCAGTAGATTACTGCTGATGAACCGGGGACTGGGACCTGATACAGTCAGGGTGGGAATTTTATAAGTGTTTGTTTGTTTAATATTAATGTAATTATAAGTTATTAGAGAAGTATAATTAGTAGATTTATCAACGATAAAGTTAGAAATCACTTTTAGGCAGGAACAATTTTGAAACAATTGGGGGTTTACACCTAAAATGGCCTGGGTCAGATGGTGAAGACCCCTTAGTAGATGAAATTTTGTTTGGTGTGTTATTGTAGCAGTGGTTTAATTTAAAAGGGAATTTGTATAAAAATTTTAAAGGATCTAAGATTGCAATATTTTTAATATGGTGTCTTCTGAAGCTCTGAAGTTACCAATATTATTGTTATATTTTGGTATTGGTATTAAATTTTGTGGATGATTGTATAATTACTTAGTACATAAATAAATAAATAAATATTCTTTCAAAATGTAAGACACATTGCTATGTTGAGACAAAACAAAAGGCATATTGCTATTTAAATAAAGTAAGAGAATCTTTCAGTCATATACATATAGTGATATGTATAATTATAATACTAGACATAAAGATAACTTCCACATTATTCATGCAAATTTTAAATCAACTTATAAAGATCCATTAATAATAAAACAATGCCCGATATGAAGAAGAAAGTGTTAGATACTTGTGTGGACAATTCAGACTTGAAAATGCAACTGATAAAAGGGTGAAATCACAAAATTTAAAGATTCCTACTAAGATTTCTTGCTTCTTCTATCAGCTGTGCAAATGATAGCAATATAAACTTCTGAATGTGGTATCCATTTGGTTCCATGAATAAAATCATTATTTCTATATAAAGCAGCCTTCTTGTTAAACACATATCAGATCAAATATTTTTTACCATAGTGGGACCAAATTTTTAAAATTTCAACCCTGAACCACCTATCAGATCCAGGTTACTGTATGGAAAATAATCTATTCTATTTATCTATACTTCTATTTATATTTATTTTGACTTATAGCTTTATATCTCTTCCAAAGGAAGCAATACTTAGGATTTTTACACCTGAAAAAATGCAGCCCTGGCAGGATTGAACCCATGATCTTGGGTCTATGAGTCTAAGTATAGCTACCACTAGACCACCAGGACCATCAATAAAAATATTGGTCTATATGGAATTCCATATTTTTCTGAGTTCTGAACATCTTTTTTGATTTTGGCAATTCTTTCAATGTAGTTTTAAATATCTAACAATTTTCAATCACATATATTAAAAATGTATGTAAGTATAGCTGAAAAACCTACTCAAAAATTACTCACAACAATGATGTGTCAACTGGTCAAAAAAGTTAGGAATTATTACTTAACGGTAACGTTTCACTATCCCAATCAGAACTCTCTTCTAAAACTCTTGAAAGAATTTAATGTAAGTGTATGTCTGTGCTCCTTTACAGTATCAGCAAAATATAATATGAAATTCCTTCTAGGCCTTTTCCTGGATGTGTTATGTGTGTTCTTTACATGCTCATGTTCATTTGGAAGATTTGTGGAAGAACACAACCCAATCCCTTTAAAAATAAAAACAATGCATCAGAGTGGAGAATGATTAACCATGGAGTGCCTCAAGGAACTGTTCTGAACCCTCTTCTTTTTCTGATGTATATAAATGATCTCTCCTTATCTATCCAAAATGTATAAAATACTGTTCTATTTGCAGATGACACAAGCATAATGATAAATGGAAATAGCTTAATGGTTGTGCCATTAAACTAAATCTAGTTCTGAGTTCTTTGTGTGTATAGTTCAAAGCAAATAAATTGTCTTTAAATCTAGATAAAACAAATGTTGTGAAATTCATCACTCACAGATCCCCAGACCCACAATTACAGATAGGATATTATAACTGTCTACTTCTACAAACCAAACATATTAAATTCCTTGGTTTAATAATTGATAACCATCTGAAGTTGAAAGATTACATCAATCTTATAATACCTAAACTTAGCAGTGCATGCTATACAATACATGCATTAGTAATGTTGGAGTCAGTTAAGACTTTAAAACTAGTTTATTATGCTTATTTCAACTCAGTAATGAAATACAGTCTAATATTTTGGGGAAATTCAGTTAAAATTGAACATGTATTTCTATTACAGAAAAAAGTCATATGAATAATCGCTGGTGCACATAGCAGACATTCATGCAGAAACCTCTTTAGGCAATTTGAAATTTAACTCTTTCTTGTGAATATATATTATCCCTCGTGAACTTTTATATAAGAAATGAAGAAAAATTTGTCCAAAATCAAAATATATATGACAGGAGTACTAGACAAAAAGCAAATCTACATAGGCTGACCTCACCACTTTCCTCTCATCAAAAAGGCATTTATTATGAATGCATTTTAGTACAAAATGCTCCTCCCTCTAGCCTAAAAGACTTAATAAACAATAATAGTTCCTTTAAATCTTCTCTTAGAAAATACCTATGTAAAAAGGTCTATTATTCTATAAAGGAATATGTGAGTGACAATATTATACTGAGTTAAAAACACTGCATTGATCTTATATCGATGCATGTAGTAAAATTTGTATGATTAAGTGACTTTTCAGTTTTTGTTATTTGGTTGAGTTGTTCTGGCTGTTCTTTTTCATGTTTATTGTACCTATTTATGTAGATGTACACAATTTCTTTTTGTAGATTGTGTGCAACTGTGGTAATTGTATATGACAAGTTCTATGTTCGTAGGTCTCTGTGACTGATTTGCAAACTCACTGAATGCTCCAGGTACTAAACTAAACTAGTTCATGTTTAATTTTGAATGGTGGGAATTTTCACAGTGAAATATAGCATAACAAATTATTATTAGTAAAGAAATAACTCAAATGTTACTTGAGCTGGCAGTGGGACCATCCTGATGAGGAAGGCAACAGCCTTTGAAATATTTCTAAGTGGAACAAAATTAGTGAAATTTGATTGATTTCCTTAATAATTATTCGTTATAGTTAACGTTTACAGAAGATCCTACAATCCTTCAAAGATGTTGAATTTATGACTGAAACAGCGCATAAATATTTTTCTAGGACCTTGACTCTCAGGTCAATTCTATGTCCAACCATCACAGAGCTCCATAGAATATTTGTGCAACAAGTTTATTACTTAAATCATGACTCAAACTATATTTTTGACATGTTCAAATAAACCTTTAGAAGATACATATATAGTTGCTTACATTGGTAAAATCTCTCCATTCTCTGAATGAACATGTGTAAGATATGCATTCATAATATCTGAGTTTAAATGATAAAAAAATGATATCTTTAAAAGTTATTTTATTCCATAACGTTTTGCAAGAATAAAATCAATTTGTATATAGTTAACTTTTACAGAGCGTACTGGAAGTTTTTACATGTATGCTGAGCGTGTATCATTATTTGCAGGATAACTGAGTGCACTTAAATGAACTTCTTTGTTAACTGCCTCTGGCTAACAATGATCTTGATCAATTGTATGGCTAAAGTATACATTGTATCAATGAACCTCTTTAATATTTTTTCTGTTCTTTCACAGAAATCTCACTTGCTGCTCCACACCAGCATGGTGTTGTGCATCTAGTTGCAAGCTTTTTGGGGAGAATATAACTTACAGCCAAGGGCATCTGCAAAATGTTTTTCAGGGAGAGTCGACATATTTTTGAAAATAGATGGTGATTAAAATTACCAGGTTTGAAAAAACAATTAAACAACTTAATTTTTAAAATCAATAGATATTACAAAGAAAATATAGGTTAATCAGTTATGTTTACCTTAAATGCTTTATTTTAAAATATCAGTATTTTCACTACTAAATAGAAATTTATGATTTTAAAAACCTTGAGAGGGATACCTACCTCTCTGTGTCCCCCCCTTGCAGATGCCCTTGCTTACAGCAGAACAGCATTTACATGTTTAAAATTGGATTAGGTATATTTTTCAAATTTTCATAACCATTTTTAGACTATACTGTTTCTTATTTAGCAAACATAAGACATGGCCAGCAAAACAGTTTATTTAATTTTGCACTTCCTGCAAGCCATTCTGATTTTTGATACTGTATTTTTTGAAAATGTTGAATATATTATTTTTCCTTCTCTTTGTGAGATGCAAAAAGCTTTGGTGTCTCATGGACATGCTTACTCACTTTATATTAAGTTCATTTTTCTTGTAAAGTGTGAAATTGAAATGGATGTTTCAATAATTGTTCTATAGGGCATATGGAATCGCCCATCCTGATTAATTAAATTTACTTCTCTAAACACAATCTATTTGCTAAAATATAAAGTTCTTTCTTTTAACTAGCTTTATATAACTAAAGAAATTTCTTTACAAGTTACCTTATTTTTATTTAGTGTGTTAGGAAACTTTCTAATAGTCTCTTGCAAATGCAAAGTTGAGCATTTAGAACTATTGTGAATGCTAAATTTCTATCCTTTACACACATTGTGTGACCAGGGGAAATATCCACTTGCTAGCTGTCAACTGAAAGTTGCCTTATACATGTGCATAGCTATGCAGGAGATAACTTTTAAGAAATACAGTATATATTATTTCAAAATTAGATTACCATGATTACCAGATTAGTTTATATAAAGTATAAGCCATGGATAAGCAGTGATTATCTAGCATACCTGAATGCATGTATCTGCTCCACTTAAATTTGCAAACATCTTGGAAGCAAAGAAATGCAGTGTGTAAACTCTTATTTGGTCTGTACCACACCTGTCTCATAGCACAGGATGAACATTTTCAACGTCCTCTTTAAACAGGTAAGCACTTTTTGACTCCTTCACAATTTAAGCTATAAAAATATTTTATTAATTTAGCACTGTCTGTTCATTTGCAAGTACTATATGTTATCCCAAATACTCTTGTTTTATAAAAATGCATGCTTATTTATTGTGTTATGTCAATTACTGATAGCACTATGTTTTGCTGGCTTGTGTAGAGCACTCAGCTGCTAACTGCTAGGATCACCTGCTCTAACAAATAGATGCTATGATAGATTTTTCTAAGCATTTAACTAACTTGTCTAACACATGCATTTCAGATAATGAATATAATGAATTAATTACAGGGCAATTAAGCTCAGTGTTTAATGATAAATAGAATTAGTTGCTGTTTGCCTTTTCAGGACAGGGCTAAACTTAGAGGAAAGAAAGAAGGAAAAAAAGAAGGAGAGGAAGAGAGAGGGGGAAGTAAGGAAGGAACATCCAGAAAATTTGGACACCAAAAGTTGGCTCTGCGATCAACACCTGTCTTTGTCATACAGCAAGGGTAAAAAGAAAGGATAAAGCTTTAACGTTTATTCAGTTCATCTCCATCATTAGCAGCTAAGACTTTTTTTTTGGAAATGGTTAAATGAGCTTGATAATACAACTTTCTTCCACTGTAACCCATTTGCATCATATTAACTCATATGTTGGGGTCAGGAGGACCCCAGTGAACTTTGTTTATTATGTAAATCATATTTTTACTGTGTATGACAGTATGGCTCTCAGTACCTTTCAGACTGTGTGCTTTGAGTTGTTATGTGGTGAGATTATTTTCCAACAAGTTAAAATACATCTTCAGCAATATTTTTTCCCCTCAGTAGAGTCAGTGTGACTCTCCCATACAAAAAAATGTAAGTGTATTATCTTGCATTGTGATATGTTTCAGTAGGAAATGAGGTCATCCATATGCCAATGAAATAAGGAACAGGGACCTCACTTATGTTTAAAAAAGGAAAAAATACAATATAGTTTTTGCCATTCAAAATCAGGAAATCTGATTCTGCACTGTTTGAGTTTGGGGACAATTTGACATTGCTCTCCTATGTCTCTAAACTAAGAAAGACAGTATTTCTAGTGTGTTTAATTCATTATAGTGTTTCAGTGAACAAGGAAACAAAGAAGCTTTAGATAATTTAATATCACAATGCCACTAAAGGAGGAATAGATGCACTTAATCAAAAATGCACTATTTACTTGACCAAAAAGAGTACAGAAGGTGACCTCTTGCAGTTTTCTACCTAATTATGAATGTTTCAATGGTAAAAAAACATCAGAAATCACATTTTGAGCTCACGAAATCCCAACCATAGCAGCTAATTGAACCACAACTGCCACTAGAGTTAAGACAAAACATTTACAGGATGCTCGAATGCTAAATTTCAAAATCATTAGGAGTTATAGCAAAATAGGTTAGTTTTGAGAAGAGGAAATAGTCACTGGGAGCTACATCTGGGCTGTAAGGGGGATGGTTGATCTCCTCGAAACCACATTTCTTCACAGTTTCCTTTGCAACAAGAGCTGTGTGCAGACACATTGTCATGAAGAAGGTGCACACCTCTGCTCAGCTTTCCTTGCTTTTTCTCTTTGATGGAACCACATAGTCTGTGCAGTAGGCCAGCATAGTACTCCCCATTTACTGTGGTGTTACTCTACTTGAAGTCAATGAAAAGTATTCCTTCACAGTGCCAAACATTGTGGCCATGATCTTCTTAGTTGGCTGAGTGACCTTGGTCTTTAGAGGTGGTGTTTTGCCAGATTTACACCACTTCATTGATTCTCTTTTGGACAAGGGATCGTAGTAGAGGACTATAGTTTCATCTCCTGTAACAGTGATTTGCAGAGCTTCTCTCTCATTGCCACAGCAGAGCTCCAAAAATGCCTGACAACAGATGACTCGTTACTGCTTTTGGACTAAGGAAAGATGTCTAAGCACCCATCTTGTACTAATTTTATTTATGTTTAAAGTTTCATGAATAATTTGAAGGACTGTTGTTTTAGAAAGGCCCACCTTTGCTGCTATTTCTGTAATTTTGAGCTGCCGGTCTTCATAATTCCCCCTTCCACAAGAGCAACCTCCAAGTGAGCACCTCCAAGGGTTGACCTGCATGCTCTTCGTCTTCAATGCTTTCTTGACCCATTCGAAAAAGTTTGGCTCTTCTTTTTTGGTAGAATATGAGGGGGATGTTTCCCCAGATAACCGTCCAATCACTGTTTAATTTCATTTAGAGTAATAGCTTCTTGGTAAAGAACTTAATAACAGTTCTATACCCTGTTTTGAACATGTCACAATCTTCTATACATAGCCTTCTTTATGCAACTATATCTGAACAACTGAACACAGTGGAGTAGAAGTTAGAGCTGCAATTATTTACATAATAGATAAGGTATAACACCAGATAAGGATTTTGTGATGGCAATAATCCTTATTGGTGAGACCGGAAACTTATGGACCTACCCTATGTTGTATAACTTGCAAAACACCATATGTACTGAATGCACAACAAGTATTTATGAGGATTGTTTGTAAATACCTACTGCAGTTTTGTTCAATTGTTATATGTATTCAATTTTATATACCTTTATTGGTTATTGTTATTCTTGAATTTGCTATTTCAAACTTTGTTCCCAGAGTAAGCCATGTTACTCAGTTCAAAATGGCATGTCAATTTTTGAAAATCACATATATGGTAAAAAGGCACCTTATGCATGCATGCAGAAGCTTACATTGTAATTGTTGACTGATTAATTTCTAAATATAACAAATGTAAATTTTATGTTTAGTTCATTGTGATTTTTCATCCTCATCCTTCATAATTTTGAAAAAGGAATGGGGACCACTTGATCCCACCATATCAGCTATGTTATGAAAAAAAAAACCCCCAAAAAAACAGCATACTGGTTAATGGATTAAATATCCTTTCCAGATCATACGATTTAAGTAGCTCAAAAGAGTTGTGAAAAGAATTTTCATCTACACTAGTCATAAAAGATTAACTAATGAAGATTTATGGCTCAAATATTGCCTGCAAAGCAAGAACATTATCAACTTATTAATTCTGTACATTTGATATGGTGGTTTAGTATGATATACCTTAAAGCAGTTCAGAAAATGGAAAGAATTGCTTTTTCAATATATTTTTGCCAATTTCCCCCCTGCTAAATCCTATCACATCTTTTAGTTATGTTTTTCTGTTTATCAGCAAGAGGGATATGTATGAGAAAATGAGCACAATATTTTATTTGCAGATGCAAAGGTATAGAACTGGTAAAAGGTTCACCTGGAACATAGTATTATTCAGGAATTTCTGCAGGCTTGAGCAACTGTTGTGCAATATTTACTCAGAAGTCAAAATTGGTTTTCGTTTTCCTCCATGCAAGTTTGTAAAGAATAATGTAAGAATTGAACATGTGGATATCTAACATATGTAAATGGATATAATAATGACACTATTTCATCTATTTATGTTAAACCCAAGTATTTCTGTACCCCTTGCCAATTTGATGCAGGATAGGAAACAGCTGAAATTTGGTTTTATAAATCTATTCCACTCATCCCTTTTCGACATGAGAGCTTTCTTATCTCTTCATAGGATGTTTAACCTTTCTTCCTTTGTAGCTTTACTTTGCTAAGTCAGATGATTGGGTTTGGAGGAAAGAAAAGGACCATCTTCATTGTCCTCCATTTAAAAATATAATAAGTTACTGGCTGACTGTATTTATTACTCTCCCACAAACTGCTAAACTTAATCTCACTAAAAATAAGCCAAATCTCTCTCATACATGACTTAACAGAAATTGATAGGAGATGAAGTTTCCAGACATCATGTGTTTCTGCTATTTCCAATGCTAGTACAAGTGACATCTCTGGTAACCAATACTACATGTTTCTTTAAGGAGCAGTGGTGATGTGAGCTCAGCTCATCATGTGATTTTAAAGTCTAAAAATACTTTACAACCACAGCTCATCATATGACTTGAATGTGTTCATGCTCCAATTATCTTTTTTATATAATCTATATAAGTGAATGGAATAAAAAGATACTTTTAACATATACTTGAAATAATATATCAATGTTGGTCTGCAGCTGCATGATATAAAAGCCTCAATTTCTGTGATGTTTCCTGAGCAAACTACCATATTTACTCAAATCTAATGTGTCATCAAATGTGATGTATACCCCAAATTCGAAACTTAAAATCATAAAAAAAATGTTGGCATATGTTGTACTGCATCTTAGAGATAAGCACTTCCACTTCATAAAATGATCAGAACATATAATTTATAAATAGACTATTGTTACATCTTGGAGCATGTAGGACAAGCTTAATCATTCGCGCTGTTGCCAGTACAGATGGCATAGCCCAAAGAAGAAAAAGTTAAGTATTTCTTATGGTGTCACTAGTTACAGGTTGCCCATTCTTCCTCCTTTCATGTACAAATTCAAAATTTTTTCTTCAATGTCAGGTCCTTTGCAAGATCAGTGAATTTCTTTCTATTAGCTTTGTTAAAGAGCATCCATAAATAAATCAAAATTTCTATTAGCTTTAGTTGCAAATAATGCCAAATAATGTTGCCACCACAAGCAAATATTGCTTACAGCTATATTGAACTCTCTTCTTCTCTTTCTGTTGCAATTTTTTCAGTATAAAGAATTACTTTATGCTTGGAAGTAGTATCATAAAATGTTCTTCTCTGTTTGCCCTCCATTTCTTGACTACCAGCTATTCAAATGTTCTTTCAAACAATAGGCCAATAATAAATATAAATAAGTTGAAAATTGCAGCAAATCATTATGACATAATAAACGAAAAGTTCTAATGAAGTTATCAGTGAACTATGGAATGGATTTACCCTTGAATCTAATATGCCATCAAATCTAACGCACACCACAATTTTGAATACTACATTTGGACAAAAAAAGGTATGCATTAGATTCACATAAATACAGTATATGCAATAAATTAACCTATTCACTTGCTTTCTGCATGAATACATTTCAAATTTGTATAAAGGTTTATACATTTATTATTAATACATCAAATGCTTTCAGATTAATTATATAGTTCTAGAAAGTATAAATAAAGTATAAATGAAGTCAAATTCAACTTTCCATTCTTCACATAAATAATGTTCAAAAAGGTTGTTAACAAAATAGGAGAAAATAAACTGAACTATATTATTTAGGACAGCAGAGCACTAAACTTAAAAAGCTGACAAAGTACTGTAGCTAATACGAGTATTACCGGTGAAAATGATGTGAGCCTGTCTCTGACGCTCCTTCAACTTGGTGTATTGCTGCTTGAGTGCTGAGATGTCTAGAGCCAGCCGATCTCTGTCTGGAGCATAATTGATGGCTGATAGTGTAGAAGAGGGTGAAGGGGCTCGGTTTATGGAGTCTAACAAAAAAATAAATAACAAATAAAAATTACAGAATTATGACTAAGAAAATATATTATAATAAAATATTTAATTCACTTTTGTTTTATAATACCTTACAATATGCATAAGAGACAATGGATAATGTTAATAGGAGAACTTTCACAAAGTGAGCATTTTGTCATAGATTAGAGTAACTGGAGAATTTTGGTATTGGCTTACTTCTCAAGAGGAAGAATGAAAATAGTCAGCATAATCAAAAGAAAGAAGGTTTAAAAGTGTGAGAAAATGAAAGTAGAATAGAATAGAGACAGAGAGACAGGAGAGAAAGAATACATCTGAAATTTGCGGCTTTGGAAAATATCTTTTAAAATTTGAGAAACAAAGTATATTAAGGGTATATATGAAATTATGTGAAAAAATTTATTTATTACTATGAAATATATTAAAAGTAATTAGAAATAAATTAAATACTGATTAATAAATTGAGATGAGAATGTATCCCGAAAATTATGTTATCATAGCTGTCATGTTTGGCACAAAATGCTCTAAACATTATAAAATAAAATAAAAAACGTAATTGGAAAATAATAAAACAAAAGAAGAAAAATATGTAAATAATGTATGTAGTAAACATAAAAATCATTAATAATTTGATACTTTATGAGAGTCTGATTTAGTTTCAAATCACTCTTAGATTTAACACTCTGATTTAGCAACACCTTTTTCTCCCTCATTTTCTTTTTGAAGCAACACCTTTTTCTCCCTCATTTTCTTTTTGAAGCATTTCATTGAAGTCAAAATTTTCATTGTCTTCAGCTGGATAATAGCAATAATGTTATTGCCACCAATGTTCTAGAAATTTCTGTTAAGTTATCTTATAATGCACTGGAACATACACTAGGAGCTCTTGTAGGCCTCATTTCTCTGCTTAGGACATGCTGCAGAAACTCATTCTTGAATAAAATACAAAGTGCCATTTAAAAGATGAAGCTCTATCCCATATCTCCTACATTATGGAGATACAAACAAAGAATACCCTCAGCAAAAATGCTACCACCACTGATGGCTGAGGTTGTTAAGGCAGGGACTCATGAGCGGGAGATCTGGGGTTCGATTCCCACCAGGACCGTCCTCTCTGATGAGGTTCTTATCCAGGTTTTCCTCAGTCCTCATAAATAGCAAATACTGAAGAGGTACCCTAAACTTAGGCCTGGAATACTTCCTTCCTTAAAAAAATTACTGTATGTATCATCAGTGCCCGTCACCTGTAGTGCCTCAGTAGTAAAAACGGGCATTAAACACTACTAAAAAAACAAAAACAAAAAAAGAAGTTTGAAACAATTTTTCATTGTTGCATCAGAAAAAAGTTATTTTGGGTGAGAAAGATAAATGGGCCACCCTGTATAAAACATAAGTCACATAGGATGTTACATATATAATGCTGAAATGACTGAGCAGCATTGCATAGACCAAAAGGAATTCATATAGTCCAAATGTTGTGATCACTGCCATTTTTTGTATATCTTCTGAGGCTACAAGGCTACAGGTATGATGCTCTCATTAAATGCATTTTAGAAAAAAATATGTACCATCAAGTTGTACAATGTAATCTTGTAGATGAGGAATAGAATAGTGACATAGGACTTTCTGGCATTCAAAAGCCTGTAGTCTCCACAGGATCTCCAACATTCCTCCTTTTTGGTACTAAATGGAGTGGACTGGACCATGGGCTGCTGGATGGGCAACAGACAAATTCCCATATTGATCATTTGCCAAAATACCAACTTTGCTTGTGTAAGTTTACCTAGTTGAAGGCATCAAGATCTTGCTGTGATTGGCAGATCAGTTGTTATAATGAAATGGTAAGTACCTGTCACTTCAATGGAGCAAGATATTTGTTCTTTCAGTAAATTAGTGTACCTTACAATTAGGACGCAACATGTCTATGTTTTAGGTTAATGATTAGGATTAATTCTTCAGTACTTTCTCGAGAAAAATTTTAAAGAGTTAAGTAAAGGTGTGTGACAAACCCTGAGGGATATCAAATCTTTCAATATGATAATTATATGGTGTTCATATCATAATATTTTACTCTCAAGTGTCTTACTTATCGAGATGTTTGAATTGTACCCATAAAATAAAGTAAATTTCCTCCCTGTGCGAAGAATGAGATATCATAGCTTGAAATTGATAATACACTGCTAGCCATTAAAATTGCAACACATTGTGCATGTTCATAATAGCCATGTGGAAATGCCTTCTTGTTAGCTTGTTTGATGAGACTGTTGGGAACCACTATGTTTGTGTGTTCATCCTACCTCAAATCACTGATCTCATACTTGTCTCCCTTTGGATGCATTTCTTGGAATGACATATCACACTCTTCAATCCTTCCTTGATCAAATTCAGTCACCTGCTGATATTGCTTTCACATTTTAGATGAGTTGTACTTGTACCTTTTGAGAAAATGAGGGGTCAGTGTAATACATTTGTTATGGGCATTGCAACTTTAATGACTAGCGTGTATATTGCAATAGTTAATAACAGCCATTTTGCTTGTACAGTTTTATAAATTGCATTAAAGCATCTACTGTATTACTATTTCTTGGTCACTTATAGCTTTTATTAGAGCTGCACATTTATGGTATACTGAAAAAATGTATAACTCACTTTTATACTAGTCAATTTAGTTATGGAAAAAATATAAATAATTTTACCTCTTCTACGTGGTGATCGAAAAATGCCATAAGCTGCAGCTACAGCTATCTTCTCATCATCTTCATCAGTTCCTTCATCATCATCATCTGAATAGAATAACCTCAGACCACGACGTGCTGCAGTGGAGACTGTGTGTGTCCAAGGAGTAATATTGTACAAATATTTGTCTCTCAGCTCCGGCAGTTCAGGGAATGGAAAGGGAGCAATGGTCACTATCGTCTGAAACATAATATTAAGGATAATTTAATACTAACTGTGTTGCTTTCCAGAAATTTCAGTTTTCAGTAAAAGAGTATTATTAATACCTTAATTAAGTTATTGGTATCCATAAGGCCAAATTCCAACATTTCCCTTGTCAAAACTCCCATGATACTGTAAAATTCATCTGCGCTGTCCACAGCCATGATGCGACTGGAATTAAAGAAACATTTAATATAATAAGTAATTCTGAATTGGTATGGAAAACAACAAAAAGTGTTAGAATAAAAGGAAAAATGAAAACACTTCATATTGTTTTAAATTGCAGAGTGTAACATTGATATACAAGCATAGTGTAATTTTTTAAATATACTTTTAATAAAAAATTAAAATATTCTATACTAAAAAGCTCTTTTTTTCTCTCCTTTATAATAGCAGCTATGAACATTAAGAACATTGTGAAGTTGTATTTTCATTAATACACCTTTTTAAATTCTTAACTTAAAAGAAAAAGTTGCAGCATATAGCTTCCTGAAAATATATTTTTTTATAGTGGCAAAATTTTTATTATCTCATATGGATAATAAATAATATATATGTCACACTTAAGTTCTTTTATAATTCTTCTGAAACTCTTGAGTATTTGCTGTACAAGTAAAAAACCAAAATGAATTTAAAATATGCCAGAGTATAGCTTCTAGATTCCTAATGACAAAATGGAAACTTTGAGACCCAATTGCAAAATACCATCCATTCAATAGAATCTTTTCCACTAGAGTGCATTTTTGTTGTGCAAACTGATGCCATTTTTCTGCGTTTAAAGTCAATGAAGCAATAGATTTCTTAATACATTTTCAGGTTAATGGATATCATTGTATGATTAGTTGAACTACACACTCTTAAAGCTTCACTTACTTTTTATAAATGTATGGAACCGGTTTCGAGAACATTTGTTCCATACATTTATAAAAAGTAAGTGAAGCTTTAAGAGTGTGTAGTTCAACTAATCATACAATGATATTCATTAATATGATTGGTTTCACTGTGTTTAAGTTCCAATTTTACATTTAAACATTTTCAGGTGTCTGTGTAAAATGTAATTTATTCTTTAATAAACGTGTAGATCAAGTTTGTAATAAAATTAGTTCATGGATATATTTACTCAGGCATTTATTAAAAATATGTTAACAATGCAATAAAAAGATTGCTTATTATGAAATTATCTATCCACATTTAGAATATAGAATAGAAATCTAGGGGGTAAAAGGTTTAAAAAATATGAGTAGGATACTTGCATTGCAAAAACCAAGTCTTAGGTGCATATATAATTTAAATTGTCATCACTCATATAAAGACATTTATAAATCAACATATATTTACTATAGTTTCTTCATAAGTGGTAAAGTAATAATATTAAAAAGATAAAAAATAAAATGATATTAGCAAATAAAGATTTATATTCCTTTGCCACTAGAGGAGCAAAAAGATTATCATAGGGTGTGCATGAACAAAACTATGTCAGGTGCCTAATAATCCCTATTGCAGAGGAATTGAATTGTTTCACAAACTTCCCCAGAATGTAAAATTTACAAATGTTTGTGAATTGAAAAAGCTTCTTAAGAACTATCTAATTAAAAAATGTCTTTACAGAATAGATGAACTGCAAATATCTTACATAGGAAATATTGTACTTACGAAGCTGTTAACAATGGAGTGGCAATATAACCTTAACTTATGTATTCACTTTACACTTTACACTATACTCCATTCACTTACACAAAAGTAAGATGCATTTTGGGAGAATCTCTCCCATCTTCAACCATCTTATGGGGGTTCAGTGAGCAACTGAAGATGAGAGAGATTCTCCCGAAATGCGTCTTACTTTTGTGCAAGTGAATGGAGTATAATGTAAAGTGTAAAGTGAATACATAAGTTAAGGTTAGCAGCATTAACATCAACAAATTCAATTTCTTACTGAGTTGGTTAATAATAACTGATCTGCTCTTTTCCTTAGTCTAATTCAGGATGGTTTTTCAAAAGTTAATGGACACAAAATTTTATGAAAATGAGTTTTATATATATTTCAACTCAAAGTTGAACCTTAGCATGGCTGAAGATGGGAACAAAATGTTCTCGAAACCGGTTCCATACATTTATGAAAAGTAAGTGAAGCTTTAAGAGTGTGTAGTTCAACTAATCATACAATGATATCCATTAATAAAAATTCATTTACAAAATTATTTTTTTGCTGAGTCTATCTAATAAAAATCTGTTATACTTTAAATTCAATAATAATAGTAGTAGTAATGATGATATAGATAAAATAAACATGCAATACACTCACTGCATCTATCAACTAAATGTGTTTGCAGATTAAAATCAACTATAAACTTTAACCCTTGAAAAAAATTAAATTGTATCCATTGGAATTTGGATGTATTAGCTTTTGAAAGAACTTGAAATTTTCAGGACTCATTTAGATATATTATATTAACTTTTGTAGTGCACAACAGTGAGACTGTTTTAGACTTGGCAGTATTTTCATATATTCATATATTTATTGAGTACTAAGCAAATTACACAAGAAATAAAAGTCTATAGGTTCTGGCACCATCCACTTTTCCAATAGACCATTACAATATTTTAAATTATAAGTTGAAAATTAGTAAACTATAAAATCACAAACATCTTTTAACATACATTTAAATACTTTCAAAAAATAAATTTTTTTTAAAAAATTATGTTGGAACTCACACAGTGAAACTTGTTAAATGTAAATTATCTACTCTATCGTCTAACACACTCTTATGCTTCACTTACTTTTAAATACAGTGAGACCAGTTTCGAAGAGATATTCTCTCCATCTTCTTGAGTCGTCAAGTTGGTTGAAGATGGAGAGGATATCTCTTTGAAACTAGTCTCACTGTATTTAAAAGTAAGTGAAGCATAAGAGTGTGTTAGATGACAGATTAGATATAATTTACATCTTTCAACATCTTTTTTTTAGTGGTCATTATTCCTGCCTTTGAATAGAAACACTGACCACTCATCAATGAAGGAAACTGCATCTCTGGCAGTCCAGAGGGAAACCTTCCCTCCCCCCTCCTATTCTTATACCATGAAGAAATTAATTATATACATTACAAACTCTAGGCTAAAATAGTGGTTAGTACATACAAAGTTATGATTTGACTTTAACCCTACTTATTTAGCCAAAGCCATAACTACTCTAAATACAACAGATATATATATATATATATATATATATATATATATATATATATATATATATATATATATATATAAATTCACACTGTTTAATATCATAATAAGATACAAGTTATTTATTTTAATTATGTTTCTTATTTCTGTCTACTGACCATCACTATTTCATCTTTACCTTCCATAAAAGCTTTCCTAATTTATATACCTGTATTTGATCATCAAAAATCTTTCTTACTACAACTTCTTTATTTCTGAATAATCATTTATTACTTTTCAAACTTACCCTTCATTCATTCGTTCCTTTGCATTTAAAAATAATATGTATTCTCCCTTTTATTCCTTAATTTCCAAACACCTAATTGAAACTATGCTATCCCTTTCCTTTTATTCTTCTTAAAAATTATGGTATTCTATTCCTGCTATGGGTAATAATAAAACAGAAAAATCTGTTTTTCTAAAAATGTGTTTGATATATTATCAACTTTGAAAAAATCCTCAATTGTTGCAGGTAAATGTTAAGAATGGTGTTTCCAACAATTAACACTGATTATATAGCATAAAGAACATCACAATTAGAATAAAATATACATTCTGCATTCAATTATATTTTTTCCCTTTATTTTCTTTGTACTTTGAAAATACAGACCTATAGGTCAGCAATGAAAATTTACTTATTCATCTTGCTCCATACTCACTGTCCATAACATACTCATAGTTACTCAGTTATTGAAAATAAAAATAATGCCTCTTTGTGGTATTATTGATGAAAATAAATGCTCATATGTTTCATAAAAACTTAAGTAATTTGGTCATAACAAGTAAGAATATAGTACAAAAGACACATACATTAACTTAGCATCCTGAACATTTTTATTTGTTATCAAGAACAAAAGGATTATTTTCATTATGTGCCAATTGCTTTAAAAACTAGAAAATGAAGTTAATGAACAAGAATATCAACAAAAGTTGAAGTTGAACAATATGTTTTAAAGTGCAAATAAGATTAATCAAAGAACTAATGATGATATATGAGCAGAAAAATACAATTGACATTGAGAATATATTTATTAAACTAATCTCATTAAACCTGTCAGTATAATATAACTCTAATTATATTTTTCTTTAAAATTTATTAAGCACAATATTCTGGATTGCACAACTTAACAAACTGTTATCACAGTAAACTTACTGTATATTTAAAAAGGATTTTCCAAGATTAATGCTTCAGTCTTAAGAATGACAAGAGTATAATTATTACTAAGAATTTGTCTGGAAATGCATAAATATGGCATGGTGGCTAAAAATAACAATGCCTCCCACTTGTAAGATCTCTTTTCAGTTTCAGCAATCAAGGGTGAAATTTGTAGCAGGGTAGGCTTTTCTTTTGCTGCTACTGATTTTATAGTTGCTCTATCATAATTCATAACCATCATAATGAACACTGCCCTAAAGTTAACTGCAATTGGTTAAAATATTAATAGTTAAAAAAGAAAAAAACTATGATAATCAAGTTTCAGGTCTTATTTGCCATACTTTATCAAACCAGTCAGATATAAATATAATGAGTTCAACAGGTAAGCTACCATAAGTTATTTATAAATAAATAAAAAATGAAATACACTGAATATTTTAAATAAATGCAAGATCAGACACCTAGTATGTGAAATACTTCTGTTTTTAAGTGAACAAAAAGCATTTAACTACATACATTCAAAACATTATTCATATACATCCCAAAATGAGAACAATAAATAGATAAATAAATAAATAAATAAATAAAACCTTCTTAAAACTGTCCCATTAACTGCAATTTAGGGATATAACTTTAAATTATACAGATACAATTATATGATTTGTTTGATTTGGTTTATTTATGGATGCTCTTTAACATCTCAGGTCATCAGCGTCCCATTCAATACAGAGCCTGAAACGGCTGACAAATTTTACTCAGAGATCTCTTCTTTCATGCTTAAGGTTCTTTTTAATGCCATTATGTATGACATGGGACTCACGGCTTTACTTCCCTTCCGAAGGTAGCCATACTTAGGATTTTTACGACCGAAAAAATCCATCAATCCTGGCCGGGTTTGAACCTGCGATCTTTGGTTTAGAAGGCAAGTATGGTTACCACTACATCACCAGGACTGACAATTATATGATTAAGTGATATATTTATAATTTGTATGATACAATCAAGTAAATTAAAACATTTTTTTAAAAAAGAAACTTGTTTTTTTTTAAAAATTTCTGGAATTAACATAGTGAAGTAGTCACATGAATAAAATCATGTGATATATGTCGTACTAAACACTCGTATTGCTTCACTTACTTGTGTAATATTTGGAACAGGTTTTGAAGACCTTCGTCTTCATCTTCGGCCATGGGTATGACTGATCAAGTAAACATTTACTCTTTTATGTTTGCACAAATTAGATTAATTTTTATAAATCTGAAATGCTCCAGTTTCCAAATTTACTGGAATTAGATTTTTTCTAGCTTAATATAATTATTCTTCAATGCAGAATACTACTTCTAAAAAGAAGAAGATATTTTTATGTTTAATCATAATTTCTCCAAAAGATAAATTCAGTTTGTTTATAAGTCAGATTTATAATCCAATCTTTAAGTTCATACTTTATTTATGGACTAATGCCTTTAAGTAAAGGTCACTTAAAGTAATGATAAGACTTAGATATAGTAAACAAATTTTAAAATCTTATAAATAAAATTTGAAAAATATATTTATTATTTTTTGTTAATTTCTTTAGAGTAAAGCAAAAGTTGAAGGTCTTTTATTTAGTTTTTCAAGAAATTAATTAACCAATATTTTAAATAACAAAAATTATGTACATATAGAGATAGCTCACATTAATTTAGTAGTGAAATTAACTCAGAGCAGCACAATACCAACTTATATAGAAAATTGCTTTCTTGGAAAAAGCAATTAATGCCCCAAGAAATATGCACAAACACCCATTATACGAGTATTTAAGAAGATTTCAAATATACAAAAATAGGTCAGATTGGGAGCTGAAATGTATAAACAAGTTCTTAAAATAGATCATCATTGACTTACATAAATTATGCCTAAGACCTGTACTGGGTCCTGACGAATCATATGAACCATTTGACTTTAGCTACACTTAGCGTCTACAGATGTGAAAGGGATACATGGTCAGCTCATTGCTTCAAGTGCTATTACGACAAATAATTCTATAAAATATGAATTTTGGCTTTAAAAGCTATATGCTTATGCACGAGTCTGTTTCAAACTATGTTTAAAGAGATCTGTTTCTCTGTATCAATAAGAGACTAATTCCAGGAAATCCTAGCAGTTATCAAAATGGATGTTCATGTGCGTTGTTTAAAATGCATGGTGTTTGAATATAGTCTACACACTTGACAGATGCTGAAAAGTTGTGTCTATTTTTTAATTCAAAAATAATTTAAGTTATTTCAATACAAGGAAAGCTATTACTTTCCCACACAATCACCCTGGTGATCAATACACTTCTGGCAATGGGAGAAGTTTCTTTATGGCATTACTGTAGAATTGCTCATCTTGACAACGGGACTACAACTCACTTCTGTTTTCAATGCATCATCAGAATCAAAGTTAAGTTCTCTCAAGTGTTCCTTAGGCTATGGTTACAGAAGGTGTTTCCCTCAGGAGTGAGCATTCAAGGCTTCCACTGTGCCCACAGTTTTTGGTATAACAGATATACCTTTTATTTGGTTGGGGTAGTTGGAAAATAGGTTTAACTTTCCTTTTGTGTGCGATTATTGCCTGAACAAGAGTAGTCCAGCAAACCTCTATACAATCATCTCCATACACACTTCATTCTCCGAAGAATGTCAATTGGGTACACGTTTCCTGCATATAGAAACTCGATCACCACAAGTTCCTTTAGGCGCATGGACATAGCTTTGTTACATGCCGCCATGTTTCTCACTATAGTTCAAAACCCCCTGGTTATGGAAGTACGAGGATATGAGTCTTAAGTTCTGGCCTCGCCGATAAGGATTATCACCTTCACAAAACCTTATCTGGTGTCATACCTTATCTGTTGCAGCTGTAACTTCTGCTCCACTGTGTTCAGTTGTTCAAATATAGTTGAAAATTCATGCGTCATGAGACTGATGCAATTGCTGCATATCTGGATGCTGTGAACAGTATTGCACAGAGTTGTTTGTTGAAAACAAGGACTTCTGATGATTCGTTTTAAGTTGCTGATATTACTTGACGGGCTTTTTTCACAAACTTTAAAATATGGAAATAATTACAAATTCATGGTAAAAACATATAACGGTGTGTCTACGATCCCATTTAAGCCACAAACTGCATCCCCTTGATATAAAACATCACACTACTATTTGTAGTGATGAAAATACGCCAAAGACACAGTCTAGACATTGCCAAGTAATTTTGCAAAGACTACTTGAAGACGCAAACTGGAGCAACAGCTGTCAATGAGTTTTACGAAAATAGGTCCATAAGTTATCGCCTTCACAAAATCCTTATCTGATGTCGCACCTTATCTGTTAAGTAAAAATTGCAGCTGTAACTTCCGCTCCGCTGTGTTCAGTTGTTCAGACATAGCGCATAAAGAAGGCTATGTGTAGAAGATAGACAAGTTCAAAATGGAGTATCGAGCTGTTGTTAAGTTGGGGACGCCTTCCCATCATATTCTACTGTAAAAGAATGGGCCATTCCGTAATTACCACTCGAGTTTTTCATGTCAGACTATACATTGAGCGGCTAAAAGCAGATATCGGCAAAGACAACTACCGAAGTTCGAACCCTACCTATGCCTAAATTATATTACTTACTATTTTTTGACAGTAAAGATGTTTAGTATGCACATAATAAAATAGTTTAAAATTGCAAAGGCTTTTTGAATCCAAAGGAACTTATGTTAATAGCAAACGCAAAGTAATATTTGTTTTCAAAATAAATAGGAAAAGTAATAACTATTTTGAAATGAAATAAAAGGTATTTCTTGTTACTAAACACATGCTTTCATCCTTTCAGTCGTTAGACATACGGTTCAAACAAACGCATTTCCTATTTATGACATAACTTGAACATGAACTGAACGTGACGTTGAAAAGTGTTCTGTCAACCCTGAGACAGTAAATGCTTCCGACTTTTTCCATATCGGTCATTGTTTCTGACAGATTCTCATTATATTTTCCATCTAAGGAAAACACATGGTCATTAACTGTAGAATAAAATTCCTGTTATATAACAAGCATTTTCTTTCGTATAATTTCATTCATATGGATTAGTGCTATGTTAAGGACTAACTATATATTGCATTTTAATGTTAAACCTAGTTATGAGTATTCGTATGAAAGCAGAGTCTGTTCTTATAAATAGTGATTGATGGTTCATACTCTGTTTTTATTTATCAAACATTGCTACTTTTTTTTTTTTTTTTTTTTTTTTTTTTTTCCCACGAAGGTTTAACAATGACTTGTGCATCAGAGCAAATATTTGTAATATACATTTTCGCTTTCTTAACGTAACAGTAAAGCATTTGTGACAATTTTCTTAAAGGATTGAAACAGTTACAAAAAGCCCAATATGCAACACATTATATTTAAAATAAGTTATGTTAATACGTTATCTTACTCTGCAAGTCCATCCCAGATAGCCAGAGCTGTGCGAAGAAGTACTTCATTTCCTTCTAGGAAGATGAGGTCCCAAACGCGCAGTACTGTTGGCTGAGGCAGACAGTTGGAAAACAGAGTGAGGAACCACTGCATTGTGAAGACGTTGGTCAGTGGCGGCTCGTAGCTAGTTCCTAGAATATAACGTTAATTATAAATTATATCTAAATTAGAGAAAGATTCAGAAGAATGATTCAATACCCATAAGTTTGCTTATGTTATAGGGATCCAATTTCGGTGAAAGTCTCTGCTTCAAGAACTTGTTCTAAAATCTAATTTTAAAAACAAATTTAAGTCAAGTAATCAAGATATTTTGCTCAATCGTTTTAGAGTTCTGGACAGAAATATTTCACTCTTCTCTTTTACAGGTGATAGATTCTTGATTTACTTTAATTAACTGCTTTATATTGGCCTGCCTCTTCCTCCAGAAAGTAGAACGTTCAATTTGCTCTCTATATGCGTGCCTGCCTTACAGATTGCATTTGCATTAATTCATAATTCAATATGGTTATATAATTTCAGCGAAAACATTGAGTTTTCATAAATAAACATATTTTTCAGCATGTAATGATGGAGTAAATATGTATTTATGTAAGAGTTATTTACTAAAATGTATCAGATGGCTCCTCTTGCTTATGCGGTATTTATACAGAGTATCAGTTCGATATGCTACAAACTGCAGAACACTTGTTATCACATCGGTATGGCAAGGATTGTTTACACGCTAGTGCTTGTGCTGTAGTGGCCTCTAAATTGATCACTCTGTATATCCTTTTTTTTTTTTCATTTAAAATTCAAGCTTCATCCAAATCATTCATTTTGTGGACCCATAAAAATTTGTTTTTTTTTTTTTTTTTTTTAAAGAACAAACCAATCGATCATAGTTTAACAAGCGGACATTATAGAACCCATAGAACATAACAATTCAGATGACATCCAGTATCAATGGAGAGGCGCATGGCATCCCACTCAGGCTTTATTATTTACTGTTTAAGGAGTTATTGAAGGGGCATTAAAAATATGCCGTTCTCTTATTGTAATATTACAGTCTCATAGGTTGAAAGTGGATGAAGCACTTATCTTTCGAAGTGAAATGTGAAACTTTTCTCCCTTCAGATGAGGTAGTCGACCATTATTTTTTAAACTTTTATTTAAGGACCATCTTTAGCATCTCTGGTAATTAGCGTTCCATTCTATTCGGGGCGTGAAACAGCCGATAAATTTGCTAAGAGGCCTCTTCTTTCAGGCTTGAGGTTCTTTTGTGTGTCTTAAGTCCACGACTTAGAACCCACGACTTTACTTCCTGTCCGAAGGAAGCCATAATTAGGGTTTTAAGTCAGAAAAAAAATCCATCGACCATGGCCGGGTTTGAATCCGCGACCTTGCGTCTGCGAGGTAAGTATGAATACCACTTGATCACCAGGATCGACATAGACTCTAATTGAAACTTTCGTAGATCTCGTTTGAACAGAGACGAGTTGAGAGACAACTAATTCTATTGTGTTAGACTAATTGAAAGTTTCGTTGATCTCGTTTGAAGAGAGACCAGCTGAAAGACAACTAATTCTATTAAGTTTTATGTAGTTCTAAGTGGTAGGTTAATATTGTGGCATATAGAGGGTATGGGGAAATGTATTATAGCATTAAGTTCGTTAAGAAGTAGAAGTGGCAGTGGAAAGCTTACTCTTTAACGGGTTTCGACAGTCGAGTGTGTAAACTTAAGCAGAGTGGACGTGCAGCCGACTGCTTCGGGGTAGCCATCTTGGTTGGCGCCCATCAGAAATGTTAGTAATAGTTATTGTTTATAAATACACTTTTTCCTATGGTTTAAAAAATGTTTGTGTGTTCGGTGCTTACCTAGTTTCGATATTTTCCTATTTGGTCCCGTTTAGAGTAATGGTGGTTAGGATTTCTTTAGAGGTTTTTGCAGCTACGTCTCTAGTCCGACCCCAGTTCGTTATATAGGTTACAGAATGATATTTTAGGCGATTGGCTAGCAGGGGGTCGTGACAATATGGTATACGCATTCTTTAGATTGTTGTATTGTGTTTGTTGATGTATTATTATTGGGGGTGGGGATCGTCCGTTACTTACAAGAGGCGATTAATTTAAGCGGTTTGAAGCTTATAGAAGAGAGCAATCGTTTGCTTCAACATGATTGGATGTTATGAGTCTCCCCACCCAGTACGAGTAGTAGTAAAACAAAAGTGGGAAATGCTTTCAGTAAGACTTCCAAGAGGAAAGGACTGCATATTCACGTCTTCCTTCCCTCCAGCTCAAAAGCATAAAGTATTCGTTTCAGTCCGGTATATGGTAATAATTGTATATCTATTTGGTGAATTATATAGTTAAGTTAATTTGCAAGATTTCATTTTGATGAATTTTTCTCTTTATCTTTCCAGCCAAGCAAATGGGTTAATTGTGTAGTTACTTTTCAGACAGTAAACTCCGTAGGGTTACATCCTCATTGCTGGATGTCATAGGTCGTGACAGGATCTTCCGCTTGTGAAAATATGGCTTTAAGTTTGTGGTCTTCCTCTAGAGCTTATCATTTATCGTTTCCTGAATTTGATGTTTTTGGTGTCTCAGCACGAATTCTCCAAATTCTGGTCTTCAGTACTTGAGAAATGCCGCTGCTAAACGAAGGTTCAACTTCAGCATAATTAATTTTAGTATATATCTTTTAGATGGCACTATAAATGACATGTTATTTATTTATATTCTTTTGCAATCCGCTTAACTTGAGTAGACTTTTGAACATTTTGAGGCTAAGCCTTAACTTTACTATGTTTTCAAAGTTAAATCAAAGAATAATCAAACATAAAGTAAATGAAGAATTGTTAAATAGAAACTACGTGATAACTCAAAGTCAATCCAAGATTTCTCTACACTATATGGAAGCTGGTCACTTCAAACTGTATACCAAATTGCAAAATAGTCAGAATAAATATTTACAGTAAATTACCTGTTGCTGAATCCCTAGCATCATGCTGTAACTGCTCCAGATGCTGAGAGAGAGCTGGTAAGCGTAACCTCAGGAGATCCCTGAACACAGCCATGTCAACAGACAATCCTCTTAAATTGTTAGCAAAGTAACTCTCTGGCAGCACCCCTTCTATCAGATAGATCATCACCTGCCAAATCAGTTTCACACTTTTCAGCTACAGAAAAAACGAATAATTAACACGCTGCAAAAATATCAACCACTCTGCTTGCACTCCACAATCGCATCATATTGTAGCTTTCGTGTTTGAGTTACTCAAGGAAAAGCCTACAGCCACTCAATACAGCGATATTTGGAACGTGAGTTTCATTCTGAATGCATTAGCGTGTTGTAAACAAAGTGAAACATATAAACTAAAGCACTCTATTATATAATTTTCATTACATATGTTCGTTTATTTTAATGAAGAAAGGAGATAAAGAGGAGCTACGAATCAAGTCACAGTAACGAGTGTGTGTGTTTGTTATGCTTTTATTATTTAACTGAATAAAATCGATAATAGAGATGTACTGGATATTTAAAAACAACGTGAGGTTTCGCTAGTTATAAGTAGTGTTCTCGTCTTTTTCGTAATTACACATGGAGGGTTTCAAATCATCAATTAGAATTATTTCACAACAAACAATTTCTTTTTACTTTGATCATATTGCACACAACGATCTATTTTAAGCAAAATCTTCCATTGTGCCGGCCATCCTGACATTAGTTTGAGTGAAACTATGATTTCAAAACATTTCTGTAGAAACGAACTTCATCCATCAGATTCCAAACTTTAACCATGGTGTAAATAGTTTGTTGCATGAAATAAGGATAATGATTTGTTTAAAGTAGGTGCAATACTATTTTTTGTATTAAATTCTCCCTTTTTTCTGTTATGTATGTGCAGTGAGGCACGTATGAGTGTTAATTCTAGCTATTAAGGTTCTAGAAGCTACTTTTTTCCACATTCTGTTGCACCAAATTTCCCTATACGGCCGTCTCGAGATATTCTCTGAAACTTGGCACGTGAAAAAATTGGTACAGAGCGCCTGCCCGGCTTAACGGGGATTTGCTTGGCACCAGAAAGCACGCTATTTGCCGGCGGAATGGGATGTTCATAGCCGCTTAAATTTAAGCGCATAGATTTCTACAGCATACCAAAGACCAATTTTTTGGTCATACAATGGCATTTCATGTACAAGATCGGGTTTTTCTGCACTCCAATATCTATTGTTTTGTTTTGCAATAAAACCATGCCACTTCCTTAACAAAAAAGGGGGAAGAAAAAAAATTCAAAGCGAGTCAATTGTGCAAATATTAACATTATCCAACACTCAATTGTAGAAATTAATTCTACTCACATTATCGCTTGGTTACAATTGCTGAACTATAGTTATCTTACAGGGTTTCAATTTTAAAAGTTTATGGGCATTCCAAGCTGAGATTCACAAAATCCCCGATTCTTGTGCAAGCTATCCCATATTTCTTTGGACTTCGTTCTAACTTTTCTCCAAGTCATTGAGTTTTTCCTCTGTAAGAACACGGTGTTTTACTTTCGGTTTCTTATCAAGAACAGATCTCGTTTCTCTAAATATATTCATAAGAATGTGAACCGTTTCTGTGTGAGAGTACGAACAGCAGAGAATCTGTCTATAAATTGCCATCTCACTTCTATACATGGCTTTGTTGTCAGCTAGGAATCATACATGAAGATTCTGTCTGCTAAAGTATACAGATTTTTTGACGTTATAACAGAACTAATACACTATAACACTGAAGCACGTGGTCTCACAACGTTCAACTCCTGTATAGCACAAAGACTTCGCATCAGCATATGAGGAGACGAATAAGTGGAAGGGAGAACAGGACCAGTTAGAAAGAGGACAGACAAATCCCCGTTAAACAGGCCACGCGTCCAAATGAGCGTTCTGTATAATGCTATGGTATCACATCTGGGCGCTGCAACAGAAATACTACGACTTCTGCATCATGGCAATGCTAGTGTTTACATTGAAGGACTTACTATAGCAGTTTTAGACATTATTGCGTTTATATTAGTAATAAATAAATAGTTGCCATAATTAAAGTTTCAACCCGTGTATTTAAAAAATGAAATATGGACAGTTATCACACCGAGAAAGTCGTTATGTAATAGGAGTGCAAATTTCGAAAGAAATAAAGATATAATAACAGCAGTAGTTTGTTTCCATTTCATCCGGTACTGGTGATTCCCCTTAATTTTCTGTATTGATTCGCAATGAACATAGCAAGAAGCAAACTAACCTTGACAGCATCGCATTCGCAGCGGTCCATCACTTGCAGAATAAGAGCAGCCAACATGTTGAAACCCTGGCAATACCCCACTGCCTTGTTCCAGCGGGCAAAGGCAAGCAGCACTCTCTTGAGAAGCGCCTGGTTTTCTTCTGCTGCAGCACCACAGAACAGCGAGCAGCCTGTCCGATGTAGATCCTAGAGATAGAGACAGAAGAAGAAGGCATATCAGGTCTTGCACTTCTAAACATACATTTTTTTTTTCAAAATGTTTTCTTGAATTATTTTCTGTTATAAAGAAACCTATCATATAACCTGTTATATGCTCATGAAGATAATGCTGGCAAACAGAGGGTAATGGCTTGAATTCTTGCCTCATTGGAAATCCAGTTAAAAAGGCTGTCATTCGTTGTATTTGTTGTCCTGTGCTATTTCAGAGTGATAGCAAGAATGGTATTAGTCAAACAGAGTACCATTATTGTGACAATAATATATATGTTCATGACGGGCTCTTAACAAATCTTAGAGGAGTGCAAATGGGATGATCATGGTTATTAATTATACCAGCTTGGCAAAAAAAAAAAAAAACCTACGTGTTTATATAGACTCCGATGTTGAATAGCACAGTCAGGTAACCCATATAAGCAATAAAATATCGTCTTTGATTCAAACATTAAAACACGTAGAAAAAGACCTGTACGTCTCAATCTCAAAAAGAATCTCATTCAAGTGCTAGTTATGCCTCACTTTGACTATTGTGATGTCTTGTATTCTAACCTAAATACTGGGCAGATCGAAAGATTACAACATGTTCATAATGCCTTTTCGTTTTCAACACTCGTAAATTTGATCATGTAACATCCCTAAGTAATCAAATGTCAAGGCTACCTCTAAGATAACAACGCAGGAATATCCATTCCCTTACATTCCTGTTCAAAATCCTCGTACCTCCACCCTTCAACATATCGCCTCACGTTTTATCTCGGGACCCGGAATATCAACCTTTCTGTCTATCCTTCATCCCCGAACACATTTTTACTCAATCTCATTCAACGTGTTACTTCCCAGAATCTGAAACTCTCCCTTCCTCCTGAAATCAGAGATTGTCGAACAATAAAGCAAATTAAACGTAGATTAAATTATCATCTCAACTTAGGGAATCGCGACAGTTAGTCTTTTGCTTCTTCTTGTTTCTCTTCTCTTTCCTCCTCTTCCCCTTTTCTTCCTCCTTCCTTTCCTTTGTACTCCAGAAAAATTATTGAAGATCATATGGAATTGTAACACTATCTTTATAAACTGTTCTAGCTATATTAAAATGTGTAATTTTTACATGTATGTAATATACAATGCATTATTAATTTGGCCTTTTATTTATTTTATTATAACTATGTATATTGTACTTTTTACCGGTTCTTCTCTGTTGGAGTGGAAGAGAAGTAACTCTTGTCAGGGAAAAATCAATTAATTAAAGTTTCTATAATAATCAATAAACGACGAAAATCAAATATTCCATAACTATGAAATAATATTATATATTTAAATAATAAAAAATTGAAAACTTACATTAAATATAAGAGCACAAAAGTAAAAATTCTAGTGGGATTTTCTCTCATTAGCGAAGTAATAAGTATATTTGAACATTTTCTGCATTTATTAAGGTTTAAATCAAATACTCATTAATTGGAAATGCTCAAATACCATTAACTTTTTTTTAATAGTGAGATTTAGAGTCATTCTTTCTTGCTACCCAGTAGATAGATGATAATACGTTCTGTCCTTTTATGTGGATCTGTTATGTTGAGTATACATGTGTTACTTTCACTAATGAAGGTCCTGCTATTTAAAGCGCAATGTTCAGTACGAAAGTTAAGCGAGATACTAACCTGATTGCTCTGTAAACGCATGAGCCAAAAATTAATTCGACCAAAAACCACTGCGCATCTTTGCTCATGCCTGGGCTATTCAAAAATACTTTACTTTGTCTTGATCAACATTTCCATGATGTCCTAAAAGGTGAATGTTCTATTGTAATTGGTATGAGTCCTTTCTAAATAGTTTGTTTTAAATATGCTCAATCACTTCAGTGGAAGTAAAACATTCTTTTTCCATGATGAAAAATGTTCCCTTTGATAAGCGGCTGACTATGACAGTTGATACCTTGAAAAAACATCTTATTATTGCTTGTAACAAAGAAAAATATTTAATTACTTTAAATGTGTGATAACAATATTTTAAGGGTCTTTTTGCCTGCCTATTTTAACCAAAATAAATCCCTGGACTTCGGGCTCTGGTTATGACAGATTTTGTGTTTGGTTAAGATCCCCTCTTTCGTAGCAATATTTAAGTAATCACATACAAAGAAAGTAGGTAGTTCGCTTTTCTGGTACTCATCCACTATTTAGCGACTGACTAAATTACTTTCCTCCTAAAGCTTTAGAAGGGGAAACTTGTTTCGTGGCGCTGTTTCGATGATGATTATGGCCTAAGGAGCGCAAAATTGCTATGGTCATTAGGGCCCAAACATACTAAAAAAAACTGCGCCAGAATGAAAGAATAAGTAAATAGTCAGCACAAAATCAGTGCGTAACATGGGTAACAGTAGCACTTAGTGCAATTAAATAAAACCCCATAACAAATAACAAGGGTTATATAGTCATCAAACAAACAAGTCTGGCACTTAAACACACCTGCAAGAGCTGAGAGCACAACAGTCTCATAATGGTTTTAAAATAGAAACAACGAAACCCCCAAAACAAACAACAAGGGTAAAATGGTCAACAAACAAAAGACTGGTACTAAAAAATATAGCCCCAAGAGCGGAAAACACATCAATCTTATAAAAGTCTAAAAAGGTAACAATAAAACCCCCAAAACAAACAACAAGGGCTATAAGCAACACAACAATTAAAGACTGGTACTAAAACGATTCAGCAAAAGCTGAAATAACAACAGTCCTAAAATGGTAATACGCAATTCTAAGACGAGCTAAAATGACTTCTTCGCGACAAACAGCGCGAGAAGAAGTCGACCAGGTAAAAGGGGCTGATTTACACTCCCGAAGCTTATTAATGGGTATTAAATTCCACTCATTGCACCAGCGCGAGAGAACACCTCGTCGTAAGGAATGTTTAAAATCCGCGAAGTAAAAATGGTGCTCGTACTCAGTAGGGTCTAAAAGGGCAGATTCAGCTGCGACATCTGCGGCCTCGTTGCCTGAGGATCCCACACGTCCAGGAATCCATAGCAGTGTTACCCTGACGCCAGCGTCAAGAAGCGTAAAAACTGCATCCTGGATCTGCTGCACAAGACGGTGGTAGTGGTATAGCTGTTTAAAAGATAACAGGGCACTCAAAGAATCTGAACATATAACACCATTTCCCAGCCCCTGATCAGAAATAAATAAAATTGTCCGATAAATAGCATAAAGCTCCGCCATAAAAATAGATGTCGCAACGTTAAAACCATACGTAAATTTTGTTCCATTAAAAACAAAAGCACATCCTACTCCTGTGTCAGATTTCGAGCCGTCGATATAGATAAAATTCCAGCCATTAAAAGATGAGAGAATCTCGCTAAAAAGACGACAAATAACAGGTGCTGCGGTCGAAGATTTTGGACTGGACGTAAGCCCAAGATGAACGGGGGCCTCTGCCAAGAGCCAAGGGGGAGAAAAAGTTTCCCCGGCTAAGAAAAAGGCAGGTATTCCAAGTCCAGCGTCCTTAAAAGCTCCCGAAAACGAAAACCAGCAGGCTTAGGAGTAAAAGACCGAGCAGCGTAAAAACCGTCGAAAGACACATTAAAAAACGGCCCATTCGTGGGATGATGAGGTTGCGCAGATAAGCGACAACCGTAAGCAGAAAGTAAAACATCCCTACGATAAAACAACGGAGGTTCTCCAGACTCCGCACATAAACTTAACACAGGACTGGTTGGGAATGCTCCAATGGCAACACGGATACCCCGGTGATGAATCGGGTTAAGGCGAGAAGAACAGAAGATCGCGCTGAACTGTAAACCACACAGCCATAATCCATTTTTGATCGGATGAGAGATCGATAAAAACGTAAAAGAACAGTCCGGTCAGCTCCCCAAGATAAGCCACTTAAAACACGTAAAATGCAAAGAGAACGTTCACACCTGCCTCTGATTTGCGCTATATGCGATGACCAGCATAATTTCCTATCAAATATTAAGCCAAGGAATCGAACTTCGTCTGCGAAACCAAGAGCATCTGAGCCAAGAAGGAGAGACGGAGATGGATACTCCTTATAGCGCCAGAAGTTCATGCAGACGGTCTTCTCTGCGGAGAAACGGAACCCGTGATCCACACTCCAAGCGTAAAGGCGGTCGACACAGCATTGGAGGCGGCGTTCCAAGAGACAAGTTCTCCGAGAGGAAAAAAAGATGGCAAAATCGTCAATGAACAACAACGAATGTATTCCTGGCGGCAAACACTCAGTGATAGAGTTAATAGCAATGGCAAACACTGTGCAACTAAGTACCGAGCCCTGAGGTACACCGTTCTCTTGAATAAAACTAGATGATAATAAAAACCCGCTCTTTCATAAACTCCCGAATAAAAACAGACATCGGACCACATATACGCCATTCATGAAGTGTACGAAGGACACCGCCTCTCTAACGGGTATCGTAAGTCTTTTCCAAATCAAAAAAAGACAGCAACAGTTTGGCACTTTCGCGCAAATCCGTCCATAATATGGGTGGAAAGAGACACAAGATGTTCGACTGAGGAGCGATGACGCCGAAATCCGCCCTGAGCGTTCGTATAAATTCCTCGTTCGTATAAATGCCTCGACTCTAACTACCACATAAGCCGCCCGCTAATCATGCGTTCCATCACCTTGCAGACGCAACTGGTGAGGGAAATAGGACGGTAACTGAAAGGAAGATGTGGGTCCTTTCCAGGCTTAGGTATAGGAATGACGGTGGCCACTCGCCAAGCGCTAGAAAATGTGCCATTACACCAAATAAAATTAAAAGTCTGTAATAAAAAGCCTTGCCTTTCGCTGACAAATGCTTCAACATAGCAACATGAATACCATCCGGCCCTGGTGCACAGTATCGAGAGGTCTGAAGGGCATGCTCCAATTCCCTGGAGGTAAAGGGGACATTATAGCACTCCTGCTGGTCGGGGGCAAAACAGAAACCCTTCGACTCGACCTGCTCCTTTAAAGTGCGAAAAGAAGGAGGGTAATTGGCGGAGCTCGAAATATCAGCGAAAGTGCGTCCTAATATATTGGCAACTTCAATCGGAGTAGTAAGCACTCCATTGGATAACCTAAGACCGGGTATAGGCGTAAACCTAGGTTTGCCCGCAACGCAGCGTAGCAGTTCCCAAACTACAGATGAAGGCGTTGTGCGGTTAAAAGAAGTAAAAGCAATCCAAGAAGCCTCTTTGCTATCCTTAATCACTCGACGGCATTTGGCGCGCAGTTGTTTGTAGCGAACCATATTTTCGGAAGTAGGGTGGCGACGAAAAACTCGTAGAGCACCCCTACGTGTATGCAGCGCATCCAGGCATTCATCAGTCCACCAGGGAACCGTTAAGCGTCTGCGGTGGCAAGACGACCGGGGAATAGCCTGATCTGCGGCATGAAATATGACCGTTTCGAGGTGCTCCATCACAGCGTCGATGGATGGAAAATCCAACCCTGAAAATACGGCCAGAGATCGGAAGAGGTGCCAATTCGCCTTTGCAATAGCCATCTTGGCGCGCGCTCAGTATGTGCGTTTGAAGAGAGTAATGTATCTGACACGGAAAGTGGTCACTAGAGTATAAATCGGAGATGACGTTCCAGGTAAAATGTACAGCAAGTGAGGCAGAACAAAAGGCTAAATCCAAGTGTGAAAAACAATGAGTACTGTTAGAAATAAATGTGGGTTGCCCAGTGTTGAATAGAATGAGATGGTGGCGGTCTAGAAAGTCTACCAATATGCTACCACTGGCACACTCCGTGTTGGAATCCCATAGGGGATGGTGCATATTAAAATCCTCAAAAGTAGGATGGGGGTGGTAGCTGAGACAGAAGATTATCCAGATCAACTATTGCAACAGTGGCAGATAGAGGTAAGTAAACAGTGCACACAGAAAAACTAAGGCCAGAGAAGTGAGCTGTAGCTGCAACAGCTTGTAAAGGAGTCTGGAGCTGTAGTGAAGAACTATACACGTCATCTCTAATTAAAATTAAAACTCCGCCGTGAGCGGGAGTGCCATTTTCGGGAGGAAGATCACACCACACCGAAGAGTAACCGCGTAAAGTAAAAGAATCTTGCGGGCGAAGTTTTGTTTCTTGGAGACACACAAGCGGAGAATCAGTCGATCGTAAAAGTAACTCCAAGTCAGGTCTTCGACTGCGGAGTCCACGCACATTCCACGTAAGGATAACAATAATTAAAATTAGATAAAAAAAAATTTAAAAATTTACCACCTTACTGTTTGGTCGGTCCAGGACGAATCAAACGTCCTTTCTTCAGTCGCGTCGGACTAGGCGGTTTTCCAGGAGCAGGCGCATCCTACTCCATCACTTCCTCAGAGGGAGGGCTCTTCCGCTGAGAAGTATCCACCGATTCCAACACCTGGAACCGGTTGGATGTGAAAATAGGCGGTGCAGGCAAACGCCTAGCGGGTTTGCTCCTATCATGGGAGCGGGACATCCGAGGAGGAGAAGGGCTCTTCTGATTTTCCTCGAGTGGACGATTTCAAGAAGTCAGTCCGTGTGTAGCTGGTCCTAAATTTAATATCCGGAGCATCAAAAACTATTGGTTTGGGCTTCTGAGTAGAGCGCTTCGGAGGGCTGGGTGCATTAGGGACCCGCGTAAAAACAAGGTCGCAGGTCTGCGTACTGCTGTCGCACTTCTTGACCGACGAAGAAGCTGCTGCGCTGTAAGTGCCGGTCTTAGGCACAACGTGTTGGCCTAAGACCGCAGGTTGTACAGATGGAATTGGCACTCTTACATGAAACGCGCGTGTGGCCAAAGCGCTGGCACTGAAAACAACGCAACGGAGTCGGTATATACGGACGCACCTCAATGACCTCGTAGCCCGCCTTTATCCTCTGCGGCAATTCAACCTTGTTAAAGGTGAGGAAAAGAGTTCGGGTAGGCTGCAATTCACCCTCTTTCCTCGCCTGCACTCGATATTCTGAAGTGACTCCTTGGTCTTCCAAACAGCTTTGGATATCCGGGTCAGACATTCCGTCGAGTACATTAGTGGAAATAACTCCTCGTGACGAATTAAGTGTGCGATGTTGCTCAACGCGGATGGGATAACCGTGGAGAATCGTCGCCTTGAGCAATGAGTTACTTTGGGACATTCCAACTGTCTCCACCAAAAGTGATCCATTACGAAGTCGGGTGCAGGATTTCACGGGTCCAGCTATGGCGTCAATGCCCTTTTAAATTATAAACGGGTTTACTCGGGTAAACGACTGGTTGTCTTCTGTTCGACTAATTACCAAATAACGAGGAATAGGTTTCTCGGTTACTTCTTTTACGTCCACTCTTTTTCTTTTAATTTGTGTGAAGTTATTTTCCTTCACCATAGCGATTTTATCCTCCACCATTGCAACTGTCTCCGATGGCAGGTTGCTTCCTGGGCGCCACCCGGGCTTAGGTTACACGCTCTGGCCTGAACAAGGTAACCTCAGGGTCACGCCTTCCTGTGGGTTGACAAAGGGACCCAATCGCCTGCAGGAAGTACAACAGCTCATGCAATGGCCCTTCCTCGGGCCTGGCCTTTACCAGAGGATACGCTCCCGTCCTACATAATAACCCAGTGCTGGAGGTTACGCCGTTACCCAGTCACTTTTTACCGTGTCAAACACGGGGGCACTCATCAGACAAAGAACAGGGAAGTAGGACGAATAAATATAAAATAGAGGCGAAATAAAAACGAGTCAAACGCGCTGAGCGCGGACCTGAGGGAGCAGCTCGGGTGCCTCGGGGTCGCTACGCCCCATACCCAAAAAATTGAGTCCCTGAGGGGTGGCGCTGTTTCGCTGCATATTAATGTGAAATCTCACATGGCGCATACAAAGTAAATATCCTGCAGTGTTTTCGTCTGTTATCACCTTTTGTGCAGTCCAAGTTTCTCACCCTTATATTAGTACATCTTTGTACGGTACCGACTGTCTTTGAATTAGTTCCTCTATGCGTTTTACATTTCGTTTATTTCTTATTCTCTATTTCTACCGTACTTTCCTCCAGAGTAGTATTTCCCATTTGGGATCCACGGATTCCTCGAGCTCCATGGAGCCAATTTAGAGGGCATGTGGTATTGTTTACACAAAACATTTTTTGAATAAGTTCTTTTTTGCACTATCAATGTTTATAACAAATTCTTCACAATATTGCTGAAAATAGAATCTTCTCATCTATTAGCATTGTCTTTCTGTCAGCGGCAGTGCCTCCACTTCTGTATTACTTCAGTACAGAACAAATAAAAAAATTCGTAAACATAGCAATAATTTAATAGACTTTTTTCAATATTAAACTAGCAAAAATGGCCCGGTTTGAACCCGCGATCTTGCATTTACAAGTATGATTACCACTACACCTTCAAGACCGACATGAGTGCTTGGATTAGAACTTGAGATCAGTGAATTTCCTTATTAACGAGAACAGTTTTTCTTCCTTGAATGGACCGCCACGGGTGGCCGAGGTCGTTAAGTCTCGGAGTCGTGAGCGGGAGGTCTGGGTTCGAATACCGCCAGGACCGTCCTTCTTGACTGAGGTTTTTTCCAGGTTTTCTTCAGTCCTCATAAATGGCAAATTCCGGGGAGGTATCTTAAACTTAGGCCTGGAACGATTCCTTTCATAAAATCCTTTCCCAATATATCATTTCATTTCATGTATCATCAGTGTCCACCGCCTGTGGTGCCTCTGTAGCAAAAACGGGCGTTAAACACTATTCATTCATTCATTCAATTCCTTGAACGGTCGGTCCAGGTGGTGTATTGATTACCATACTTGCCTCCTAAACCCAAGATCGCGGGTTCGAACCCGGCCAGGACCGATGGATTTTTTCGGGCGTAAAAATCCTAAGAACGGCTTCCTTCGGAAGGGAAGTAAAGCCGTGGGTCCTGTGTCGTACATTTACGCCACGAAAAAGAACTTCAAGCCTGAAAAAGAGGCCTCTGAGCAAAATTTGTCTGCCGTTTCACGCCCTAAGTTGAAAGGGACGCTGATGACCTGAGATGTTAAGGAGTGTCCATAAATAAATCAATAAAAAAAACTTTCTTGAACGAAAGAAGTATCCAAAAGGGGACAGTAAAAGCAATGCAATACCGGAGGTGCAAGGAAAAATAATAGCCGATGAACAGAATCAGTAACAGAACTTAGTGGCATAAAGTAACGGCTGAAAACACGTCAAGGCATACTTTTATAATTTACCGTGTAATGTCGGAGGATTAGATTTTGCGTGTAACTGATAGCAGCAGTGGCGCCTGAAGTAAGAATGGATAGTGCATGACTGTAAATTGTAAAACGGATATTTCTGCCATAGCATGCAAACGCCATACTACTGCTATTATTGGAATAACCACACGTTTCAGAATGCTGTAGCATTAAGACCTCGGGGAACATAAAATATTTAGATTCTTTCTTCCGGCTTCCTATTAACAATGTATTGCATTTAGTTGCGTCAACAATAATAGACGTATATTCCTTTCCTTATTTAATTACATGTTTGGAACCTGCATTCTAACTGTTGTTTTAACAAGTTACATGCTCTCGTGCACCATGTACACGATTTACCTTTCGGCGCAGAGTTTCCTACTTTTGTTTTTATCACGTCTCATTTGGGAAAAGCCTCTGTAGGTAAGCTTGATTTAACTAGACTGCCCTCTCAAATGGTATCATGAACTAATTGCACATACAAGCCCTTGTCTCCCTGAGGCATTCGATGGGCTAACTTTGAAATTTCTGCGTGTCTCTGAAAGGCAATCTTAATCAGGTTGTATATCTGCATAGATATACAACCTGATTAAGATATTTCTGACCTGTGACATTTGTATACCTCTTTTTCATTCTTTTTAAATTCATTCCATGACTTTCTTTTCAATGTGTTGAGACTAGACTAGTCTAGTGGTTAGCAATGCTGACTGCTGGCCGGGAGAAATGAGAGATGTGTGCATATATTCTGTAATGCATATCTTTCCTATGAAACCATTCGACTGTAAGTAAATGAGTTCAAGTGTATTAGAGCAAGCATTGCAGACGCACCACGTCCTGGAGCTCCAAAATCAGCTGTGAGGCCAAAGAAATCGATAAGGTTCATGATATTATTTTGGCTAAAGATAAAAGTGCGCTATTTGGCGGAGGCTACGGGATCTCAATTGATTCGGTTCATTTTATTTTTCACAATGAACACACGTGAAAAAACTTTGCGCAATATAGGTGCCGCGTCTCTCATTCTGGAGTAAAAACGAAATCATTTACAAATATCGGCCGACTGTTTGGAAACTTTTAAGAAGGAGCCAAATAATATTTTACGGCCTTTTGTGACTATGGAAACGTGGATTATTATTATACGAGCGACATTCTAAAAGTTTTCGGCATGACCACGAAAAAACAACATATAGCAAATTTTTTTTTTTTAATTTTGCAGTATAGTCATCTTGTAAATCAATACATTTAGTCCAAGATTTTCCAACTTTGTAATACCTTCAGTAAAATAAGATTCGTCCAATTGTGAGAAATAAGCGTCTCTTTCAGCTTCAACCTAATCATTTAATGAGAATTTTCATCCACCCAGATATTTCTTCAGACTTGGGAGCAAAAAGTAATAGCTAGGAGAAGAAGTAAAGAAATATCTTGAAGGTTAAAAAAACATAGAAGACTTTATGTTGCCTGTGAAATTAAGTCAGCTATCCAGCTTTAATGATATAACTACTACGGACAATAAATTTGCGATTTTGTGTAAAAATAATTAATATATAATAAATGTTAATGTTTTTCTAAATTAAATGAATTGAGCAAATATTAATATATTTTAACAGAACAATAATTGTATTTTTAAAACTAATTATAAAATATTAAGAAAAAAAAGCAAATCAAATACAAATTTTATATTATAAATAAGCTGCAATTACAATTTAGATATAACTGATAAAAGCAAAATTTAAAAAAAGGGATTAAATAATCCAATTAATAATAAATATTTAAAAGATGGTCAAATTTGGATTTTATGCAATTTATCTCACTCCCAACATAAACAATAATAATTTATTGCACGTTGGCTAAACGATTTTAGGAATCCCACAAGTCAGTATAATATATATATATATATACAGAGGTTGCCAAAAATGTATACACATTTCCAACAAAGAAAAAACTGTGTTAACATAACAAACCTAATTTCACACGAACAGAAAATGAGCACTAATCATATTTGACTTTTACAGTTACAACAGTTGCTGAAAATGCCCACCATCGGCGTCGATACACTTCTGAGTACGTTGAACTACTGATTGAGCACCGTTTGCGAAAGTGTCTTCTGCAATTGCAGCTCATGCCGTTTCAATTTCTTCCCGAAGTGCTGCCAGCGTAGCTCGTTTTCTATTGTAATCAACATCCTTAAGAGTTTCCCATAAAGTCCAACGGAGTTAGATCCGGAGAACGGTTCTGTTGTGTACACACGCCTCCATTACCTTTGAACTTCAACAACATTCTCGGTTTTCCATTACTACTTCAAAATTACTTTTTCAAACCATAGTCTTGGCTCAGTTTGATTTTAGCAACGCTAGCATTCACATCTGTGTTACAGAAGATCATACGATAATCTCGGCTTCATTCGTTTATTGTTGATTTATGATAATCTTGGCTTCATTTGCTCATTGTTGATTTATCTGTCACGTAGCAATGCTATCATAATGTATGTGAGTCACATCTGTTTACAGAATATCATACTACACATTACTGTTGTTTTTCGGCCCAATTTTGAATTATGCTGGTGATGAATATATGGCTGAAATTAAAACTGCTTGGTTTAACAAATAACGAGATTATGGAACAGCAGCAATACATCATTGCTTCGATACGTTAAACACGTAACTTAGCTAGTGGAATAATATTAAAAGTCATAAGCAACAGATATCATTGTTACATTTAAAATAAATTATCAGTTCGGTCAACAAACACTTTTAGATTGCAACTCTCTCTCTAACATCTCCCTGGACCGTAATTTATTACCTTAAGTTATTTAAACGCCAACCATTTCCAAGAGAAAGTTAACTGCAGTTGACAGATAAATTTGCTAATCATGGCATGCCAACTATAATGTGTCCGTATCAGAAAAGTATTTTCGAAAACAATTCTAATAACATTCGGTAATATTAGAATATCTAGTGAAAAGCTTCCGCATAAATTGATTAAACCCTCTCTAACAAAGCAGACAAAAAATGCGAGTGGGGTTAATGTCAGTAGTAAATTGCAGCTCATTAATGTGCCTTGCTCTGCAATATCAGCAGCGTGGTTCAATAAGCGGCCTCTTAGGTTCTTTTCTCCGACTCTCGAAGGCAGTAATGTGCCACTTTCCTTATATGCTTAAAAAGTGTTTATTGTCAAATCCCACATAATAAACTGATATTTGCATGAAACAGAAAGGCTGGACTCAGGTCAAATCCTCTCCTTCGTTCCTTCTGGCAAGCATTGTTTCAGATTCCAAGAAAACTGCAGAGCTTTGCATTCTATGAACAACAAAGTAACTCCAGTGCAAGGGAGCTTCAGCATTAGGTGGAATGTTCGCAGGAGGGTAAAACTTGACAATTTATAGCGGGACAAAGAATTACAGTTATTTACAACGCCTTTCCCTGTGTCTTCGGTTCTTTATCAGGTGTCAGTCGCGATTTAGCAGAGGGCGTGTGAACATAAATGCGTTACAATTGGCTTGTATTAATAATGAACTCGGGTGTAACAAAAATACTAGGACACATTTCTTAGACCCCCTTCCAAAGAAAGTAATATAAACTATGTCCGAAAATGCCTGATTTTGAAAAGTATATCATTCAATGATTTCTAGATATGATCAACGACTTAAGCTTGTTAAAATAATAATTATAACTTTTTCAGACAATGATGTTATTGGTGTGACGTATAGCTATGAACATTTATTTACGTTTATCATGTGTGCATTCGTGGTTAGTCAGTTTCTTAATTTGACTTCTGCTGCAGTTCAGTTACATTTGAGTAGGTAATCGTGACAGGATATTCATATCGCGAGCAAACAGATTGTGATTTTTTTTATGTAGGATCGAGTAAGTAGTAATGGACGTAAAGCTGCACAGCTGTATGAGATGATATTTCCAGACCCAAGGCAGTCGAATCATTAAACTTTTCAGCATTCAGTATTATCACTCAATTATTTACAAAAAGTTAATTATTATTTTAACAATTACATTGTGGGATCATACCTAGAAACGCATTAAAGTTATCTCACAATAAAACCCACTAATCCAGTATTTTTATTACACTCTGCATAATAACTAATATATTATGTCTTAGTGACTGTATCTTGAAGTCTGTGGCTATTGTTTTATAATAATACTATTTTAAACATGTAAAATTTGTCCTTGTTATATTCTTGTAACAATGTGGCCCGTAACTGAAAAACAACTGAACCACAATAGACTAAAGAAACAAATGTATTGGGTAGATGAAGCGAAGTATATACAAAGAGTAGAAATAGCTTCTTTCAATTTTAAAATCTTATGGTTTTTACTAATTGTGTAGAGCTAACCATCTGCAATGACTTCAAATGTATTTTGGAAATATATGAAAAGAGATATGCTATAAAAGCGGACTATGTTGAATGCTATCTCTGTCATACCTTGACAATTTGCACTCCGAGCTCCTCGTCATCTGGATTGCTCCACTCGTTGAAGCAGAACCTCTCAGCATGGGTCCAGTCTACACCTCGCGCTTGTAGATGTTTTTCAGCCAGGGTCAGCCACAGCTGCAACCGAATGATAGAATATCAAGTTCAAATCACACTGTAGTATTTTATAGTAATAGAAACAGTAATAACTTGGGCTGTGGCATTCATTATAGTTACAAAATCTGCAAAGTAAATGACATAAATTTCAATATATTTGTGGAACTATAAAGTGCAATCTTAACAGTAAAAACTACACAACACTATTACCTGGGCACTTCTAAAATTTCTCTGCCTGACCAAGAAAACACAAGATTTAAGTAAATTGCTTTTTTTCAACATAGCCATCTTGTAAATCAGCGCATGCAGTTCACTTTCCAATGTTTTAATACCCTCAATAACACAGAGAATTGTCCAAATGCGAAAAAAAAAAGCGTTTGTTTCAGCCTCAACCTCATTCTTTGAAGTGAATCATCCATTTCTTCAGGTTTGGGAACAGAAAGCAATCACTGGGAGTCAAATCCGGAGCATATGGTGGGTGTGGAAGCACTTGGAAGCGAAGGTTATGCAGTTTTGGGGCAACAATCCCAGATGTGTGTGAAGTCCATTATGATAACAGATAGCGTTCTTTTTTTGCAAGGGATGGACATTTAGTCTAAATAACATCTGTTAGTAGGTCCATTTGTTAAACGTAATACTCCCCGCTGATAGTTCTGCCTTTCTGGAAGTAGTCTATGAGCACCACACCATGAGAATGCCAGAAAACTGTAGCCGTGACTTTTCCTGCAGATGGAACCGTTTTTCCCCACTGTTTGGACTGGACTTGGTCTCTGGTGTGTATAATGAATGCATGTTTCATCTACGGTTATGAAACATAGGAGAAAATCACTATAATTGCGTTTAAATAAGCGTAAATAAATAGTTTTGCGAAGTATTAGTTCGAATGTGTTTTTGGTCCATTGTTAACAAACATGGCACTCATCGAGCGGAAAGCTTTCTCATACCCAAAACTTCATGTAAAATGTAGTGGACACGGACTATTGATGTCTTTGTAATGTCACCCAACTCGAGTACCTTCAATCGACGATCACTGAATAAGGAATTGTGAATTTTTATCACAATCTCGTCGTAGTAGCAGTTTTTCGGGACGCCCTAAGAGCTCATCATTTTGAATGGATGTACGACCACGATTAAATTCAACAGCCCACTTTTTAACAGCTTTAATGTGTAATCTAACTCCTTTTTTATATTTCTGTTAGGGTTAAACCTTTCATACCGAAGTACTTTATGATAGTTCGTGATTAAGTTTTATCTATTTTGTAACTAAAATGTTAACAATAGTTTGTTAACTACGATCGTCATAAACAAGTGACTGCACTTAAGCGTGAAACTTCACAGCGCGCTATCTAAAGGATGATATTTAACTGTCATAATAACAATTTGGTCATCTTCAAGTCATCTGAGTCAGGCCAACGGATTTTAGAACGCCAGTAGTAATAAAGCACAGCAAAGAAAGAAATTAGATCAAGAACATTTCTAAAATGTTAGCGAATATCCTCCGACAGGGTTTCTTAAACTGTTCTGCGTATCTCAGTGGTTCTCTAGGTCCACTCTTATGATCTTCAGGAATATTTCTGGAATCTTTTACATTATAAGAAATTGCGAGTAACACACTATACTAAAATATGGAACTTCTGCTGCAAAGCATGTATTGAAACGATATAATTAGAATATTATCAAGTCTGGTAGGCTATTCTGGCATCTGAAGCTCCCATTAGCAGCAAGGTTTTGACGTCATTAGGACTGAGAGTGGAGACCGCGTAAGAAAGTTGGCAGTGCAACACTTATAACTAATCGCACCTGTAAAAAAGAAGAAGAAGAAGAAACAAAGAAAGAAAAAGAAAAAAGAAAAGGAAAAGAAAACAAACAAAAAAGAAAGAAAAAAATAAATCTAAATCATACTTTATTTATACCTTTCTTAAAGGAATGGAAAATCACTTGTACAGAAACTAAAGGGTAGCTATAAGGTCTGGAACCACAGGAGAACTATATAAACTACACATTTCCCTAACGCAGAATGTGTTTCACATGTCTACTACCAATATCATCATGCACCCTCAAAAGTTAACTGTATTTTTCTTTTATTTGTTTAACACATGAGCAATCAGAGCGGCTGTTGTAGTGGTTATCTTTCTCGGAAATAATTCAGATCCAAATTTTCATATCACATTTTGAAATTCTATACATCAAAGTCCTTGGCGTTAAAGTCGGGCCACCGTAGTGCCCATTCATCAGAGCCCCTTCTCCTATTCCAGCATTTAATCAGTAACGCACAAAACTTGCATAATGAGGTGCACGTTCTCTTTCATAAACATTCGAAATTGCTGCATTTCATTTCATAATGCAACACACAGAAGTAGTTCAAATAGGAATGGACCAACAATATTCGCTTGGCATAAAACACACCTGATGCTGTCAATGTACCATGAAGCTGTTCCTGGCTCCCCGTCAATTATAGAGTAATTGAAATTAACATTTGTAATTTTAGAACCTGCAACTCTATAATTAGGTGAAAGTATGTCTATTTTCATCCAGTGGAGGAACTTTAATTGCATATGCAGAATTAGTATTGTATACTGTTTAATTGCATTCATAAAGGGTAATTTTTGTAATGTTTAAGGAATAACGTGTAAAAATGTAACCAGATAAGGGAAAGCTCTCCTCTCTCTCCTAACGAAGAAAGACTTGGCAATGCAAGGTAATCCCTTTTGGTATGCGGCTGGGGTTTGAAAATGCCCCTGCCTCAGGGCAAACACGCGGCAAAGTTGCAGGAGTTCGAATAAAAGAATCGTTGACAGTAACGTACGAAATCTGTTTAAATTCATCTTACCGACGAATAGCGAAGCATTTGGCTTGAACAAAATCTTCCAGCGAATAGAAATAAAGGTAACCACTCATCTATGAGACACGTTGACACAAAGTTGGCGCGAGTATTTCGCGCCGTTGCTCACCGATGGTGTCGTGTGATATTGTGTTTAAAAGGGCTAGATTTTTCCCAAAACGGGGCAGTCTCAGAATTTTCCAGGCCCAGATACGTCTGGCTGCCGTCGCGCGGAGATCAGCGGAAGAACCGCCTAAGTACCAAGTACCGGTTCCGGCGACGAAGTTTGAGCGCCAGTCACCGCGTTAACTGCCAATATAACATCGAACTGCATTAAGAACTCAGTAAATTAACAATTTTTTTGCACTCGGCACCTATTGGACAGCGCAACAAAAGTACTCGTTTGCCAAGATTCCTCGCCATGGTTCGACGAGAGACAGGAGTTCACCCGGATGTTCACATTAGAAGAATAAACTATATTAGCAAAGTGAATAACGAAGAGTCATTTGTCGTCATTTTTGGAATCCGTTCCACTCAATCCCGGCTAGCTCACAGCCGCCAAAATACAGCGAAACGCCCTCGAGAGTGTCTCATCGAAGAAAAGTGTGGGTGTTCTGCAGCAGCCCTGGCGAAACCTGCGATCAACGGGTGCAAATTATTTACCGCAGCGCCCATAAAGCCCAATTCCCGTCCCCCACCAACCTTCCTTCTTCATAACTAAAATTTATATTACCAGTGATCCGGCGTGAAAGGCTTATTTATAGTCACCTACCACATTATTATTTTAACCAGTAGGGAGGGATTCATGTTTGATCAGTACCTGAAATTTTGTTTGTTGTCCTCCACAGCAACAAAATTAGCCTTGTTGGAGAACATTAATCCCTGGAAAGTAGATTTACTGTAATAATTGGAGATCCTGGTGGTGTAGTGGTAATCGTATTTGCCTTCTAAAACCAAGGTCGCGGGTTCAAACCCGGCCAAGATCGATGGATATTTTCGCGCGTAAAAATCCTAAGTATGGCTTCCTTCGGTAGCCGTAGGTCCCGTGTCGTACATTTACGGCACGAAAAAGAACCTCAAGCCTGAAAGAAGAGGCCTTTGAGCAAAATTTGTCGACCGTTTCACGCCAGTAATTGAATGGGACGCTGATGACCTGAGATGTTAAAGAGCATCCTTAAATAAAAAGAATAAAAAAAAACTGTAATAATCTAGTACAAGAAACCATTCACACATTAAATTTTTATCATGGTCATCTTTCCTCAGATGATGCAAAGCTGTAGTCTACACAGATGAATCGTTAAACTTTCAAACTTTTCTGCACCATGTTCACTGCGCTGATATGTAAGGCTAGCATAGTAATGCAGTTCTGGTCCCTCCATTTATCGACGGTATGCCGGAACACTGTTTATCATGAACCGAATCTGTTGCATGAAACCCATTCTGCAATTTTTCAACTGCACTACGACTAAGTGACCTCCTTGGATGCCTCCTGTTAAACTCAATCTACATTTCCCTCTCATCCTCAAAGAAGAATATCTGCACTCGTTTGTTTTTCATCAGTGCCATAGCTCACCTATAATCAGAAAAATACATAGTCATATGGTTCCTGCCTTTAAAGACATTCTGTATATTGTATATCTTATCAAATACTTTATAGATTAAACAAAAACTTGTAACAAAGTACTTTGAGAGACGAACATTCATTTAGTTTAAATTTTACTTCTCTTGTTTCTCACAAAAGGATAAACTTTGAATCTTAAAACTTAATACAATACATTCGCAGTGTAGTTGCACTTGCACGTGACACTCGCAGTGGACATAAACACAGACATAGTGTCTTCTAACATTTTGGACAGGTTAGCCGAGCGGCTAAACTACTTAAAAGGAAGTTCACGCTTTTGTAGTCATGTTTACCATAGTACGTGAATGAGGTCGGTACACCTGTATCACAAAACGGTTCGATATTGTTAATTTTTTGTGCGTACATGTTCAGTAAGGAAATTTCAGCAGCATGCATCCATCTATCCTTCTCTCTTCCAATAGCGCTTTAGGAAATTTATGACGCTACCTGTGCCCTATTTTATTCTCACCGACAAAGCAAGGCTTTTCCGTTGTAAAAAATATTTATGAATTTGTGAAATGCTCTGCAGCATGTATCTATCTCTTTCTCTTCTAGAACGGGCGTTTTAGGAAATTTATGATACTACCACTCTACTCTCAACGACAAAGAAGAGATTATCTGTCGTAAAAACATGAATTATACACCACAGTATATACAGTGAGTCTTGGATATTTCGTACGATCGGATTTTGAGTGCGCATATCACGAAAGCGACCCTACTATCTGTATTCTCCTACAGATGACTCTGCATAAATAGAGAGAATACAAAATGAGGACGTTTATTACTACTTATAAAATAAATTTAACAGCTATCATGCTGGATCCTAATAATAATTACTGAATGTAAGCATTCCAAAATATTTGCTATTGACGCTAAAAGTTAAAATCACCGGGTTGATAGCGGTTGGATATTACGTCAGTACTAGTTTGAGTTTATAGGGCATAGAAAATGTAGCAATAAGAGAGTGAAGTTTAGTGTTGTATAGGAAATGTAAATTGTTAATTAAATGTAACTTAGGGTAGAGAAGTATAGTGAGTTATAAATGGGCAAATGCAGGATTAGTAAATTTGTTGGATTTAATGCCTTCTGGGTTTGCCGAAGGCACTGTTCCTATTTGATATATTTTAACTGGGCTTTGTATGTTAATTTTGTATGTAGAAGTATTTTAATGTAATATGTATGGGCACATTTGTATTAAATTTCAATTTTTAACAGAATACCGGAACCCAAATCTTCTGGATATTCTAGAGCCGAAGACGAGGGTTCAGAAATTGCTTATTTAAGTAAAATTAATGAAAAATGCATTAAAAAGGTATAAATTTAAATTGTAATGTATTTGTGGAAATTTATTTATTTATTTATTTATTTATTCATTCATACGTTGGTACTACCCCAGCGTGCGAATTAAAGCCTGAGATAAATTTCTGGTTGCACACTTGCACACGGTAACGATACAACTTTAAAATGTTGAATCGAATTCTTCTGAATAATTCTGACCAAATTACCTTAGAAGTTCCAAGTTAATACTTTTTCACGACTGGAATGTCTTAGAAACACTGAAAAGTGTTACAGGGAATATTCACTGGTCTACAAAAACATTTTTCTTGATTTTTTATTTTTTCACCTGGATATATGTAATATGAATGCCCCGAATTCTCATATATTTTCACATTTACTAAGTTTTTTTTTAAAAAAAAACATCAAATATAATAACGTACTTATGTTTTTGAGGAAATATTACTGTTTTAAGACATACAACTATGATAAACTTGTTTTTGTAGGTTTCATTTTAATTTAAATATTAATGAATATCGGAAAAAAAAAAGCTATGTGTCAATAATTATAAACTTCCAAACTTTTTTCTCTGTTAGGGAGAAGGAAGTTTCAATTTTTATAAAGCTCTGATTGTCCTTTACCAGTGTCTCTTTTCAAACACCAACAGTAATCACTCATCATTGATACATCCCAATGACCTTGATGGCGGGTTTCCATTGTTTTAATGTTTTTATGAAACCGCTCACCTTGTTATTCCCTCACTGCACCAAGGAACATAGCTATTGACAAAATACACTTTAACACGCATTCTACACCCTAGATTTCTAAAATGTAACATTTCTTCCATAATTTCTTTATAGTTCTCAGCTTTCTTGTTGCCAAGAAAGTTTTCTGTCACATTTTTGTATGCCAACCATGTTGACTTCTCTAACTCGGACATTACTGAGGAAAGGTCTCATTCTGCATGAGCTCACGAATCTGGGGTCCATCGAAAATACCTGCTGCTATCTTAGTTTCAGTTTTCTGTGGGAACTTTGTAACAAGAAAGCAGAAACAATTACTACCCTTATTCAGAACAGTTACAAATTGCTTCAACAGGTTTAATTTAACATAGAGGGTGGAAGAAGGACATTATAAGGAGAAACCAATGCTTCATACTTCACATTTTCTTCTCTAGAAACTAAATTGCTTCTTCATGGCCAATTTTTTCTAGTACATGCTCTGATTTAGTCCTATCGTTTCATTCACAAAGCGAATAATTTATTATCTTGTTTAAATATCTGAAAATACTTATTTTATGTATCTGCTCAATGAACTAATAATAAAAAATGTTATTTTCTATAATACCGATTTCTGAAAAACTGTAACCCGACGAGACAAAAATAAGGCTGGTTTGAGAGATTCCACGTGGCAAGGAATCAGAAAATATGAACAGTTTTCATTCAGGAAAAATTGTGTAGAGCAATGTAATTAATACTGATGTTAAAATAAATCGTCTGATCCGTATTTGATTATTACTTTTTCAGGTTATATAAACTATCCTTATGTGGTAAAATGCTGCCAAGATAATGAATTCAGAAAAATTAATAAATCGAGATGGTATTTGTGCGGTGAAATTTTCTCCTGGACAATTGTTTGTTTTATATAGTAATTTTGCAAAACACCACTCACATATCATTACGATATTCTTCTCTCTTATTCCCTCTTGATTATCGAGTAGTGAGTATCATGTGGCAATGCTGCTGTAAAGCGCGCAAAATACAATATACGATTTTTAGAGAGCTATCATTTACGGTAATTATAACCTAAGCTCCTTAACCTAATTTTTGTATCAGTAATTTTATTATTCAAAAACGTTGCTGCATTTTCTCAGGTAAACACAAAGTAGGAGTTTAGCAGAAAAATAAATAATAGTATTGTTTAATAATGCTCTGGACTGTTATTAACAAACCAGCAGTAAACAATCAAAAACGAAACCATATTTGAAAAAAAAAAAACACGGTTTACTCACCTTAATTAATGCGATTTTCTACATAATTACCTTTTATTTCAGTAACACATAGTGAAATTTCGCTTCTATTTTGATAAGAATGAGCATATTTTCATTACGTTAAAGTTTTAATAAATTAATCTGAAACTTCTACATTTAATATTTGTTCATTAAACAACTGTGTTGGCTGCGATATCAGGTGGATTAATTGAGAAATACACCCAGCTCGGAACCGGGTTAAAGAGCAACAACAAAGGTGCAGACATTGGGCGTCCTTACGTCTCTTTTCGACTGGGCAACTTTCAGATGTTGATTCTTCTTATGTGGTGGACATTGTTTATGTTAAATAGGGCACATTATACATAATGGAAAAAATGGGTTCGCACAGTATCACTGAAAAGGAAGAAAGTGAACATGATACATTTTAACAAAGAAAACAGGATGATAGGTAAAGCTTAATTATATGTATTTCTCAAACGTCACCCAAGGCTAAGAGATGAGTGACTAGTAAAGACTACAGACAGACTAGTTGAGCATGTTAATCAAATTGCCCTTGAGGAATCTGCATAGATCTCTGGCGTTAAACACTATAAAAAACCCCTACTTCGAAACAGCTTTTTGTTGGTTTGTTTTATTTACGGACGCTCTTTAACATCTCAAGTCATCAGCATCCCATTCAATTCAGGACGTAAAACTGCCTATAAAATTTGCACAGAGATCTCTTCTTTCAGGCTTGAGGTTCTTGTACTTGCTGTAAATCTACGACACGTAACCCACGGCTTTAATTCTCAAGCCTCACTTAGGATTTTTACGCCTAATAAAATCCATCGACCGTGATTGCACTGGGATTGAACTTGGGTCTACGAGGCGAGCATGGTTACCACTATACCACCAAGATCGACTCTCCTAACAGCAATACACAGTGTCAGGCTCAAATAAATCAGAGGTTAAGATAGTGGCGCATAATGTTTCAATAGATGCTGAGAAAAATGACATGTCAAATACCTCAATGAGCTGTATATCTCCTAAAAAGTTCAGAAAACTTCTCATGGCAAACCAAGCTATAGAAGACGAGGCAAAACAACGACAGGTGGTCAAGGTCAAGGGAAGAAAACTCCCAAATTCATTGAAAATATGAAACAAAGTCCTTAGGAGAATCAGGAAAAAAAAAAAAAAAAAAAAACAACTGAAACACTTTGAACTCAAGAAATGCATAGGCATACAGGAGTCAAATAATTGTGTATCTTCTTCTCCAATTAAAAATCTAAGGAAAAATGGATTAAGTGCTCCATATGTAAGCCTGCCACATGACCGTGAAAGGTTTGAATATGATATTTGCAATTTACTTCGATTATCATGCATTCAAGCTAATGTGTGGCAAAACAACTGCTTCTGTTTTCCATCACTTCTATCAGTTACACCGTAGTTTCTTGATTTTTATTTAATTGTTTTTAAATACAAAATTTTAAAATATGATCCATTGTAAAACTGCAGATATCTGTTTTATCCGCCCTGTTGATCAAAACGAGATACTTTTACCGTTTGGGAAGGGAAGTTTGAAAATCGATATAACATTTCTGACATAGTCACTTACTGTAAATTATTTTAATATTTATTGAAGCAGAATAATGAAAGATGCTGCATACGAAATATAGATCTTTAAAAAAATAATTACTTTTGTGTTATGTATCCCGTTTTACCAAAATCCTCCCTACATGTATGTGGTTGAATGGTTTGCTAAATTTTTACTTAATTAAAGTAGTCCCCACTTGAAAATAGTATAAGAAACTCTTTACTAGGAGAGAAGAAACAATTTGACAACCCGGAACGAACTACTCAAGTTATTTAATTCTAGAAAGAAAGAATATATTTGAAGATTGGAATAAACAAGAATAACGGAACAAGCTAAAACTATCGGTAACATCAAGAAAAAGATAAAAGGACGATTTGGATACCTGAGTAAGTGGAGCTCATATGATCAACGACGAAATAAAGGCAGTGATAAACTTCCAACATTGATGCATTGATTAACTGATCATTCAAGAAATACATGCTATAGATCACTTCAAATATATTTGAATTAAAAGTTAGGAAAACTGAAATAACATACTTTCACAATTAGCTTCAGAGATTTATTTGAAATTATAAAATTAATCATTATAAATATGTTTTGTAATTATTTCCAGAAAGATTGCGAGTACTACAAGGGCATTTTATAAATAAACTAATGGCAGCAGAGTAGAACAATGATTTCGTATAGCTGAGCTCGATAAACTTATTAAGTGTAAAATATTTGTATCTGGAAACATGATTAACCTATTTAGTTATAATTAGCGGCGTTTTTCCCTTTTATAAAAACAGATTTCATACTGCTGAGCTCGTTAAAATTACTACATACTCGTATTTATAATGAGCATTTTTAGTTATAATTAGGTTGTGTTTTTCATCGTTAAACAAGGCACTCAAATGCGCTTATTTATCCCAGCGAGATTATTCTCGTCATAAAAAGAGCTTTGCAATGAATAAATGTGTTAAAAAGTAGCATCTTGTTGCATTTGTGAAAAAAAGCTCAGTATCGAGAATTCCCCAACAACCATGAGCCATATGAGTAAATAATTGTGTTAAACAATAATGAACTGCTTAAGTGTCTCACTTTAAAAAGCCTTAGATAGCTTACTGCAGACATTATCAACATTATTTTTCAATGCCAATCGAACATTTAATTAAAAGCCTAATAACTGCATGGAATTTGTACATGAGGCCGAGAGCTGCAGAATTTATCTTGAGAGAGTCTGGAGTTGGAGTTGTATTTATTTTTACTATTTAGCGAATGAAATGTTAAAAAATTGGTGCATTTTTGTTTATTTATATCTTTAAATTTTGTAAATCAGTGTTGAACAACTTTAAAATAGAATGATATAATAATAATAATAATAATAATAATAATAATAATAATAATAATAATAATAATAATAATGGAAAGTATATATTAATTATACATTAATAACGGGCAAAAATATATTCAGATAAAAACCTATGTTGAAGTCACGTAGATAACAGTTGGTATCTGGTTGTATGTGAAAAGGAAATAAACCCAACGCATGCACACTGGCGGATGTTTGCAGGGCTTGGACACGAAAGAAGCGCAGAGTAGTGGCACAGCTCTCCAGGCCCTCTCCATCAGCCTCCTCCTCGGACAGTAACATATTCTCATTGTAATACCATGAGGTATACCATTAAAAATCTATGAAAGTATCAGTTCATTGTATCATTTGATTTATGCTAAATTCCCTGTGGTTAGAATCCGCGATGTAAAACAGTTTTAGAGGTTAGGACTGCAGTACGTCCTTAGTGTCCAGTTATTTGTTACTTAGCTGTAGGAAAAACGAGGAGATAAGCGATTGCTCTTTCGGGGCTGTGGCAATATATAGAATGCAAATTTGAAGCGAGAGATCTTTAAGGGGGGTCCTCAATCAAGGGAAGTTTGAAAGCCGTTGGTTTATTCCAGCAATAAAATAAAGTATTCACTGTGTCTTGAAATGATGAAGCTAACGTGATGAACCAATGAAGAGTATAGGCCGTCGGGCGGACGGACGGACGGGCGGGCGGGCGGACCGACCGACCGACCGACCGACAGACAGACAGATAGATTAAATAGATGGATGGATGGATGGATGGATGGATGGATGGATGGATAGATAGATAGATAGATAGATAGATAGATAGATAGATAGATAGATAGATAGATAGATAGATAGATAGATAGATAGATAGATAGATAGATAGATAGATAGATAGATAGATAGATAGATAGATAGATAGATAGATAGATAGATAGATAGATAGATAGATAGATGAACTGTAATGCGCAATGCACTGGATAAAAGAATAAAATGATTGAAAGATCAAACATTACTAAAACTGTGCAGGCTCACAATAATGTCTTGTAAACGATTCTTTAAAATGAAATGCATATTTTCGAATAGTTCAAATTTATTTTAGCTATTAAGACCATACACCTCAATTTGTTTATAGTATTCTAATTTGCTCCTTGACCTTCATTTACCTCAATGAAACATGATCACTGAGAAAGTTACACGAATACTTGTTTCAAAACAAGATTGGCAGATATCAAAACTTTCTCTATAGTCTGCCTTATTTCTAAACTCAGTACTAAAATTGAATACCCTCTTTTAATGATGTGAGTGAAATGAGAGAATGGTTTATATCGAGGATAAGAATTATTCCTCTTTGGACAGGTATTTTGCACTAATTTGCAACATTTCTGCAGCGGTTTTATTCTAGAAGCGAAACAAATAACCATACAAATGGTGATGCAAATTAGTTCATAAAGAAATTAATTTAGAACAATGTTATTCACAGCATACAACCAAAACCTATCTCTACATGTTCAGTTGCTCAACAAACTCCATGAAAATTTGGCGATACTCTGCTATGTCTACAGTATGGTCCGAAAAAAATGGCGGCACTATTTTCTGTGCGAATATTGTGCACTAAGCCCCGACTTTAACTAGGTGCTTCATAAATGACGTGTGGATTTTGGACGGTCCAATAGCGTGAGTTCTGCCATTTCTCATAACCGTATAAATGGAATCATGCTTTATCTGTGAAACATGTGATGGACAATATGTCAGGATTTCGCACAATGAATGCCTGAAACCAACGGCAATACTCACTCTGTTATCCATATCTGGTTCCTGCAACTGATGGACAACTATTACCCTATATGGCTTTAGGTGAGAAATTTTCATAGCTCTCTGACACATTGAGTAGGTTACCCGGTCTCTTGCGACAAATGTTTTAATGATTTGCGGGATGACAGATGAACAACGATGTTTGCCTTTTTAACTCACCAGAGAACCAGTTATTTCCAATTTGTTTACCAGTGCCAATACTGTGTTTCTTTCAGGGGGTTTGCAAACATCAAATTCTCTCAGGTATGCCTTTTGAGTAGCCATAATTGAATTGGCAATCCAGGATTACTTCAACAAGGAAGAGCCGTTGATTTAATGTGTACTGCATCTTCACAGTGACTAGAACAAAATATCGAAAACAGTTGCCAAACATAAAAGTCAACAACAAGGAATGAAGAATAAACAGCTGCACATCTCGGAAATCAAACATCCCGCTTAATTTGACTAACTCGGGACATTGGGTGAATTTGCAGTCGAATAAAGAAAGAAAGGAATATGTTATTCTATATAAATCACTCTGTGAATCATAGTAAGTATTATGACAACTATTTCCCATGCACAGGAAATTAAGACATTAATTTACCAAAATATTTAAAAATTCTTAAATGAAATACTTGTAAATATACACATTTTACAAGATAATGGCTTTTCTAGTGCTGTTTTATGGAAACCCGATCAACTATGTGAAAATACTAAGGCACAACTGCATTTCTTAATACACGTCAGCAGATGCAAAAAGATGGAAAATTAGAAACGTGTTTTTTTTAGAGTTAAATTGGAAACGTTATCAACAAAAACATAAATAGTCAGGAAACTGGATTACCTATATTCAAAGAGTAAAAAATATACTAATAATGTATAATAAAATATTAAACTGTAAGAATAATATAGAAAACATAGAAAGATGTGAATGTGGAACAGTTTAGTCTTTGAAGAAGGGTAATGATAGTGCTCGTGTATGTATTATTAATAAAAACAATCGTCTTTCGGAAGAAGCACAGAGTATTTCCTCTAAGCAGTTAAGTCCCTCTGGGTCGCTAACGCTTATACTTAGTCATTATAACTTTTCCATTGAGCCTGTTTTCTCCCAAGTTACTTCCTCGAGCGTCCAAGAGTTTGGCTCTGAATGTAGCAACAGGTTGTTTCTAAACATTTCAGCATCCGCTTAAGGGAAGATGGACGAAACAAACACCATGGAACTTTGTCAAATTCACTGTTGAGGTAACTTAGTCCTGTGTTAGTGCAGTTCTTTTGTGTTCAATAGCTACAATGCTTATTGTAGAATAACATAATTTCAAAACATCTACATTATCCTAGATGAGTAATTTTAATTTTTTCAGAAAATTTCAGATAAATTTATTTTCTGAAAACTTATATAATTATATATATTTCCTTCAAAGAATAAAAGAGGAAAATTAAATTAGAATTTATACAAACATTTGGATTACTAAGCAGACCGATATCGAAACATTAAGGGCACAGAAACCTGGTGGAATTGCTTATAGTAGTATTACCTTATCTTTCAAATGAACTGAATGGAATGGGCATGGAAGGCTTTAAATTTCCCTGTAAAGAACTGCTTTCAAACGTCTTTGAGATAAGTCAATAAATAGCCCCGGATCTGATGTGCTCTACTGCTGTTTCGGTCCTTCAAAAGGCAATCTATAGGATGTCCCATAACGAACGCAATTTTTAAATTGAGTGCCTCTGTCTGTTTGTTAGTTTGCCGGACCTGAAATTTAACAGACTATCATGTGTATTAGATTAACGATTGTGCATTATTATCAGTTTAAATGGAGCAATACCGAAAGATCAACCTGTCCAGATTTTGTAAGTGCATTTTAGGAAGTTGAATGATATGCAGGGACCTTTCGAAGACTCTTGTAATTTTTAGTAGACAAATGCACCTAACGTGTCGATAGTGCAGAGACTGGTAAGGAAATTTGAAGATACAGGATCGATAGAGAATATCAAATCTCCTGGATGTTCTCGTCGATCGGTAGAGAATGTTGCCCTCGTCAGACAGAGCGTTGCTAAGAGCCAAATGAAGTCGATTCACAGCCGTGCTCAACGATTAACCATCCCGAGAAGCTTTTTGCAGCGAATATGAACAAAAGATCTGCATATGGCCCTTTTAAGATTGAACTGACACAAGAGTTGAAGCCGACGGACGTTTGCAAGGTCGAACATTTGCCTCTCTGGCAAAGGAGATCAAGATTGGCCAACGAGGTCGTGTGATTCGACACCTGTAACTATTTTTTGTGGGAGTATGTAAAATCCTGTTTTTCTGTGGACAACCCACGAACCATTCCTCCACCAAGGCAGAAATTAGACTGTTATGGGTGAAATTCAGCCCAAAAGTTGCTCTAAAGTCGTTGTAAATTTTGTCAACAGAGTGAAGGTGTGCCAACGAAGCCATAGAGGACATTTGCGTGATGTTTTATTTCATGTTTAAAAGCAGCGTTTGTGTGTCATATTGACTTAATGATATTAGCAATTTTCTAATAAACTATGTTTTATTATTAAAACAAAATTTGCGTTCATTATGGGGCACCCTATATAATTACAGAACAGTAGAGGACTTTCAAAAGAAAACTCATTTTCTAGAGCTGTAGTTCGTGTTTTATGATGGCAGATTTTTACATTTAGTTAAAATATCAGACGTCCTGCGAAAGGTTTTCAATGAGACAATTAAATTCGTATGGTTAAACAAGAAATTCAACAGCGAGTATCTCCGGAGTGTATTCATAATCAGGAGAATATTATTATAATTTACCACGAGCACATGACATTTCATTAGACTTTTATATCTCATTCTCTGGAGGACTCGGAACTGGAAAATGGATTTACCACGGGATGGTATATTGTAGACTTTTTTAATAGTGTTTAACATCTTTTTACTACTGAGGCACCACAGGTGGTGGACACTGATGATGCATGAAATGAAATTATATATTGGGAAAGAATTCTCTTTTTTTAAAGGAAGGAAACGTTCCAGGCCTAAGTTTAGGATACTTCCCCGGCATTTGCCATTTATGAGGACTGGGGAAAACCTGGAAAAAACCTCAGTCAGGGAGGACGTCCTGGCGGGATTCGAACCCCAGACCTCCCTCTCACGAGTGTATTGTAGAATGAAAAATATAGATTTATAGTGGTTCCTGAAATGAAACAGACTGATGTTTAGAAACTCATGCTTTATACAAACACTTTACCAAAAGGATAGTTTCTCTGAGTCTTACCGATAATTGCTCTCGCCGTTTAGGAATCTGCCCCAATGCTCAAGTTTATGTACACCGTCATCAAAGAAAATTTTGGTTGCTGGCAGAACCATTCTCTTCCACATCATCATGAATCCATCATATTCTTCTTCAGCGTTGTAATTTCAAGGGGAGAGATATGAGCTGTAAGGAGGATAATCCATAATACCTCAGCGGAAATGGCGCAGTGTCCACTGTTGCTTTGGATAGTGTGTATGTGTAGGCATATGTTATTCATTCAGCATCTGCACACCTTGCAACAATTTCCCCGGTCGCCTGTTTGCATTCGATGAAAGATTTCACTTCTGAAGCACCTTCTTTGCACGCAATGGAATCACGCTACGTTGTACACTCTTGGACTTGCCCAATACACAACACTGTTGCATAAACAACTCCTGTACTCAGCATTGCTCACACCGACCATGTGTATTGCTGCCACAACTTGGCTAATTTGTCTACTCTTTGTAGTGTTTCTAGCTTTGTTTATGTTTCCTGTAAACAACCCATATACATTTTAATGTTTCCTTGCTGAAAATCACTTATGTTCCAAACAGTGGCGGTTCGTAGCCCCGGTAGAAGGGAGATTTTAAGAATCTTTCAACCGATTTACCCCTACTGGGGTATGGAATATCACAACAAATTATGACATGGACGTAATATCTGTCGCTTCGCTGGCCTGTATAGAAACGAAATCTGCCCTTTCTGTTTTTTTTTTCTTTCTAATCTCATTCCTATAGAAAGATAACGTTTCTGACTTCACACGCTGTCAGTAAAGATGTTTTTCCCACAAAAAAAAAACAAAAAACAAAAACAAAAAAAAAAAAAACTCGAGTTGATATTGTGCTCTCTTGCTGAGTAAGCTCCTATAATTTTCGATTGATTTCAAATCGTTTCACTTTCAACTTAGCAGTTAAATTTTGACCGAAAACGCAGCCTTGAACATAGCTGCGCTTTATTCATTGTCACAAAACAGATATGCTTTTTTGTAACTTAACAATTAAAACTATGAAAGTGAACTTTCCACTGACTAACAGTGAGGAAACCACCCAAATTCAAACAATGTGCGAAAACAATCCGTTAAAATTAATTATGCGAAGTGTCAGTAACCTCTCAACATCTGGTTCCTAAGAAAAGAAACAATGGGGCGTCTTCCTAAGAGAACACAGAAATAAGCAAGAGAAAGGTTAACCCATCTTGGGAATCTTTGCTGGCCCATGAAGGTATAAGTTTAAAGCGAAAACTTTTTTGGACTGTCTAATAAGCTCCCTCGCTAACGGAAGACCCACATGCTACTGCTACTACAGTAGAGAGGAAACGCGCTTATTGTGTAAGATACAATTAAGAACCAATCGGTTATATATCGCTGTTTTCATGCATTTTTTTTAAAGCTGATCCGGAGAACAGAAAATGGTATATAATCATGGCATTTTGTATTGGGGGGTCGGGCCCCTTTGGCCATTATTGATGGGCCGCCCCTGATTCCAATACAAAAGTACCTGACGGCACTATGGATTTTCCATTCCCGATGAGGTGAGCAGGTGCAGTGTGATGGTTGCTTGAGCTTTGGAAATGCGTCTGATATAGAAGCGGCCCTTCTGAGAAATCAGCTTACTTGGAAACAATGTTAGCGATTCCATGCCTTATCATCCGTGGATACTGGCCCCCTGTTGTCTCGAAAGAAAAACACGGCCATCTTCGATGCTCAGTTGGTTCGGACTTTGGTTCTAGGCCAGCAATGAATGTGAGTGTTCGAGTGTTTACTATAAGAAGTTATTTAGCTGAGATTATAAACACAGAACGAAGAGCATCAACGCTTGTTCCCAACTCATATAAGGAAAAAGTTATGCATTCGCCATTAATGTGAACATATGTAGAATGCTACATACGGAATATATACGGAAATATACTCTAGCTAAGCACTTTTTGCCCACTGTTAAAAGAAAAGGATTGATAAAAACCACAGTAATGTTAATTCATACTTATAATTACGTGAATTATAGATTTTTATTTATTTATTTTTTTACGAAAGAAGTGCAAATGTTAAAAACGTTGTGGTTTCATGAACTTCTATCTTGTTCACATAAACCATATAGCACTGATAATTTTCATATTCTACAGCGTTACTTTCTAATGCCTTCCTTCTATCTAAGACACTAATTTAATACGATCTTTTGCGCTGTTGATTGTTAAGAGCGGAAGTCCATGAACTGTTACATGTATTATTTTCCCCATAAATCATAATTATAATCACTTGGCATTTGGCAGATTAAGTCATATCATAGAACGAGAAACTTAGAGCAATAAGCTTTAATTACTTTAAAAGCAAGGCGAAGGATATAATTCACTGTGTAATGCAATAAAATCTGTCACATTTCAGTAGCATGGAAAATTTTATTTTCGCGACTCTTCTGTTTAATAAAGCAAGCAATAAGAATTTTATTAAGTTCTCTCCCCATAGCAAGAGGGTATTATTATTTTCATTTACGAAAGAAGTAGCATTTTATTTAGTAGGAAATGAAATGGAACGCTATCTCGAAAATAATAATGCTTTGAACTTTAACTTTTATTGCCTGTAATTAGTTTGTATTCCAGAATCTTCGTCGTAAATAAGACTCCAAAGGTTTATCTCCACCGAGCACGCTGGCTCAGGCGGTAATGTTTCAGACTGGTATTCGGGAGGTTTCAGATTCTAATCAGTTGGCCGAATTGGCAGATTTTTCGTGGTTTTTCTCAGTTCATTCTCAGAAAGGGAAAATGCCGGGTTAGTATTTTTCTGCCACGGTTCACAGTCCTTTTCATTATTACATCTGTATGTATGTGTGTACGTCTTTCTGTGTTTGTGGTATTTTCGAGGCGGTTCTGACATTGGACTGATTACCAGATCGACATGCTTTTAAATAGGCGAAATTAATATAAATAAATGAAGTTGATCTGCACTTAATTAGATTGACGTATTTACCTAAAGTTACATATTTTTAGTTGGGTGAAATGTATTTAATAAATTAATGTAAAATTAAGTTGACATGTATTTAATTACTTTAAGGCATTTAACTAGATTGACACATTTTTAGGTGAACTGTATTTAATTAGGTTAATATATGTAAAATTTAGTTGACATGTATTCAATTAGTTAAATATATTTAATTAGATTGATGTGTATTTAACTAGACTGATATGTTTTACCTAGGTGAAATGTATTTAATTAAGCTAATATGTCTAAAATTAAGTTGACATATATTTAATTGGTTTGAGGTAATTAAGTAGGTTGATACATATTTAACTATATGTATTGACCTATTTTAATTAGGTGAATTGTATTTAATTAACTTAATATATGTAAATTTAAGTTGACATGTATTTAATAAGTTTAACGTATTTAATTAGTTGATATGTGTTTAACTAGCTTGAAATGCTTTAATTAGGTGAATTGTATTTAATTAGCTTAATATGTGTAAACTTAAATTTATAGTACTTAATAAGTTGATGTAGATCTAAATAGACTGATATATTTTTAGTTAGGTGAAATATATTTAATTAAGTTAATATGCGTAAAATTAAAGTGGACATTATTTAACAAGTTTGAAGTATTTAGCCAGATTGATGTATATCTAATTAAATTGGCGATTTTTTAGTTAGGTGATTGTATTTAGTTAAATTAACTAGTATATAACTATGTGTAAAATTAATTGGACGTATATTTAAATTAGATTTAATTTTAGGTTGGCATTATTTAATTAAGTTAACTGGTTTCTTTTAAAGTACATAAGCTGTAAATAAGCATTGTATGTTCATTATTCTTCACTATACATACATACATACATACATACATATGTACAATCTGGTGATCAGAAGAAGACAAGTGCGAGCTGAACTGTGAGTGTGGGGCTGTAACTGTTTACGAATGATGCCCATATTGCTACATGAATCTTGCACGCTCGCTGGACTTCTAACCATGTGACAACACTCTTTATTTTTATCGCCATTAGCGTGCTAGAACATGGTGAGAAGGGTAGAAAATGTTTACGTAGCACATTACTCTTGCTTACCTTCTTATGATCGCTAGACAGTACATACATACCAACCAGGAAGTCTGCGCGCGCATGTGTGTGTACTCACAAGTCCTAAAATTGGAGTAGGATAAACCATCGAAGAAAAAGATTTAGCACCACTCACTTGTTTACAATACGTGAAGTCATCTTGTGTAAACAAATTAGTAAGGCTAAACCTTCCGTGTGTGGAAATAATGCATTGTACATGAGTTTAGAAACATGTCTCTCTGTTGAAAACACGCACACGGCCTTCTTTTCCGTTCCCCATCCGCAGGTCCGGGTATATGCCTTACCAAATGGCTGTTCTAAAATATTTTTCCCGAGTAACCTTAGGCGTCAGTGACTTTGGAAAGGTTTAAAACTTGACACTTCAAAGCATTTAGGCTAAAGCAATATAAAAGATAAATAAATAAAACAATGTAGTAATTATGTTTAGCACGATTTTGTACCGGTAAGTGATCTCTAGATTAGTGTGTCGGGGGAGGGGGGAGGGCTATTCCCGCATCTCTTTCCTCTTAAGTTCTTGCTGATACCTCTGGTCAAATTTGCAGTTGCCCCTTGCAAAGTTTAAGAAAATTCATTTTTAAATAACTTTTAACAAATTATTTCTGGGACAGGAATACTCTCTTGTCTCGTGTTTCATATCTGGCTGGTTCATACATATTGCCTGACACAAAGCAGTAAGGTAGATATGAGCGTCCGAAAGCGCGCTATTTTGAGACTGCTGTATACTTTCAAGACGCTATCACTGTTTTTGCTGGGAGGAGTTTTGTATACATTATCTCTTCACCCTTTTTCTTTCTCTCCTTGCCAGGCGATAAAGTGCAGTTAGTACAGTGTGTGGACTCCAGACTGTGATGATGCCAACAATGACTGCTTTTTCAGGCCTTGGCTTAATGCGAACCTGGTCACAACTGATGCTCGGATTCACTCTTGTTCATCTATGCCTGCATAGAATACCGTATTTACCTAGGTATCGGATCACTGTAATATCTGCAGCTCGACACTTCAAAGATGTGGTATAAGAGAGAGAGAGAGTTGTAATTCCGCCTGCAGAGATGCCACCAGGATGTTATTAAACCAAGTGCAAGCTGTGATGTCCGTCGACTAATTTACAACTTGATGTTCTTCTGTTTAATGCGGTGCTACAATTTCCCTATTCTCGATAGCTAAGACGAGATGGGATAATAGACGTCACTTCGGAGAATCGAGCTAGGTCGACTCCTCCAGGAAAGGCGAGGTGTTTCCAGAAAATTGATGAATCAGTCAACCAACTCTGTTAAAAGTATAAGTATTTATTAAAGGGTTTTCTTATACAGATGGACGTGGATCCTGCAAGCACCAAGCCTTCTCTCCTTTCTCTGAATAAATTGTAATGCCCAAGAAGGGGTAATAATCACCTAGTCTATACATAAGAGTTATTGTTAAACACTTCCCACCACCGTGAGGTCGACAGTCACCAGGTCCTGACGTCATACGTTCTAAGAGATTCATGGTTTGGGTCTGTTAAGCTTAAAGCTAAACAATACTTCACCAGCACAATAATTCTATGTATCTATAATATGCACACTAGACATAATATTTTAAGTGAACAGAAAAGAGAGTTACTTTTTGTTTATACAGGTACTTCTCTGAGAACCCTTTCAGGTCACGTCACTTCTGGGATGCACAGTGCGGCAAGGCAAGTCACCCTTAATATTTATTACGTCTACGTCTTACTATGTTTGGGTTTATACAGCATGTTTCACTAACTAGCACATACAGCGTGCTCTTACACAATATCTTGCCAATGTTACGATTCCTTATAATACCACGCTTTCGTTACAAAGCCGACTCTTCATTACAGTGTTCTGCTACTTCGCAATCAGCAGAAGGTGAAATCATTGTTATAATTAAGTTTTGTATTGTGAGGTGGTGGTTTATCTTTCTTTAGTGTGCTTAACGATGTGCAAAACAAAAGCAACCACAACATATCGTTTTCAGCAATATATTGCAACATTTAAGGATGTTTTTATTTGTTCAGGAAATGTAACATGACGGTGTTAAAAATGAATTGGCGTATATCTCTACTGGTTTTTTTTTTTTTTGAGAAATTTTTAATGCCTTTTTTTACTATTGAGGCACCACTAGCGGTGGACACTGGTGATACATGAAATTAAATTATATATTGGGAAAGAATATTTTTTTTTAAGGAAGGAAGTGTTCCAGGCTTAAGGTTAGGGTACCTCCCCAGCATTTGCCAGTTATGAGGACTGAGGAAAACCTGGAAAAAAAAAAAAAAAAACATTCAGAGAGGACGGTCCTAGACCTTCCCGCTCACGAGTCCGCGCCTTAACGACCTTGGCCACCCGTGGCGGTTTCTACTAGTTTGATTTCCCTATGTAGTACAAAGAAAAAAACTTGAAACGGAAGATTGCTTCTATCAGAAACAGTGCAGTATGTTCGTGATATGGAGAAAAAAATTTTAGTCTTGGTGGATCCACAGCAAGTATGTCACAAAAAGTATTAAAGTAGTGAATTTCACACTATATGTTAACATTTAAAATATGCTGATCGGCCAGCAAGAAATGATATTGCTATTAATGTGAGTAACATGCTCAGGTATAAATTTGCCAGACAGACTTCTTGTGACGTGCAGTGTTCTTTTTTCCCAGTATAAGACATTGTTCTAAGATAATCGTCAGTCATTTACATGTATAATTTGAAGGTGAGTCTCACTGTGTGCTGAGCTTTTTCAGCAATTTCTGATACTTAGTATAAATTATAATATTGATGAGCACTGCATGGTGTTTGTAGAGACAAAAAACTCAAAACTTAATTGAATACTTTAGCGTTCTTATCAAGCGTTTTAATGCATAAAAATAAAAAAAATTTTCAGATTTTTAGCACTAAAAATAGAGCCTTGTATATTAGTATGCATAGAACTAAAGAAAATGTAATCTGAGGATTGCGAGAAAAGATACTATAGTGAAGGACTCCAGTCTGGGTTAATCCGAAGTACTTCATTTTCTTTTTCTTCTTATTGAGCAAATACTAAAAACGCGCAATTCTTTGTGTGTACCCAGTTGGCTACTGAGCGTTGTACGATATATTGCCGAGAATAAATTTATGTTTTCAAGCCAGCGCAGTATTTGGTTACCTGCTATTCACTTTAACCGTTCAGGTGCGAGTAATGGAAATATATGAAGTTGCTCGAAGCAAAACATTGGCTAGCGACAGGACCAACATAGATGTAGGCATATGGGCTCAGAACCTTTCCGCTGTAGTGCCTAGTGACGGCATATAATACCACACGTTGAACTTTGCCTCAAAGAGCCCTTCAAGTCCTGACATTTATTATCCAGTGACCCATATATCTGCATAAAAGCTGATGCGAAGCTAGAAAGTAGTAACTAGTACAAAAAATACTGCAGAAGCCGGCCGCTGCTATTTAAATATATGTCCATCTACTTTGGCTTAAAAAGTAAACAAAGTTTCTCTTTTGGGATTTGTAATTTTATGTCACCTACTTGTGTAGTTTTAAATTGTGTCAGAATATGTTTAAATTATGTGCCCAACATATATTAATAGTGCGGTACAAATTTGTATGACTAAGAAAAATATTTTAATACAAGCATTGATTATTATTAATTATTATTGCTATTATAATTATTATTTACAAGTGCGCTGAATGTAAACACCATTAGAAAAGTGCATTATTATGTACTTGCTCCAGAAACAGCCAAACACACTCATTTTAACCATTCGGGGGGGGGGTTAACCTAAAGCAACATTTTTTTTGAAAATGTAAAAATTGTTGTTTTTTCTCAAAAACTAGGTATATTTCTTTAAAATAAACTGATAAAAGCATCTTCCGAAAATTAGGGCAATTAGGCCATTAGGAGTTTTTTTGTTTTGTTTTTTTGAGTAGTGTTTAACGCCCGTTTTCACTACTGAGGCACCACAGGCGGTGGACACTGGTGATACATGAAATGAAATGATAAATTGGGAGAGGATTTTTTTTTTTTTTTTTTTTTTAAGGAAGGAAGCGTTCCAGGCCTAAGTATAGGTACCTCCCCGGCATATGCCAGTTATGAAGACTGAGGAAAACCTGGAAAAAACCCCAGTCAGGGAGGACGGTCCTGGCGGGATTCGAACCGCAGACCTCCCGCTCACGAGTCCGTGCTTTACCGACCTCGGCCACCCGTGGCAGTGCCATTAGGAGTGAAATATACCTGAAAATCGGATGGGGATTAAAGCGAAATTTAAAAATCGTTCTAGCAGCCGCAAATTTAAAAATTTCAAAAGGATAATCAGTATATACCATTTAAATAAAATAATAAAATAAGTTTCTGAAAATCGATGAAAATGGATTATTAGGAGGAGGGGTTACCCGAAATCCAAAATATAAAAATTACTCTAGCAGCATTAATATTTATTTCTTCGCAACTAAACTCCATATATGGCATTTAAATAAAACATGAAAAGTGTTTTCTGAAAACCAGAGAAATCGGGTCATTTTACAGTAAAAATTACTGTAGCGGCACCAATATTAGCTTTTTCACACCGAAACTCCATATAGCCATTTAAATAAAACAAGAAAAATAGTTCTTGAAAATCAGGGAAGTCGGGTCTATTAGTAGTGGGGGTTTACCTGAAACCCAAAATTTAAAAATTGCTCTAGCGGCACTAATAATTATTTGTTTTTAAAAATTAGTATATACCATTTAAATAAAATAAGAAATTGAGTTTATGAAAATAATGGAACTCAGACCTTTAGGAGAAGGGTATACTTTAAAATCGAAATTTGAAAACGGCTCTTGTGTTTAATCTTCTCTATAATGTTTTAATTAAGTCAGCATATAAACTGCATTTTTAACGATGCATATTTTTATGTTTAGTAAAAGCATCGTTGAGAAGATATCAAATGTGAAATATTTATCTACTGTGTGTCTGAAAATTATATTTGTATTTAAGAGCGTTCTGTTATAGCCTTCAGAATATTCTTTTGATACAGGTTTTTACTACAATAACATTTAAATTAAATTTCAAATCTAATGAAAATCGGTGAAACTTTCGATTGTTTATTGTTGATTGTGTATATTTGATTAGTACATTGTAATTGTTTTTAAATAGTAATCTGTATTTGAAAGATATGAACATCTTAAATACAAAAGATAACTCGATACTTTCTGTTATTTTTCCTCTATTTTAGTGAATGTAAAGATGATATCAAGGGCTCAGTTTATAAATGGCTACATTTAAAAATGTTTAAAAATATCCACACACATAGCTTTGTCTATCAGTGCTAATATATTTTATTAATGTTTGTGGTTTAATCTCAACAACAACAATAATAACAATAATAATAATAATAATAATAATAATAATAATAATAATAGTTATTCTAAAATGTGGTTTTTCTTTTGTTATATAGATTGGCATAATTTCAATTTTGTTCCTCTAATACTACACAGTAATGTCATAATTTATTTCATTTCATAAATTAATGAGGCAATAATTTGGATTTTATTTATTTTTTTAAAGTTACTTTACTAGGTGAGGAATTCGCTTAGTTCACGCAGTTCCTGAGTGAGGGACTTTTTTTTTTTAATTCTTTGCTGCTGAAGTTGATTAATATGTTTACATGTGCATTAAAGGTTTTCATTACAACCTCAAAGCCTTTTTAGGGACATCCATTGCACTGTTACGGAATCATAATTGAAATCTTTATGTCTACGGAATAAACAAACACAGCATTTTAAATTGCCTGTTTTGATGCAAGAACTGCGAAGTAATCTATAGTTATTTCGCCATGTAATTAGCTATTACTGCAGAGACCCAGTGAAGATTAAATTCGCTTCAATTTATAATGCTTTCAAAGACTTACCCTTCTCCTGAATTCCGGCGGTATACCTCCAGGAAGTCTGGCTACCATCTTCATGGCGTCGTGCCACTGCGTGAAACCGCTGTCGCCTGGGTATGGCATTACGCTGAATCGTATCCTTGTATCCTGACCTGTAATTACCAGAAGTATAGTATGAAGATAATTGTAAGAATATGACACTTTTAAAATATGCTGAACTTTGCTAATAATGAGGGCAAATATATCAAATGTACGTATATAGTTTAATAAAATGACATAAAACATAATTTATTCATATCCAGTACCTTATTTTGAATAGAATGCCAATGTCAGGAAAATAGACATTTTTGCTACAGTTTTCAATTTTTATTGCAATTAAACTATCGATATTGTAGATGATAAAGTACATAAATTATGAGATAACACCTTTTAACCACTCGTATTCTATGTAGTTCTAACATGTAATAAAAACAACTTTGCTATTGTAACTGTAGCGACAATCGAACGGGGTAACATTTGATATTCGTATTCTGGAGATTTCGGGTTCATTTCTCTTGAGACCGTTAATCCTGACTTTTGGGTTTTCTTTTTTCATGGCGAATGCTGGAATGAATGTTTACTTTCTACGAATTTTCCTATCTCCCGTTTTCTTTCATTTCATAGAATCGGTTACAGAGTCAGAAGCGTCTGGCTAAGGGGGCTGGTGCCTTGTGGCGTGGGAGTGACTTGCGCTCAGGAAAAGTTCCTCGGGGGACCTCGGTACATCTTGAGTGGAGACAGATGATTCTTGCGTGCTGGCCGGTATCTGGGACTTAATGCTCTCTGGAGACCCCGCCTGCGCCCGTGTATCGCCTCCTAGGATTCCTGACCCTATCCTCCACCTCATCTTTCCACCAGGAGGCGCTCCCTCCAGAGCATATACAGAGTGAATCACTTAAAATTTGCATCGCAAATATATTTGAAATGGAAGGTGCTGTTGACATGAAGCGCGGTTTATACAAGGGCTTGCAGCCCATACACATAATTATTAGAGTGTGTATTTCTTGAAAAAAATTACATTTTTCAAGTAAAACAATGTCTATTGACACAAAGAAAATAAAACTAGAAGAAATTAGAATGTTAATGGTGTTTTTGCTCGACTCTAATGCAAGTAGTTAACGAGATGTCACATATTAAACTTTTAAATATCTACAGTTATCCATTTAACTGCTTAATTACTAGACTACGATATATGTATGTTTTCTTTTCTTACTTAGTGTGTCTGTGTGCTTTTCTTTCTAAATTTCCACATATATGTTACATTTTTTACCAATTTTATTATACCATTTGTTAAAGTCTCTTAAAAATAAATAAGTGAATAAATAAATTCTGTGAAGAAGTAGGAAAAAACTGGCCTTCACAAGTTCAAATTGATCACCAACAGCTATAAGAAGCTTGGAGTCTATCGTGTAAAGATCTGCACATGTTGTAGCATTTCAGCAGAAGTTTCAAAAAAGGCAGCTGTAATACGTCGTTTCATATCTTCTGATGCAGTCGTTATGTCCTGGTAGACTTGTCGATTCTCCACAGAGAAATGTTTTGAGTCAAATCTGGCGAACAAGTAGGCTAACGTAAGGTCTTCTTCGTCTAATCCAAGATTTTGAAACAATTGGTGAAGACAACTTGCAGTACATCTATTGTGATATCTTTCAGCAAGAAAGACAACATTCTTCCTACATTCTGCATACCCATGAGCATGTCGACTTTTTCAGCATTAGTAAATACTATCTTCCAGCACACCCTGCTTCTAGAACTATCATTAAGTCCTGGCAAAGAAGTCCCAATGCAATCAGTGTAAAGGAAACAACATGTAGACAAACATATGAACGTTTAAGCCTAATTAACTAAGCAGTTAAATGGAGCAGACAACTATAAACATTTAAAAAATTCATATTAAGATAACTAGTTCATCACCTGCACTAAAATCGTGCAAAAACACCATTGACATTCTAATTTTATCTGTTTTATTTTCTTGGTGTCAATAGGCAGTGTTCCATTTGAAAAGGTGTAGCTTTTTTCAAGAAATACACATTCTAATAATTATTAACGTCTGTGCATGGGCTCCAATTACGAGTCCCTGCCTAAACTTCAATTCTGTGACAGCAGCACATCCCATTTCAGAAATATTTGCGGTACAAGTTTTAGATGATTCACCCGGTATACAATAGGTCCATCAGCGGCCGTAGTGCGAAATCCTCCTCCGCAGATAACAGGAGCTATTCCAACATCTCTTAACTTCTGACGACGACGAAGAAGATAATGTTATAATGACTAATTCATGAATCCGGTATAAGAATACCAGAAAGTCCAACCAATCTCAAATGCCTATCCCCAAAATGTTATCGTTTCCGTTTAATCATTTTACTTTTATCGCACCTACGCGAGTCAGTCCCGGCGGTGTAGTGGCAACCATACTTGCCTTCTAAACAAGATCGCGGGTTCAAACCCGGCCAGGATCGACGGATTTTTTCGGGCGTAAAAATCCTAAGTATGGCTTCCTCCGGAAGAGAAGTAAAGCCGTGGGTCCCGTGTCGTACATTTACGGTACGAAAAAAGAACCTCAAGCCTGAAAGAAGAGGCTTCTGAGCAAAATTTGTCGGCTGTTTCACGCCCTGAATTGAATGGGACGCTGATAGCCTGTGATGTTAAAGAGCGTCCGTAAATGAAAAAATTAACAGCACCTACTTGAAATTCTTATTACGCTAATTCAAATTACACTAAAATATCTTTATAGCTTATGTGGCCTAAACGTCAATGAATTAGAAATCAATAATCAACATGGAGGGCAAGTGAAGACGTTTTGGCGAAACATCAAATGTAAAAAATGACTTTATAATTCAAAGTTCCAAGCTAAAAAATACTAAGCAAAACAGAGGTATTATGTACACCCTTTGACACACACACACACACACACACACACACACACACACGCACGCCCACACACACACACACACATACACACACATAAAAGGAGGCAGAACTTCGGGGACGCTCATAAACGCTGTATTCACAAGAGCATGCAGCGAGTGTACACTGCAGTGGACGGCAGCTTTGCCTGCAAACTTAATAGTCTCATTTAAAAGCATCTAGAAAGAGAACATTAGAGCAGAGTAGCGGTGGTAAAGAGGTTTAGCACGCCTTGCTCTTCTGCATAAGCTCCTGGATTCAAATCCCACAAAATATTTGTGTTTTGTGTTTTAATATGGTTTTATCTCTTTGAATGGTGTTTAACGCCCGTTTTTACTACTGAGGCACCACAGGCGATGAACACTGATGGTACATGAAATGAAATAATAAATTGGGAAAGAATTTATTTAAGGAAGGAAAACATTCCAGGCCTAAGTTTAGGGTACCTCCCCGGCATTATAAACCTCAGTAAGGGAATAGAACCTCAGATCTCCTGCTCACGAATCCGGGCCTTAACGGCCTCGGCACCCGTGGCTATTTATTGGTTTTATAAATGTATAGCTGAACATTGTATTGCCTTGATATCATATTATATTTTAATGAATCATTTGAATTTTATGACATTACCAGGCACATACAAAAATGCAATCACAAACTAACGTACCCTTTACAAATATGTAAATAAATACTGAACAGAAAAAAATATCTTCTAAAGTAAAAACATATACCTAGAAATAAACACAAATTGATATCAGTATGTATAACTGCCCTCAATCTTCGGGGCATAGATATTATCAGATTTCTGCAGTAGTGTGAACGAGAGGCTACAACTTCCCAAGCTTCCAGAATTTGTGCCGTAAGCCATCTTTTATCCTTCGTGCATGTGCAGGGAATACGTGTGCAGTATGTTGCATAGAGACAGAACAAATACTGAAGGAAATATTATAATATTCATTAATATAAATATATTAATATTAAAACTTGCTGTATATGGAAAATAATATTACGAAACTAATTTGTCATATATGTTACAAAGGTTTATTAAAAGAAAAAAAGAAAAGTTACTTCGTGCAGGGAGCGAATCTTCGCAATTAATCATGACACATTCTGTCACAGAGCTAACAGAACACACATACCAAAAAGTGTCTTTAGTGCATGTCATATATAGCACAACTGCTGTAGTGACTACACAGCCTTGCTAGTTATCTTGTGAACCGCTCGCAGTAACGAGAAGGATTATGAAGAAATTTGCAGGGATGTACAACGAATTTAGTCAATGTAATTTGATTTTCAAATTTGTGTTTTTAATAATTGTTCATTGTAGTGTGTTATCATGCTTCAGTTCTCTTCAGTTTGTTACCAAAGAATTTAAATTAACAAATAAAACAGTAAATCGTTTTAACACAGTATATACCGTAGGGACGGTTATGTCGGCCGCTTTTATGTTTTCGCTCCTAAAATCTGGCTCCGAGTTCGCTGTAGTTCTCTATAAATGCATTAGATAATCACTGCAGCTGAATTGTGTTTAGAAATCAGATGGAAATGTGGAAGCTACGGGTTTTTTAATTACAACTTTAATCGTAATAAAAATGCACATTTTTTTTTCAAAATATGTATGAAAATTCCATATTTGATATTGAAATGAAAGGTAATTATGTAGAACACTACGTTAATTGAAATGGGTACATCTTTTTTTATCTATTGTTCGGTTTTAATTATTTATTGGTGATTTCTGATGACGATTAAGTATTACTATTATTTCTTTTTCTCATAAACTCCTACTTTATGTTTTGGGACAAAGTTTAAGAATGTGTTTATATTATAACGTTTCTGATATAAAAATATTAGGATAAGCAGCTGGTGAGCGTAGGTTAGTTTTATAATTACCGTAAATGACAGATCTCTGAAACACGTACATTGTATTCCCAGCTTTACTACATGATGCCCATTACTCGATGATCGAATAGGGGAAGGAGAGAAGAATATCGTAAAGGGGTATAAGTGGTGTTCTGCAATTTAAGGTGGTATCCACAATATTCGGGACTGGTGCTGCCATCTCGACAGTAGTTGCAGTACAGTTTTGTACCGCTAGGTGGCAACACTAGCACGTCTTATGACTGAGTGTTTAAAGTTTCATGCAACTGGGTAGATGTGTTGAGATTCTATAGTACTTTTCATGATACTCTATGCATAGTGTGTGGCGATTTTACCATGCATCCAAGATTAGGACAGAGAGTGTGCACAAATTCTATGCAAATCTCGGGGAAAATGCTATGGAGACCCACGCAATGATTCAACAAGTATTTGGGGGACAAAGTATGAGCCGTGCGCGTGTGTTTGAGTGGCATACTCGGTTCAGGGCTGGTCGTACAGCTATTGAAGACGATGCTCACACCGGTAGGCCCGTAAGCTGCACAACGCCTGACATTGTTGCCAAAGTTCAACACCTAGTTTGTGAGGATCGACGTAGAATCATTGAAGACCTTGCTCATGAAGTCGAATTGGTTATGGGAAATGCCAACGAATTTTAACAGATGAATTGGGCATGCATCCTGTCGCCACAAAATTTGTGCCAAGGATTCTGACTGCTGATCAGAAGGCGCAGTTTGTTGAAGTTTGCACGGAGCTTCGTCAGGTCGTATCCGATGACCCAACCTTCTTGTCCAGGGTCATCATCGGCGACGAGACTGGATGTACGCTTGTGACCCTGAGAGAAAACAACAATCCTGCCAGTGGAAGAGCCCGAATTCACCAAGACAAAAAGAAAGAAAGAAAGAAAAAAAGGCGAGGCAAGTCAAGAGCAAAGTCAAGAGCATGCTCCTCGTTTTCTTTGATACCAAGGGGATTGTGCACAAAGAATTCGTCCCACCAAATCAAACAGTGAATTCCACGTACTACTGTAACATTTAGCGACGGCTCCGTGATGTACGGAAACGACGGCCCGAACTTTGGCGACAAGGGAACTGGCTGTTGCACCACGATAATGCGCCCTGTCACAATTTCTTGTTCACCAGGAGCTTTTGACGAAAAACAAAATGACGGTTGTCCCCCACTCACCGTACTCGGCTGATTTGGCACCCTGCTACTTCGCTCTATTCCCCAAACTGAAAACCAAGTTGAAAGGACGTCGGTTCAACACAATTGAGAGGATTCAAGAAAAAACGCTGTCTGCGTTAAACATCCTCAAAGACCAACATGCACTTGGAAAATGGCAGAGTCGCTGGGACCGCTGTATAGGTGTGGAAGGGAACTACTTCCAGGTGATGGCGGTCATTAGTTTCAAAGTAATTTTTTGACCCGATGGCAGCACCAGTCCCGAATATTCTGGATACCACCTCGTAATACTTACGATATAAAATAAGCAATTATCCAAGAGCAAATTTCGCTGCACAAATATCCCCTTGATAAGTTATTTTTTCCACACTTATTTCCTTGGCGGCATTTTACTATATATGAACAACTTAACATAACCTGAAATAATAACAACGGAAAAGAATCACGAGACTTCACAAATTATTATTCGGCAAAACTCTTTTCATGTTTTTAAGATTTTCCAGTATGAACTTGGGACTAGGGTCATTTAGTCAGCATTATTCAGAGGAATTTGATTCATAATCAAGATTTGTATATTACCGTAACTTATGCAAGAAAAAGTACTATCGCAGACGTTAATTCACAAGAGCTGGTAGTACCAACATAATAACCAGCCGCCACCAACCTGGTGACTTAAACCTTAGCGTCAATATTTCGGATTGCTTCCATTTGAGAATAATAATTATTAGGATATCTGTTTAATTTATTTTAAAAATAGTAATAAATGTTCTCGGTTTGTATTTAATTGTGCCATCCCCTTATTTATGCAGAGTTGTTTGTAGAATAATACAGGCAGTAGAGCCAACTCAACACTCAACATTCTGTTTCGTGAAATACTCAAGCCGGGTATATGCTACTGCTTATACTATGGTTTTAAATTAAACTTTCATCTATTAGACATTACAGGAAATTAAAATGGTTGACTGGACATTCATAATTGTAATTTTTGATGTTTATAATTGCTAGTGATGTTTATAATAAATATAAATCGTACATAAATCAATACCAAGAATTCAGCTGTACTGATCGTAAACCCATAGCCATGACTGTGGTTACTATGCAGAACCGAAGTTGTTCTTGAAGGTTAAATTATTCAAAATGGATTTTACCTTAATTTGGCATGAATTTCCAATGCAACGCATAGATGATGTTCGCAAATTCAATCATTGCCAAGAGTCTAGCATTCGTCAACACAGCTTCAGATGTGTATGCCAATGAAGATCTTTAATACATACAAACTGCTGGAAGAGCTGTGGATCATCGTATGTATGGGTTATATTTTCTATATTTTTATTTCGACTGTTCATTCTCTATTGCTGCAATGTGCGGAGGATATCAGTGGGGAGCCCTTTCTTCATCTGCAAGCTGGCCTTCCTCTTATATATGTAATGTCAAAATACTCCATATACCGTTCCAAAATCTGTGTTTTTATACATTAATAGCAACCGGTTGATCTTCAATGGATGCGCGATTTCCAATAAGACTGAAATTAAACTCCTTTGACTCTTGCTCAGTCCGCTTATCATGCTGTTTCAATTGCATTTCTGTACAAGCGTCTTAGACTTTCTACAGTGTGTTGTGGAGTATGCCAAGAGAGAGAGATAGCAGAACAAATAATTTTTATTAAGTATCTACCCTCTTCTGTGAAGCAAGTCTACAACCTTTTGAAAAGATTATGAGATACTCCCCGTATTATAAACTGTCTGCCGGATATTTTGTTTCAGTGCCTCTATAACTTTTATTTCATCAAGCAGTAAGTTTATAAGGAAAAAGGAGCATCTGAGTTTCTTTATATAACAACTTGATGGGATAATCGTGTTAAAAGCCTTTCGAGGAGACATTTCTGATATTTAGCCCATTTCATCAATATTTTCTTTCTGGTTTTTGGTCTTGACTTCTCTACGAAAAAACCTTGGTTTCCAACATTGTTCACAAATTAGAAAGTAGAATTTCTCGATGGAGATGTTCCTCTTAAATGAAAAGAAATCGTACTAATCACTGAAGACAATTTCGTGGCAAATGTTCAAGAGTAACATCTCCATCGGTAAGTGCAATTTTCAGATTGGTGAACAAAGTTCGAACCCAATGCGCTTTCATTGAGATGTCAAGCTGAGAAACCGCCACGGGTGGCCAGGTCTTTAAGGCACGGACTTGTGAGCGGGAGGTCTGGGGTTCGAATCCCGCCCAGGACTGTCCTCCCTGAGGTTTTTTCCAGGTTTTCTCAGTCCTCACAAATAGTAAATGCCGGGAAGGTACCCTAAACTTAGGCCTGGAACGTTTCCTTCCAGTGTCCATCGCCTGTGGTGCCTCAGTGGTAAAAACGGGCGTTAAGCACTAATTAAAAAAACCTGAGAGAACTGGGTTTTAACAAAGAAAAAGCTTGATGAAATAGGTTTATGAATTTCAAACTTCTCCTCGAAATTCTTTTAACATAATTAGCCAGGCAAGTTGGCAAAGAAAGTCATCAGATGCTGCATCTTTATCCACATAAAGGTCGGTCCTTGTGGTGTAGTGGTAGCCATACTTGTCTCCTAAATCCAAGATCACGTATTCGATCTCGACCAGGGTCCATGGATTTTTTCGGGGCGTAAAAATCCTAAGTATGGCTTCGTTCGGAAGGGAAATAAAGCCGTGGGTCCCCTATAGTACAGTAACGGCTTGATAAAGAACCTCAAGCCTGAAAGAAGAGGCCTCTGAGCAAAATTTGTCGGTCGTTTCACGCCCTGGTTTGAATGGGACGCTAATGAACTGATATGTTAAAGAGCGTTCGTAAATAAACCAAATAAAAATAAATAAAAAATCCATATAAACTTACTGCTGGACCTGAAATAAAATTCGTAGAGGCACTGAAACAAAATATCCGGGAGGATGAATTGCGGGGAGTGTTTCAAAAGGATACAGGCTTGTCTAACAGATCCTTCTAGCGTCTACTATGATGTTCAATACCAATTGCTATTTAAAGCTGAAAATAATGTAAGAACAAAACAAAACAAAGCGTGCGCTGTGTTCCGACTTTACCTTATTACCGTTGGCAAAAGAATTTCTGATTGCGTAACGGCATACGGTTCATGAGTACCTCTGAAATATGGTCAGATTTTATTGTTAAGTAAATGGCAAAAATGCAAGACTCAAAATCTGTTTATTCCAATTTTAAATATGCTGTCTTCAGCATCAGTTCTCTACTAAGAATTGTAAGTAAACACTCTGGTATAGGTGAAAGATGTAAGTCTCATAATAGCAGTTGAAATTACTGTTTTATGTGCATGAATGATTGCTAGCTCAAAGCAATAATTAAGTTTGAAGATGAGAGCTTATATCGTAAAGTTAACGAGGTCTGTTACTACTCTCGAGAGTTTAGGTGGTGGGTAATGCATTACTTAGATAGTAATAATAGTAGATCATAAGAATTTGTGCCACATCTTGAAGGTACCATCCATGAAATAGTCGGATCGGCCCAAGCAACGAGTATTAACATTGATCTTAAATATTATAATGGTATTTTTAACGATTTAGCTACAGGGCTTTCAATAAAAACTCTCCCGCATGCACGATGTTTTGTTTTTCGGCGGCTGGGCGTGTCGCGAAATCCGAGAACGTACTTCGCTTCCAAAATTGTGTATAAAATCTTACCTCATAGAAAATACTGGAAATATATGTCGCCCCCCCCCCTTTCGGCTAAATAGGCATTGTTTTGGGGAAACACATTATGATTAACATGTTTAAGTTCGGCCACTGTAAAGTTTCTGATTCCATTTGTGATATTTTCCTTTAGTTCCCCCAATGTGTGAGGGTTTGTTTTATAAACTCTGTTCTTCAAATATGGTGAGAGGAAGGGCCACACACCAGCACCAACCACTCCATCTTCAAACACATTCTTAATATTATTTATGGGCCTCGATGCTGTATGAGCAGTAGCAGAATGCTGTCCAAACCACCCACATGGTTTCTCTTCTTCTGTAAGCTGCTGAAAAAAATGTCCCTTCTGCAACTCCCTGCATCTCGTAAAAAATCGGACCGATAATACGCCTTGCACTAACAGCACACCAAACTCCAACTTTCTTATCATAAAGAGAAGTTTCCTGTACACGATGTGGGTTTTCGGTATACTAATAGCAATGTTTTGGTTGTTCTTACGGCCGTTCAGGTGAAACCAGGCCTCGTCTGAAAAGAACAGGAGCGTTGGGTCCATTAAACCTTCATTCACAGATGAAAAACCATTCACAGCAATGTACACTTGTTACTATATCGCCTTGTTTTAAACCATGGACACGTGTACGGTCTGAGGTTTAATAATTTTGTTGCTTTATGTGTAGAACCCACTGTAACTTTCTGCATCCATTGTCCTCCAGTAAAATATCGGACCGATAATAAGCCTAGTGCTAACAGCACATCAAACTCCAACTTTCCTATGATAAAGAGTGGTTTCCTGTACACGATGTGTATTTTCGGTACATCAGTAGCGCGAACTTTGATTGTTCAGGTGAAAACAGGCGTGGTCTGAAAATAACAGAAGCGTTAGGTTCATTAAAACTTTCATTCACATCTTTTAAGGAAAAAAATAATAATAGCTAACTCTCGCTGCTGGGTTGCCTTGTTTTAAATAGTGGACAAGTGTACACTTGTATGGTCTGAGGTTTAATAATTTTGTTGCTTTATGTGCAGAACCACTGAAACTCCCACTTGTTGTGCTAAGTTTGGGAGCGATTTTGTTGGTGAACGTTCAAGATTTGCACCAATTTCGTGTTTTTTGTTGTGCACTGATTAAATTTATTCGCAATATCGTGAATTACTTTTCTGAAAGGAGACAATTGACATGGAAACTGCAAATGAAATCCTGCACGAACAGGACAAGCTGACTCATATTCGGGTAACATTTACACACGAAAATGCGCTGTTCTAGAATTAACTGTTCCATCTTGGCGAAGTTCAACTACTGCACTGCTTTGAAGGACGTTCAAGGATAGGAGGGGAGATTTGCTGGGGAAAGAGTGCGGAGCGCCCTTCGCAGCCGACGGGATTCAAAACACCGCAAGTGCGTGAGAAATTTGCGTGAAAGTTCTGTGTATTACTGTATAAGATAAACTTCTCACCTCTCATCGTCACTGTATATTCCTCGGTAACTTAGGTTAACTCTTCAAGACTTACAGGCTTTGTTGAATGATCAGCTTCATGAAGCCTATTCCTTGTAAGTGTCAGCGATTTTCGTTCTGGAAGCTCGAGTACTACTGCTTCACCAATCGGAGTCAAAACTCATGCCGGCGGTTCTTCTGGGGTTCTACAGCTTGTTCCTTAACACATTTTCCTTCATCTAATTTCACACCGCTAACATGGCTATGTTCGCGAGAACGGTGTTCACCTGCTGTAGTTGCTCTTTCCCTAAATCTCTTTTTTAGGCACGTTCATCGATTCTATTATTTCTTTGCTGTAAAATAAATAACCATAATATTGCAATTGTAAGCCTCTTTTTGAGTAGCAGCAATTTCCCATCCATGTGGTAATGTTTCATAAATTAGTTACTTACGAAACGAAAGCAATTACTTTTCTTTCGTTATGTTATACTGTCATTAATTAAAAAAAAAAACAACAACTTGTTTGCATAGAACATCAGACACAGTAAAACAATGTTGGATAAGCAACATCATTTAGTTACGCTATTTTGAGGCTTAATAGAACCCAAATGAGACTTGCAGTAGGTCTCCTAGAGGGTCATAGTACTCCCAGAAAGCATCTGCATATTACGGGAATCCAAAAGGAAATGCCACATTTTCAAGTGTGAAGTTTTATCTGAAAGGAAACAAAATTCTTTGGGATGAACAGTCCAGTCTCTTCAGCCTTGTGTAAGAAGCTGGACTACTATTTATTTAGAAACACCGAAGCCTATAAGGTTTCTATATTAGAGAATAATAACCCGTTTCCATTTTTATAATTTAATCTAAGAAGTATAGCACTCAATATTATATTGTATAATTGACCGTGGGTTAAAAATCACTATGTCAAAAATGATATCAAAGGTTAAGTATGGAAAAAGACCCATATGTGAATAATCATTAAGAAAAGTTTCACATTAAAAAGCAGTATATCAAATGGCACTGTATCAAATGTTGAATGCCAAACGTCATGGTATCTAAAAATAGTGGTTTATTCTTTCTTTCTGTTACCATGTTCCTTCTGCAGGAGAAATTATTTTAAGTTTTGAATCAACTTGCATATGCTTAACATCAAGATAAGAAAGAAGATTTCACTCTTTAAAAATGCTCTTTACGCCATATTGTGATTTAGTAAATATTTCCTGGTGACGAGTTCATAATGACAGTAGAAATGGGAATCGCTTTTAAATTCTCAAAAAGTATCTATTTAAAAACATCACAAATAAAACTCTGCCTTTTTTCGCCTGAGTCAGTCGTTTACATCTTTGTTTTAGCATTTATGAAAATAGAAATCTAACACCATAGAAAAGGCAATAATGCAATCTAATGCAAACAATGCACACACCCCTCGTTTTAATATCAGTATGAGATAGACTCGTGGAGACTCACAGCGCATTCATCCTTTAAGATATAATATTAAACAATTTTATGATATTTTTTATAGAAATTGTCAATGACATATCAGAGAATAAGATAGCGAAACACGAAGCTAAATCTCTTGGCATTAAATTCAGTAGTGAACATATAAGCATAAAAATGGAAGTGTCAACTTCCACGTCAACTTCATAAACAAATTTTAGAGTATTAAGAATCTTAGAAATGATGGATCTTTATTTTTTTCTTTTCTGTGGATGCTATAAAAATATTGAAAAAGTTGAAGTTTATCCTAATTTGAAACAATTGTTTGTGAGTACTAAAGTGCCCTGACACAAAAAACAAACACTTTTGGAATCACAAACTAACTCAAATAAAAATTTATCTTATTATTGATGCCGCAACAACTGATTGAAGAAATTGGAATATAATATTCATATTTTCTTTCATTTTCCCCTAATTTCAAATCTAATATAACAAATATAATTTTAGACAAATTCAAGCACCTATAAAGTACTTTACAACACAAAAAATATAATCGTTGACGTTGCTTAGCTATTGGATGCTTTTAGAACGATTTTCCACTTAGTGTTGGAAAAAGTTTTGTCAAACAAAGCGCTTCGGTATATTATTAAAATGAATGCTCCTAATGTCACGGTAGCCTAACATTATTATTGTTATTGTCTATAACAGTTGAATCCGTGAAATTTTTTTTTTAAAAATAAACTTACTAAAAGTTATTCTACAATAGTTGAAATTCCACTGCAAAGACTTTAAATTGAACATCAAATAAGTCAAAAATTAGATACACTGATCTTATTCGAGAAATATGTGGAAACATGGTACAAGCTCTTAAAATTTTAAGTATCTATTCTTCATTCTAACTGTGTAAGAGTAATTTATTATATGTAAGCCATGTTCTTCCTTCCTTCCTTCCTTCCTTCCTTCCTTCCTTCCTTCCTTCCTTCCTTCCTTCCTTCCTTCCTTCCTCCCTCTCTCTCTCTCTTTCTTTCTTTCCTTTTTTAATTTGTTTCTACTTCGATAGTGTTTTTAATTGTTTCTTTCTATAAATAGGTATGATTTTGTAAGAATATTTTATTAACTTATGAATGACCATTAATACTTTTACATAAAATTAATGGCCAAACATGCTGACGCCTAATTAACTACTTAAGTTAGGCGTTCGGTGTTCTGAGGGAAAGGGTTAGGGTGGCAAAATTTTAGGGCCGACTCTGCACTGAATCCTCTCTGAGAACAGCTTGCAGCAAACGCATGTGCGGACAAAGCTCTTCCTCGCTGTTTCAAGTCTGCTAATTGAATTCTACTGGCAGCAATCCGTTTAGAGCAACTGGCATTGTGACGTCATTCATCGATCTCTTGCACCACATGCTAAAAACGCAGACTGCATTTCAGATTTACAGCTAGCATATCCTTTCACGGGAACAGATTATTTATTATTGCAATAATTAAAAATTAATAAGATATTCCTGTTGCTTCTTAAATTGTGCGCTGCGGCAAAAGATCTAAACAAAGGCTCTTAGCGTGAACAATAAGCAGAGACTTACATGTTATTAATATAATAGTAAACAAAATATTCAAGTACAAAAATTTTCAATAAATGAGCGACCTTTCAAAATTGTACATTTCCACAACTTTTAACTAATAAAATGCAAATGATTTTGCATTCATTATTCAAGTGGCAACTACAGATATGCTATAATATTCAGGAGAGAATGGTTTCTTTTACTCCAAATATTCCATCTATTCCTGATGAATCCATTCAGTACAGTTGAATCAAATAAAAAATCTAAGGAAATGTATTTGCATATATTCGCGTTCTTGTATGTCTTAAAGCATGAAAAAATTTATATTCTTATGCAATCTTTAGTTATGACATTGACGTATTTCTAAAGATGGATTTCGGAATTACAAAGACGAGGTTAAAATACGAGAGAAAGTCATAAGTAAGTTACAAATGGATATAGAAATTAAATAAGTAAGAGTGTTGATTTGAAAAAAAAAAAAATTATTTCTCGATATAATTTCCCTGTACATTGAAGCACTTCTCACTCGATTCACAAGCCCCTGAAATCTAATAAAATTGTTCGGGCTGCTGTCAGAACCAGTGGTGACTTCCCTTTCTACAGCTTCATCGTCGGGAAAATGTGCATCCGAAAGATGGTGTTTAAGAGGGCCGAACAAATATGTCACTTGGAGCAAGATCAGGGCTATACGAAGAATGCTGGAGGACTTCCCACTTGAAATGTCGCAGTTTCTCATTTGTCTTATTAGCAATATAAGGGTGCGCGTTGTCATGGAAGACCAACGTGCATTTGGTGATGAATCCTAGTCGCTTCCGTTGTATGGGCTTGCAAAGTTTTCTGAGGATGTTATAGTAGGAGTCAGCATTTACATTTTGTCCTTGAGACTAAATAGTATGCCTTCGTGATTTCAGAAGATTGTGATTACTTTTCCGGCCAATGGTGTCACTTTAATGGCCATCTGCACCATCCTCGATCAAAGTTTAAAGGGGGTCAAATCGGCATTGGGCAATGCGATTTTTCGGTACATCGACAATGATCAAAGTTAAACGAGGTATTTGATCATGATCAACTTTGACCGCGGGTGCTGGACCGATCAACTCCGTTGATTACGGTCAAGTTACACAAAATGGCTGCCCGTTACGATTTTCTTGAATATATTGAGGGCAGGATAGTATACCTGAATTACTTAAATCGGGATCAGCGTCAAAACCGGGCCAATGTGGAAAGAGAAGATCCTTTCGAAAGAGTATGTGAACAGGAAATTTGAAGAAAGATTCCGGCTATCAAAGGATACGGTGTGGTGGCTAGTAAATGAAAAATTTACACTTCATGACTCGTGCTGTTTTAAAAAACAGCGATTTATATATTTATTGATAGTTAGAACTCTCCTGATGTCATGTTGAAATGCATGGCTAAATCATTCCATACCTCCTTTTCCTTTAAAGAACATGAATAATCTTTTTATTCCCCAGTGTATTGGAATATGAGATAGCTAGTTCCAACAGAATATTTAACTCACACTGAGAAAAATACTAGACATTTATTTGTTTTCCATTTTCATTTACTTGCATATGGTAATCAAACACAAAACAAAAACAAAGCAATATAGACAAGGAAACTGTAACCTCTTTGGCTATAGAGTTAGACGTTTTCCTTTAAGCATTTATCGTAGAATTGTGATCGTTCAGCAACTCAGAACCAGGTCAGCTGATGGCGGTTCGTTGAACGAGAATTAAATATGACGCACCGCAACTACATTTCACCGCGGTCAAAGTTTTATTACGTTTCAGTGACCCTCGATTAGCACGGATTTGATCGAGAATGTGCACATGGCCGTCATTTTTTTTTTCTCGCAGACAACACACTGCATTGACACACGCTTTGTCCTGTGCTGTAATAGTGAATCCAAGAATCATCACTTGTGACAATTGGGGTTATCGTATACTGTCCTTCATCGTGGTAGCGATGCATTCAAGCATTAACATTTAATAAAAATGTGTGTATAATATTTGATGTAGTACATATACTGGGTGATTATTTCTTGGCGAGACCGCTTCACGTGTAGTTGGTTGCACTTGACTGAGTTCTGCAGTCTTCGTTTCCTTCCCACGCTTTCAGCCGGCCGAGGAGCCCGGGAGGAAACCAGTGCGATTTTAACTGCAGGAACGTGTTCTTGTGTGATGTGTGATACTGTATTAAGTATTCATTAGGCGGCGTGTATTAATTACGTTAATATGGCTCAATTCAGGCATTCTATTCCCCAAAAGAGCATTTATTTATTATTCATACAGAATGGGCTCCTGATGTATGAAGATTGTTTCAAGACAGATTCCCTGATATTCTATTTCCAAATCGAAGTTTGATTCACAAATGGGGAGTATTCTTGATAAAAAGTGTACAGCACTCACAGAAGAAACCTCTGAGCAAAATTTGTCGGCCGTTTCACGCCCTAAATTGAATGGGACACTGATGACCTGAGATGCTAAAGATTGTCCGTAAATAAATCAAATAAAAAAAAAAAACAGAAGAAACGTTGTGTACCATTGGACATGCTCTGGAACATTCCCCTAAAATTATTTCGATGCTTTTCTCAGCAAACAGGAATTTCCTATTCATCTGTTCAAACGGCTACAAAATTGCTAAAGTTAAAACCGTATAAAATTACCTACAAGAACTTAAACGGGTGACTCTGTACTCAGGAGTAGATTTTGTGAATGGATTTTGAATAGTGTGTATGACAGAAAAATTGACTCTGATCTAATTTTCTTTACGGACAAATCTTAATTCTTCCTAAGTGGGTGTATTAATTCACAAAACAACTGACACTGGAGTTCAGAAAAACCTAATCTGCTTCACGAGGCCCTGCATGATCAAAAGATAGGAGTGTGGTGCGCCATTAGCAGCGACAGAATAATAAAACCTGGTTTTTAAGACAATAGTGGTAGGTACATGCAGAATATTTTGCAACCCTTTTCGTTGAATTAACTTTCAGGAAACGTAGGTTCGCGACTTTCCAACATAACTCTGCAACAGCACATACAGCTCAAGTTCTTGTATGCAATTCTTGAAATATTGCACAATGGATTGATCACTAATAAATATGGGCCCCCGATTTAACGCCCTGCGATTTTTATCTCTAGTGAACGGGGCATTAAAAGAAAAAGTGTACATAACAAACCCACACATATTAGATGAACTGAAAAATAACTTTCGTAAAGAAGTTTCTTCCAGTTCTCAGAGGAAACTGGAGGGGATAAAGTTTAATTTCATAAACCGATAGAAAAGTACGGAAAATGAAGGGAGGTAGTTCCGCATCTTTTTGCTTGGTTAAGGTTTTTAAGTCTTTAAATGTTAGAAATAACAATCATAGCTGCGGACTTGTTACTTCCCGCGATACCAGCTTGAACCGAGTGATTGACGTTACGCATGGGGCAGTCCTGCGAAGAAAAAATAAATTTACACATAAACAGTGAACAGATGTGCGTACCATATCGTGAAATTTAAACCACAACCGTACGCTAGCTATATATTTAAAAATGATCTTTTTTCTTGTAATAAAATGCATGGAAAATGTTGTCACGTATAAACTGAAAAACTTAGCTTCTGGTCGCTGCACTGCCAGTTTGTGATTCTAAAGCAGACACTACGAATGAACTTCAACATAGTCGCAAAGTAAAAACGTCACCTCGGTTGTTATCGACTACCGCTTTTTGCCATAGCTACATATGTCTATGCACTGAAATGCAAAATACCCAGAAATAGGTTCAAAAAGTTCAGCGTATAGCCTGGTAACAAAATCAAATAACGCAGTCAAGGTTCTGCTTCAGGATATTCAGGTATGTCCCCATTTTTCCTCAAACTGGTATCCAATATAACGTTGTATTCAACAGTTTGCAGGTAATAGAGATAAAGTCATTGTAAAGGTTTATTAATATAGCGTAATTTGTATTCAGATTTGCATTTACTCAAAGTATCATTTTTAGTATTTGGTCAAAAGTTTACACTTCGAAAAAGTCCCTTTAACCTTTTTCTTCTATTTAGGTTTTATACTCATTTTAGGAACTTGTTTTCTGTCGCTAGTATCCCTTTATTTCATTTTTAGGATGTAATATATTTAAACTCGTGTGCTGTTGCATAAAACTGTTGTCATATAACTCACTATATATTATTAATGATATGCGTAAAGTGTTTAACATTTTCCTGGTTCTTTTTCATTCACTTTTAACGATTTATTTTATTCCAGCAATGTCATTTTCTATGAAGTAAAAGTGGGTTTCATTTCTATTGTAGTCCTTCTTTCCTATGCTGAAACAAAAATAGCACCAAAAAGGGAATTCTCATAACGCTTGTATAAGACCATGGTGGCAAAATATCTGAGAGAACATTTGTTTTATTAGCCGGAAACCTCTCGAATCATTTGTTGAGGCAGAAAACAAGGAAAATTTTGAATGCAAGGAATAAGCGCGAGGTGTATGTGTATTCAATATAAACAAGAGTTGAATTTTTCTTAAGTTATTCGATTTGAAGTGAAATTTTGTATTGGTTCAAGTGTGTGAAATTAATGTCACACTATGTCGATACGTTAATTTCAGAGTACCAGTTTGGGAATAAGCGACTGCAGATAGGAATTTTACCTAAAATATTTGTTGACCAGTTTACTTTTTCAATTAATACAAGTATATATTCATTGTGACACAGAATGACTATTATACGTGCCTCTTCATGTGTTGTGCACGTTGACTGAAAGTACACGATTTCCAGAATATTTCTTACCGCTCGCACGGCAGCTGCACATGCCACAGTGGGCCGTGCCTGCACTCCGACACGACCATTTTAGTGGAACCAGCCTCACATATAAAGAACACAAGCTGTAGATCGGTTAACCCTTTAGTCACTAATGAAAGCAATCATTCACAATAACGCGCAAGTGTTACGGGATCAACTTGACGTACACATGGACACGTGTGCGCTTGTATGGTTTGAGTTTTAACAATTTTTGTTGCACTATCAGTAGAAGACACCGAAACCTTAACTTGCTGTGCTAATTTCGGTAGGTAAGTGTTGGCGAAAGTTCAAGATTTGCTCCAATTTAGTCTAATTAGTTCCCTGTTAAAAATGTACTTCTTCGCTTGTTTCTTAGTTTACACTGAACCAGTAGTATGGAATTATTTACAAGATCGTGAATTGTAGTAAAGGAAGGAACTGCCCAGGGAACTTTCAAATAAATTTCTTACGAATGCGATAAGGTTATTCGTATTTATAATAACATTTTAATACAAACTTGCGTTGCTCTAAAGTCAGCTGTTATGCACTATTCGCGAACGAATGTAGATTGGTTACTGCTCGGAAGTTCGACAGTCAGGCAGATAGATGACCGTGTGTGGAGAGCAGAGTTGGCCTTGGCCGAGAAGCAAACCCCCATTCACGGTTAGGACATGATCTGGAAGCCAAGTTTACCATACGTAGCCCAGCTCGCCTAACCACCACGTGACTTCTAAGCAGTCTTCTCCTGGCTTCCATAAGTTGAGTGTTTTATTGACCTAAAATATAATCGGTTCAGGGTCAGTACTTTTAAATACTGAATCTTACTGACAGCTGATTATTTTTTTAAACAGTAGTGTTTAACATGTCTTAAGTTTAGGGTACCTTCCGGCATTTGCCACTTATGAGGGGGAAAAAAACTCAGTCCATGGGGAGGCGCCTTATAAAAAATCTTTATTATTACGTCAAATACAAACTTACTGTTAAGTTTGACTGAGTGGGGTACTTTTAACAGCAATTATAAATTGAATAAATGAGCCCGTAACAAAACCAATATAATAAGTATCTGTAGCCAAAAATTCTGTGTCAAGCTCTAAAAGCTGCAGGCTACAAAACATATTGTTGTTCCTTCTGTGACGCAGGTCTTCTCTAAATGCTATTACAACAGTGACATACGTTAATAATTGCACAATTAAGCCGCTACAAACTTTCATCTGGAAAAGGTCAATTCTGTTATCACATACGACATGTCTACCATGTTAACGTGCTTAATCAAATAAGGACAGAACGTTGTTGTGCAATATCATCAGTGGGTACTCTGTGCCCTTTCACTGTATCAAACGTACGTGCATTATCAGCGCGGCATCAACGCACTGTTTACTGTTATAGGCTCCCTTTTTGTTACAACTATAATTAGATCATGAGACATGGGTAGCTATAAAGAAAACACTAAAATCGGGTAAAATATATTTTAGAACATTCACATAATGCCGTGTAATCGGTGATGTTTTCCCCTGCGGGTGTTTTTGCTATGAGCAAGTCTCCACGAATTTACAGCGCCAAGGATGGAGTAGCAAACTGCTTGCTTACTTGTTGACCTTGCTGACTATCGCATTCGTAGCGCAGCTGTTCCGGGTTTGTGCGTATTGTGTTGTTCGTTTCTTAATTCGATAGTATACATAAAGTGTGTTTACAACGGTACAGCATGTCTGTAAAATTCATATGTATTAATTAAGTGGTGAAAGAATCGCATTCGTAGCGCAGCTGTTCCGGGTTTGTGCGTATTGTGTTGTTCGTTTCTTAATTCGATAGTATACATAAAGTGTGTTTACAACGGTACAGCATGTCTGTAAAATTCATATGTATTAATTAAGTGGTGAAAGAATCATAGAACCAATTGTTTTCAGTATACTGTTGATTCTGTTACTTACATAAGTAACATACTAATACTTTTTTCAGGAAATTTACCCCAGTGGGTGCGTGATCATGCATTTTGTCAACAGGACTCTGCCACTGCTCACACTGCGAATAATTCCTTGAGAGCAATTCACGATGTATTTTCACAAGACAAGAGTTATTAGAGATTTGTGAACCCCTCGGTCCCCCAATTTAATAGCCTACGATTATTATCTCTGGAGTAAATTAAAAATGACAGATTTCTCGGAATGAACTACAGTGAGTGATGAATAATATCCTAAGTAGTTGCCAAAAATATGTGGAGAATGAAGACAGGCAGTTTCAATACCTGCTTTAATAGTTTGGTAAATAATGAGCCTCCTAAATTGGTTTGTATATTATTGTATTGCTAGTTTGTTTTATTGTTTTACCCACTCTCTAATCACTAAAAGGCAGCTAACGGGCTGACGAGCGGAGCGCCCTCCCATAGACAAATACTCCGGGGGAAAACAAAACTGATTGCACGGTATAATAATTCTGACTTCTTCTGTTCCCCCACCCCTCAAATAAGTGTTATGTTAAGTTTACATAATACTTTTTTTTCCCTACTTCGGCGCTACCGAATTATTAAGGTCTGCACATACACGCTCTTTTTGCTCCTTCTGTCAACATCTTTTCTAAACTACATTACGACTGTCACATATAATATTTGTATATTTTCCTGGATAATGAAACAGCTTCAGGCCTTTCATCTGAAACAGATCAAATTCTGTTAACGCATTACGAAACCTAATATTGAATCAAACCAGAACAGAGCACTGTTGCATCATAATTAGGCAGTGACATCAATGGGTAGATATTTCTCTGTATCTCTATCATCAGTGAAGGTAGCACCAATACTATTTACTATTGGTCCTTATTTATTCTAACTAGAAACAAAAGGTAAGATATAGGTAGTCACAGAGAAATCACTAAAAACCTGTAAAAATATTTCTAGAACGTCAATGTATATTTAAGGTGTAACAGAATAGAAATCTACAAGTGTGTTTTATCAATCGTAATAAATTTAAGGAAAAGGCATAGCTGTACAATGTATGGGGCAAAGGTCGACTTGAACAAAACGTTTTGAAAGTAAGTGCTCTGTTAATTTATATACCAAAGAGAGTGGCTTAGGCAATAAGGAAAGTCTCCGGACCTCCTGTTTTGGATTCCCCCCCCCCCTTCGTGGATGCTTAGGTGAATGCTGGGATGGAGTTTTACTTTCCACGAATTTTTCGCTCTCTCATTTCATATAATTTCATTTCGTTAGTTCTGTTACAGGGTCAAAAGTGCCAGGATGAGGTGCGCTGGCGCGGTGTGACGGTGGCTCGCGCTTTAGATAGGTTTCTTCCTTGGCGTCTGGTATGGAAGCGGACCTTCCTAGGAGCTCGAATTCCTTGGGGGTGGGACTCCACCGGTTTCTACCTCGCATAATCTTTTCCTCTCGGAGGTGCCAGCCGTTGGGCAAGGCTTATACCGAAGTATCCTGCTCCACCCCTTGACAATTGCATAATATTTGTTATCGGTACTACAGAAACATATGCAATCTGAAATTGACAAATCAATTTGTGTTTTTAATGCTCACTAAAGTTTCGAAATTTTAATTTATAAGCACATAAATACTCTTCACTGTACTGCTGAAATTTTCGTAATGAAGCACACTTATCATTTGTAAAACACTGCTGCAGATAGGCTACTAAAGATGGACAATTAAATCACTACTTCCATTAATGTTTTAAGCTGGAAAAACAAATGTATTATTATAACTATTATAACTATTTAAACACTAAAAAGATAAAAAAGAAAACCTTATTGAAGCATGAAATAGTGGAAACTTAAAGGGTATTCAGTAACTATATATGAACAAAATCAAGAAAATTGGTGTCTAATGGCTATTATACAGTATCATATACTGTTAAAAGGAAATTCGATGCAACAAAAACTACGAACATGCAGTATTCAAGCTTATGTTACATACTCCTATTTTCTAACGTATCTTGCATTATCCCTCAAGTGATTTGAGAGCAACATTCTCTCGTTAATGCTGACTGGTTCTTGCTTTAGGAACGTGCTGGAGGAAACATTCAGAATATGCTCTTGCAAAGGTACTCAACAGTATGAGAAACGAACAGTGGTAATTAATAAATTTTAACAACAAAAATTTTACTATAACCAGCTGAACAATACGATTATGCAATAATAATATATATTATATAAAACAAGTTTGACTTTTGAATATAAATAATTGTGGAAAACAGCAAGTTAATTTAACATCCAATTGAAAAAACATACAACAGCAATAGCGCACTGAAATCTTTACAATATTTTTAAAACATTTAAATAAAATTTTTAATAATTAATCCTCTTAATAAAAGTTTAAATGTTTGGCCCATTCAACAGGTAACATGTAGATGGCAAAAGTATTATGGCTTAACACTTTGACCTAGCAGTGTACGTTCCTTGGCAAAAACATTACAAAATATATCTTGAACCAGAGTAGTAATTAAGTAACCCTTTTCAAATCAAACATTATACCTGGGTCACTGGGTGGATACAGGGAAGAAGGCTCCAATCGGAAAATTTAAATTACAAAGCCTAAAATATAGAGCCTTAACTCTAAACTGCGGTCTCCTTGCCACGTCTTGTCGGAAGAAAAGTCAAGTAGTGCATGTTTTGCTCACTGGACTGGACAGCAACTCTAATTTCGTTAACATACGATGCATTACAAACGATCGGCAAGCAACCCAGCTATCAAGGCATACGTATGTAGCAATAAAGAAAAGGGGAAAAGAAGGGACAAAGAAGAAGAAGAAGAAGAAGAAGAAGAAGAAGAAGAAGAAAATGCTTCATTTTGAGTTAGAAGGGAAGGGAGCTGAAGGTTCTGCCTGCAGTGCGCCTGAAAGTGTTACCTAAAGCACCATTTGCTTATAATATTCCATACTGCCAACTCTGTTTCCCTCTCCAGACAATTTCTCGCTCGAAGTCAAATGCGTATCTCCAGGCATTTTCTCGCTCGAGGTTATATGCGTTTTTTACTTTCGGTGTATATGCAAGGGTGAAAAGTTGCATTTTTGACGTTTTAGTTTATTTCTGCGATAGTGTTTTGTCCATAGATCTGTGTTAACAAATGTGGCAATAAAATAAGAAGACGATTTCATATAAAACATCCAGGTGTCAAAGCGAGAATTAATCGAAATAACTTTGACTTCGCATTTACATAAAATCCAAGCTTATCGTCAAAGTATTTTATTTCAGACTGGAGAATGCACCCACAGAAACTGTTTGAAATGGTTAAGTAATGCAACTTTAGTATAAAAAATTATGAGGTTTGGAAGATGGCGGTAATCCGTTGAAAACGATCTAGGTACGTTTTCGAAGGCCTTCAGAACATCCGAAAATGTGAACCCGAGTGCTGCGTTCAATAATAATAAATAAATTCCACCGTTTATTGTTTTACAGATATTGACATAGAATCTAGGCATAAAAGCATGGACGCAAATTTTGTTCCTATCACAAGAGTAGAAGAAATTTCATCCCACAAGATTTGATTTAAGGCTCCAAATGTTCTCAAAGATGTCATAATCGGAGATGTGTGATAAAATCTAAGACCCAAAGTCTAATGGAAAACTTTGAAGTCTCCACATTAGTGGAAGGCTCTCCTTAATCGGAATAAGTTTAAGTGATCTTAGCAAATATTATAATTCATTTTCTGCAAAAACTTAGTTCCCCTAGGTCAAGTAAGTAGCAGTGCACAGAAATATTCCTCAGATAGAGGATATAGCAAGAATAAAACGGCTGTAGCTATGAGCAAAGAGCGAGTGATATGACAAGCCCTATTCACTTTTTACTTCTCATGAAGCTTTTGTTTCTGGAGGAGAACAATGCTGCATCGTCAAGTCTATTAGCCCCCATACAGCTAGATTTGGCTTTTTGACTTCTGTCAAAGTTAACATTACAAGGGAGATTTCAGACGATTTTAGACCTTGTACGAAATTGAGAGCAGGAGATGAATAAGCAGATTGCAATGCCGAAAAGTGTGTTACAGATTGATTTGGAAAATGGAAATGGTTGAAAACAAAAAGATAAATACTGAAGTTATTTTGAACTTTTTGTGAGGAGAACACATTTGCATTATTCCAGCAGAACTCTGCTATATCATTGCCTACGTTTTTCAAGGGAAAGTTGGTGAGAGATGCGAAGTTTCTTGTTTTTATAAAACGGTACATCTCTTTTCTCAATGTATGCAAATAAATTATATAACAATGTCTTATAATTAATACCCGTTTATATTAATAGTGTATGGTTCGTTGTACAAAATGCTTTATATAGAACCTTTCTTTATTTATTCGGCTAGAAATTCACCCATTGTCCCCAGTTTAACGTCAAATTAAGCGGAATATTTGATTGTTTTGACTCCCCGTTACCAAGATGTGCAGGTGTTTATTCTTTATTCCTTGTTGTTGGCTTTTATGTTTGGCAACTGTTTTCGATATTTTGTTCTAGTCGCTGAGAAAATGCAGTACACATTAAATCAATGGCTCTTCCTTGTGAAGCAATACTGGATTACGAATTCAATTATAGCTTCGAAGAGCACACCAGAGAGAATTTGGTGTTTGCAATCCCCCCGAAAGAAACACGATAATGCCATTGGTAAACAAACCGGAAATAACTGGTGAGCAAAAAAGGAAAACATCGTTGTTTTTATTTATTTATTTATTTTTAACAGACTGTGGACACTGCAGAGTAGCAGTACCGCCACGGGTGGCCGAGGTCGTTAAGACGCGGACTCATAAGCGGGAGGTCTGGGATTCGAATCCCGCCAGGACCGTCATTCCTGACTGAGGTTTTTTCCAGGTTTTCCTCGGTCCTCATAACTGGCAAATTCCGGGGAGGTACTCTAAACTTAGGCCTGGAACGTTTCCTTCCTTAAAAAATATCCTTTCATCTCATGTATCATCACTGTCCATTGTCTGTGGTGCCTCTGTAACAAAAACGGGCGTTATACACTATTCATTCATTCATTTATTCATTCATTACTGCAGAGTACCGCTGGACTTTCATGGAGTTCGTTGAGAAACTGACGATTTAGAGCTGGGTCATGCATATTTTCAAAAAGATGGCGCTACATACATTTACTCATTTCATGGCGCTAATTGGAGATTTCTTTGAACACCGAACAATCTCCAAGAATAAAAATCCCAAGTATAGTTTCCTTCTGAAGGGAAGTAAAGTGGTGAGTCCCTTGTCTTAGATTTACGGCACGTAAAAAAATCTCAAACCTGAAAGAAGAGGCCACTGAGCAAAATTGTCGTACGTTTCACTCCATGAACTGCATGGGACGCTATTGACCTGAGATATTAAACAGCGTCAATAAATAAACTAAAATAAACAAAAAAAATCTCCAAGAACCTCTGGCCACCGAGACGTCCTGATTTGACAACACCGGACTCCTTCCTATGGGATTACTTAAAAGACAGAATTTAGGCCACAGGCCCCCAGACATTGGACGATCTGAAGCACAACATTACACAGGAGATTAATGTTATTGACAACACAGTCCTCCAGCGAGCGTCCAGCAACATGCCGGGTTATGTTTTATGCAGGATGAAGAATTTTCAACATTTTCTATAGAGGTTAGTACTCTTCCAAAGATACTCTACATTTGAGGTTGTGGCCAGCATCATTCGTTTTGAAATAAAGAAAGATGTGTGTTAGTTCTATATACATCACTCATCATTGATATTGCGCTACTTTGTTACTGGCGCATGCAACACGACCATGTTGTTACTGCAGAAAATGTATTATGCACCTCGCGGTGTATTAACTTCTTTTAAAGTATTATATATAACACAAATTAGTAATTTAAAATTTTAAAAAATAGCGTGAATCCTAATTGTTCATTAAAATGCATTTTTCATCATCATTAATCAATACATGCAGATGGAATTGTTTGTTCTTTTCGCCCTTTACTTTTTCCTTCTATTTCGTTATTATTTGTAGAGTTTAATTATTGTCGCTTTGGCTGCATCGATCTTCTGGTGACGACTATAGGTTGTACACTGAATACTATTTGATTTAACGCTCCAAATGTCCTCAAAAATGTCATAATCGGAGATGTGTGATAAAATCTAAGAATCAACGTCTAATGGAAAACTTTGAGTCCCCACATTAGTGGAAGGCTCTCCTATACTATTTGATTTAAGGCTCCAAATGTCCTCAAAGATGTCATAATCGGAGATGTGTGATAAAATCTAAGACCCAACGTCTAATGGGAAACTTTGAGTCCCCACATTAGTGGAACGCTCTCCTTAGTAGGAAAAATCTTACCAGACACCAGCATAGACTGACTGGGATTCGAATCCAGGATTCCGGATTAGTAGTTGCAAACGACCTATTTTGTATTCAGCAGAAAAGAGGACAATGAGACATCTGTTGAAATTAAATTCAATCACAGCATAATGAGCACAAGAAAGCAGCAATTCAAATATCTCCCCGCAGCGCTAGAAACAGGAGGTGTAGTCTACTAACCGTTTTCAATAGCACCAGCATTCAATAACAAAGAATAATTAAACGAAAACAAAGTGTATGTGTGTATGTGTTCAGGAGCTGTCCACGAGGGACAACTGCAATATGAAATGCAAATTCAAAAAAAGAGTTCTGTTATCTTAATTTTATGTGAAAAAGAAGCATGCATTTATTAGATTTGTTTTTTAAAAAGCGAATCATTTATGTTAGAGCGGCTACTATATTATGATATTAAAACACATGTGTGATCCGAGCTTCATTGAATCGTCTTATGTTTAACTATTATAGCTGTGCCTTTATTTTTTACATGCAAGTTCGTTGTTTCCCATCTGCTCCTTATTCTTCCCAGTCCTTTCTACCGGGCTTTGTCTGTCAAACCTATCGAATGCTCTGCAAGCTGGTGACGTAATCATCCTAACTGGCGTGCTCACTGTCCCTTGTTCTAAAGAGTTGACTTTGGGGTGTCAGGCTATAAGTGCTTTTGTCTCTTAATTCCAAATTGTTAGAACCGGAGCCTTCTCCAACGGGTAGGCCCAGTGACCCAGGTAAAATGAAATTTTAATACATTTTGTTATAATGTTATGAATTGCACATTGCAGTATATTGGCTTAAAGTTTCCTTGTGTAATTTGTTAACCTAGCAGAGAACTTGTATTTTTAAACCCAATGTGATGAATTAATTCTAATTTACAGGTGGCGTTAAAGTATTTTATTCATTATCTAAGTGGGAGAGTTTGCGAAATGCTTGTGCCCTAGTAATTATTTTTTATTCATGATTTACTGTTGTATATTTATTGTGGCAATGTTCCAAGCTTTCACATTTATTTAAATGAAATATTACTTGTTAAACTTTATTAAGGTTAGAATTTCATATTTGAAATTTATTTAATATGTGCATTATATGGACGGTTCAGAAGTTATAAATAGATCTAATTTCGAGATATTGCACTTATGGGATTCCTTATAATACTTATCTTATGAAGCATATTCAAGTAAAAATAGCTTGACTTTTAACCAGAAGAAAGCAGAACATATTAATGCTTCTGGGGGGGGGGGGTCAACTTTCAGTAACCTTCCAAGTAAGTAAAGGAAGAAATGTACTTTGAGAGTGGAACATGTGTATTATGAATAAAATAGTGTTGTAGTCAGCTATTACAATTGTATTACACGATGAATATAAGTGAGCTGGAATTAATATTAAAGTTAGAAAATAATGATGAATACAATGCACCTAATGAAAACTATCCTAGTTCAGATATGTGTATTGTATAACCTAATATAATTGGAAGTGTACCTTTCTTAACCTATAACTTTAGCAAACTTTCAAGTAAACTAACACAAAATCATACTAGAGGAATGTGTGGCATAAGTTTTATTGTTTTATTTAAAGTAATTCTGTAAAAAATATTTTCAGAAAGGCGTGACAAAGACATCAATGATGAGACTACAGGCAATGTAATTAAAAATCAACATACAGATATAATTTAAATCATGGTTCGTGGTAGAAAAAGAAACAAAACTTCGGGAGATGGAAAAGAAACGTGAACAGAGTAAATATATTTAGGGTTGAGAGTTATACTAATATAGGTGACACACATGTTCCAGGGAAAATGCTCATTAATAGATCGTAAATGTACACGGAGTTGCTTTCAAAATGTATCTCCCCAAGCATAAGAAAACATTTTCAAAGCCTTCCATTCCCTTACAGATCATGTAAGACAACATACATGATTTTCAGATCTAATATAAAGTGCATCAATTAAACAACGTAGGGAATGAGATTCTTCCGGCGAATTCAAAAAACTATTGATGTTTTTAACATACAGACAAGTCATCAATACATGTAGGTATGTTTCAATTTAGACTCTTATAGCTGCTGAATTGCATCAGAGGTGGCATTGCAGGTGTAATAGACCTCCAGGAAATAAATTGGATGTCTCTGATGTTATTGAATGTCTTTCAAAATCACTAAGCTGCTCAGAAAAACCAAACACGAGGCACCTGAACCCTAACCATTATATGTATGTATGAATGGTGTTTAACGCCCGTTTTTACTACAGAGGTACCACAGGCGGTGGACACTGGTGATGAATGAAATGAAATGATATATTGGGAAAGGATTTTATGGAAGGAATCGTTCCAGGCCTAAGTTTTAGGGTACCTCCCCGGCATTTGCCATTTATGAGGAATGAGGAAAACCTGGAAAAAACCTCAATCAGGAAGGACGGTCCTGGCGGTATTCGAACCCAGACCTCCCGCTCACGAGTCCGAGACTTAACGACCTCAGCCACCCGTGGCGGTGCTAACCATTATATGCATAACATATATGAGCTATATGTAAATGCACTTCCAGAGGAGGAAGATTTTGCAATTATTGAATCAAAGGCAAAAATAAATGAATTTATATTTCAACTTCAAGACTGGCTCAACATAGTAAATTGAGCAGAAAATAAAAAACTGTTTGAGGTAATCAGAGTGGAAATTGTCAGCTCTCCTCCACAAATTCTCTGGAAAAGACTACCAAAATACAGGAAAATTACTATGAGAGACATCCAGTAAACTGGATGAAATTTTAATGGTTCAGATAGTGAAAAGGCTAACCTTATAAGAAGTTATTTAAATTTATGTTATTGAAAGATGGCAAGTTTGACGTCATCAATATCATGGAAGCAGGAAAAAAAAAATAAATAAATAAAAAACTTGCAAAACTTTCTTTAATACCTGAAGAACCACTATATACTAATTTAGGTCTATGAAATACAATAAGAAAAATGCAGGATAATCTTGTTTCCTTATAGACCACCTATGTGTCATTTTTACTACAAGATTTACCAGCGATAAACCCCAAATCGGGTACCCAATAAGGAAGTGGGAGTGATGACAGTGGTGACATCCACAACTATTCTGATTAAGTTTGCCATAAAAATTTATTTGTAAACAAGTTCAGTGAACTAAAGCAATAAGTCAGTATACTTTAAGTTTTGGCCTGTAATAGTTACATCTAACTATGAACCGAAATCATTTGCGAGATATTTTAGTAACAGGGACTTAGGATATACAGCCAGGAATATTTATTTGATTTATTTAACGACGCTCTTTATCATCTCTGGTCATCAGTGTCTCATTCAATTCAGGGCGTGAAACGGCTAATAACTTTTGCTCAGAGGCCTCTTCGTTCAAGCTTTATGTTCTTACCTCTCGTAAATCTACGCCACGGAACCCACGGCTTTGCTTCCCTTCTGAAGGTAGGCATTACTTATACAATGTGTATCTAATGAACTTAGTGAAATACATTTTAAACGAGATAATCTGGAATAGAATTTTATGAAAAAAAGAAAGAAATTAAACAAATCAGAATTCTATTCCCCAATAATTTCTTCTGTATATTTCTAAAGGTAGTTTCTCGTAACATCACATCATATTACCGTGCCAGTACATTGATACTTCCTTTTAACTACGTTTGCCAATGATGATAGTGCAGCAATGATACTAAAACCTAATGCTACTGCATTAGTAGAGGATAATTTGTTGATATTAGTTCGCTTTTTCAGAATAAAGTTTGTTACTGTAGATTTCAATACTACTGGCGGTTTGGATAGATTGTTACTGATATTAGGGACATTACTCTCTTGTCTGACTTTGCAAGTAATGCAATTAATAAGCTATCTATTCACTTCTTACTATAGACCACGCCACGAACTGTATGAAATGTATGAGTAAATCTCCAACACAATGAAGAAAAGCGGTTAGCGTTTTATGGACACATAAGAAGAATGGAAACAGAAAGAGTAGCAAATAAGATCCTCACCTTCCAAGAAAAAATAAAAACACAAAGCCCATGGGTGAAGGAAGTTCATCAAGATTTAAAACAGTGTGAAGTCAAGAATGAAGATATAGGAAACAGAGAAGTGTTCATAAAGAAAGTTGCAGAGGTTGAAGGATCTGTCCGAAGAAAAAAGGGAGGGGGGTATTCTCGGAAAAAGAACGAATTAGAATGAGTCAGAGAATAAAAGAATCCTGGCGTCGGAGGAAACAGCTTGCGAAAGAGAAGGAAGTTGTGTAATCGTAGCCCATAGTTAGATGAAACGGAAAAGAGGAGGGGGCGGGAGTTATCTGCTATAAATTAGCGAATTAAAGGCGAGCTAAAAGCTTTTCGTGAAACCAACTGAACAAATTTGTGATTACTGTTAATGTAGAAAAATATGAAGTTATTTTAATATAATAATTAAAGACCTCCATCGAACCAGGATATGACATCAAAATTTTCGGAAGTGAGGTTTTGACGGAAAAATGTATAATGAAGATGACATATGGTGCTCCCATCTGCAAGTTGCTAGCTAGTGCACTTGAAAAAAGCGGTGCGTGTAACTTCAATCAAGATGGCTGCCTATGTTACTACTATTAGACCCAAACAAACGCTAAATAACGGGCGTAAACATAAAATTAACATCAACGAATAGAAAGACGTGAAAAAGAAGTCACAAAAAAGAAACATGAGAATGAATACATAAAAAGAAAAGACAGCCATTAAATGAGGTGATTGAAATAAGCTTAATTATATATATATTTTTTTTGACAACCAAGTTTTTAGTATTTATACCATACTATTTAATTATTTTTGTAACATTTAACTCCTTTATAACTGTGACATTCTTTTCTTTTCTGTGTTTATGCGAGGTGTGGTTCAAACACTTAGAAGCATCTAGGTTATGTTTGTATGGATATAAAATAACATTGTGAATTTCCTTTTGTTGGTTTCTTGGGCGAATTTTAAAGTCTTTACTGCGTCCATTGCGCTTAGCTGAACTTAAGTAGGCTAGGAGTCAGTTTAATAATTTATTAGTGACTATGAAATTTAAAATAGGGTTAGACTGAACTTAGGTTAGGTTCATGCTAATTCAACAGCTGATGAGAAACATGGTTTGAAACGAGTACCACTGTCTATTTTTTTTTTTTGATTGATTTATTTATGGACGCTCTTTAACATCTCAGGTCATCAGCGTCCCAATCAACTTAGGGCGTGAAACGGCCGACAAATTTTGCTCAGAGGCCTCTCTTTCAGGCTTGAGGTTCTTTTTCGTGCTGTAAATGTACGACACGGGATCCACGACTTTAATTCCCTTCCGAAGGAAGCCATACTTAGGATTTTTACGCCCGAAAAAATCCATTGGTCCTGGCCGAGTTCGAACCCGCGTTTTGGGTTTAGGAGGCAAGTATGGTAACCACTACACCACCAGGACCGACATAACCACTGTCTATAAAAAAGGTTGGATTGTATATGTATATTTCAGGAAATTAATTACAAGATGCAAAACACTCAACGCATTTCGTGGTATTATTTTACTATTGTGCGGCAACATTTTCTGTGCATTGGACATAGTTTCCTGCCTTGCAATAACTGAAAAAATACCTCTTATATTATATTTCACAGGTTTGAAGTTAGAGTGATCTAATGTTTCATGTTACCTATATGCAATCAGATTAACAAATGTTAACTTGTTGGGCATAAGTGTCACTTAGCCAAAAGAATTTCAGTGAGGCAATAGGGCTTAATTTGAAAGCGGATCTCATTTCTGTTCATGCCAATCAATCGTATGGATTGTGTATTCATTGTCAAGAAGCAATGTAGAATAAATATTATATCTGCTATTCCGCCAGCTTTATTGGAATCTGTCCCAAAACGGAAGAAATAAGACTTAATTTCGGATATACATTACCGCCATTTCCATTTGGATTTGTTGGTTTTAAATTGTAAGAAGAATGATTTCACATTGCATGCAATACTTTGTTCACTTTTTCATGTTTTACAAAAATGATTCTGAAGGTAGCAGTACTGTTAATGTATTTCATCTGTGTTGCATTAGCAGTAGGTTGAAAGTTCTCATAACCAAATTCTCTTAACATGTTTCTCTTTTTTCATATATTTTTATTTGTACTGTAAAAATCCATAAGCATGCTGTTTAATGAATGTAAATATTCTAATATAAGAACATTATCTTGTGTAATTTTTGGATAAGTAATGTAGTCACACAAATGTCTGTAATTTGTTTTCGTTATATTGTAAAATATATATTTACATTCTTATAGAAACAGGTCTTCAGTTATTAAAGTAGATAACAGATTTTGGAAATTGTTATCACGTTTCGTGAGAAGATAGTGGCAAAAACTATGCTTGCATGCTAAGCAAGTAAAGTGTAGAATTTCATTCTTTGAAATGATATGGAATAAGTGAGACCTAGTGAGCAGTTTCCATGCAAGAGAATAGCCTATAGTAAAATTCTAAAACTGGCTTCAATTTCTTTGCTGCTTCCTTTTGCTTTTTTCGAAGTATCGAATCGATCGAACAAGCTCCCGCAGCCGAGTCCGACTCACGGGATGCTACCTTCCTGCTTATCATCATGCTCTCAGATACTCAACAATCCTGGGACACTTGTGAATAATTCAACGTATTAAAATTGTTACAACGAAGAGATTTTTCTTGAAACACATATTCTCTTGGATTTTCTTTAATGAAAATTTCCCCTCAAAAGGGTATTACAATGTATAATGCGCCCTCCCCAATACCCAAAAACCTTATCTTGTAACAGCAAAACTTTCAAAACTGTCATTAAGAATATGGTATCTGATTTAAAACGATTATTTTATTTCTTGGCGAATATATTTACAACATTCAATGCGCTATATGTGTAATTGAGTGCTTCTATATAAAAAGGGCACATGGTTAATATTCCTATTATAAGGAAATCGCGTTTTTATCTTTTGTATATTTACTGTAAATACGACATGGTGTTATCTAATTTAAAACTTGCGTTACTGGGAGATACATTTCACGTGTCTACATGAAGAATAAAAATGTTGTGGTTAAAACTATTATTTGTTAATGGTTTTGTGTATCATGTTTTTGTGCTCTTTTTATGCAGATCTAGTTATATAAAAATGACACAGTTACCCAGCAATGAACTAGGTTTATAAACAAAATTGTATTTCCTAGTTATATCAACTGAAGCCACGTTTGGTTTTCTGCTTAAAATAAAACTATTCTGGTTTCAAGCAAGTGGGTAATAATGGACTTTTTAATTTGTACCAGTTTTAAAACATACTCAATTAAATACAACTATCGGATTACGGCCGTACATGCTAATATCGTCCTTGTAACAATCAAAATGGCAATACACTAAATATACAAACATATCCATAGGTTTTCTATGAGTAATGTTATACAAATACATAAACTTAAACAGAACTCTTACTCTTGAGCCATTCTCTCCAACCCCCCCCCCCTTCATTATAGTCCTTAACCTTCTTTGTCGGGTGTTCTCTAGACATATTTCCAAAATGTTCTGGTTTCAAAGATTCATACCGGGTCTTTCACGGTTTTGTCGCATGTTTCATGGCAACTGCAGTCAGACCGGTAACTCTCGGCGAAGCGCAACTGATTCAGGTTCTCGCACTTTAAATTACAACTGCAGTAAAATGAAGCACGTACTTATTGCCGAATATATTGAAATATTGATTCACTATATCTACCATTTGGCATTGTCATTCAGTTCGTCTCCCAAAATTGAGTAAATTAAAACTTGAAAGCATACGAGTCACGAATTATCGATAGATGATGCTGATATTCGGGTTCATTTTTGTAATGTGATATTAAGAAACGCTAATGATAAAAGTAATTTATCCATGCTTAATATACTTTACTGATGATTGTTCCATTTAGTGGTCATGTTTCGACGCAAAATAATAGGTAATGGAGTACAGTATAGTATTTAATGCTGGACGAGATAATTAATAAAGACGTGGAATCAAATACCCCAGCAGCTCTTTGATTTAATTTTCGAAATACCTAAAAACGTCACAGTCGTAGAGCCAAGGATGTCCCTGTTAGGGTGGTATTTTAACATCGGGTATTTCACAAGATTGAATTTCCTCTTGACATGGATTTTGGGTTAAAAAAAAGTCAACGAAAAAGCAATCCTGTTCTTTAAGGTGTTTGCCCATTACTGCTACAAAAGGCGTAGGATTCTGCAGGCATAGCAACACTCAGTCCGATAGGATTTGACATTTGCAATAACTTCTTTCTCGTTTTCTTATTAATCCGAAGTTTCGGTCGAATGGACATAAAGAGTGCCCTTGAACTAGAAATGAATGAATAGTGTTTAACGCCCGTTTTTACTACTGAGGCAGCACAGGCGGTGACATTCATGGTACATGAGATGAAATGATATATTGGGAAAATTTTTATTTTTAAGGAAAGAAACGTTCCAGGCCTAAGTGTAAGGTACCTCCCCGACATTTACCATTTATGAGGACTGAGGAAAATCTGGAAAAAACCTCAGTCATGGAGGACGGCCCTGGCGGGATTCGAACCCCAAACCTCCCGCTCACGAATCTGTGCTTTGACAACCTCGACCACCCGTGGCGGTTTGAACTAGAAAGATCTGAATAACTGTTGCATTCAATGTTTTGCCATTGTAAGAATAAATTTACATATCAGTTTGATTTTGTTTTGCGAATCTGAAAGCTAAATCACAGTAGACACATTGCTAAATTTGTTCAACTTGTGCAGACAGTCCTATAGGAAGGATACAACAGAGTTAGCATTCTCTTTACCCTCATTTACAATAAACAATATAGGAAGTTAGAATTATCGTTGAACACATTGCTAATTGAAACTTTGTAGAACTGTGTTAACGTTTAATCTGGGTATAGGATAATTCTGAGAGCAAACAAATTCTAGTACAAGGCATGAGGGATTATATCCAGATTTGTTAATGCAATAATCATGCAACCTTTTCCTTTATAAGACCTGCTTTTATGGAGAGAATATTATGATTAAGTTAAATTTCCAGTTATTCTTAACACTCTTTATAGAAACCCCACTTAATTTTTAAGCATTTGTAATAACTTTATAGCTTAACTTCATGTAAGTGCAGTATTTTCTTTATATCTGCGAGTAAATATGTCATACAAATTCCTGGTGGTCACTGCTCGATAATCAAAATATTTCAGCTTCGTCTTGCTTCATGAATAATAACTTTCGTTGTGAGGAATAGAATGCAGATGATCACCCATCGTTTTAATCACAACTTCTGGAGTATTCCTTAGCCTATTTAAATAAAAACACCTTCGAATATTTCTTTTTTCGTTATGTTCTTTTGAATGATCGAAATGTGTTAAATAGTTTGTAACAAGTTGGTTAGAAAGTTCTAGCAAACCTCATTCTTGAACTGCATATGGTTATATTATATGTCATGGTGTTCTTGGGTCTAGTGTATATGATAGTTTGCTTCATACGTCTTGTAGAGATTTTCCCTGCCCTTAGTAAAATGTCGTAAACAGTTTTAGTTTGCATGTCGGATACTACCTTTAGGTAAAATTAATTTTACAGCATTTAGAAAAGAAAATGTATTTTTTTCATGAACCTGTTTTTCATTAATGGAGATAAAAGCTTCTTCACGAAAAGCCTTGGTTTAGTTTCCTCGTGTTTTTCGCTTCTCTATAATCTTTCTTTGCTTATTCGAGCAAATAATGTCCCCGTTCTTATTCATTAACATTGAGCTGTATTTGGATGGTATGTTGTTACGTCTGTCTACAGCACGAGTGGAAACGGCAACACAGTAAACAACAGGCAACTATAAACAGTCGTACCGCCACCATGATCAACTTATCTCGTCCAAAGTTTACACAATTTACCTCAAAGCTAGGAGAATCTAATATGCAATTCTGCTTAAAAAGGAGTAACATAAATCTAAATGCCTGTTTTACGCAGTTTTCCATTGCATGTAGTTTAATTAGTACAATATCTTGGTATAACATTACAAGTTTATCTAACCTGGCAGCGTTAAGGCCATAATGCTTTCTCTTACACTCAACGGGTCAAAATTACTAATACATAAAATAAATGAATGGATATATACACAGATAAAAGAAAAGGTGAATATTATTACATAATATACACACTGATTAAGATAATAAGGAGTCAACAACCAGCATTAGATGATAGAAAACACCATGAAAGAAAAGCAAATGTTAACACATATTGTATAAAATAATCGAAGTATGTACAGTTAGAATAAAACAAATATAAAATAATCGAAAATATATTATGACAGAGATACTGACAGAGTTAACATTCTTTAATATTTTAAGAATGGATATGGAATAATAATTAATATGAACAAAGCTAAACTTAAACGCAGATTTAAAATCAGTCAGAATTCGATTATCACCGAGATCATGGGACAGTTAATTCCAAGTTCGAGCGATGAATACTGAGAAAGAAAGTACAGGGATGTCTGATGGATCGTATTATGCTGTAATTGCGTGTCAAAATTTTGCTAGGAAATCAGAGGCGTGAAGCAAGAGACAAGTTACTTAGGTGTGAAGATATTGATGATTGATACAGTAGACCAAGAGATTCCTTTAAACTAAGCCAAGACAGTTGTTGGAAGTGTTCAGAGACATGATCATAGCGGCGGATATTAAAAAGTTATCCTTATCACGGTTCAGCAACTGAATAACCAGAATTTGATCCCCTCCCGTTGAATCCTGAACAAGGTTTAACCTTGGAAATATACTGAAAGGAATAACCCAGAATGTGGCTACAGAAAGATAACTTACAATACGAGAAGAGCTTTAAAATTACAATAAAATTTATTAAATATAATAAATGTAAGTATAATGCACGCATTTAAATGAGTTTCAGTTTGAAAATTAAATGAGAAGTAACTCAGCAGTATAAAATTTAAACTTCGAAATATTGCCACAGTAAATCTATAACTGAATAAATGATTTAAAGAACTACTTGGGCGCAAGCATCTCATGAAATCTTCCACTTGGTAAATTAATAAAATACTTCTAGTACCTACTGTACAAAATTTACAATTAGTGTTAACAAATTTGCCTCCAAATACACTGCTCTTTTGCAATAATTACAAAAGAATACTTCATGCCAATCTAGCAAAGTGCAACATAACACATTACAATAAAGTGATTGAAAATTACAAATCATAGGGTTTACCCTTCGGGGAGAAGGCTCCGGGCTTAACAATTTAGAATAAAAGGCCAAAAGCAACTATTCCATATGCCCTTCCGGAGTCAACTTCCCATTCGGTGGAAGGAAAAGAGCACGTCAGTCAGGATAGTTACGTCACCGCTTGCTAGAACTTTCAATAGACCGAAGAACCAATGATTAGCACTCCGGATGTGGCCATGGTGGGGAAGCAGGGGGGAAAAGGCTTTGGAAACAAAGAAAATGCCCGCAGAAACGGCAAAAATAAAGCGAAAGTATTTATTATGAATACGATGATATTTCTTTGAAAGATCAGCACTTAGATCGCTGTATGATCAGAGTAAGGAATCACAGAGTCAATATTATGTATAATTGTGCATATATAAATGTTCTACATTATTTATATGCATTTATGTAGTTTTTGCTTTGAATGATGTGAAATAAATAATTGGGTTTACTTGATTATTTAAATGTTCGAGCGTTTTAAGACTGATGTACGTAATAATGAAATGCTAAATTAATAACAAAATTAATTTTTATTATAAGAAAAAGAATTTTTCATGCTGACTTGAAATGCGTTTAAATTTTTTCACTATCAAGAATTTCTGAATAATCGCATGAATTTCAAAAAATAGAATTAAAATCTTTCTAGTTTGTTGCAATAGTAGTGCCGCCCGATTTAGTCAGTACAGGTTAATGGTTTGGTGCTGGATTTCGGAGCCTTGCAGTTGACATTGGCATTTGATTTTTTTCATTCGATTTTTTTATGACTAGTCGCTTCTGTAACCAAAAATTTAAAGTAGGTTTCGGCATGTGAATCTAGTTCCCTTGCTAGATGAAGCAGACGTGGTGTTACGCTTGGGCTAAACATAACTAAAATAACCCAGACGTTTTCGAATGAAGAAGCCCTGTTACCAACATCCAAGTTGGCCACGAAGATGGTAAACATTGTTTTGGTGCAAAGGGACTGTGGCTTTGATACCAGATCTTAAACCTTGCTTTATTTCCGTTCTATAGAAAAGGCACGTCTGTATCGATGTCAAGCTTATTAAACAAGTTCATGCGCAGAGCAATGACTGAACTTTTATCGTATATTCTTTCTTGGAAATCGTTAGAGAACAGTAAGTGTTGCGTAAACGTGACACGCATTAGGTGGTGGTTGGGTAGACAGAATATTAATTTACAGCACCATGAAGGCACAGAAATTGGTTTATCTTAGCCCACAGTAATGCAGTTACGCTTCGAATATCCGCAGAATTCTGTCGCTTTTCTGACTTGTAGGGTAAAATAAGAATAAGAAGAATAAGACGTGTTATAACGGTTTTATAAACTATTCTTTCTTTAGTTGTGTGTACAACTATTCTAAACTATTTACGCTCTAGCATTTCTTAAATAACTATTGTCGCATTAATTAATTATGATGTAGAAAGAACGTAAACAACAGTTCAGCAAGTGCGTAAATGATTTCAATACTATGCCACAAAGGGACAAAATGGTTTGCATTCGTTCAACTGCAAGCATGCCGTGTCATTTACACCGATATAACTAGAGCCCGGAATTTCAGGCATTTATTTTAGTTAAAATAGGCAGGCAAAAAGGCTTTAAAACACTGAAAAAAGGCAGTAGTACAATCAAAATAGGCATTTATTAAAAGTGAAAACGCAGAGTAATATCACTTATTTTTAATGATAATAGAATTTTCATTAATAATGATTTCTTTATCACATAATTAAATTACTTGAGATTGCTTTTCTTGGTTACAGTCAAAAATGTTTTTTTTTTCAAAGTATCAACTGTCATAGTCAGCCGCTGTCAGAGAGAACATTTTTCATCATGGAAAAAGAACGTTCTACTTCCGCTGAAGTGATTGGATCATGTTTTAAACAGTTATTTCGGATGGACTCATAACAGTTACAACAGGTCATTCACCTTTCAGGATATCATGGAAATGTTGATCAAGACAAAGTAAAGTAGTTTTGAATGGTTCTGGCGAATGAGCAAAAGATGCGCAGTGGTTTCTGATCCAGTTTATTTTTTATTTATGCTTTATAGCGTAATCAGGTTAGCATCTTTCTTACTTCCGTACTGAATGATTTATTGCACAGCTGTACCGCTCTCACCTTTCTCGTTTGCAATTGTGTGTTACATTTATGTAGTTGAGAAGTTACCCCTACCACAAATGTCCTAGAACTGTCTCGCGCAGATCGATATAAGTTCATTCGCCTGGACTATTTAAAACTACAGTACTTCCCTCAACTTCTCTTATTTCCTGGCATTAATATGCCCGAGGCAACCGTGCGTTCCATTCACTAATGAAGGTTCTTCTATTTAAAGAGCTTAAGTGAATGGGTTGATGAGAAATTTTTTCATTGCTTAATAAGAAATAAAGTGTAACAAAATTCTCAATAGATATTTTTGTTAGGCAAACATGCCATTTAATTTTTGTAACGTTTTTATCTTCGATATATTGACATTCTTTATGTGTTTTTTTAAAATGCGTAAATAATCGCCGAAAAAATCCATACGATCCAAAAAAGAAGGGGGAAGGAATAAAAGCGAAATAAAAAATGGCCCTATCACACTAAATGTACGGAAACATGTTCATTTCTGTTTAACTCTTAAATATATCCCCTCATATAGAAAAGGCATTTTGCCTAACTTCTGAACTCTGTTGATAACATATTGGAAAGTATCGGTGATTTAGCTATAACATCGACAATGAATTTAACCGTTCCACTTAGTAGTCAATAAAAAATGCATAATATTTTACTGCTCATCATTTATAATACAATATTATAACATTAGCAGCATGATAGCGTAATCAACGAATGTAGCTCCTGTAAGTGCGCTGGTATTTGTTGATTTCTAATTGCAGCATTTTAAATTTAATCCGAGGTCATGACCCTCTGAATACCAGGACCGGCATTCAAATAATTAAAAGCTCAAAATATTCTTATTCCTCTTATTTCTTTCTTCCCACTTCGTATTCACCACCCCAGAAATGCCTTCAGTTTTATCCTTTACAAATAAAAAAAAAGTCTTATTCAGTACCTAGGCCAGGGGCAAAACTAAACTTAATCGCGCACACATACATTTTAAGTTTCTTGCCCCCTACCCAAAAAAAAAAAAAAAAAAAAAAAAGCCAGACGCAAAAGAAAAGACCCCATACTTTGAAGTTATTTATACTAGAATTGCAGCTTTTCTCCAGATGAGGACCTCCATTTTACACATTTTACAACTTTGTTAGTACAGTGATTAAATTCTATGAAATGAAAATTTATATAATCTAATTTTATAGTAGCCCTATAGGAGTAATCTACCATCAATGTGCGTAAAACTTGTTTGCTGTTTTCTTCCTACAATACACTTCTGTGTTATAAAAAGTCATATTTGACTAATATACCTTATTTCTTGAACGATATAGTTGATTTATGTTATTGCTGGACAGCACACCTTGAACAACACACATAGGTTACCGAATATATATATATATATATATATATATATATATATATATATATTAATGGTGTTTAATTCCCGTTTTAACTGCTGAGGCATCACAGGCGATGGGCCCTGATGATATACTAGATGAAATGATGGATTGGAAAAGGGGTTTTTAAAGGGGGAAACGTTCCAGGCCTAAATTTAGGGTTACCTACCCGGCATTCGCCATTTATGAGTACTGAGGAAAACCGAAAAAAAAAAAAAAAAAAAACAGGGAGGACGATCAAGATGGAAATCGAACAATTTTAGCCACCCGGGGCGGCAGGTACAGAGATAAACAGACATTATAGATAACGAACGGTTTCTGAAAAAAAAAATGCATAGTAGCATAGAAAAGCAACATATTCAAAATTATCGATTATTCTTGTTCTTTAAAAAACAGCGATCAATGCCATTTATTTATACAGAAACATAGACATACTTAATGGTAACATATGTCCATTGACGAGAAGTTGCCTTAGCATCAACCATACAGTATTAACAACAGGAGGTTTCTGACATGCAGTCACTAGCTCTAATCCCTTCCCTCAGACGTCATATGCTCTAACTCGCGTCAGGCTTATGCGCACGAGAGATTAGATGCACATTTGAAAATTCCATCCGCATATCAACATTTCGATCTTAAAAGTAATTCCAAGTTTCTTTTTTGTCCCGAAGACAACTACACTTTGGACGTCTTGCTCATGAAGGTATCGGCTTCGAGAGTACGATACTATGCAACATAGTGAGTGGTTAAAGAGCTAACACGTTTGTATTAACAAACTGACTTAATAACTACAACGTTGCAATTTCCTCTCCGAAGCGAGTTCAGCTGGTGGTGATTATACTGAAGAAACTCGCTCCGCAATAGCGATGCCATTCATTTCAAATGACTCGTGATAAAGTCTGAATAATTTGATTTCTCAGTATATCTCCTTTAAAAATTGTTCCCTTTATTTCACTGTCATTGCGTATACGATTTACTCACGTGAACTGACACTAAATTGAGCAGTTCAGAATCACCAACATATGCTTAATGTAGGTACAGAAGTAGAGAAGAAAATAAACATATACTACTAAATGTACATTGATTGAATATTACTTTTGTAGTTTATTCCGTAGTGGAAATATTAGAAAAAATTAAAGGAAAGAAACGTACATAACGTCTAATTTGTGCATCCTCAAAAACCCCTGCAAAAATTAACCAATATGGCACGCGTCTCATGAAAGTACATGAAAGTATAATTTGAAAACATGTTCGGCAATTCAGGTACACCGGTGTACGGGATGATTCTTTCGCTAGAGACCCCAAACTATTGTCTATAAAAGTGTATGTTATGTAGATAATGACTTGCAAACATACATATGCCTTCAATGATGCAAAATAGGGTCTGCTCATAAACAATGCTGAAAATCTCCTCCCACATCAAGTACATTTATGTTTTTCAAAAGTTGACTCCAATATTTCCATATCTTCGTTTACAGTTTCTTTGAGTGTTTGATCGTGTGGATTTCATTATTGTACACTTTTATCTTTAATAGGCTTCAAAGGAAAAAGTCGGGCGATCTGTATGGCTAAACACGTTTTTCAAGGTCCGTCAAATTTAGTTTCTGAACAGGGTAATAGCGTTTTTTTCCTTTTTTTTTTTTTCTTTCCCCCTCCCCTCAGTTGTTTGATACATGGAATATGAATGAACAACTCCTAGGAAGATCTCGTATTTGCACAGTAATCGCTCCTTTACATAGTATGTTTCTTCAGCTGGTATGCGGCCTCCCGAATGTTGAGTGAGAAGGGTTCCTGTTGACTAGCTTTTTATCCAATTTCTGCCTGCAACACTTTAATTATACGTATTTTACCAAATTCAGTCCGAAATGTCATCTGACATGTTTTAAATGAACCTGTTTTCCAGTATTTAACAACGAGGAACACGCGCTGTGCAATTATGTACATTATTAATCACTTGACATTCGAGTCACAATTGCCGAGATGCGGTGACGCGGATAAATGATCACTGGACGATTTCATTTTATCAAAGAGTTTCTACGCTCTTTTGTATTGTTGAGAGTGTTGTATATACATTTGCTAGTAATTACTTAAATAACACATGATTATAATCAAAAGTTTGGGACCTCTAGCAAAAGAATCACACTGTATATATCCATTTAATTCTAGTTCCCTTTCTCCTCTGGGAAAAGTGATAGTGACAGACAGTTTGGATATTTTAAATAAGCAATATTGAACCAGTAAAATAATATTCAGTAAAATTTTGGCAGAGTACATTTAGAACGCATAAAATAAACGATGCTACCATAGCAACGAATTTGAAACAAGCTGCTAGTAACACTGTATACAGTATTTGCGGGAACCAGTTCTGAGTGCGCATGTCCGGAAATTGACTGTTACTACCTGTATTCTCCTTTAGATGGCTCTGCATTAATAAAGGGATGGCATAATTGAACATAAACAGAGAGCATTTATTGGTATTTTTAATTAATATCAGGCATGAGTGTGCCAACCAAACCTTAATATAATTATCGCCGAATGTCAAAGTATTCCGAAATATTTGCTATTGACGCTAAAAGTTTCAAATTCATGCTTTTTAAATGGAAAACACTAGAAACACTAAGCAGGGTTCCATCGAATAATAATTAATATTTATACTAAAACAAATCGCATGATCATTTTTTCGTGATTGTTGTTATTATTTCAGGATATTTCAGGCTGTTCATATGAGGTAAAATGCCGCCAAGGAAATGAATATAGAAAAATTAACTATTCGAGGGGGTATCTGAGTAGTGAAATTTTCTCTTGGATAATGCCTTATTTTATATAGTAATCACTTATATCTCTTTACGGTATTCTTATCTCCTTCTCTCCTTCATTATCGAGTTATGTAGTTATATGATAACGCGCAAAAAAACACAATATATGCGTTTCAGGGAGTTGTTATTTACGATAATTATAAAATAACTCGTTAGCTTCTTAACCGAATTTTTATATTAGAAACATTATAATTAAAAATCTTGTTTTACTTTCTCAGCTAAACATAAAGTAGGAATAGCATTTTCATTATGGTTAAAGATTTAATTAAGAATATATAACTTTCACATGTATAGTTGATTACTAAATATTTTAACTGCAGTGATAAAGTGTAATATAATTGATTCATTGAAAAGTACAGTCAACTCGGATCCGGATTTTAGGAGCACGAACATCAAAGGCACAGACGCAAGCCGTCCTACTGTATGTACTGTGCTAATGTAATAAGAATATTGGAACATTGGAAAAACAAGCTTACAGAAAAAAAAAGGGGGGGACGTATTTTATTTGAGAGTTAAATTAGCAAAATTAGGTTTGCAATAACATTTATATTGGGTAAAATGTTGTAAGGAAAAAAAAAGTTTGGTAAACTGTTCATTGGGAGAAACAACATCGGGAAAAATGTATGGGAAAAGTGACCGAGAAACGCCAACTCCTCCTATGCTTGTGTAAGTAGAGTGGATTTTTCTTGTTTCGACAAGTTGCATGCTATTTTATGACTACAATGTCAATGGCTTGGATAGCTCTTTCAAATAGTGAGCTTATGAATTTTAGCAAACGTTTTAGATGATAACGTGAGCATTAAGGCCTAATAAGTGCATTAATTGCGCGCTTATCTTATTACTTTTTATCTATATCTATTTTGAAAATTCCCGGATAATCAGTGCTCGAGTTATTGCACGGATCGTTTTATTTCGCAGCTTTTACTGTCCTGCAGAAAACATTAAGAAAGAAAGAAAATAAACAATGAGCGTGCGCAAAGGTTATTTTTCTCTGGTACTGCTATCCAACTAAATTACTTCTTAGCATTATGAGGAATCTTCAAAAGGATATCTTACTTCCATGTTAAGCCCAAGTGCATAGATACGAGGGTATCCTTTTAAGTTACTAAAATATCTAGGAAAGAAACAAACTATTTTATTGTCTTTCAAATTTGCTTTTAAGATTTATACACATTTGCATGCGTTCAAGCCAATTCTCGAAACATTTTTCCACTTTGAAGTTGTATCTCAAAAACATGTTTCAACACCTGCTTGAGGTGATGAAAATCGCTGCCCACGCATTTTTTGCTTGTCTTTCGGGGAAAAAAAAAAAAAAGTCGTTCGGCGATAAATCAGGGGAATGCGGCCAATGAGACATTAATTCGAAGTTTTTCTCCTTCAAATAATCAACTGTTTGACATGCTATTTTAGAGCTGGCATGTCATGATGAAGAATGATGCGACGTTTTCGGTTCGGATTCTGATTTCGTTGACGAATTCTGCCAAACAAATTATTGTATACGATTAACTGTTCTTCGATCCTCTAAAGGAATGGTTGCGACACGTTCAGTACAACCGAAGTAACAAATGACTATTTTCTTCGAAATACTTCGTGAACGAATAATTTTTGAGGGATTCGGTTCATTTTGGAACACCCAAACAGCGGATTGTTGCTAGTTTCTGGTTCGTACGAATATATCCAAGTTTCGTCACCTGTTACGATGTTGTTTACGGTGGAATTTTTTGTGCATTTCGTTACACTAATTAACACGAGCGATTTTTGAGTTTCGGTCAAATTATGCGGAACGTATCGGGACCAGCTTTTTTTTTTTTTTTTTTTTTTTTCCCCACAGCTAATGTTCATGCAAAATCAAAATCAAATGTTCATGCAGTCTTCGATATGCTTAAGGATATCTGTAGCTCACATGCCGATTTTATTTAATCATGTTGCACACAGCATCGATGTATTTTGGAATGACAACCGGTTTTGGTCGACCTTTATGAAATTCATCATTGACGGACGCACGACCACGACGAAATTCTGCAAACCAATTGTAAACAGTCTTTCCTGGTGGTGCTTCATTATCAAAGTTGAACGAAGTGATTTTATAAATTACTGTTGAGTTAGGCCTTTACTAAATTCGTAAAAAAACTCTTACTGTAAACAAACTATTTGTTCAATTTCTAAGTCGTAACTGTTTTCACAGCAACACACGTCAATTGTTTCGAAAATAGTAATGGCATATCTCAATAGCGCCTCCTATTGTCCTTTGTAACAACTTAAAAAGTAACCCTTTTATGCTTTATCTCGGCTGGCGACGTGATCATTGATCCAGGATCTGCCAGCTTAAAATATGCAGAATAAAAACAAGCATTTGATTCGCCGCAATATTTCAAAAAATTTGCCTAAACATGGACCTAATAATGTAACAACAATGAATAATGCTTCGTATGATAATGTAAAATCAAAAATCATTTTAAACAAAGTTGATGGACACATGGTGAAGCTAAACCTCCTTCAAATAATAGAAAGCTAACGGAAGCAATTTAAAACGTGGTTGCAAAGCAGAACAAAGATTCCTTGCACGTTTAACCCAATAGAACGAAATTGGAGTTAGGTCAAAGGGTTTGTGGGAAGGCACATTAAACTTGCAGATGTGCGGATATTCAGCATCTTAATATCAGTAAACCGTTTTAGCAAGGAGAATGAAATGTGGGACCTGGAGGAAATGGAGGGTAGTATTTTCACTATGGTGACTGCATACTTGGTTTCAACAGCAATGAAATGACTCTCATTTAGGTGGAATTGAAATACCGCTAGTCTCTGATGCTTCTTAAAATAAAAATAGCAGTTATATTTTGTATCCTGTAGTTGGGTCTACTTATTTTTGTAATAACATATATCTAGTTCAAAACTAGAATATACTGTGCTTTATTTGTACTTCCATTCAAAGATCACAATTGCGGCATACAGTAAGTTCTTTACCATATTGTAAATGAACTGTATTCATTTCGACAGTTATGTTCCAATGACTTTATATGCCTTCGTTATTTAAGCAAGGAAAATTTTAATACGTGCACCCAACTAATTCGCTTTATGTTTCCCAGGGCTAACACTAAGGGGTGCGCGGATTGCATATGGAAAACCACCTGAGTCAAAACATGCATTTGTTTCATTATATGTGTTGTGGAATTGTGACCGAGTACAATCGCTCGAACACGATCATTATTGTTGCTGCAAACCTATGGAAACACACACAATCACGATAATCGCAAACTCATGCAAAAAGTTATAAAAGCACACAAGCGTGAAAATCGCAAAATACAAGCAATGAATGCAGGTACACTGTGGGTCACGGTTCAATGGACTTTATGCTCTTTTGTGATATAGCTGCTTTTCCGGGATTGCAGTGAAACGTTTCAGGTTGCCTTGTTGAAAGTTGTTTGTTACTGTAGGGGCGGTAGCTTGGTGGGATGCTGGAATGGTGGCAGTAATTTTTAAATGTCTATATAACCAAAAGGGAATTAGGTTATGTTTTATCATGACATATGTTTTATTATGTTTTTTCAGTCGACATTGGAGATATTCGCAATGCATGTGATAAATGATGCAAACACATTCATATGCTTGAATGAATTTCACCACAGGTATTCGTGAAGATAAAACGCGAAGAGTGCATTCGAAGTTCCATAGTGCCTCCTAACCTTACGCTTAGCACTCTTTCATATGCTTTCTGCGTTTTGGGCGTGAATTTTATCACTCTCCGCATGTACAAAATTTTGCTCATGTTCATAAATCCCCCGTCGATGGCCGAAATGTTAGCATATTTCGCCCACACATCCGAAACAAATAATAGTCCCGGGCAATAAGTAAATGCCTGAGAAAAAATGCAAAGGGAAATTTATCTCACACTCACTAATATACAGACCATGAAGTACAACAATGACGCCACAAATAGACCCTTTCGTGGAATTTCAGAACATTTCCCTCCTGTTTTCAATTTCCTCTTACACAAACACATACTCTCCTTTGACTCCGGCAGTTTCGCTCCCACAAACCCACATGCAACTCTCGTGCATCATGGGAAACAAATGAGTTGGGGTGACTATATTCAAAGCTTACCTTGAAGCAAAATGAGCAATGGAAGCTTATTCACATCGCAACTTATGGCATGAATGAACGAATTTTTTATTACTGTCCTCATATTTTCATCCAAAAGAGTGTCTGAAACAACAAACTGCTACAACCAAATTTATGCACTGGACAATAGAAATAAAAATAAGGTGGAACTACCTATAGTAAAAAAATATGCATCCATTGCTGAACAGCTCCTTCAAAACACACTGTTACTTAACCAAAAAAGGGGGCAGTAGACAGGTTTCAGCATATTATTCCTCAACTTAAACATGTATCTTGTCATACTCATGTACTATTTTTAAAGAGGTGAGGCAATCAATTTTAAAAGAAGGCAATCCGGTGCTCCAGTTTGTGAGGTAATGAAAGAAAAAACTAACACCGCTGCTGTTATTGTGAGAAAGAATCGTCCAATAACTTTAAGAACCTTTCAGAAATTCTGTAAATTGCACTGGGTGCCACTAATACGTTGGTAACTGAAAAGTTGCATATGAGACGTGTTTGTGCACGGTGGGTTCTCAAACTGCTGACTCCGAACGAAAAGTCAGGTTTGCATGCAGTTGAAGATGATGTTACTGGAAGATGCGGAATTTCAAAAGTAATCACTGTAGAAAAAAAACTTGCCTGTCAATTTGATCATGAGAGCAAACACTAATACTCTGAAAGATCACCAGTACGAATAAAACGCTAGTGATTGCTTCTGCTCACCATTCAAGGAATGGTTTACCAGCATGTCGTACCAGCAAACACTACTTTAAACAGCCAGTACTAGAGATGTCCTGAAATATCTGCAAATCTAAACACACGCAAAAGGCCCCCATTTCCGTGCAATAAGCTGCATGTTGCACCACGAAAATGCATGCCGCACATCGGAAATTTTGTTGCTGAGTATCTCACAAAAAAATCATGTGCAGTGTGTCCTTCACCCTCCCTATAATCCAGATTTAGTCCCGTGTGACTTTTCGCCAATTTGAAGTAACATTTTCGTGGGAGGCATTTTCCATCATTAGAAGCAATGATGAACCCTGCTGAGGCGATTCTAAAGGACCTGTCAAAAATGGTTTCAGCATATCTTTTAAGATTGGTAGAATCTCTGCATCCAACGGGGGCTCCTTAAGAGGGAGATCATAAAATTTTTGAGAATAAGTAAAGATATGCTGTTAAAGCTGTATGACGTTCTAGGAATAAATGATTAATCTTTTTAGGCAACTGGCCAAATTAAACATAATAATAATAATAATAATAATAATAATAATAATAATAATAATAATAATAATAAAGTAGGACCGCAGATTGAAAATGAACTTAAATATATACATGCACTCATTTTATTTTCTAAGTTTTTTTTTTTAAATATAACGTCTAAAAATCATTATTTGGCACTATTATAATATACTCGTTCCTTCCGCTAAATCAAAATCGGTTCACTGCTGGTATTTAATTTTCACATTAAAATGCTGGTGAGAAATTTAAAACTATACTGAATCATGTCATTGCTCTCCAACTTTCCAATTTGTTTACTTCACCTTCTCAGTTTTGTTAAGGGGGATCGATTTCTCAACCTCTCCCCGATGGCCACTTTAGATTTCATAAATGCTGCTATGGCTGCTTTTTCTGCTAACGAAGCCTTCCTTTTCGTCTTGGCCATCTCCCAAACTTTATTAATGAGAGCATTATCAGGCTGCTTTCACTTCTACCAATCCCGAAGGAACATCGCATATTGCAATATACATTGAGGAGCTACATTTTCTAATGACCTACCACTGTTTACTGAAAGGCGCGACAAGGTTCCTAGCTCCTGCTCGCTTTACCGAAGAAATGAATGTCCAAGAGCAGTGTATTCGCTTATGGTGCAAATGGTAGTCCCTAATTGGAACATTTTATTATTTAAGTAAAAGGAAATATGATTACAGCTTTCATAGCAGCTGGCTGATGCCCGAGTTAGAGGCCAATGATTTCTATCATTTTAATGTCAACAATTATTTCGAAAGTTTCCAGCTTGAATAATTACCTTTTAACATACATTAATTTTAACAATAAACATGACAATTTAGATATTAAGGAGACAGTTTAAAACAAATGTTGATTAAATTTATGTTTCATCCATTATCCAGCCACCAAATTTTGAGTTTTCAACCTTTTTATACTGCAAATAATGAAATATTTGTTTTATTTGTTTTATTTTCTGACCCTCTTTAACACCCCAGGTCATCAGCGTCTCATTCAATTCAGGGCATGAAACGAACGATTACTTTGACTCAGAGGCCTCTTCATTCTCTTACGTGCCGTAGATGTACGACACGGGACCCACGACTTGACTTTACTTCTCTTCTGAAGGAAGGATTTTATGCCCGAAAAAAATGCGCCGACACTGACACTAAATAAATTTCCGAATACCTTAGCTTGCTAACATGAATCCTCTAACCCAAAGAAACATTAATTTTAGAAAATAACATTTAAAGTTAACGGGTGGTTTCTTATGGAAATATGAACACTTTCTCTTTCTATTATGGAAAATCAGTATCGATTACAAGAATTGCGGCTTGTGATTACTAGTTGAAAGATTGGAGATTAAGCGAACAGATGACGCTATTATCTCAAAATAATAATTCGACCTTTATGAGGCTCAGACGCAATGCTACAGAATTATAAAATTGTGACTCATGTGACCCGCTTATTTTAGAGGTCACGAGCAGCCACTGCAGAATGGCATGTGGAATTTAAGGTCGAATTGAGTTGGATTTGTCGTCCAATTACTGCAGTGCTCATTGCAATATCAAACGTTGGGGAATTTTATGTTAAATTATTGTTATTCCTTTCTGTCAAAAAGTTTTAAGTTAAATTTTAAAGTTTAACGAACGGTTCGTTTCGGTTAAATCGGTATTAACCGGCTGAATGACAACATCGAGTCTCTGACATGGTACTAATAGAATTAATGTAACTAGTACAGCCACCGAATAAAGTACCTGAAGAAGGTGTTGCAGTTCGTTTCGATTTTGTAGATCCCTCAGGGACATACACCATCATACAGTAGAATACATGCGAGTCGCTTCCTTGCACCGCAAGCATTTCGGCGTATAGGAAAAAAACATTAGATATATTTTATTTTCTATTCTTTTATCGGACAGTATTTATAATTAGTAACCATATAAGGTGCATTAAAAAGTCTATTTACAGATATATCTTACCCGAAGCAGAAGACGAATCAACCTAATTTGATAAATGATTCCATCAAACGCAGCAGCAAGTCAACATTAATTCATCAGCAATCAATTGAGAGGATTCGTTTTCTTGCCATGATTATTGCGACCTTCTCTCTTTCGGTATTTTAAAATGGTTTAAACAATTTCAACTTGGCAGATATATTTGCTTACGATAAAAATGGCAGCAGAACGCAAGCTCTAAGGAACCAGTTCTTGGATGGGTGTTTTAGGAATTTTCCTTAACCTTGATAAATTAAGCGTCAGGTTCCTACATACTTCCAACTCGTTTTCACCACTTTTATTGCGAGATAAAGACATGTTAAACGTTTACACCAAAATAAAAAAAGCAGTAAAATAACAAATATTTTAAAAGTTATCTCTGAAGGTATTCCGTGAAGGCATTCGAAAGTGTAAGTATTTAAACATAAAACATGCTGATTTGTATTCAAAGGCATCTACGAAACAAGTTTCTGTGGAAGACGAACATGTTACGCCGCTGATAGTTAACTTAAAACCATGACCCATTTACTACGTTTCGCGTTTATTCATAATATATGAATATATTAACTTTCTTACTCTTGAATTTATTGTTATTATTATAATTATTGTGCTATAACTCCTTAGTGAACGCAGGGGCAACTGAAAAAAAAGGAAGAAGAACAAAAAATCATGGGACAATTGTATTCAAATAAGACGATATTCAAGACGAGAATTTGTATAACATTTTTTGGCTATCTGGAGTTTTATTATTATTATTATTATTATTATTATTATTATTATTATTATTATTACGTTCAATCTTAATTCCTGCATCAACAGAATACATTAGCATTGCTGCCTTAAAAAGACCACTTTATCATAAGATTTCCTGCTATTATTTCGTTTTATTTCTTTTTCAGCAGAAATGTATTATTCTTTTAATATTCAATATAATCTTGCTTTTACTTAACTCTATTGGTTTCTGCAACGTCAATGTATAAAACTGCATTAATTTTAAACTTTATTAATTTCGTAAAATGGTTTTTGGAATGTCTGGCCGTTGAAAGTATAAATCTTTAAGACTATATGCTGCTGTAGTAAACCTTGATAGTGGGATCGAGAGAGGCTCGCATGCTTCGTGACGTGGCTGTAATGTCATTTTCCTCTCCTTCTCCCTATAATTGTTATTCAATGCTAAGTCTAGAACTTGATATTATCAATCGACAATTCCATCCGAAATAACTTTCTAATTTGTTCGGGCGTAGTTCGGCTTTCTTCGCTACCGTTCGGGACTTCAGCCGCAGCAAGCCGTCGGTTGCTAATGTCAAGTAGTCTGGAGGGCAGCAGTTCGCATAAATACAATTGGGACGATATTTCTGTGCCGCTGTTCTTGAACGAACACGTAGCGAAGTGAGTTAGTTGCACTAATATATGACTTATCGAATCAATTGAGTATTCAAAGAACTTAATGGCTTGCAACAAGGCGTGGGATGGGATGTAAACACTACCATACAAGTTCATATTGCCACTCAAATCCGTATGTTTGTGTTATAATCACTGTTGTGAGGTTTAGGGCACGTCCACTCATTCTAAACCACTAAACTGCGGAAGAGTATTTCTCGCCGCCAGTAAGACTAAAAAAAAAAACCACGCAAGGACAAATATTTAATCATGCTTTTCAATTGGTTGGATAAAGTGGGAGTTTTTCAGAATATGTGCAAATAAAAATCGTATTTTTACACCAAATTGATCTTATGAATTATTATTATTATTATTATTATTATTATTATTATTATTATTATTATTATTATTCATTAACTTTTAAAGGTTTCCGACAGTAATTAAATCTGTGTTTATTGCTAATTGATAGAGTGTATAATATAAATTTCCATAAATTATGATTTATGCATACTCTTTATATCATTATGGAATAATAGTTCTATGGTGCATAGTTTATTGCATCCTTAAAGAGAAGTATATTAACTAAGAAAAAAATTTTAAGTTAAAGAAATACACTTATCTCAGCAACAGGATAAGTGGATCTATTAATTATCTGTTCGCTGTTACTTCTATCCTAACTAAATATAACCATGTGGTGTAACTCCTTTCTCATTGGCTCCAGGACGACTTTATTCCTGATATGCACAGTAGTCCCTAAAGAAAATTACAGTTTAAATTTGAATAAGAGCAGTTTACATCCAGAAAATCGTATTACTGAATACTGTAATAATCTTGAGAGATGTCGCTTGTTATTATGAAACCTTATTATGCATTTTAATTGTTAGTAATTTACGCATATATTGCTCTGTACAGTGCAACCAGTTTCAATGCAAAGGGGCGTCATAGAAGAAGAATGTGTTAGTCCTGCTAGTATTGTAGAACACTGTCGATGAATTTGTTTGAAAAGTGGCGACAAGGCTGTCGTGCAAAAGTATTATTAATCAAGTTTGTTAAAATGGTAGCCAGAGCTAACAATTAAATACTTGGAGCAGCTGTTTGCAACAGTAATAGCTCTACTTAACCAATCGGAGCCATGCACAGCGGAGTGACGCATTTGTATTTGTTTACGTCGGGATAGAAGTAACGGGAATGCAGTGTAGCGTCTTTTCAAATAGCTCTTTACTACATACACCACGCGGCGAAGAGCTGGTTGGTAACCTGCTAGACTGAAAACTTTCTCTAACGCGCATGCCTGGTAACTAAGGCTCGCTCACTGGGCATCAAACGACAGCGCATTCATGCCTTACAGGCATAAAACTAACGTACCTGCTGTACTGAATTCGATATTGTATCATTGACTTAGGGCTTATTGACAGATCATAAGTTTACAATAATGGGTACTCTAAAGAAAAAGGGGGGGGGGAAACTGAAATACTACAATGATATGTGTCACATGCAGGATAGAAATACATATATTCTTGCCATTTCATCATGTACAGACTGTGCCTCACATATTCCAAGTGTCGTGATACTGTCAGTACATAAAACTGTAGTCATTAATAAAGCATATACCGAAAACCAAATTATTAACTTCTATAAAACGGAGCGTAAACACCTTTGTTCGACTCTATCATGCATATTATGTAGCTAGAAAATCAGGGCGCTGGACATTGAGAACTTGTTAAGGGATGCTAAATCAATGTGGTTTAAATTCACTTATTTTCTAGGAAATTCTATCCCAATATGGAAGGAAATTAGGAAGTATACAAGGCGAGGTTTCCTGAAAGTTTCAGCTCTTTAGCTGTACCTTCACATGAAAGAAGGGCTTGAAATTCTACAGTTACACCTTCCTGGAACATTGGAAAAGAGGCTAAAGAAATTTCATAAGATTGAAATTACCCCACCACAAAATATTCCTTGGTTCCAAAAGAAGAGGCACTAACCGCCCAAGAAGAAATGACAAGAAAACAGTCCATCAATGCGTGGCATGCAAGAATCCAATGAGTATGGATAATCATTTTAAGTTAATACAAAATATCTCATTAGATTGTATAACAGAAAAACTCTGACGATTGCTTTTTATTCATTAGTAATTGTAAACATTGTGTAATTTAATAGACTTATATTTTTACAAATTGTTTGTTCAAATATATCTTTTAGCATTCTTGTATAATATGTTATCTTTTAATGGCAGGCATTTAAATAAAGCGTGAATCGTTGCAGAAAACCGATTAAAATTACACGGCTACACAGTTAATCGTTATATATTTTTGTGGTAAGTTTATATTTATAATTCTAAAAATAATTATGATATATACAACATACTTCTAATTACATTAATAATGGAATAGAAAGCACGTTATGTTCCTTAGAAGGGATTTTTTTTAAATAAAGATAACAGTGAGATACGCCAGACTCCATGAACTGGCATAATATCGACAGCTTCTAGGGTTAAATTTTTGTTGGATCCTTCAAGGCACTTGCTTTTGACACCTTACGATGCATTACCTACCTGTATTTCATTCGCAGCAGTTGGTCTATTGCCATGAAAATTCGGAAAAGCATATTGTTGTGAAGTTCATCTTTCCAGTAGAGTATGGTAAAGTGGGACAAGTCGGCAACCCCAGGCAGCTGGCACCTTGCCAAACTTGTTTTTATCGATCGCAACAACTTGGGTCCGCTGGACTGTTTCCCTCGATCGCTGACAAAACCTAGATTCCTCACATTTCATTATCAATATAAGTTGTATCTGCGCCAGATATTGACACTCCAATGTTCATACTACAGAAAACTTCAGAGTCTACTCCAACACCTAGCTCTCTGAAGGAGCTGGTGCATTGAGAGAGTAAGTAGGCATGAAGCCTCAAGCTTGAATAACTTGCACGTTAAAATATGCTTCAAAATGCCAGTATAGCCCCAATCAAGAATGACTTTTAAAAAAGAGCAATTTTAATAAGCATTTATTTGGTTTAATTTATAAACCTGCACATTTTGGACCAGATTCTCATAGTTGCTGAGTTTTAAATTCCTCTAGGTTGATCCTTAATTGATACTTTCCATAATACGTTAGGTAGGCTTTAACATGTGACTATTGGTCTAGCAAATCAACTAAAGCTTCCAGTGGGTTAGGCTTTTTCTATCAAGAAGTAAGATTTACAAAGGGCAAGTTTTTAATTTATCCTTCCAATGCAATGCCCGAAGATGTCACCAAAGCGGAACCTCCTCCGAGAGATAGGTAGGGGCCTTTTGAATTTACCCATTCTAGGACAACGAAATGTGGACCTTGCATCGTTCTTGGATTTTCCGACACCACTTCAGTTACCGAGCGGAGTGGCTCAGGTGATAGCTTTTGAAACTCAGATGATTAGTGATTCAATTTCCATTGGACCGGCCATCCCTACTATGGGTTTTATCCTAGTTTGCTCTGGTCACTTAGGCGAATGAGAGTCCATTAGATATTAGCAAAACATTTTATTTAAAATTGATACCAAAACACGAATACCACATTTACGAGAAAATATAGCCCAAATGACAAATTTGTGACAATGCTTGTTTATGAGCGGCAATCAACATTTTTGCAAGTCCTTAAAGTCCAAGCTTAGACGGAATTCGAAAAATTATCCTCGCAATCCTTCAGGGTACTCTCCATTTCTCTCCATACACAGTTGTAGACGGTGCAATCCTTTGTCAAAAGTAGTATGTTACTCGGACTGAGATATTATCAACAGAGGTGAATTTATAGCTTGAGCAAGGTCCTGCATTAGTTTAAAAAAATTTCCAGCAAAAAAAAAAAGGAATAACTCGAGGAAACGGCCAGAAGTCGCACGGTGTAGGTCAGGGCTGTATGGTGGATGGTCAAACAACTGGACTTTGGTGATTTCCAGTTTCCTCAAATTTGCAGCTGTTCTCGGAAGGGATGCCGCCGCTTCAGCTCTTCAAATAACGAATCTAAAATATAACAGTCATGGTGTTCTCCGTTCATTGTCATTTCTTCAGGCATACAGTCAACCACTAATGTTTCTCCACAGCAGAAGAAAACTCGCTTCGGAGAACGAAAATCTTTCCAGGAACAACTGGTCTTGGGTTATTCTCATTTACCCATAGGCAGCTCTGACCTTTATTTGAGGCGATATAGTAATAAAACCAACTTTCTTCACCACTGTATATATCTGCCAAACTTTTAGGACTATTTGCTCAGCAGTTTCCTTGCACATTACTCTCTCCACTCCACTCCACTCCTCTCCTCTCCTCTTCATTGTTTAGGGTATGTGGAACACATTTTGCACTGATTTTTCGCAGCTTTAAATGTTCATGGAGTATAATGTCAATGCTGCCAACACTTATACCCGCTTCCATATTCAGCATTTCATCAGTAATATGTCAATTTTCCTCCACCAATTCCTCACTCTTTGAATTTTTCTCTCGTTCACAGTTTCCTGAGGTCGGCCAGAGCGAGAGTTGTCTTTCAAAGTCTCTCGCCTTTCTTCAAATGATTGAATCCATCTTGCAATTTTGTCACATGGACACGCTTGATTACCATGAACAGCTACCACGTCCAGTGGATTTTTCTCTCTCTCTCTCTTTCACCTAGCCTATAGCGTGTAAAACTGTAAAATCTAAAGTTTTCTTTAGAAATATTCATGATTTTTCACCAACTATTGACACAGGACTGACTCAGCAGACTGTGCAACATTGACTATGCAAGTATAAACTTCAACTTATGCATATTTTGATAGCTTAAGGTCCATTGTTGCCATCTGCATTAGTTACATTTTGTAGATATTATTGATAGTTTGGTTGTAAAAATTTTTGAATGCCCCTCCTAACTTGATTGTTCTGTGAAAGAAATGCACTTGTTAAGTAAAAATTGAAAGTAAAGAATGTTTTTAGAAAATGTCTATTATAGACCAAAATGGAAATTAAATATACAGGATGATTCAAAAATAAGAAAACATTTCAAAGATTGTAGGCAATTAATTACGTTTACATATGTTACAAATTATAAAGCAACTCAATTAACAATGCCAAAGTACTCCATACGGGAGCGTTTCTGGGTTGTTGAATAGTTGATATACTGTGCTGAAAGGAATAATGGCCATCACTGAAAATTGTGTTTAAAACTTTCGAATAAAAGTTTCAAAAACCATCACCAACGAAAAAAATGGAAACATTTAGGAGAATAGATTCAGTTCTTAGTCCTTACAAAGGGGTTTCTGGAAGGCACGTCGCCAACCAAGAGAATTGGGTATAATTAATATCACCTTTAAAACATAATCTAGCTGGTTCTGATATAGCAGAGAGTAGTGTTCGTTACATGACTGGAGATATGGGAATGTAGTCTTATCTAGTTTAGATGAGGGAACCAAAATTCAAAGCACATATTCTGATCAATGTTTATGAAGATCCTAAATATATCTGAAATTGTGGTGGCTGGACAAATACGTTCTAATGAGTGCTCATATCAGTTAATAAAAGTGTTGTTTCCTCGGCTGGCAAAAACTAGTTGTATATGGACAGAGACCAACACATTTGGAGAAGATTGCTGTGTCTTGCCACGGCATTAGTCATCCATATCTCACTAAGAATGGAAATATAAACAGAACTAACGTCTGCACAACTGTACAAAGATCAATTTATTGAACTTCTTCAGAGGAATTTGGCAGAGCTAACTAATTCGAATAGGTACTAAAAGTCCAACCCGGAAGTGGACGAGGAGAAAGAATTGAATGAAATAGAAGTGAAGTAATAACAAGTAATTTCCATATATTCTTGAATTATTATTTTTTCCCTGCATGAATGGGTCTACTCGTATATGAAACATCGCATTCCTATTAGTAACTAATAAGAGTGACTGTTTCACTCACTGGACTTAACATTATAGAAACCTAACCTGTCCCAGCTTGTCAACAAGTTGACCGTATTGTCGCTGTGCTCAAAAGAACTCCATTGTGCGGCAGCTAGTCATCTTCTGTTTCTATCTTCTATTTCATAGTGTTCAACTGCTTGAATTTACCACAAATGCATTTTGCGATACCTAAAGGATAGCTTAATTAGAACACAAAGCCCTCCTTGATTACCAATCTAATCTGCATGAGACAGGTGACAGGAGAGTTGAATTCTATCATATGTCTCAGCAATTTTCTACTTTTAGCATAAAAACCCATGCATGATAATGTAACTGAAAAAAAATCTTATCTCTCTCAAGCTTATACTAATTTAATGAGTATGCATATAATAAGACACCGAGAAAATAGAATGGGAGAATCAAGTGCTGAGTGTTTGATCATTAAATTTGGTATTGTTTTATAAACGAGTTTCTAAATATGGAACATAACTCTGATTCTCCTTCTTTTTCGCCCATGTGTGTATGGAGTAGTGGTTGATTATGTGTATCTTTTTTACATGAGACGCTTCTACTACTATGAATATTATCATTTCACAATATCTGTATGTGGCACAATTATTAGGATAACTTTACAAATACACTTAAGTTGGATTAGTATCATTTGAAATGAACAAGTTTTACCAATTATTTTTCCTTCGCGAGATAAGCGAGCACCAGAACAAAAAGTATCTCGAATTTCCTTATTTATCACTTACAGTGCAAAATTAGTAGTATTAATGCAAAAGGTGTCAGGTAAATTAGTGCCTGGTTCATAACTTCAACGAACTTTAAAAATTATTAACGGTAGAAATAGCAAAATATTCATTAAGATGAATACATAGAAAGACAAAACATACAACACGAGAAAGTGAAATCAGGTTTTTCGTTTCTGAATCAAATTCTTCGAATAATATTAGAAAAGGTGTGGGGAAAAATGGCAAAAACCTTTTATTTTGATAAAAGTATGAATTAGAGAAGCAAACAGTACGCAGAAGTTAAAGCTTCAGTCTATTACTGGTTGTACAAAACAATGTTTTCACTTGGCATAAATAACTCATCTTCGGTTTATGAAGACACGAGATGTATGGCAGATATTCATTTGCAGCGTTTCTACCTACAATAATGATGCTGCTTAAATCCGGAAGTTACATGTTGCACCATGTCTGAAGTAAAAGAATTTAAAAATTCGTTCAAAGCCCTCTCGTTGATTTCAGACCAGTTTTAACGTTAGGAGTATGCTGGTTGAAATCCCACAGGATATAGCCATGGAACAGTAGCTTTGCAATACAGAAGAATAAGAATAATTTACAATTTCTAACAATGGAAAAACCAATATCTTTTTTTAATAATATTACATTACGGTAGAGCAGGAAATAACTTTAACGGGTAATTGGAATAAACGTATGTAAGCAATACGTAACAGAAACCATTACAAAATGGTTAAATATTAAATTCAAAACTTTGAATATTTTTGAATCTTTAAACGTTAATTTATAAATCTTCAAATGTTTGCCACATTTACCACAATGGTTTATCAAATTACTGGCAAACAAATATAAATGTGCAAGTATATCCTTAAATCTCCTACTTTAGATAAAATTCTTTAATTCTCTGCCTGGATTATGTTTATTTCGATACCTTGACTTATGCACATTCCTTGTCGAGAAAATGTATAACGGAACCTTAAGCTTTAAAATATAATATAATAAAATTTTTACAATAAAATTTTTAAAAATGCAACTTTCCTAGATTACTGAGTGTATGTTACGAAGAAGGCCCCGGGCCTAACAATTTAGAATTCAAAAGCCCAACCGCAGCCTTGTGTTCCCGAGGGAGAGAAGTAAAGTGAAATTGCAACCAGCACGGCTAAAACCTCTGATTTAATGAAAACACGATTTACTTGAGTCAATGGCCAACCAGTCTGCTCATCACACCGTGCTGACGTGGGCTCAGTAACGAAGAGGAGAATAAAGATGATGTATAGAACGGAAACGAAGAAACGCGCTAGAGAATGACAAAATGTTTTAAATATGAGAACTTTCTTCGTATAGATCATAGATTTGGCAATGTTGTTTAAATGTTCAGAAAATAAAATTACCTGACTTCTGTCAGATATACCTATGTGGATTTCATCACTTATTATGATCATGCTATAACAGTGGAAATCTGTCAAAAATTAGGAAACTATAGAGATTCCACGATTTTGTTGCAATGGTCATTTATCTAGTAATATCCATTTACTCTATCATTTTCACAGAAGAAAAGCATACATAAGTAATTCTTGATATCAAGACAAGCAACATACAAACGAAACCACTATTTTTTGTTTTTCACTAAATGGAAAATATTTCTAAAAAGACGGAGATAGCAAAACTTTGCATCATTGGTGTTTCAAAAGAGAGCGGAATTTTAAAGATAAAAAAAAAAAGGTTTTGAAGAACTGTAATTTTAAAATTAATTTAAAGTAAGGACCGTAGCAAAATAGCATGGTAATGATCGATTTAAATAACATTTTAAAAACTTTCCTGTAATTATTGTCATTGTTAGCAATAGCTTGAAGATACGTAAGATATTTAATCTGAATGCATTGATTCATGCTACATATTTGCATATACAGACCCTATTTTCTGTAGGTAATCCTCGCTCCGTACTTGCACCGTCTTGCAAACCACTGGCGAAGTGTTAAACAGCAGTGGTTGTAGTGAAGCACACGCGTATTAACCGTTAACAATATGCGTTCCAGTTTATCTTCTTGCTTCGCATCTATTGTCTGCGCTCTACTGCAATTCCGTTTCTACCAGCTTAGGGCTATACTACACTCTGGTTTTTATTCCTTTACTGCAGTATGACTGTGAAGTGCGCCGCAAGGTCCACTCATCCTGCTCCTTCTTAAGTTGTACAGTAGACTTCTAGCCTCTTTTCTCCGTCTCTTTTCCCCAAATTGTTTAACGCTAATATGTTTCACTCTATGTTTATCCACTTTCTCAATTGAAACACACATAGGCTTTCGTTTTATAATGAATTGTCAACATAATCCGACTGGGAATATTTAAGTGTAAGAGACATTGGAAAATTGTTTTCTTCTTTTAATAAAGTATTTTTTCCGATTTTTCATTAAGCGGCCACAGATAATAATATAATACATAGATACTATCTCTTATAGATATCTTTGACATATAAGATTATTAAAAAACCGATAAAGCTTTGTAATGATTGACTTTTCCTTAAGGGAATCGCTCTATATGTAACGGCCAGTCTGTCAGTTCAAGCTGGTACCTCGTTGAGCGGGGATCAGAAAGTCGGCAGCTATGTTCGTCGCATAAGCTATTACTAACACTTAAGCACTTAAAAGTATATTTACTCAAAATTATCAAGCAAAAAATGTTGAAACAGCCTCCTTTCATTTTCCATACATTTCTGATATCGCCTTATGAAATGACATTAAAACCACCATGGGTGGCCGAGGTCGTTAAGGCGTGGACTCCTGATGCGGGAGATGAGAGGTTCAAATCCCGCCAGGACCGTCCTCCCTGACAGATTTTTTCCAGCTTTTCCCCAACAAATGTTGGGGAAGGTACCCTAAACGTAGGTCTGGATCGTTTCCTTCCTTAAAAAATCCTTTCCCAATATCTCATGTATCATCAGTTTTTTTAATGGTGTTTAACGCCCGTTTTTACTACTGAGGCACCATAGGCGGTGAACACTGATGATGCATAAGATGAAATGATACATTGGGAAAGGATTTTTTTTGGGAAGGAAACGATCCAGGCCTAAGTTTAGGGTACCTTCCGGCATTTGCCATTTATGAGGACTGAGGAAAATCTGGAATAAATCTCAGTCAGGGAGAACGGTTCTGGCGGGATTCGAACCCCATACCTCCCGCTCACGATTTCGCGCCTTAACGACCTCGGCCTCTCGTGGCGGTAGTATCATCAGTAACCATCGCCTGTGGTGCCTCAGTAGTAAAAATGAGCGTTAAACACCATTAAAAAAATGAAATTAACCATCATTCTCTACAGTTCCCTCTAAGTAATTAATTTTATTTTTCTGTTTATCTAATGTGCATGTAACTAATGTTTTCTTAGAAAAGATAACTGCTACAGAAGAAGTCTGTGCGCAAGCGCAGGATGTGTTTTCTCATTCCCACAATGATGGACTCCAAGTGCAAATCGTGCACGAGGTCTACAATCTAACCATATCGATGAAGCCTAAAGTTGTATGCTTACATTCTTCATTTACGAGGGTAGGTCCATAAGTTCGCGGCCTAATGGTTTTCTAGGTATGATAAAGACAAAAATTATATTTCACTTTTCCATATAGTTACCTTTTATTTAAATACATTTCTCACATCTTTGAATTAACATGTCAATCCCTCTCCCCAAATAGCCAGAAGTTTTGACAGAAAAATAAGCATAAACAGCATCCATCGTCACACTTAAATTTCCTTCCTAGAAGACATTTCTTGAGTTTTGAGAAGGGGAAATAGTCACCGGGAGCTAGATCTGTTCTGTAGGATGGTCCATCTCCTTGAAGCCACATTTCTTCACAGTTTCCTTTGCTACAAGAGCTGTGTGCACAGGCGCTTTGTCGTGAAGAGGACACATACCACCACTCAGTTTTCCTCGCCCTTTCTCTGATGAAAGCGCGTAATCTGAGCAGTAGGCCAGCATAGTACTCCCCATTTACTGTGGTGTCCCTCTCCCTGAAGTCAATGAAGAGCATTCCTTCGCAGTCTCAAAAGATTGTGGACATGATGTTCTTGGTTAACTGAGTGACCTTGGCCTTTAGAAGCGGTGCTTCTCCAGGTTTAACCACTCCATCGATTCTCTTTTGGGGAAGGGATCATAGTAGAGGATCATAGTTTCATCTCCTGTAACAATGGTTTGCAGAACTTCTCTCTCGTAGCCATGGCAGAGCTCCAAAAATACCTGACAACAGATGACTCGTTGCTGCTTTTGGACTAAGAAAAGAAATATAGGCACCCATCTTGCATTAACTTTATTCATGTTTAAATGTTGATGAATAATTCGAAAAACTGTTGATTTAAAAAGGCTCAACCTTGCTGCTATTTCTTTAACTTTGAGTCGCCGATCTTCCATAATTTCTGCTTCCACAAGAGCAATGTTTTCAGAAGTGAGCACCTCCAAGGGCCGACCTGCACGCTCTTCGTCTTCAATGCTTTCTCGATCCATTCGAAAAAGTTTGGTCCTTTGTTTTACGGCAGAATATGAGGGGGATGCATCTCTATATACACCGCTCAATGGTGTTCAATTTCATTTGGAGTAAGTCCTTTTTTTTTTGTGAAGAACTTAATAACTGCTGGATACTCCATTGTGAACATGTCACAAACACACAACCTTCTTTATGCAACTATATCTGGACAAATGAACACAGCGGAGCGGAGGTTACAGTTGCAATTATTTATTTAACAGACAAGGCATGACACTAGATAAGGATTTTGTGAAGGAGATGATCCTTATCGACGAGTCCGGAAACTTATGGACCTACCCTCGTACTTTGGGAATATATCACTAATCAAAATGTACAAGGCTGTCTGTAATATGACATGAAATAATTTTATTACTGTTTTTATCTGCTGGAAGTTCCTGAAGAGTATTCAGACTAGAGTTCAAATTAAAGGGGGGAAGGAGGGATTTTCCATTCTTGTCAAAGAATTTTCTCGATTACTGAAATAAAAATTCCTTCCTTGCCAGGGAAATATTTATTCCCCCGTTCCATAAACGCCAATGTGTAAACGCAATTTTACAATTTCAATGCAATTGCTGGGAACAAGCACTTACGTTTCTTCATAATGACGATCTGCGAATGAATCACCTGCACAATGCGTTACAGCACTATAAATCATCCAACAGGCATTAGACATGCAACAGAAACGCGATGGGACATACTGTTTCATTTTCTGTAAGGTTTACTGCTTTGTGCCCGTTTGTTTTAAAATGGTAATAATAGAATTTAAATGTATGCTATGATAATGAGTGCAGTAGTGATTGGTGTTCTTGGAAGTCAGTTGATCTAAGAGTTGGTTGACATGGATACATTTGTGATAAAGTAACAGAATCAAATGGTATAGGTCTATCAGAGTCTCAAGCGTCAAGTAACAGGTCTTTGTCTTCTACTCAAGAGGTAAACATTTCAGCAGTGGTGGGGACAAGTGTCAGTGAAACTTGCGGTGGAAATTGTGAGATTAAGTATGGTATCTCAATATGGGATGTATAGACGAAGCGATTCGATAAATGAAAACAAACCGCCCTTGGCTTTCGGCAAACAGTTCCGAAGGAGTTAAATGCTTATGTTGTTTAGAAATTCAACATCACGGTGTTATTAAAGACAGTAAAATGCGACAACTTATGTCAAAGAATTGAACAATAAAATTAGATGATCACGGGAGGTGTAAGTATCACATGAAAAGTGAGTCGATTTTGAATGAAAAGAAAAAATCTCTCCCTGAAGGTTTCAGAAAATGGGAAGAAAAAATCTAGAGAAATTACAAGTGACCACGTATGTTTATCTCATATATAAAGAAAATGAACCATTTATACTTTTCAAAATGTTATGTGAATTGCTACATTCTGGAAGCATTAGATCACATTTGTGCAAATATAATACATTTCATTAGGAAATATATGTCGTCTCACCTATAGAGGTTTATAAACGATTCCGGTTGTTTTCAGCATTTTGGTTGAATAAAGCACTAATCAAGCAAGCGAATCATAGCTTAATTGTCTATGTTCGTTGCGTCTACGATAGTTAACCGTGCATATATTTTTATAATTTTGTAGAGTTAAATTCATCAACAGGAAATGTCTTTGCTGATAATATTACACCTTGTTTTATTAGTAATGGTATTACTGAAGAGATTTTATCTAAGCGGTTGATAGGATTTGCTTCGGATGGAGTCGCAAATTTACAAGGTATTTGTGATAAATATAATTCTAATATTGTAGTTATAGATTGTTTGAATCATATATTGTAACTTGCAGTATATTATGTAATAGACACCATGATTGTTCTACTCTAAGCCCTTCATGGACACATTGTATTCTTTTCTGCGAGCTCGAAAAATCAAGGCGGTGTGTCTGAAATTGCCATGACATTATGAATTGAAATTAAACAAAAATTAGAAAGGACATTTAACTTTCTTGGGTAACATCATACAATACCGTGACAGCTGTGAAGTCATGTTATAAGTCACTTTTCTAATATTTTACAAGCCGAGAAAACGTGTCTTCACACAGCATAGCAACATTTCGTGGATTGCATCACGGAACTCGTTCTATTTCGGTGCTCTGAAAACAATAAAGCCACTTTCCCTGTATGTACACAGCAGAAAATCTAGCGCTATAGCTGCTTCTTCAGAAATAAAACTTTGCATTGATGCATTGATTGCAATGAAAGACAAAAATGGCGTTCATTTTCAAGCCGCCCAAGTCGAATATTCAGCTACAAAAATTTCAAACATCACCTTATCTGCAAACCTTTGAAAACAGCTAAAAAATCGTTCACAAATTTCAAGAATCTATTTCTTCGAGAATTAGTGGACAATATAACCGCAAGATTTTCCAGTGCTAGTCATTTTTTAAACAGTGACGTTTTAAATAAAGAGTATCGGACATAGGAAGAAAATGAATTAATGTTATTTGGTGATGAAAAAATCAAGCACTTATATAACACTTTGAAACTAGTGTCTTTAAACATTGACACTTCAATTGTGAAAACCCTGAAAGAATAACGCCAGTTCAAGAAAGTGGAAAAAAGGGAATTTATTGGTGAAACTGGTGCAAATGATACCAGTGTCTTCTGCAGAATGTGCAAGGGGTTTTAGTGTCATGAATAACACTAAACTCCGGAACCGCATGCTAACCACTAGCGTATGTGAAGTTTGTTATCATTATTGGGTCATGCTACCGCCACGAGTGGCCGAGGTCGTTAAGGCACGGACTCGTGAGCGGGAGGTATGCGGTTCGAATCCCGCCAGGACCGTCCTCCCTGACTGGGGTTTTTCCAGGTTTTCCTCAGTCTCCATAACTGGCAAATGCCGGGAGGTACCTAAACTTAGGCCTGGAACGCTTCCTTCCTTAAAAAAGAATATCCTTTCCCAATTTATCATTTCATCTCATGTATCATCAGTGTCCACCAATAAAAACCGGCGTTAAACACTACTCAAAAAAAAAAAAAAATGGGTCATGTCTACAAGATTTTTCTGTCGGGCGGTTTGCAGCAGAATGTATGAGTGAACATGCAACAAGCAGATTTTCATCATATGAAAGCAAAACTACTGTAAATTCAGTAAGTGTATTATTATTATTGTTATTATTTTACATAAAGATAAACATAATTATGTTAGTATATTACACTTAACTTCTCCCCCTCGTCAAAACGTTTGATTCGAATCCTGGTTCAGGCCATTACATTTTTAATCAAGTTGATGCCATCCAATTTATGTGTTTATATTTCTCTTTTATTCTTCAAGTTGCTTTCGTATTTACTTGTAATTGATGATGACCACGAACCTTCGTTTGTTTTTCATCGAACGCGTATTAGGTTTGATGCAATAAATTGGGCAGTTGCTTTTTATACATCACGTTAAGTTAGAAAGCTTTTGCCTACACTCTGATGGTTAGAAGGATCATTGCCAGGATGAATCAACTGTACAGCATACTCACAAATGAACGCCATAAGTGTAAACAGATCTTACAATAGCTTCATCTATTACATCGTCAGCTGGCTGATTGACGTCAGATGCGTCATAAGCAAACGTACTCGATACGATGGAAAATGAAGTAGAAGGACTAGATCTATTTCAGCAGTTTACTTAGATTTCTATGAAACTGTCGATATCATATATATAATGGACTGAAGAGACTAATATGCTCATGTAGTCAAGTAGCAAGCGCATAGTTCCAGCAGTTGCATTTTGTAAACACCACGGACGCTTGAGCAGGTGGTCGATTCCCGCCAGGACCGTCATTCCTGACCGAGTTTTTTCCAGATATTTTTTTTTTCAGTTTTAATAAATGGTAAATGCTGGGGTGGTACTTTGAACTTAGGCCTTAAGAACTTTTCTTTCCCAATTCATAATTTCGTTTCATATATTACGTGTCCTCTGCATATGAAGCCTCATTATAAAAAACATGCGTTGAACACAAACAGTTCCATGACTTATATTTGATTGCATATAATCTGATGGTCAATAATGACAAAGGGCCAAGTCCATTTATGCAAAGCAATAAACATGTATATGTTCATATGTTGCATTGAATTGTACCAACAACACAAGAGTAATATGATTTATATACCGCATATTAGTATACTATACGTTTATACGTATTTTTACAACTCTATTCAGATTTTAAAATACTTAAATAACACAGCAAATAAATGAGGGAAATCTTAAAAATTGGTTTCGACGATTTGTTGTAAAAACCACAACATCATAACATAGTTCTATATTACTATCAATGTTTAGAAATAATTGTAATAAAACAAAGTGTATTTAAAGATGAACAAATGCATAACTCAAGTATTTATCACAAGTAATATCACAAGAGGGTTTGAGATTGCCGATAAATTCAAGGACATGGTGGAAAGCTCAGACTCTCGAGTGATATTTATTCGGATTATTTTACGATTAAAATAAGAAATTAAATATAATTCCCCTAAACTTGGCTTAAAATTGTAATAATTGTATATTTGTATTGTGGATATTTAACTTTAAAAGCCATCTTAAAACAGACGAATGTCGATTGTTGCTAATAGAAAGGAGCGAAATAAAATATAATGAATAGAATAAGAATAATAGCAATAGATATATTTGAATTGGCGCACAGAATATTAACAATTGCATAAAATGTAATAATTGCTTGTTTATGAACGGTTATCTACTCAGAAACTGAAATAGATGAAAGTCGACTATTACAATCGCTACCATTCGATTTACTAATTCCAATTTATAAAAACAAAACCGAGATAACTATAATCATTTTGGACAACGGATTTATTAAAATGTATGGTTACGTACGCAGGCACTGTTACATGATTTACAAAATAATTTCACACTGTTTGGCTGAATACCCAAAATCACAATTGTTTAACACATTAAGTTAGTTAAATACATAAAGAGTTTTAGTGGGGGTATTGAGTTGACTACCTTGACCAGAAGACAAATGCATTTCGTGCTGTAAAGGGATTTGAATAAAAAACATTTATGATAATTTCACAGCGATATCGGGTTGTGATTGCTCAAAATTCAAAATTTTGTTTCATTTTCATTGGTCACTTTTATGACTTCACATAACGAAATAGTCATTGTAATTTTTATCTTGGGAATCCTTTTCTACAAATTATTGTTAATAAATTTCCAAGTTACATAAAACTATATTTTACTTGTGTGTGAGGATATGGCTTTTAAATATTTAAATGATTCGGAATTAAATATTTAAGGCATAACTTTTTTTTATAAAAACAATACCAGTACTGCATTGCTTTATTGTGTGATTTATAATATGTGTGCATCACAATACACGATATAAATACATATATTTCTTTTACGATCGTGCAATGACAAATAAAAAAGTAAATGAGGGACATTCACAAGAGCATGTAGCTGCCAGACAAGAAAATTTAGTTTTTTTTTTTTTTCGAAATATATCTTAGTTTCTTAAGTTCCGTCATGAACTGTGTCACATCGTAAATCGGTTCAAAGAGCTCGGCAAGCCGCAATACACTTAGGCCAATCGGTATATTACAACAGTTCTGACAAGTATATTTAAAACAAAGTTTATTATTTTCTGAATGACAATAATTGGTTGCTTTCTGAAAAAGTGTAAATGTTTCCAATATATCAACGCAAAATAAAAACTGCAGTATTAGATAAGTGCACTTATAATAATATTAAGCTATGTTGCACAATATATTCAAATGGATTATAATTTATAGTTACAAAGTGACTTAACATATTAATGATTACTACAAACTTACCAGAATAGACATTTTCAGACTATAATTAAATTGTTTTTACTTTATATTATTTTTAATTTTATCTGTGAAGAAATAACTGAATCTACAAAATATAAACTTTTTCATTAATTGTTACACTCATAGAAGCCAACTAAAAAGGAAATTTAAACTTTATCTTTGCTGTTCTAATGGGCTAATTGATTTGCACGACTAGTTATGAAAATATTATTTAATTGGTTATTCCTTCAAGATAAAATGTGATACAGCATTTCCCATTCCTTTCAGAAATAGCCCATCATAGACAAATTTGTTGCTTGTTTTATATATATTCTACAATGCTATATATGAATTCCTATATTTGCTCTCCTGTTGCCTTTCGTACTATTCAAGTACTCCAGATAATCTTTCTAATTATATATAAGACCACCGTTGTAGTCTAGCGGTGGCATATGCGCGGGCCCAGCTACGATTCCGGAAGTTAGCATCCTGAATGAGGTTTATGTTTTTTTTTTAATCTCCACCTCAAGTACAGTAGCGGAATCAGTTGTCCATGCACGCAAGTCGCTCTTTGTACCCGCTGCACAGATACCAAGCTCATCGGCTGCGGACATTACTACGCTTGGTTGACTGTACCAATATGTATAGGTCTTTGGAACAGTCCTATGCGCATAAAATTACCCGAGTATTTGTTTTTAGGCTGAAAAGAAACCTAGAAAACATCATTATTCCAAGTACTAATTCTAAGTGTTGGTTGATGAACATACATTTTTCTCCAATGAGCGATAGAAAACACGTTCCGAAATGATCTGATTTATAACAGGATAACATTAAGCTGAATAGCTTAACACTAAACAATGATAATAAAACGCAGTCCAAAAATACTCACAGCTCTAAAATTCAACGCCTGCAACCTGATTTTCTATACTCTGCCACAAGCCTCCTGTGGTGCCTCAGCAGTAAAAACGGGCGTTAAACACCATTAAAAAAAAATCCAGCCACAGCCAAAATGGGCTGCAGTTGGCTACAATAGCAGTCGCTTTATCTCCGATAAGGGCTTTCTGAGGGAGATGAAGTTGAAGAGAAAGAAGAAGAAAAAATGGGGCACATCTGCCGTCTCTTCAAAGCAAAAAGATAGCAAAATCGACAGCTCTGACCGAACACACCGCCTCAGCAGAACTTCAGAGAGAGATAAGAGTTTATAGTTACCTCGAGCGGACAGCATGCACACCTCTAACTTACTAAAGCGCTTCAGTCACGTATCTTCTTGCATAATGTGCAAAGAAAATTAGCTAAGCATGTAAGTCAAGTGAAGTAAATGCAAATAAAACATTCATATGCGCACGCCAGGCCGATACTTGATGAGACACCTGACTAAAGACTGAACGGTTTCGGTTTGACAGCTGGCGACAGCAGGGGACTTTTCTCGTTACTCCTGCTGTCTAACTGAATGAGAGCACAATACTGAGGGGGTGTAGAGGGAGGTAACTGTTGCCGGAGCGTAAGGCTTGCAGCCTCTACTCAAGATTGACAAAAGTCTTTTTATCTGCTCTTTAAGCGAGAAACGTCACCTAATTGTCTTGTGGTGAACAAAGAAACAACATTGGCAGACCGCAGAGTTCATCTGCTTTCTCAGATGTAACTGCATTAAAGTGAATACTGTACAATATTTTCCTTTTACCATCTCCTGTACTCTGGTTGTACTTTGTGGCCGTGGAGGGCACTCCATTATTATTACACATCCAGAACCCTGGTAAAACAGCCGTATTTCTACCTGCGTTCGACCTTCGATAAACGCCAAAATGTTCCACTTCTTAAATGTAATGACCGGTAACAAACTAAAAGAAAATGCCTGAATTACGAACTTACGTGTCAGTTGATTTTTTTCTCTATTTTTTAAGCTACTTAACTTCATGTATTAATGGAGAACTATTTTTTATGGATGCTGAATGAAGTAAGGTAATGAAAGTATAGATACAGTGTAAGTGAAAAGCTTGGAAAACTGTCCTTTAATGGAATTCTGATTATTTTTAATGTTTTGAAGGACAGTTCTCAAAATTTAATGAACATTGAGATGGTAAAAAAAGTTTAAAGCGCAAAATGCTTAACAAGAACGATTTATTGCTTCTTCTCTACATTTTAAATTAGGTTTCATTTTTTGTACATTAACCACAAAATGATTAAAAAAGTTAATGTAATTTTTATTACTAAATACGTTAATTTCACTTAACAAGCAATATTAGTAACCTAAATAATTGTACGTGCTATTATGCATCCGTTAAAGCAAATATACTTTCCAAAAAACCAGTGGCAGCCATTGATTAATTAATGAGCTAATGAGTTAACTTAACATTTTTTCTAACTGTGGCTCTATAGGCAAAACAGGACACATATTTGAACCGCTCTATTATAACTACTTATGTCGTGAAACTTAATGACACAAAAGTGCTGATATAATCGTGTGTAAAAAAAAAACTCAATGTCTATTTCGATAATAATCTTAATTCACAAATTCAAACAAAAGAAATTTGTAAGAAATATATTCAACGTCCATTTCTTGAAATGGCTCGAGAATTTTCTCACATTCCATTAAAAAAATTGCATTTCTATTAGTGCGACATTCCGTTAGCTAACAACATGGCCAATCTTGGGCAAAGGCTACAATGGTTCACAATGCCTGCGTTCACTATGTAAATCAGATCACATCTTCAGCTTTGGAATTGTTATCCTGGCATCGACTGGATACTAGAAGGAAGTTGCACTCCCTCATTTTTCTGCATCTTGCTCTTCAACTCCGCACTATCATTCACCAGTTTTCTTTCACTCCTTGTCTTCTCAGCATAATTTAGATACCCGATCTAATAATTCCATTCTCATTATACCGTTACACCAAGCCTGTCACTTTTCTCCATCCCTCACAGTTGTTACTACTCGCCTCTGGAATACTCTGCGGTCTCAAGGACTGCCGGTCACAACAAGTTAGTATATTGTTCGAAGATTATTTATTTGTACAATGTAGCATTTACCAAACGCTATGCTCCAATTGTTAATGCCATTAGCTGTATTGTGTATGCTTGTATATATAACAATAATTGTCCCCGATGAAGCAGAAAAGAGAATTTTACTATATTAACTTGCCAGATAAATTACGTGCATTTATATTATTATTATTATTATTATTATTATTATTATTATTATTATTATTATTATGCTGAGCAGTTCACACCACTGCTGTTCAATATATTCCAATATGAGCTGAAATATTCCAGGAGACTCACCTGGAGCTCTCTACAAGAGAGGAACAAAGCTCAAATGTCATCAGACAGGCTCTTGACTGCATGAGCTGATACACCATGCAGCTCTTACGTTTCACTGTGAGGGAGAAGGTTGCAGTTTATGCGCGTGTTGAAGTTTTACTTTTCTGTTAAAAGTGAAAATAAAGCAGATAGCTAGATCTACTCCATCTCTAAACTTAACACAAAAAGCTACAGAGGGAGAAAATATAAATGAGTACGTAAGAACATTTAATAGAAAAGTTATACGAAATCAGTTGTGTGTAAGGATGTGAAATTCGGAATTCTCTCTTTTGTTTTCCATACATACCTTTTTTATTTTAATACTAATGTTTGGAGTAAAGGAGTGCGACAGTTCTTGCATATCTTAACACATTACGTAAAACCACGCAGGAGATGAAAAAAAATAACAATATCATGGGTCTTAGTGCTTTAGATACGTATGACTTTGATGTTTCACCAATGAGTGATATTATGTTGATTATTTTTTCTGCATATTTATTTTAAGTGTTTATTATTTAAAATATAGCGCAGATCACTTCTGATTTCTTGCATGAGCTGCCACTGCCAAAAACTAAAAGTTTAAAATAAATTAATTTAAAATTTACGGCTTTTAAAACCTTGCCATCAATCGAAATCGGACCTCCTTCATTTTATAGCTCATATTTTCAAAACTGGGTTGCATGATTTCAAGTAGTCGTGATGTAAACAGATGGTTCTAACAATCATTTAATCTTCCCAATAGAGAGGCTGTGAAAGTTGAACTTTCGAAAAAAATGAGGGTAAAATGTGTAACAATTTAAAAAGGCAATGGTGGGTATGCACAAGCATGGTAGAATCATAAACAAAAAGCAAAACAGTTGGCTGTAAGCAAAATAATAAACAAGTATAAAGAGAATGACTGGCACAGCGTTTGGTCGAGGATATAACAATAGCACGCATTGCTAAAAGAAATAGCAAACTTTTCTACCATCGAAACAAAGGCTAATCATTGAAGAAACAGCTAAAGGAGTATCTCGGTCAACTTGTTCCCGTCGCCTGCACGAGCAAGAATTCTATTCACATGTCCCGTTAAAATAAGAAATGTCTGTTGCTGCAACAATGAGGTAGTTGGAAGAAGGTGAGATTCTATTGTTAGGATAGTCGAGCAGAAGAAAGTTCTCAACTCAATGCAACTGAGAGCCAGGAACAGGATTGGAGCAAGAGTATCGGCCTTCCAACGCGCAAACAAGGGAAATTTTGAGACTATTTCACTTATGTGATGTCAACTTTAATTCTTCCAATGAAACGAAACAAATTTTTTTTAATTTTGACCAACCACAGCCGGATATCGCAGTGAAATTATCGAAAAAAGTGTCAAATCCGTTTATCCCGCGACGTGCATTTGTCTTGTGGTCAGTATATCCAACTCTATATTTCCACTATATAATTACTGAGCACGCATCACTGAGCACTTTTCTCTTTTCGGTAATTGTAAACTTAACTAATATTGTGTGTATTCGTTCAAGAAATTGTTTTTGCTTATCCAGAAAAACAGGACTTAGGCCTGGAACGTTTCCTTCCTTAAAAAATCCTTTCCCAATTTATCATCTCATCTCATATATCATCAGTGTCCACCGCCTATGGTGACTCAGTAGTAAAAATGAGCTTTAAACACAATTAAAAAAAGTCTGAAATCATTTTAAAAATGTTGTAGCAATATCTGCCTAAGCAATCATATATCTTAATTAACACGTTGCTCAGAATGGTAAAATGTTTTCTCTGTTTTGTTTTTCCCAGTTGGTATTAGCAAATTCAAAGGTAGCGGCTGTAATAGTTGACTTTTGTCTATTTCATTCTCACGGTTTCTGAATAGGTGAGCTATTCATAAGTAAGTATAACATTTTATACAATTGTTAATAACCCGTTCTCGAATTTCATCTAAGTGTTTTATCCTTATCTACTTTTATTATTACTGTTAATTTGTTACATTGTGAATAGTGTTTCTTTATTTTTATTTTTCCTTTATATATATATATATATATATATATATATATATAATCTTTTATTCTTATTCTATTCATGAAATAGTCCCAAACCCATATTTGGCTCTTCTCTATTGGCGTTACTGACAATCAATATTCATCTCTTACTAGATGGCCTGAAAGGGTTAAGTTTTTGTAATTCAAATATACAATTATTACAATATTGAATGGCAAGTTTAGGGGAATTATATTTAAATTTTTATTTTATTCATGAAATAGCCGTAATAAATATGACTCGAGGGTCTGAGCTTTCTAGATATCGCAATCTCAGACTCTTACTTGTGATAATTGCAAAAGTGTGGAATAACATTAAGCTCTAAGTGTTTAAAATTAATGCAAAGAAGATCGAATCGTGTGAAAATCCGTGGAGATGCTATTAGATATTAGGACTTGTATATTTAGTAAATACAAATATGTGTGTTCGGTAAATAAAACAGTAGGTACGTTAAAGTGAAACTTTGATGTAATATAAACAAATAGTAAAATATAAGAAACACAGAAGTGTTTAAAAAATAGAGAAAATATCAACTGACACGTGAGATCATAATTCAGGCATATACGTTAAGTTTGTTACCGGTCATAGTATACTTGAAATCCGTTAACTGGTTAATAAGCAACATCTGCGCCATAGCTCTCCGATCCAACTTTTGACGTTTCTCTCTGCCTCTCACGCACTTTCAGTTCACTTATAATGCTGACCGTAGCGTCGGCGAAAGCTCTGGTTTTTAAATCAATTCGTACCAACGGCCAGGACAAAATACCCTGGTAATGAACAATAATAAAGTAAAACTTGTTCTCTTTTATTTTAAGTGGTTCTAAACTTTTGACTGACACAGAAAATAAGCACGAAATCTTTGGAACCTAAACATATATTCACAGTTATTTTAATTTTTTTTTCAAACAGAATTATTCAGTGAGGTTAATAAATTCAATTTAATAAATAGATGCATGAACATGCAAGGATATAAACATGATACCCAGCAGTCATCATTCGATCTCATTAGGACGAGAGGAAAACAACTTGTCCAGCAATCCCTGAAGTGTCATTACAGGAAGCCAAACCAACGCTAACGATCTCATCCATGGTTTAAGAATACCCCAGCTAAATTGACTTGAAGAAGCTACACCAAAAATAATGACTGCTACAACATGCAGCGTAGTAATAATAACCCCTTGTTTTATGAAAAGTTTAAACTTTAATTCCAACACATAGTTACGTCTCTCAGTTTAACTGAAAAGCTTATCTTTGTCTCAAATAAATATCGTGAACAAATGCATTTTTCAATTTAACTCAAAGCGTGACCTTCTTCTCAAACAAATGTCGTGAACAAATGCTGTTGAATTAAATGCAGCAGCAAGTATTATTTGCCACCCTGATTCGGACATAATCTACACTTCTAATATATTAAATACATATTAGGTAATGAGATTACCCACGAAACGAAAAGAAAATGAACAATTATGAAAGTTAAAGCACTGAAGACTACGTGTTAAGTTATTTCTTTACATTTTAGCTACCAACGTCGCCTGAGAAGCAAACATTTCCTTAACACATTTGTGACAGAGAAGTTGCCGAGAAATCAGGGGTAAGGTCATTCTATCATGCAGTATAGCCGCAGGGATTTTTGTTTTTTATCGTAACCAACGTGTTATTTTGATTTTAAACAGAAACGAAAATATCTAACAAAATATTATCATCTCGGGCAGTAATTTATAGTGTCTGAATTACTTTTTTGCGGATTTTCTTTAAATGCTTCAAGTATTCATAGTATTGTCAGGGTTTAATTTTATGTTTTGCTTTTATTTATATTTTCACTTTCAGAATTTACGTAGGTTGATATATGTATAAATTTTCATTGCTGGTGATTGTTATATATTATTGTTCTTTTATTTATTTATTTTTGCTTCTTCTTAAGTTAATATTTTTCATTATCAACATTTATGTATTACCATACATTTATTTATATACATAATGTTTTACAACTTTATTCTCAATGTTGTGATTGTAATTGTCGCTATAACTTCACATAATTATTATTATGTTGGTAGAGCGGAAGAGAAGGCCTGATGGCTTTAGCTCTATCAGAATAAATAAATAATAAATAAATACTTATATTTGCTCGAAAAGTCTATTAAATGCATTAATAACTTCTTAACACAAATTTTGATAATTGCTGTGTTACATGCAGTGCATATTTTCCCAATAGGATAACGGCCAATTTATTCCGATGAACTACAAATTACTGTTTTATATATTTTCACATTTACATGAACTAATTATAGCATTTCTGCAATATGTCTCTTTCATAATGAAATTATCATTGAACAGTTCCTAGATTAATTCATCCATTGTTAGTTTTAGTCTATGTCTGCAACACCTTTCAGAACTTATTAGTTAAGCTAATATCCATTATTGCTTTCTTATTATATTGCATATATCTGTGAATTCTCAAAACAAATACCAGATATATCAATATAAAAGGATGTTCAGTCCGAGGTTTCATTGAAAACTGTACTTAAACTATGGTTGTAAATTGATATGCACAAAAGTTCGAGCCAATATTATTTGGCTAGGTATTCTCCTCGAGATACGAGCCTGAGTATTATAAAACTTTCTATAAGGTCCAGAGTTCTCTATCATGTACGTCATTTTCCTCTTAATTTGTCACACCTTCGAATTTCATTTTGCTAAGAATCTTTGAAACTCCTGGTTAAAGACTTCCACGTAAGACCGAAAGTGGGTAATGTGTCATTAAAGAGCTTGTTAATACCGTCAAAGATATGTCTGTTAAAATATAAATGAACAAGATGCAACCTTGACCTCTCGAAAAAAGGAAGGAAGAGAAATTTAACACAAATTCTCATATTTCAAATATTTTGTTATGATGCTTTTTTTAACAGAACTGTGTCATGAAAAATATGCATTTTGTGTTTATTCCCAACTGCATTTTATCTAAGCCTAGCCAAAAGCACCTGCGTCCTCAAAATGTGAAAAACCGAAAGAAAAACTTTAAATATCACCAAATGATTTTCTTCGTTTTGCAAAACGAAAATGGATAACGGGGCGAAACATTTGGGAAGATTCGTCAGAAATTTTCAGAGATTAAATCCCTTCCCAATACAAAGTTCCTATGACTCAAAGGTTTGGGATTTCATCTTGTAATTATTAATGTAGACCTTTTGATTTCTGAAAGAAGCCATTCATCGAGGTGAGGAAAAATCCAACAGAAATGTCAAGTCCCCCAGTATGGGAGTTTTTGTAAATTAGCGCCAGTATCCTCAAGAAAGAGGTGCTAGGTTCACCAGCTTCAAGAAAAGTTCATAGTGGTCGATAAACAACTGAATAACGTCAAAATAAGGATAAACGATCACGGATAATAGAATATGTAAAATTTGCTATGATGAATGTAATATGCATAGCAGACAATATATTCACGAATTTAAGAAACATCTGAAGAATTATTATTGAAATGATCATTGCCATGGTCGTAGATTTCAATGAATTATAAAACCAGACGACGCTATGATCGCAATCATAAGCGAACTGAAAGTGTTAGAGAGACAGGAGTATAGCGCTCAGTGACAGATTGGCAGAAGTGGGAGGGGGTAGGAGTATTGGGAGAGTTGTGGCGCAGAAGTTGCTTGTTGACCAATCCGTTACTGGTCACAACTCTTCCAAAACTTACCTATCCCCTCCCACATCCAACCTCTGCTTATCCGGTCCAGCCCATGGTTACCGATTTTATTATAATTGAAGAATTATCTTCCATTAATATACAAAGTTATGCAATTATAAAACTAAAAAGAAATGTTCTATTATTTGCGCATTGAATCTGCAAACAATAATTTACAGTGCAGTGCAGTCCAGGGCAAGATTAGCACAAGTAATATCATAAGAGGATCTGAGATTGCCGTGGCGAGTGAATTTACCTGCAAAGCTCGAACCCTCTACTGATATTTATTAGGCCTATTTCACGAATAAAATAATAATTTCAATATAATTCCCCTAAACTTGACTTACAATATTATAACAATTGCATAATTTTATTATGAATACTTAACCTTTTCAAGCCATCTAACAACAGATGAATATCGATTGTCATAATAGCAATAGAGAAGAGCCAAATACGGATTTTGGACTATTTTATGAATAGAATAAGAACAAAAGTAATATACATATTAATATACGGATTATTAACAATTGTATAAAATGTTATACTTGTTGTGAATAGCTCACCTATTCAGAAACCGTGAGAATGGAATAGACGAAAGTCAACTATTACAGTCGCTACCTTTAGGTTTACTAATGCCAATGGGGGAAAAAAAAAAAACTAAAACAGAGAAAATATTTTACCATGTTGAGCAACGTGTTAATTAACATATATGGTTGCTTAGGCAGAATTTGTTACAAATGTTTTAAATTATTTCAGACCGTATTTCTTTTTTTAATGGTATTTAAAGCCTATTTTTTACTACTGAGGTACCACAGGCGGTGGACACTGATAATACATGAGATGAGATGATAAATTGGGAAAATATTTTTAAGGAAGGAAACGTTCCAGACCTGAGTTCTGTTTTTCTGGATACGCAAAAACAATTTCTTGAACGAATACACACAATATTAGTTAACTTTACAATTACCGAAAAGAGAAAAGTGCCCAGTGATGCGTGCTCAGTAATTATATAGTGGAAATATAGAGTTGACTTTACTGGCCACAAGACATATGCACGTCGAGTGATAAAACGGATTTGATAACTTTTTCTCGGTAATTTCACTGCGATATCCGGCTGTGATTGGTAAAAATTCGAACTTTTTTCTTTCGTTTCATTGATCGATTTTAAGATGACTCACATAAATGAAATAGTAATTTTAATGTATACATTTGGAAGAAGCTAACGCATAGCTGTAAGTGTGTACGCGAACGCACTTTAAAATGCAAGACCTTTCTATGATTGTAATCTATGTCCAGAAGATGGGAAACACGTATATAACTTGAAAAAAATTATAAACAATTACAAGAAACAATCGAAAGTGTTAACTTCAATAAGTATATTGCAATTGATTTCAACGCAAGAGTTCGCAAGCACGCGCAATAAAGTTGGCGTATGAAAAAAGCTAACAATTAATGAAAATTGTGAACTACAATGAAATTTTGTAAGTCATAATAATTATAAGATAATAAATATGTTTTCCGTTATAGAGATACAGAGAACATACAATGGTTTATTTAATAGAAAATATGAAACTGACAGATCTTTTAGATTATGTTAAAGATTGTAGGTAAAACTTGACAAAAATAGTTACCATTTAGAGAAGAGATAATAAAGTTTCTTAGAAAATTGGAAAAAAGAGAAAAAATAAATTCAATGAATCAATATTTGACAAACGTATCTAGTAAAGAAGTTGTCAATAAAGGAAGATCACAGATCAATCCCAAAATCTCAGAAATATATGAAGAAAATTCGACTCTATTCAACGGGCGAGTTTAGTACAAATCATCTCAGCTAAACAATCGATTTCTCTGAGCAAACATGGCAACTGTTTATTATAACAATAGAGCCGTGGGATTTGAAAGATTTGGGAGATTTTTAAAAGGGAGTTAAATCGCTTGAATGCAACTTAAATGATATAAATCCTTTATTTATACAGAAATCTTAAGTATTGGCACACATTTTGATGCAGTTAACAAGATGACAGGTGCAACTAAAGCTCGCTTGATATGCCATGTTTATCAATTGAGGTTAATTATGGAACAAGCTGGCTAACAGAAAAATGATATTTTTCCTTAATTTATCGTTTTTTCTCGCATATCTTTAAAGTCATCACAAAAATGCGAAAAAAAGCCGACTGCTCCTAGAACTTTAAGGGTATGTTACCAGGTAAAGCTTATTAAAACCGACGTGTAATTTTTGAGAACAAGAAGAGTTTAAAACAGTATTTTCTGGAATTGGAGAGCATGATACTTGAGATATGGGGTCGATGGTGTGCGATGTTGTTTGGAGGATGAAGCATTTTCTAATAAAGTGGCATAAGTATTGTTTGAAACATTGTAGTGTGTGTTGCTTGTTTTAGCATTATTGGAGGAAAATCGTCCGTTAATTAAAACACCTCCCTCCAGTGAATATGTACAATGGGCTCATTTGACGGGCTCCGTGCACAAATCCTCTTCTGTAGATCATCCTATCCTATCTATGGTGATACGGCAAACTTATTAACTTCAGTGAATTTTTAGAGGAAATTTGAAGCTGTTGTTCAGTGTTATAAGAGTAGATTGAAAAAGACGTCGATGTTCTGTATGAAAGGATTCAGAACTGCTCTGCAGCATGTATAGGGTACCGCAGGGAGACGGAAAATTTGAATTAACTTTAAATGCACCAATAAACACAGGGGAAAATTATTGATGGAGGCGTATGTACATAGTACGCCATTATCTGTGTTGTAATATAAAAATGCCACTTGACACTTTACTTCTTGAACATGTCATCGGAAAGATGTGCTCCTTTTCGGCGTACACATTCTGATAGTTTGTGTGCAAACTCTGGAATTCTCGGCGTAACATGCGATTTCGTCTTCAGTTCTGTGTTTTAGTTCAGCGATGATTACAGAACGTGTGCGATACACTTACTTTTAAGATGTCCCCAAAGGAAGAAATCGCAAGCACTGAGATCAGGGAGATTGTCACCGTTATGTGAAATGACGTGCCTTCCTTATAATTGGCGAACGGTTTTCATCGCTTGTCGAGCAGTGTGTGACGTGGCTCCGTCCTGCTGACACCACGTGTTTTCGATGTTAAGATCTGTTTAGTTATACAATCTGCATGTTGTCGAACGGAGTGGCCAAAACTCCTCTCGATGGCAACCCGAGCAGCTTCAATTTTCTATTCGTTACTTCAATTACTCACCTATGTTGTAATCGCATGAGCCTATCGGATGCGTCTGTAATGTCCTGACTAGTAATGCAGTCGAAATACTCTGTGCTGCAGTCACACCATCACCGTGCTTGTAAAAAGCTCTCACAGCGACAGCACTTTCCGCACCACTCCAAAGCTCCATGATCACTAAATGGCAAAGCCTTGCAATAATGTGGACTCGGTTCCGGACAATTGCCCCGCTAGAGTTACCAACATTACACTCAAAATGTCCCGTTTCACTGCGCCACCCTCTATTATTAAACAATCTTTCAGATAAGTTTCAGAACAAAAAATATGTTTTTCATTTAAATCTTCAGGAATCCCGGAAATCCTCATTACTAGATGACGATAAAAAATATTGTATTGGACCTAGTAGGATTCAACACCAGAGAAATAAACAAGCTCTTCCGTAGAAAGGAGCACCAGTGGCCTTCATTCTTCGGGGTTTAGGAGTTGCATGTAATATTTAATATTTCTATATATTTAAGCTATAACACACTCAATGTTTTTGTAAACGGGTGCCACTGAACCACGTGCATATGAAACTGAACTTTACATACAAAAAGAGATATCTATTGAACAAAAAAGTAAACGTCTTAAATAATGTCTGGTATTCAAATCCAGTATTTGTGTTTTGAAAAGAAAAGAAAAGAAAGAGAAAGAAGGAAAATAGTACTTTAATATTTCTGTTTAAATAGCTTTAACGTGGAAGTGGCTTGCATATTCCGCATTTAAATGGTTAGCAGCCTTTCTATTAACTGTACACTACGACTTTCAGAATGTTAAAAAAGTGTTTGTGTTGTAGGTATCCAGACTGAAATCCCATGTCCTAACAAAAATTGGCACTAAATACTGCAGTAATGCAAAGGAAACTGAGAGTCAAAATAAGAAATTGTGTCTATAATTAATAATATTTTGTCCTGAGCCGAACAGTGTCTCGCGTTAAGAGAGCATGGATATTTAATACGAATACAAATCAATAAAGAAACTGAATAGAAGTATTGCAACGTTGGTGCATTTTTTACCTTTAGAAGGTAACACTGAATGCAACATGAAACAATGTTGGCCTGTAATACTTGAAATGCGCAATACACCAGACTCAGAATACAGAATAAAATATTGAAGCATACAACCGCTGGTTGTTAGAAATCTCACAAAAAACTTCACGCCTTCAGTTGTATCTCTATCCTTGATAAACCAGACATAGCAATCGTACAAGTGCATCAATTTATTATCAATGGTGATCGTCATTGAGGAAAACCTCTTACAATAATTCAATTTTATTTGTCGATTGAACTGGAAAATAAATCACAACGGCTATGATGAATAAGGCACGTTTTCCAAATATCGATGTATACAAAATCATAGCTGCGTCAATGACAGATCAACTAAATGAAGCCTAAGCACATGTAAATTAAATACATTTGTCAGCTTTATATGTTCACTGCTCATCTCACAGCCTCAACGTATCTACATCTGTATCCAGTCTATCAATTGCCATGCGGTTACCATCACACTGATGATAACCGAAGTTAAAATCAAAACTTCAACACTTGAAAAAGTCACTCAACTTTGTGCAACATGTTGGTTGGTAGGCATGACTCAGTACAGCGACGATAGAATTGTACGACTCTACTGTTGCAAAATATGTCAACAGTGCAAACCCAAAAAATAGCCTTCACGAGCAAATTCACTTTATTGTGATCTGAATGATTTTCTATATTTCTGCTTGGTATTTAGAAGCTGTCTTCTTTAAACTTGTCTTTGTGTAAATACCTATATACAGTGTCCAAAGTTTTGTACAAAAACATCCCCTTCTCTTAAATGAAATTATTTACAAACCCCTCTCTAATCATACAGTTTCTTAATAACTGTTAAAATCAGATTATTTGAGTTAAGATATGAAGGTCTCTTATTTTTTGAATGTGTTAATCTCGAATTTTTAAGAAATACTTCTTGGCTGATACAACTTTCCTACTTAGCCAACAGATTTACATATCGTAACCATTTAAACACGTATTTTGAAGGAAGAAATAAAATTATTATGCATGCTGAACATGCAATCAAGGTTGTTACAACATTCCTATTTAGCCAACAGATTTACATATCGTAACCATTTAAACACGTGTTTTGAAGGAAGAAATAAAATAATTCTGCATGCTCAAGATGCAATCAAGGCCTACTGTGAGCTACGCACGTTGACCATGGGACACTTTGATAATTCTTCATTAACAGCTGAGTTTAATGATGTCATTTTCAAAATACGATGATGAAACATAAAAATAAAATTATTTAAAAATGTAATTAAGAGCTCATTAGTAGTACTTTAATAATAAAATCACAACACTGCATTCCCTCTAAAGATAAGTTAGGCCTGCAATTGGTACTTATACCATTTGATGAATTAGTTCCTGAAACCGAAGGTTGAAATCAAACATAACAGGAAATATTTTTCACAATTAAGATCCGGACTAATTTTGGCTAAAAGGAAAAACAGAATGCCCTGAGCTAATGTCAACTTGTCTTGAACGTGCTTAGGCTGTGTAATAAACCGTCCCTGCAATTGTTCAGTACGGAAGCATGAGAGATACTAACCTGATTCCTCTATAAACGCATAAACAGAAAATAAACTCAACCAGAAACCACTGCACATCTTTTGCTTATTCGCCAGAACTGTTCAAAACTACTTTACTTTGTCATGATCAGCAGTTCCATGATGTCCCGAAAGGTGAATGTTCTGTTGTAACTGGTATAGTCCTTCTGAAATAGCTTGTTTTAAATATGCTGCAATCACTTCAGTTTGTAATTTGATCTGCAACATGGAAACTCATGAATAGATTTAACCAATTAGTATGATAATTACCCAATAGGGCAAACCTGTCGCACAGAGACATGAAAATGCGAAAACGCATAGCTATACCGCTATGCTTTCATCTTTCTCGCTTGTAATTGTTTATTATGTCTATGCAGCTGAGAAGTTACTCCCACCACAACTTTCCTAGAACTGTCTCGCAAAGATCGATGCAAAGTCATTCGCCAAGATTATTCCAAATTACTTTGCTTCCCTTATCCTTTCTATTTCCTGGTATTCGTAGGCCCGATTCTCAAAAATTGTAAACCTAGGAATTACACTTTATTAAAATTGCCAAAGTGTGTGAACAAGTTATGTTAAACAGCTATTTTTGGAAGCCACTATAGACTACAATGAAACAAGCAGCATGTAGGACAACCCCACAGGGTGTGATTCAAGGCATTGTGCTATCTTCGAAAGAAATACTTCCAATAATTCAATCTATTTTAATATTTTTATTTACTTTATATGTATATATGCAAAATAACTGCTTAATTTTATCATAATTATTTTATTTTGTTTTCTTTCATTATATAGTTTAAACAATTTATGAATGGAAATAAGTTTAACCTAGTATTTTTTAAATTTTATTTAAGTGCGTTAAGTTTTCACAACCGGCGTCTTAAAAATAAAACATCTTCGAAAATGGATGCATACTGCCATGAAACCGAAACGGAACAGATTCAGAAAGCAACGTTCAAAAACCTAACAAAGGCGGAACTGCGGTTGAAGCAATGGCGCCTTCGGCTGAGGTACATCTAGTACCTGAGACGAAAACACACATCAGCGGACAACTTTCAAAACTAAAATACAGTACGTTAGCCGACTTTAAAACAAGCTATTTCAGAAGGACTATACCAGCTACAACAGAACATTCACTTTTCAGGACATCGTGGAACAGCTGATCATGACAAAGTAAAGTAGTTTTGAATAGTCCTGGTGAATAAGCAAACTTACAATCGGGAAGACGACTGAGCATATATATCCCCTCTCAAATCCACGTGCTTATCATAATATTCATATAATTTTATTTCGACATTGATGCATGTTTTAATGAACTCCCAATCTCGGATGTCGAATATAAAGATTTATTTACTTTCAAATGTACTTTTTTAACCTTACCAGTCTTTTATTTTTTTATTCGGTTTTTGGTCATTTTAGTCATTTTGGGGCATTTCCTCTATATTTGCTTCGATTGGAATGCAAATGGTAGTACACTTTTGGCCAGTTTGACAAATGTATATTATATTTTAAATAAACTATCAAAAACGATCTTTCAGAAGAAAGCAAATTCCAATTAAAATAACAGAAACTCTGAAAAGACAAATGCAATTTTAAACATTCAAATTAGCACAAAAATGCAAAATAAACATGTTCACCTTTAGTAAATATTAACGCAAATAAATTTATATTGTGTTTTGAATTTTTTCGCAAATTGAATAAGCAGTTGATTTTTCATCAAATTTCTAGCCCTAGTTATAAGTAACCTGGAATCCTATTTCAAGGTAAACTAAAAAAAAAAAAAAAAAAAAAAAAAAGAAAGAAAGAAAGAAAAATGTTTACACATGCACAGTCTTGCCAGCATTCGCTTTTTAGGAATGGTCTATCTATATGTAAACCGCCTAGTTCTGAAGTCTGGTTTCTGGAGCAAATTAAGGCTGCCTACCTTCGTCAAAGCATGTTCAATACTGTCAAGCGTTGGGTCAGCCGCCGTAGAGAGACCAATCCACCCGAACGACTCCCTAGTGGGAGAGGCTCGAATGCCCTGCCGATGTACCTCTATAACATTTGAGAGAGTGTTCGGATCCGCTAAGGCATCTGAAGCGTTTAGAATCCCACCCTGTCTCACGGGAATTAAAGAGTAAGACATGCTCTCTCACATAAAGGAAGAATCTTTTGTCTGAGTGATGTCTATTGTATTAACAGTAGTAAACATTTTGCTATACAGTTAATATAATTCATATACAAGCTATTCTCTCGCTAATAGCCGTAAGTTATTGTTTATAAAAGGTGTGTTGTTTATATAATGACTTACTCTTCTTGCCATAGAAGAAATCCACGATCGGTCGGTCCTGTGGTGTAGTGGTTACCATACTTGCCTCCTACACCCAAGAACACGGGTTCGAACCGATGGATTTTTTCGGGGCGTAAAAACCCTAAGTATGGCTTCCTTCGGAAGGGAAGTAAAGCCATGGGTCCCGTGTCGTACATTTACGGCACGAAAAATAACCTCAAGCCTGAAAGAGAGCCTCTGAGCAAAATTTGTCGGCCATTTCACGCCCTGAGTTGAATGGGACGCTGATGACCTGAGCTGTTAAAGAGCGTCCATAAATAAATAATTCAAAAAAAAAAAAATATAGCGATCTCAAGTGTGAATTTTTCTTTGTGTTTTATCTTTTTCTGCTATCATAATTACTGTTAATTTATATATTTTCAACGATGCAAAACAGCCCGAAAATTCCCGAGATATAATGGACTCGTCCAGTGATGTTTACTTAAAGTGCTAGATGGCATTTTGGTAAATTTGGAGAAAGAAACTAGCTAAATTGTTAGAGACAATAGAACATTGCTTGATGAAACTATAACGATGTAAATTAACATCATGATCAAAATCGTTATAAAGATTTTCCTAAGAGGTTCCTATCTCGCAAGTTCCATGTGCCAAAGAGTAGAACAAAAAAAAAAAAAAAAAAAAAAAAAAGAAGAAGAAGAAGAAGAAGAAGAAGAAGAAGCCAAATCTACGTATATATCTGCTTCATGTATTCAAGAATTGAATGTGAAGAACTGGAAAAATAGGTTTGGATTAATTTATGATTTAGATCTTTTCTAATTTAAGATGTCACATAAAACTGTGACGCGCTTAACATATGGGTAAATAAAATCCATATCATTGCATTTACAGAAAATCTGAGTGTGTTGTGGCATATTTCGTAGACGAGTTATAGGCTCTATTTTGTGAGCAGACAGTTACCACACAAGTCTAACTCCAAATGTTCAATGCGTTTGTCCATTAGTTAAAGGATGGTGAGACAATTAGCGACTTCAAATGCTAGCATGAGAGAAAGTGAAAGTTTTTTATTGAGAATATCTCAAAAATGGTTTGACATACCCAAATATCCCGACTTATTTCTTTAGTAGAAAATGCACAAAAAGAACCCCAGCACAATCAAACAACTCAAAGAAACTATATGTCACGAAATTGAAACAGTTGACGTCACCACTTTCTGTGAAGGAAGAATTCATTTTCAGCGTAGCTTAGAGCAGATCCTGTTTTGCACTGTTCAAGTACATAGATTTTAAACTTTAATACCTTTTCTATGCAATATTTTGTAGCATACAGCGAGAAAAACATCCTATATAGCATTCCCATGAACAGATCACAAAGTACATATCGTTTTGTTAAAGACTTGGTCAAAGTTGAGTCCGATGGTGAACCTGGAGCTTTCGCATCATTCCTGTGTAGGAAATTCTTTACATGCTTTAGCCAGGCTGTCGTTAGTCGCCAAAAACGTTCGCCTATCATCTGCCATACCATAGCAAGAATCTGAAGAGTTTTGATATACGAAATAAGAAGGTCACGGTGGCCAGATGACGGGTCCATCCTTATCCATCGTATCCCAAACGTGCCCACCAGACAATCCCTCACATCCCCATTGCGGTGATGTGTGCTGAGCCCTACCGAATTGAATCACTTTCTTCTTCGATTAAATCGCTATGGGTGGCTGAGATCGTTAAGGCGCGTATTCGTGAGCGGGAGGTCTGGAGTTCGATTCTCACCAGGACCATCCTCCCTAACTGAGGTTTTTTTTTTCCATATTTTCTTCAGTCCTCATAAATGACAAGCGCTGGGGAGTTACCTTAAAACTTAGGTCTGGACTACTTCCTTCCTTGATTATCATTTCATCTCATGTATCATCAGTGTCCACCATTGCGATGCCTCAGTGGTTAAAACGGGCGTTAAACATTATTTAACGCCTGTTCGAATTATCCAATGGAAAAATCGTTCACCATTCCTGGTAACAGATCTCAGAGGACGTGAGATTAATATGTCCTTTGAGGGCAGCAGGCAAGCATGGACGATTCCAGCCCACACATTGATGACAAACTGCTGTTGATGTGCATAAGATCTCTTCCACACATATTTGTGCTGACTTAAGCTGCCCGCACATGTGAAACAACACACCCGTGTAAAGGAAAATGGGGCTGTCTGATGCAGAAACCAGCGCGCAACTCTACACCATCAGCTTGCGGTAGCCGATGGAATCGTTCATTACAATCCCGAAGTCTTGAACGGTACGACGGTCAATGCAATGCGTCTGTGATGGTAGTGCACCTAAGCGCCTTCTGTGCTTAATAAATAAATAAATAAATGTAAATTACACACTGTTTCTTTTTACGTCACCCCCACCAACTACTTCAAAAGCATCCTCTAGCGCTAACAGCTGACTCGAAATAAGCGCATCTTAGTGTTCTCTATATAGTATCAATTTATACAACTATTTTCACAACGCCCTGTATAGAAAGCTATGCATAAAGCCAGAATATATTAATAAGCATAGTTTCAATTATCTGTTAAGATATTTAATGCTGTATATGATGTTAGGCATTGCAGCACACAGAAAGGTAATACGACCATATCCTTACTCAAAAGAACGCAGTAAGTAATGTAAGATCGGTACTCTGATCTTGGTAGCAAAAATATTTCCTCTCAAGTAATTTGGAAACGGAGCTTACAGTAATTAAGCGCAAATCGTAATATATTTTATTGTTATATAAAATATACATTCAGCTGATGAACTGCAGCATGAAACAACTCTTTCGTTTATACCTTTACACTACTTCTGATGAAAGTACTATAGGTGTACTAGATATAATACGATAGCTAAAGAAAGGAAAGTATAACAATGGACATCCAAATGCTAACAATGCAATCTGCGAGACCCATAAGTCATCATCGCTTAAAATATTTGTTTATTCTGGCCTTACATTTTGTTCTATGGAACCGATAAAATGCCAACTAAAGTCGGCGTCAGGTTGGAAGCGGGTCGTATGCTAGTGCCGCACGGAAGGAGACAGAGGGGCACTACGTTGTCACGCACGTTCTATCTTCACGCGAATTTCACACGTCGTAACAGTTAAACGATAAAATTGTTCTGAATATTTTAAATTTAGATAAATATATTCGAAAGACAGACAGGTACTCTTGAGGTGTCCCTCCTCCTTCACGGCATGCCTTGCTGATCAGAATTAGGAATTTACTATTTTCAACGTCACGTGTAAAATATAAAATTTATGAATAAATTTAAGAACTGCAAAACCTATTTTAAATTCTAGTAAATGAAAAATTAAAACGTAACTGGAATATGCAGGCTGAAAGTGATTGAAATGTGGGTGTGAACTGCTTATCTTCAGGTTGTTTACTTGCAAAGAAACGTTGACAATGTCATTGTTTCCGCTTGCTGGAATCAGTGGAATGACAACTATAGAGATGCCGGAACCCGAGTAACTACAACTGTATTTCCGGGAAATATTTATCAATATTGCCACCTTTGAAATAGCTCTACACACTTCTATAGGTAGATAACTCGTGATTTCATCTATAGGAATGATATAAGACCAAAATGGTAAAGGTTACTTCGATTCACTGTATAGTTCACAAGTTTTTTTTATTATTATTTAAATGGTGTTTAACGCCCGTTTTTACTACTGAGGCATCACATGCGGTGACACTGATGATACATGAGATGAAATGATATATTGGGAAAGGATTTTTTTCAAAGTAAGGAAGCGTTCCAGGCCTAAGTTTAGGGTACCTCCCCGGCATTTGCCATTAATGACGACCGAAGAAAACCTGGAAAAAATTTCAGTCAGGGAAGATGGTTCTGGTGGGAATCGAGCCCCAAGCCTCCCGCTCATGAGTCCGCGCCTTAACGACCTCGGCTACTTGTAGCGGTATAGTTCAGAAGTGATCAGCCATATTAGAGAACTAAGACTAACAATAACCAACAATACTTTAAGTTTAAATAAAATATTTCTTTATATTTCATGAATTTAAACCAAAAGTGATTAGCTAATCACTAATATTTTACATAAAATAATAATTATATATCTCAAAACAGGCTCAGTTTAAAACTACTCGCTGCAATATACATTCAATAATTTGTCTATATTTTCAAGAAACAGGTTGTATTTTCTGTCAGTAGGTATTATTTTGTATGATGGGAAGCTTCGAGCATACTTATAGCTTGCTACATCAGGTAGTTTAATGTTTGCTGGAATAAAATTTGTTTTATTTTTGATTCACTTGATTCACTTGAATACTTGATTCACTTCACTGAGTGTCTTGTAAGATCTATTTTTGTCCAGCACTAATTCATATTTTTCTGACACAAATACTTTTCCTAAAAACCTCTCTAGAGATTTCCATGTTCATGGAGGAGGGATATTAATGTTAATGCCTCACATAAATCCTTCCTGTACTGATTACGCTGTTCTGTAGATTATTTTGAACTTGTGAGCAACGTTTAAACTAAGGCCCTTCTTCAATGTGACTTTCTTGCATGTTGCTGCAGTAGGAATTTTGTTTTAGCGCTCACAATGTACACTGCATGCACATGAACAATGCTAGGAGTCACTGTAAACGTAAAGTGATCCAGGCACCAAACCTCACCAAAGAGAGGAATTTCGCACCAACCCCGACGATTCTTTTGTTTACTTTGGGTTTTACGCTTCGCATACATGCCTTTTAAATGTTTGCTTTGTAGCCATAAACTTTTTGCTAATGAATGGAAAGCTCAAAGTGTCAGTACAATCAAGTGAAAAATCTGAAAACTGTGCTTGAACATGTAACAATATGTTCTAAAAATATAAAGATATTATTGCAATATAAAATATTAAAAATTTAGATTTTCCATTGCCTATAACATAAAGATTTATACTTCCCTATTCATCCTTTTACATAGTCTAAGAGTATCACATTTCATCCTATTATTCCTTCTAGCCATCTCAAGGGTAAGTTCTTTTAATTGCGATTCTATTGCATTATTATTCACGTCATAGCTTTGTTAATTCCCTATGTAACCTTGCATTCCTCATAAGCTGAAGCATGGGCTAAAATGGCATTGCATCGGTAAGAATAAAACGGCATTGTAGATGCCATTTTACCTCGATTAAATTATATATGATTTAGAAATGTAACAATCTTAAAATAATGTAACGAGTACATGCAAGTCTATTTTTACATCTTATGCAGAAATACAAGCCGTCTGTCATGGGATAGCAAACAATGCAAAGGGTGAATAATAATAGAGAAATTGGTTGGTTACGAGCAAAAGAAGGGTTGCGACTTCAAGAAAGTTGGACAGAAATCAGAACAAATAAACTGAAGCTATTAGTATCAGGAAGGTTCAGTAAAATTTAAAGAGGAATTAGTGATTTGTATCTCACCCGTGTTACTATGCTACGTTAGAAGTATTGGAAAGCTAAAGCAAAGCTAAATATTATACCTTATATTTAATTCTGAGAAGAAAGTTATTCGTTAAGCCTGAATGAAAGGTTTTCGAAAATACTGATTTGATTTATTTTCAGAGATCTCTTCTTTCAGACTTGAGGTTCTTTTTCGTGCCGTAAATGTACGACATGGGACCCACGGCTTTGCTTCCCTTACTTTCGAAAATGCAGCTTGACATTAAAAAAGCTTATGATGCAGACCTGTGCAGATGGAGATGATGTCTGTCCTGTTATTTACTGCAATAACTTCTTTTCACATTCAAAACTAACAGAATACTGGATTTGGTGTGCAAAATGCAAAATTTGCACTCATAATGAACTTCTGTTTCTATATACATTTTTTGTGCTACATTATGAGCTACAGAGTATTTGATGCCATAAATGTGACTTAATTTTAGTTTCTGATCATTTTTCTATGTATGATAAAAATATGTACCATTTTACCCTTATATTGCGAATAAAATTATAAACTTGTACCTATGATCTTTTTGATAACAATGTTACTTCCTTTGTTAATATCTTACACTCTTTGAAAATCTATTCAGTAAAGGTTTCTAGTGCCTATGGACAGTAATTGAGAATAATATTTTAGAAGAAATATCAAGAATACACAAGAATTGTGTCATTTTAGGCACTTTTCCTTTATTATTTTAAGTAATGTATAATCAAACGCACACATTTTAATTTATGACTACCATTCTCGGTCAACCATAGATTCAATGTAGTCAATCCCAAATATTAATTATCTAAAGATGCACTATAATTTAATTCTTGAACCGCTAAAGCCTATAACAAAAATAGTTTTTTTAATAAAATGACCTGATTATTATAATGTAAGATGCACAATAGCTCTTTTATAACTAGTCAATGGAATTAAATGCTTTTCATCACATTAACATACTTTTCTGTCTGGTTTGTGTAAGATTTGACCAACTAATATTTCAATTTTTCGAATCAATGTATGTATTATCAAGCTTTTGATCTTTCATCTTTAAAACATAGCATGTATGTACTTTTTTTTCGTTTTATTTTTTCGAAACTCGGTCAATTTCAGGATATATTGTGGAGTTAAGACCAGTTGTAGAACAACCTTTCAATCTGTGCTGACGATGCTTATATGCTCAGCAGTTTAATGGCTAATTTGGCGAGCTCTTTGTAAGATATTTTAGCAATATATGAAATGTTGCTGGTGATAAGATTTCATTTTGAAAAAGTTCACTAAATGTTCCCACTCGGTGTCTGTACCCTTGAAATCTTATGATTTTATCTTTATTCAAATTATGTAGTATAAAAGTTTCTACTACATCAGAATGTTGTTCTTTAAGATTGTTTTTCCTGGTATTTAAGATACAAGACGTTGACAACAAAACAGATTTGCTTAGGGAAATGTCTCTCTTTTATTGAAGTAAGATAGCATAGTCATAAATTTTAGGAAGCTTCATGCTCGAACACAATTCCAATGCATAGATGTGCACTCCTCTTTTTAACGATAGTTTAACACCTTTACAGTATTTAATCGTTGAACAGTGCAATGAAAAATGTGCCAGCAGAGTCTTTACAGTGAATGGCATATTCCCTTTTTCATAATTAGCTGAGACCTTAATAATTGCATGATAATACTTTTAAATATGTGTGTGCCTCTCTTAGGAGTACCAACGCGTATATCGGCTAACTGAACTGTTCAAGAACCATATTGCATTAAATCGTGTTGGCAATGAGGAACACTTTTAACACACTATTTACGCGAGACGAAGTTCCCTTGGGTATTAGGCAGTTTGCAGGAAGAATGTATGAATTACATGCAGAATATCGTAGAGTGCTCATTTTGGCCACATTACTTGCGTTATCACACACTATATACAGCACTTATACTTCTCTTTTATAACATCTTTGCTTCTTGCACTATTTTACACAGATTTTCTTCGTTTTAGCAGTCCCAGATATATGGTAGATTTCAAACTTGCCAATAATATTTGCATTATGTAGTGGGTCAAGATATTTCTGGCGTTGTTGTTTTTCTACCCGTCAATAAAGAGAACTAAGTGAGGCGATTTGGGTCGATCCTCTCGTTATTTCGGTACAAACTTCATCCAAGAAATAGCCTGCAATGGCCTTTCGACTAGGGGCTTCTATGCAGGATAAATAGTTTTCAAAAGTCCTTAAAACGAACAGAATCCAGTATATTAAAAAACTTGGCAAAAATTAAAATTAATCTCGCAGAATTATCAATAATATGTGTAGGCTAAATCTGGCTTGTAGGTAAAAGCAGCCACACTGGAGTAATTCAGTGAAACTAGACGACCACATTTTTCGGCAATCTCTGTCTCACAACTTTACTTGCGGATGAGATGAAGCTGAAGTTGCAATGTTCATAGTCTGGGAAATGCATCTTTTTTGTGGAGCTGCAGGATCGTCAACAACAGAAAGATTCAAGTCACCATTAATCATCCATACTGTTGAGGTATATTCATAATTCAGTTTTGCTTTTTGCTAATTTTTCTATGTGTTTGATGGAATGTGCAGCAGGCGTTCAAACCATTTGATTGTCTCGTAAACCCAAGATCGGGGGTTCAATTCCAACCAGGGTCTAACTATGACTTACTTCGGAAGGGAAGGAAATTCGTGGATCCCGTGTCGTAGATTTATGGTATAAAAAAGAACCTCAAGCCTGAAAGAAGAGGCCTCTGAGCAAAAATTTCCGGCGTTTCACGCTCTCAATTGAATGGGACGCTATGACCAGATATGTTAAAGAGCGTTCGTAAATAAAACAAATGAACAATCAACAAACAATCTGATGTACATACCCACCATTTACAGAATATCAATTGCTAAATTTTAACTACACTAGCGATATTTGTGAGGAGCATCTGCCTTGTCTTTTACCTATTCATGCCATTTGGGTACTTCCCACAATTATCTTCCTGTGGCTATACATAAGTTTATAAATTATTTCATGCCTATGTATGTCAAGTTGTTAATTTAATTACATAAATAATTTATTATACCACATAGAATATATATGTCAATTTGTTAATTTATTTACATAAATAATGCTTTAAACCATGTAGAAAACGAATTTATAACACGATGTAATAAGTTATTGCATCATGCAACAAATTCGTTTTCTACTCTACGTAAATACGTATAAATTACGCGTAATTTATGTAAATTATGTTTCGTATAAATTACTCTGCTAATCCTGCAGCTGATACACTTTAAAAACTGCTGATATAGTACGGGACAAGCCTTGAAGGACTTTTTTTTTTCCTGGAACTGAGATTACAGTTAGCCAGATGTTTATTTGTGTTACGTTGATGTGATACGTTTGAGGAATGAGGCGTATCAGGGTTTGCTCCGGAAAACAGTGTAGTCACTTCTCTGCAAACCCTTTCAATACCGTTTAGTGATAACAAAATCGGATATAGAAATACGAGTAAACAATTTCTTTCCTTTTTATTAAGTAAGGACACTCAGATATAAATAACATGAGAAACAGGAAATATTCCTCGTTTCTGCTCAATCTTTGATACAGTAGCAACAATAGGAGCTAGTAGGGTTTCTTCTGGTAGCGTATTAGTCAAAGAGCGATAACACTAGACATTCGTACCCTCGGAACAGGACGATCTAACTAAGGTTTGTCCCGTACTTTACACATACATTGTTTCTCTGGCTTGCCTGTGTTAATACTTGTCTCTTTTGTTTCTCTTGACCCATATCTATGTCATACATGCACTAACATTTCCAGATTTGCAATAAAGTTTATAAAAACACTTAAACGCAAACGCGAGTTCTACTTACAAACGATATTGGTGCGAGCAGGAAAAGAGGCTTCGGAAAAGTGTCTATAGGAATAATGCGCGTCCTTTCCAAAATCTCTTCCTGCCTAATGCCGACAAAGAGGAGGGTAGTTCTGGTTAAATATATAGAGTTCGCAGGGCCAAACATTATAAAACTTTCTCCAGACCTGTTCTAGTGACGTTGACCTTACAGTAAATGGGAAATGTGAAATCCAACATAAAAATTAAGACTAAACCAGTAACCAATAGAGACTGAAAAGAGAGAAATTAAGTTATGTTACAACTTACCTGAGTGTTGTCTGGTGCCGCCGCTAACGGCGCCACCTGTTGCAAGGTTCCGAAGCGAGTTGAGTAACCCACTCATCCGTGCAGGAGATTTGCCATGTCTTTCTTTCATTCATCCAATCTCACAACATTTTCATAGCCACACAACTTTCAGTGTCTCTGTAATTTCAGAAATGCTGTTGATGTAAGTTTTGCTTGTAGGTGCGAGAGTTTCAACAGCGTTTCAGTAAATTGGCATCGCTGCACGATGGCACGTTCGTGTTAGGTTGGGTAGTTGCGAATGGGTAAGTGCTTTGACTTTTACACGGCGTATCGCAGTCAATTAAACTTTTATAGTATTTTGAAACATGCACTTTTATAGAATAGGGTAGGGATAGAAATAGTTTGATAATTCGGCACTTGGTCACTCTGACGGCACCATTTGTGTCTACGTCCCCAAGGGGACACCTCCAAGGGATGAGATGAAGAATACAGTAGGCAACCAGATTCGCGAGTGGAAATACACAGGATATCTAACGTTTCTTTCGACCAACGGTCTGCAGAACTTCATCTAAATTGGAATTACAACCCGTCATACGTATAGAAGGATGCTAGTTACAGCGCGTCGGTCCAGGTGGTGTAGTGGTATCCATACTTGCCACCTAAACCCGAGATCGCAGGTTTGATCATGGCCAGTACCGAGGGATTTTTTTCGGGCGTAAAAATTCTAAGTATGGCTTCCTTCGGAAGGGAAGTAAAGCCGTGGATCCCGTGTCGTACATTTACGGCACGAAAAAGAACCTCAAGCCTGAAAGAAGAGGCCTCTGAGCAAAATTTGTCGGCCGTTTCACGCCCTGAATAGAATAGGACCTTGTGACCTCAAATGTTAAAGAGTGTTCGTAAATAAACAAAATAAAAATAAATAAATAAACATTTACAACGATAGGTTAGGACCGAGGCCCGCGTGCACTGGAATTAGCTTATTTTCATTCAAACTACTGCCCCTCACCGAAGTGACGTTGTTGACGTATGATGCACAATGCGTACTGCTCCTTTAGGTAATGAGCCCCAGACGCTGGTTGTTGTTGATTTGGTTTATTTATGGACGTTCTTTAACACCTTAGATCATCAGCGTTCCATTCAATTCAGGGCGTGAAACGGCCGACAAATTTCGCTCAGAGGCCTCTTCTTTCAAGTTTGATGTTCTTTTTCGGGCCGTAAATCTTCCAAAGGAAGCCATACGTGGGATGTTTACGCCCTAAAAGATCCACCAACCTTGGCCAGGATTGAATCCGCGATCTTGGGTTTAGTAGGCAATTACGGTACCAGTAGACCATCAAGTTCGACAGAAACGCCGTAGGCCTGCGAAAATCACAACGGTATCAATCGACTATGTTCCGAAGGGATCCCCAAGCGAAACCTAAAAGATGGTAGGATAGAAATATCTCCAAATCATCGGCATTACATTATTTTCCCATTTAGTTACTAAACAAATTATCACTGAATACCTTGCTAGATTGCGGATTTACCGTGTTGTGGGTGTTTCCACTGCGTATACGCAATGGGCCACCACATTTTACAGCTAATCTTTTAGGAAATAGAATTAGCCAGTGTGTCGAATGCGACACAAATCATGGAGGCTGCAACTAGTCCTTAACAAGTTACAAAACTAGGATAAAACATGACGATGTGTCCCTCAAAAGAAAAGTCAACGATTGTAAGTGTAACACATATATGTAGCTAAGAAAAACTGCAATGACACGAGATAAAATATGATTGCAAAAATAATTGTTAGCCTTTACAAGATCATAGCAGCAAGGAAGGGCATGTATTGATGGGAAAAGGTGCGAAACTTACATAAGCCGTAGCAGTACGCACTAGGAGAGGAAGTGAGCTATTTGGTAGCTAGTAACATACCCACCATCCCCAGAAATTGGGTTTCAATTTATAGGTAATTTCGGTAGGAGTGGTGGAGTGGTGTTGACGTCATTGCTGTTACCAACAGAAAGAAATGCGCTGAAGTAAATGGCACAGTTAAGGTGGTAAGAGGTAAGGCTGCATTAAAGCAAATTTCTTAAAGCAAACTTAAGCGAACGGCTAACCTAGCAACCAAAGTAAGTGATTATTCTTTCTTACAAGGATTCTCCTGAAACTTAAACCTAACTTAGGGATTTCATTTATGAGTGGTATTACCGCACTTAACGGTACTTTTATATGCTAATTCTAAAAATCCATTACTGTATAAATTAAAATTATAATGAATCGCTGAAATTTATGCATAGAGTCGCCCTGGTGGGGAAAAATGGAAAAGACGAACGCGAACAATTGCGACTGTTGGTTACGGTACATATTACAGAATATAAAGACAATCAAAGGACAAATAAAGCACTTTTAAGATAAGTAAATTGTAAGATAAGTGCAGTTAAAGTTAAAAAGCACAGAGTATGGGCGACGTTAGGAAATTAAAAAAAAAACAAACAAACAAAGATATTGGGCATTTAAAGAAGTAATAGTGGTGGAACTAGTAGCAAATTGTGGGGGTAGCAGTAATAGTATTAGTACCCATAATGTGATCCAAAATAATATTATAAATTACTTAAGAATGATAATCCTGATCGTACTATTCTGATATAATGGCAGCAATAAAAATACAGTTTACATGTTGCCTAACAATCCTAGAATTAACTGCTCCTACAAATTGTTTTCATTAAAAGTTTGACCTAGCATTTGGAATCCTAAATCACTTAGTGTACCCCATCATTTGTTGCTTAAGGCAAAAAATGAAGAATAAAACTTTCTTCTGAACAAAATAAACTATTCACCAAGCAAACAATATAAACAAATATAATGCTCTAAATAAACAGATGGATTCAACTAAATTTTTTGTTAATATAACCACACGGTAAATATATATTTATGCGTTAGGGCCTCTGAAATGTGCACGCCTATAGACCACCTATATGAAGTCACGTGATACAGAGTTTATTTTGTAGATTCTTTCTCAATTGTATGACGATCGTCACAGCAGCTGGGCTATGACAAGATGTGTACCCCAAGATGCTTCTCGGATATGAAGAAGTCCAAAGGAGTCAAGAGAGACTTGTTAGCTCTATCATTTCCCAAACAAACATTAACCAGCTCGTGCCATGTTTTCAAGACTGGAGCGGCGTTCGCGTGAAACAGACAACTTCGGTCCTAACAAATGACCTTATGAAGGTCTGCAGAAGCGGCATACATCAGACTTCGAAGAAGCAGGAGCAGCCGGATACCAATACCCGAAGCATTGCTCACATCTGTATATAAACCCACGTCGATATGACAACTTGTGCATGATGAACATCTTCACCCATCACCAGAAGAACTCTGAGACAGGACCTATTGGAATATATTAATCCCTGAGGAATCTTCAACACTACAAACACTTAGCTAAGACAATTATCAAGTAGGTTAAGGTCATCCACCTTAATGTGAAAATGGCTTCGCTTTTCGTCCAAATTTTGTAGATGGCTGTCTGAACAAAATATGCACTTCCCATTTTCTTGCTTTTTGATGAGTGTACCTTTACAAAGGACAACATATTCAACTCCAGGAACAGCCAGTATTCTGCTCAAGAAAGCCAACACACGCGCATGTTCGAGACCAACACCACCATTTCGCTGTCATCGTGTATGCAAAGATTATTAATGACCATCAAATGTGCCCTTATCTATTACCTCTGCAACTTATTGGTGACATTTACTTACAATTTCCCCAATTCCCTACTACCAAAAGTGATAGCTGTAGAAGTCGATGCTTAAATATGATTCCATGATGGCGCTCAGGCTCACTTCACTAATGTCGTCCGTAAGCGTTTGAAAGAAACGTTTGGCAACAGATAGAATGGATTTGGAGACACTTCTTGTTCCTCACTCCTGATTTTTATTGCCATTAAGTGTAGGGAATATTAAGCGACATTAAAATAAGAGATGTAGTAATGACCCCCCCCCCCAAATAAAGAAATGTAACCCAAATACTTTAGTAACATTTTGTACACAACAATTACCTAGTACAACAGTGTGTTCAACATGTTTTCCACCATTGCATATGATTTGTTCCATGCGGTTTATATTCCAGTGATCATAGCTCCACACATCTCCCTTACTTATTACACTGTAAAGAATGATTTCACAAAGCTCATTTAGACTACGAGGAATGAATATGAAGTTCTTTCAGTACCCCCACAAAAACTATCACACAGCGACAAACAGGACTTTGTGAAGCCGACCGCGAAACAGCTGTTTGAGTAGGCGTCCTTGACCAGTATAAGAGGTCGCTCTATATTGTTGAAACACTTACGTGTGATATCAAGGTTGATCAGCGCACAAAATATATCTATATTACCTTGAAAACGTTTAATAGCTTGCTCCTTGTCACACTTCTCTGACGTGACGTTAATACTGTTTCCACGAGTATTCCTCAATGAAGCACGGACCAATAGTGTCGTGGGGTGACACAACGATCTACACTATCACTTTCTCCGAATGTAATAATCCCTGTGCATATTCATGCGGTTTTTCCCCACCAACATTAACATGACGACTCTGTAGCACATTACATTCGTCAAACCACTATCAGTTTAGGAGATACTCGGGATCTAGGTACACCTTGAACTTGACACGTGCACAATATTGGACTCTTGCTATAAAGTCTGACTCCTTCAGCTTATGGAATATCGTGTATAACATTTTCCTTTCTAAGAATGTCTTTGCATTGGATCTTCGGTTACCTTTTCTGTCATTTTATTTTATTGTTCATTCTTTGAGGGAGTAGATTAACTTGCTCCAATGGCAAGGACGATTAATGTTCTTGGGTTTAAATCCTAAAGGAGTGTAATTGCAAAATTTTCGCGAGAAGTGCCTTAACCATCAAACATACAATGTTCCTGATCCTGAACACTGCCTAGTGTTGCTTACCAGCAGGTTTATGCATTGCAGCCACAAACTCTAAACCCCTTCTCTTACGTCATGCATTCTAATTTCATCAGGATTATGGTGATATCTTAATGGTGAAAGAATTGTTCCATATCTAGTTATGAACAGAAGAGTGTAAGAGTTTAAATATTCAGTTTTATAGTTCAAATAATATGACAGCAGGGGGCATTTTGATGTATTGAAAGGAAGACTGTCAATGTAGAACCATTTTATCAGTGAAAAAACAAAACCTTCGTTGTCACAATGGCGAAACGTGGTTCTGGTGGCAGCATTAGCAGCAGCAGGAATAGAAATCGTTAATGAATTAAACTTGCCATACAACTGATTACATCGCCGCGGGTGGCCGAGGTCGTTAAGGCGCGGATTCGTGAAAGGGAGGTCTGGGGTTCCAATCCCGCCAGGACCGTCCTCCCTGATTGGTTTATTTTTTTTTTTTCCAGGTTTTCCTCAGTTGTCACAACTGGCAAATGCCGGGAATGTATCCTAAACTTTGGCCTGATCCTTTCCCAATATATCATCTCATGTATCATCAGTGTCACCGCATGTGGTGCCTCAGTAGTAAAAACGGGCGTTAAACACAATAATAATAACAATAATAATAAAATAAAAATAAAAAACCGATTACTTTTACAGAGCGGTTTATAAAGAACCAACACTTCTTTATTTATTTCAAAACCTCAACTTATTACATCTCAAATGTAAAATATCTTTGGGCGATTATTAATCTCTATAGTAAATGTGAAAATGTCCTCCTTTTTGCATAAAATATAGCTCAACACGTCGTTCCATATTACTGGCCTCTCGTTGACGGACTGTATTATCAATACCATTAATCTTTTGTATAATGTTGTACTTCAGACTCTCCAATGTCTGGGGGCGTGTGGTGTAAACTCTGTCTTTTAAATAACCCCATAGAATGAAGTGCGATGTTGTCAAATCGAGGGATCTCGGTGACTACATCCCCTTGCGGTTTACCCGGTCATCAAAGAAACTTTCAACTAACATCATGGATTGATTTGATCTATTACATGTGGCGCCATCTTGTTGAAAATATCCTTGACTCAGCTCTGCATCGTCCAACTGCTCAACATATTCCAAGAAAATCCGAAGGTACTCTGCAGTGTCCACAATCTGGTAAAAAAAAAAAAAAATGGTCCTACTGTTCTCTATGCGGATATTGCGCACCAAACCCCGACTTTAACTGGGTGCGTAGGTGTTTCATAAATGAAATGTGGATTTTGGACGGCCCAATAGATGGAGTTCTGTGAGCACCAAAACAACTCACTACAGAAATGAAAGGAGGTTGTATGAATGTTTGTGAAACACTACTACGTCGTCAAAGCTGAAGGAGATGGTTTCCTAAAAGTGATCATTGCTGGATCGACTACTTCCAGCTAGAGACCAAAAAAAGACTGGCGACATTCATCGTCTCCAAAACCAAAACAATGTCAATTGGCTGTACCAGCCGTAAAGTGATGCTCACACTCTTCTGAAACTCCAAGGCCCAAGCAAGGAACCTCACATGCCCAGAGGATGCATGGGAGTGATCTAATTGAGAATCATTTGAATCCTGCTATCAGGTTGAAACGTCGAGGTTAACTCACAATAACACGCTAATAAACACCTCACACATTTCATGCAACGACACAAAAAATTGCAAATCTGGCACCTTCCGAATATCATGTATTTGGAGCACTCAAAGAGGCACTAGGCAGCAAGAAATTTCACACGGACAACGAGGTGAAAAACGTGGTGCATGCATGGCTACGCAATCAGTCACAAGAATTGTTTCCTCGTGTAATTCAAGCACTAGTGAAACACTGAAGGACCTTCATTAAACGTGGTGGAGACTATGTTAAACAATGAAATGTTATATATAACATCTTTTATGAATAAAAAATTTAAGGTTACTTTTTGAATCAACCTCATATAAAGAATTTCTAATTCTAAAACGTAATGCGTGGTCCTTAAACGGAGAATATATGTTTCATAGAGAAAATGCAGCGAAAGGAAACCACCAAAGATGAAACAAGTTCATCAATTGTGCCTATTCCCTCGATTCTGCCGTTCTCCCAGAAAGTAAACATTCCGTCCATTGAAATCACTGGAGTCAACACTTCCGCCTTTAATGAAAACACGTTGCGGTTCCAGCAATGCGATTGCTACGGCTGAAGTTTCGCAGAACAAGCGTGCCATACAGAGAAGCCACTCCATTGTTTCCAGCTTATCGCACTAAAAGGAAGTTTTGAATGGAAAGACGATAGCAAGAAAATGGGAGAGATCCATATGGAATCACATATAACAGCATAGGATATGTAAATATTACTTAGAAGTCTTTGTTGTAAATTCCTCCTTTTTAATGAAATAGGATTATATCTTCCTCTTTAAATGACTAATTAGAATCACTAAACTGCAACAGAAAATATTCAACGATTACGCATGGAATATACATTTCTTTTTAACTTCACAGCCTGAATAAGTACCTCTTTAACATAAATTTAATTTGAACAAAGCAAACAAAAATGTGTATATTAAGGGGAAGTTTAAAAGCAATGTTGGTTATATTTTAGTTTCACCTCCTCAACCTTAGACACTCCTCTTTGTAATTTGATATAGTGCTGTTAACTTCTGGCGGTTAAATATTTTTTTCTATCCTACAAATGCTTTATTTTTATACTGTCCTAAATCAAAAACCAACTAATGGTCTGAGTTTATAACCGATGTATTATTTTAGTATTCTTTTATCTAACTTCAAACAATAATATCAGTTCAACCTGCAAGGCAACGATAAAAAAGACAAAACGCATGATTACAATTATATCCTCTTTAAAATTTAGACATTAAAAGGTAGGAGTTTAAATTGAAATACCAAAGTGGAGGTAAAATTTAATCAACATTGGTTTCAAACTTCCTACTCAATATCTTAATTGAGGTGCATTTTCATTGTTTAAATTACATTTATGTTAAATTGGTACTTTTACAGACTGAAATTTTTTAAATAAAATACCTGTATATCTATTAAATAAGTATAAGAGAAATCTTAAAAAATATATCTTCTAACTTTTTATATTGGAGGAACTTTTGCTTAACTTAATTATGAATTGATGTTTAAGGATAATGAAATAAGTTTCTCTTAGTTAAAACAAATTTTAAATGCACTTGTTCTTTTACTACATATTGTTTACTGTGACAGCACAATTATTAATATTCGGAAAGTGTTTGTTACGACATAAATAGACACGATGTAATTTACATATTTTTGTATATACATTTTAAAGACACTCTTAATATGGATTTTAAGACGTAAAGACGTAACGGTAAAGCAGCAATGTATTATTATTGCTATTATGATGAAAAGTAATAATAGACAATGATATGCGACCATGGGCTGTCGGTATGCCAATCACAGGGACTGCAGTACTGATTCTACCCATGATGTCGCAAGACGGAGATGGAGGACACAGATATCGCTGCGGCCAGTGAAAGCCCTGCTGCGACCGGCCTAAGTCCATCTTTGGTCAAGAAGAGGAACGTCGGTATGCCAATCACAGGGACTGCAGTACTGACTCTACCCATGATGTCGCAAGACGGAGATGGAGGACACAGATATCGCTGCGGCCAGTGAAAGCCCTGCTGCGACCGGCCTAAGTCCATCTTTGGTCAAGAAGAGGAACAATTGACTAATAAAGCAATATTTATGTTATATTTAACACTGATAATGCATGAAAGTCTTAAAATTAATGATGAATTATTTTCATTTTTTGCATTCTCGCCTCCCACTTTCCGTCACTGCCTTTAATTTCATGGAAGGAATAATATGGTGCAATTTCTCTTTTTGTGAATCTTTTGTTAATGGAATAATGATAACAAAAATGCCCTCTGGGATTAAACAAAATTTGCAAACAATATTACTGTAGAGTTTTAAGTCTAAATTAAATAAAGACAAAGGCAGCCTATTGTGTCCCTTAAAGAGAAAAAGCTTTCTAACAAATAGACGGAGCTCATTTTTTCCTAATGTGGTGAGCTATTCCACGCCAGTTGTTCGTATGCTGTTTAAGAAACTCTGTCTGATTTGTTCTTTGCTACGCTATTTCTCACTGCACATGTTACTTCTCGAGAGATTTGCATTTTATCCATTCTCTTGCTACTCTTGACCAATTTAGAACTACATGTTCCTTGAAGAGGCCTCTCCTTCGTGTTCTGGGCCTGCTTGTGTTCTTTTTCCTATCCAAGGGTTCCATATCTTGTAGGTCCACCTATTGTCCTGCATTCTTGCGACGTGGCCGCCTCTAAATTAAATACCCTCCGAACATAAAATTAAACACTGAATATAGTAAAAGTACTGAGCATATCGTGTAGCTGAAACCATCTCAAACCTCAGAGTGTCACAGTGAAGATGTGAAGCGCAGACTTGAATTCTGCTTGGAGTGAGATTTTCATTCCGAAAATTTTCCTCAGAGAGTCTTAATATTTTTAATTGCTGGGTTCTTATAATGCAAATTTTTTATTGCGATCATCAAAACAGCTGTTCTTAAGATTTGGGAACATATATATGAAAAGTGTAATCTTGAATCTAATCATGCACAATCATACTAAACCTAAAAGATGCATAGAGTTATCAATACAATCATTAGGGGGGTATAATTGTACAACATTCCTAAATAATGGAAAAGACAGTCAGCAGATGTAGAGGAAAAGGAAATACATCTCTACATAATACACTTTTAGAAAAAGAAAAAGGTCTTTTTTATTGCGAGTAAAAAATCCCACAGCAAAGAAAATAAACTACTTGAAAGGAGCGAAAATATGTATAGGTGCTGTGCAACTTACTCATATAAATTCATTTGAGCAATAGTGAAACAAACACCATCAATCAACTTATAAGGATTAAGCGTAAGACCTGTCCGGGTTTTAATGGACCGTATGAATCATTCCTTTTATAACTAGCACCTACAATTGTTAGGGAGTGTGTGGTCAGCTCGTCTCTCAAGTGCCATCTTGTGAAACGGCCGGTAATTTTCTCCAGGGACATCTGCCTATAGGTATGGAGTTCTTTAACGCGCCGTAAATCTTTCAGGACCCACGACTCCTCCCTATGAGACTTGCGTTCGAGATTTATACGTCCAGAAAAATCGATGGATATTGGCTAAATTTGTTTCCGCAAACTCTATTAAACAAACGTGAATTACTACATTTTATATTATAACAATGTAACTAAATGACTATCCATTCCCAAGAGCATAAATTGTCCTGCATTTTTCTGGGATAGATAGAATTTTATCGTCGGTTTAGATTTTCTTCACTCATTTATGGATATTTTAATAGATACGCTTTTAACTCCTGTAATAATAAGTATCAATACTGTTATCCATGCTCTTTCAAACAAGAGTTTTACATACACATAAGCACGAAAATTGCAGGTACCGTACAATAGGCCATGTTTATCTTACGAGCCGCATCGAATCTGAAGAATTTAAAAGATTTTTTTCAGAAAATAGAGCATAAGATAGTATACAAACATTTATTTCTATTTTAAACCCATTTTAGCTATTTTTTATAGATTCATCGCTTGTAATTGTAAAAGAAGTGTATGGTAATATATACATTTCTCTAAACCACCTTAATTGACGTTGTACACTGTTTTCATCTCACTCAAATTTTTTCCATGCATTAGTTATGTTTTTTTTCCATTTACGTAGTTATTTCTTGGCAAAGAACGTTAATTAGCCTAAGGATACGCCTGTAGGCGGCAATGCATTATGCTGAATGGTTGTTGTTATTATTATTTGTTGCTATAGCAACCAGTAGAATGAGTGGTAGCACAAACCAAGTATTCGGAGAAAAAAAAACAGAATTCTAAAAATAGGCGACGATGTTGGAATATGCAGCCCTCTTGATGTTTATCTCAAATTTTCTTTACCTACGGATATAAAGCCACCTGGATGGAAAAATACCCACTGCAACACATGATATAAACAATTAAGTACAGAGAAAAAAACTTCAAAACCTCGCCCCATCCCATCTAGTTCAGTGTCTAGTGTTGTCCCTTTCATCTAAACAGTCACGAAATCTTTCGTAAGCCTTAGCGTTGCCATTGTTTCTTTCGTACATAAAAGGTTGAGCAGAAACCTCAAATATTTCCTGTTTCTCCTACTGTAAGAGTGCATTAATTAATAAATGAAGAATTAACGAACAAATGATTTATTCTCACTTTCACACCGATCTCTGATAGCAGTAAACGTGCACTAAAGAGATTACAGAGATGTGACAACGTTGTTTTCCTAAAGTGAATTCTGATGCACCGCATTCTTCATGCGTATTATAGCAAAGTAACACAAATAAACAACTGGATAAATGCAATTCGAAGCTGCAGGAAAAAAGAAGGCCATCAACGCCTGTTCCGTTCTGTATTTATTATTATTATTATTATTGTTATTGTTATTACAACTACTATTATTAAAAACCAAAATTTCTTAACAACATCAGTTATAACAATAATAATAATAATAATAATAATAATAATAGTACATTGGAAAGCTAAAGGTGGCCGAGGTCGTTAAGGCTCGGCCTCGTAGGCGGGATGTCTGGATGTCGATTCCTGCCTAGACCAAAATTCCTCTCTGTCCAAGATATTTTCAGTTTTTCATCAGTCCTCAAAATGGCAAATGCCGCGGAGGCACTCTTTCCTTTCTTTAATTAACAAAACTCCTTTTCCAATTTGTCATTTCATCTCGTGTATCACTTGTATCCACCGCCTGAGTCCAGAATTGAGTTGTGAAATTTAACCATAACGTTTTAAGCTATTCTCCATAGTTTGACATGTCTTGAAAAGATCTTACCGATATTTCGCTTAGTGGCACAAATGTTAAAATCAAAACAATTTCTTAGAGTCTTAGTAAAATTACACCCAACGCCAAAGTTCGCTCCAAATAACAGTACATGGTTAAGCTGGAAAGTTATTATTGACAATACAGCAGGATAAAATATAATTAGCGTGTTAAAATATATAATACAAAAAAGAATTTAATTTACTAATTTATCTCCTGTTTGTCGATCATGTAAAAACATTCTATAGAGTGTGTAGATAGGACTTAATGAACGATAAAGGATATCCGTTACATATTATAAAACCAATAAAGAGTATTTACGAAAATACATAAATAAAAATTCTGGATTTTAACCAAGGAGCACGACAGAGATGTCAATTAAGCCCTATTTTATTATGTACATTGACATAGCCATAAGTCAATGGCAGATTGACATGAATGATCATTTTAAAATGGAAAGAATAGTTTTAAATACTCTTTCATATGCAAAAGACTAAGTCATACTTTCAGCTTCTGAAGAACTGCAATAAATAATATATAAACTACAACAATTATGCAACATTATATTTACAATATCTACAGAAAAATATAAGTGGATACTTTGAAGGAAACCATATAAGTATCCTATTAGATCAAAATATTTTTGAATAGTACAATAATAGAATAAGCTAGAAACTTTAATTAAATACATTGCTACATTTCATATAAATGGGATAAATATTTGGATAAAAGCTAATGAGATTTCAACAAATGCATGAAATTGCCGAAGTACATTACGAAACAGAAAAGAAAAGAAACAATAATTAAATTTTACAAAAATTTGCCTGTTCATGCAGTGGTGATAGTGAAAGACTGTGTTCTATATAGAACAGAAAGAAGAATAAACGAATTTGCTGAAAGCGGTTTTTAAGACACTTTGCAAGTTATACTTTGGAATATCGAAAAAAGAAGTAACTCAATTAGGGAAGAATTGAACATATATACGTTTGAATAGAATATGGTTTAATTTAAAATCCAAATTGTTGCACCAAAAACGAAAGAATGGACACATTTAGACCCATAAAACAAGTTTACTTATTCTGTTGGACGTCAAAAGGACGATAGGAAGATTTCTTTGATGCCAAGTGCCTAGCCTTGCAGTGAAGAAGAAAAATATAAATTGTTACCAAAGAAAGAATACAAATTATAGTTAATAAGCTTGAATGACTGACAGAAAAAATCAAACAAAAAATGGAACCATGTTTTAAACATTTATAAAACTCTTTACATTTCCTGAATGTTTAAAGAATCGAGACCAATCTAAGAAAGTTTTTACGAATTAAAAGTTCTAATCGTTTTCTCGCCTTCATGCCTTATTCCAAGTCCAAAACACCTATTACAAAACACAATATATTAGATATATTTCATCGCATTGATATTAGAAGAAAAATTCAGTCAATTTTTTCAATTTTCCTGTGGTAGGAACCAGGGGTAGTCCGTCAATTAGGGCCAGATGCCCCCACAAAGAAAATGCCAAACTTATTTACCATTTGCTCTTCTCCTAGTCAGCTTTTAAAACCAAAATTGCATGAAAACAGCAACGTATAACCCATTTGTCCTTAATTGTATCTTACGCAATAAACGCATTTCCTTCCTATCATAGTAGCGGTAGCATGTGGGTCCTCCGTTAGCAAGGGAAGTTCATGAGCCAGCCCGGAAAATTTTACGCTTTAAACTCTATACCTTCATGGGCTAGCAAAAATTTACAAGGACTTGTAATTGTCTTCTTCAAAGATGGGCTGCCTTTCTCCTGCTTATTTTTGCGTTCTCTTGAACCAGCAGGAAGACAGCCCATGACCAGTTCTCGGTATTCTACCTTTTCTTAGGAACCAGATATTCAGGCGTTTCTGACACCATGCATAACTGACTAGGGGTTATTTTCGCGCTTTGCTTGAAATTGGTTGGCTTCCTCACGTTTGCCAGTGGAAAATTAACTTTCACAGTTTTAACTGTTAAGTTAAAAAAAGTATCTGTTTTGTGACAATGAATAAAGGGGGCGTTAAGTTTAGTTTAAGTTTAACGTTAAGTTGGAAGCGAAACGATTTGGACCTCATCAACCGAAGGCTTAGGAGTTTATTCAGCAAGACAACACAAAATTAAGATATTTTTATATGGTTTGAAAATATATGTTGACTGACAGCGTGAGAAGTGAGAAACGTATCTTGTCTATAGGAATGAGATTAGAAATGAAATAAAAAGGGCAGTTTTGTTTCTGTACAGGCCAACGAAATGACAGATATTACATGCATGTCACAATTTGTTATGATATTACGATACATCAGTGGGAATAAACCGGTTGAAAGATTCATAACATTCATTGCCGTTTCTGAATTGACTGTAGAAGGCTTAAGGCGTACGTTAATAACTGAATTAGAAGAGGTTCATTTACACTAGAAGTTTAAACTACAAACAAACGATGGCGCTGCAGTTATGAGAGAATGTCGAGGAATGTAAGTCTTGATAAAAGAGATCTTCTCTCGCGCCATTTGGGTGTCATGTAGTTATACCTCTGGTCCACTCTTCTACAGGGGCCACGAGTCGCCACTGTTAGGAACACTTTAATATCTTGTGGCTGCTGGCTATATAATATTGCTTGCTAGAGTTAAAGTTAAACTTTTGAGCTCTTAAGTTCTGAACTTTTAACTATTTTCAGAAACTCGGTGAAATGTGGGGATTTGTTGTAACTTCCGTAATAAACATTAAAGAAAGGTGAATGTATGAAGTGTTCTCAGTATTTTAGTTTATATTAGGACCACCATTTACGAACTTAAGATTAACGTACAGAAATATTCGCACTCTAATCCCTGATTATGCCCCAGCTGACTTTTATCGTTGGTATTCAGATAAGAAAATATAAAGGCTGGGCTATAGATAACATTTTGTAACCAATTAATAAATTGCAATTCACTAACGTCATAAACATAACTGGGAACAGAAATATTTTAAAAAGCGGTAACACTACTTTCATTACTATAGCATTAGAATACGGTGCTGAGAGACGAAGATAAAAAAAAAATCAGATGGATGGATGCAAACATTTTAAGCATTAAAGGAATAAGTAAGAATCTTGGAGATGGCTAATGTAATGAGCAGATGTGCAATTCAAATCATAAAGTCATACTCAGGTACACAGATTCAATCTCTTTATTGAAAACAGGCATTTGACCTAATTCCATGAAGAAGAACAACTCAAGGAAATCTGAAATAACATCAATGTCCAATATTTAAATCAGATAATATTGATACATTTGCATTCTTCTTAAACGTACGAGGGCAAGTCCACAAGTTTCCGGCCTCGCCGATAAGGATTATTGCCTTTACAAAACCCTTATCTGGCGTCTATCCTTATCTGTTAAGTAAATCTTTGCTGCGGTAACTTCCGCTCCGCTGTGTTCATTTGTTCAGATATAGTTGCATAAAGAAGGCTATGTGCAGAAGATTGTGATATGTTCAGAGTAATGTATGGAGCTGTTATTAGGTTCTTCACAAAAGGACTTATTCCAAATAGCGATTGGACGGTGAATATGAGGAATCAGCTCCCTCTTATTCTACCGTAAAAGAACGGGCCGAACTTTTTTGAATGGGTCGAGAAAGCATTGAAGACGGAGAATGTGCAAGTCGGCCCTTGGAGGCGCTCACTCCTGAAAACATCGCTCTTGTGGAAGGAGAAATTATGGGAGACCGGCGGCTCATAGTTACAGAAATAGCAGCAATATTGGGCCTTTCTAAAACAACAGTCCTTCGAATTATTCATGAACATTTAAACACGAATAAGATTAGTGCAAGATGGGTGCCCTGGTTTCTTTCCTCGTCTAAAAGCAGCAACGAGTCATCTGTTGTCAGGTCATTTTTGGAGCTCTGTCGTGACAATGAGAGAGAAGTTCTGCAAACGATTGTTACAGGAGATGAAACTATAATCCTCTACTATGATTCCTTGTCCAAAATATAATAATGGAGTAGCGTAAACCTGGCGAAGCACCGCCTCTAAAGACCAAGGTCACTCAGTCACCCAAGAAGATCATGGTCACAATCTTTTGAGACTGTGAAGGAATACTCCCCTTTGACTTCAAGAAGAGGAACACTGCAGTAAATGGGGAATACTATGCTGGCCTACTGCACAGACTACGTGCTTTCATCAAAGAGAAAAAGCGAGGAAAGCTGAGTGATGGTGTGCGCCTTCTTCACGATAACGTGCCTGTGCAAACAGCTCTTGTTGCAAAGGAGCTGTGAAGAAATGTGACTTCAAGGAGATCGACCATCCACTCTACAGCTCAGATCTAGCTCCCAGCGACTATTTCCTCTTTTACGTGTGACGAAGAAATGATAGAATGCTGTTTATGCTCATTTTGCAGACATGACTTCTGACTATTTGGAGGGGGGATTGAAATGCTAATTCAAAGATGTGAGAGGTGTATTGAAATAAAGGGTAGCTGTATTGAAAAATGAAATATAGTTTTTGTCTTTATCATACCTAGAAAATGGTTAGGCCGGAAACTTATGAACCTACCTTCATAGATATTGCATTGTTCCCCCCTTGTTACGGATCGTTTAAAGCAAGGAAAGTAAGTACAAACACTGTCATCTTCTGCAAAATATATAGTAGCTTTAGATTAGGTCATACAAGACTTAAAAGCAAAGATATTGCATTCTAAGTACAGTAATAATGAAGACAACGTTTAAAGGACGTCTTGGAGAAAATAGCCGTTATCGGCCATATGCTAAGGGATTATTGGTTCCTATAATGTGCTCCTTTAAACAGCGAAGCAAGACACAGTAATACTGCAGAAAAATATTCTCCTCTGATAAATAGTATTGGCCATAATGTGTTTGTGTAGTTTTATAGCAGGACTAGGATTATCGCTATGCCTTTTTCCATTTAATTTTCATTTTGTTGCCTTTAATTTCTTGCTGTTAATATAAGGGGCATTTTATGATTCCTTGAAATGAACAAAATTCTAATTATTGTCTTTAGTTCTAGAATTGAATGAAGTAAAAATTGTCACAACATGCTTTGTATTGTCTTGGGGGGGGGGATGTTAGCGTGCGGAAAGTCTAGCACTATTTCCATCAACTCGTAAATATTAAAAACATCATTCCACTGTGCGGTAAAGCCCATGCATTGATAGTCCCTATGTCCCTAGTCCCTAGCAGCAATGGACACAGGCAGATCACAAACCAGTCTGCCTTCAATTCTGGCTCTTGAAGCACTTATTAACTAGTCCTTGCAGTAGTACAGAAAGTGTTTAAATATTCCTTGTGTTGCTTGAGTATATTGCAGACTAAAGAAGGGCATGTATCCCAAATGCAATGGAGTATATGAAGAAACCAACTGGAACGCAATATGAAGTTGAAGGGGAACGAAGATTACCAGAAAGACAAAATTGTTTTCGATAACACTCGATAGAACCGATTATAATTAACACATATTATCATAGATGAGCTTGTCATGCTGAAGCCGTTTTTATTATGTTAACCAATGATAACATTTCCAAATATAGTACTTGAAAGATGTCAGCGCAAAGCATCTGGGCACAACCTACAAGTCAGATTTATTGAATGTTGTGTTTTCACGCAATACTTCCAAATAATGGTAAAAGTGAACAAGGTACTTCAGGATCCAGAAATGAATTTGATCTCCCCATGTAACTAAGTGAAGTATTAATATCACTAGACTGCCACACGAATTCTAAGTAGTGAAGTTTGCAATGTGCAGGAAAACTCCATTCTACAGGTGCAAAATATCAAGGAAAATGAACGACTGTCCCAGTATATCATTATAGTTTGAAACTAAAGAAGATGAGATGAAATATATTGCTTATGTCTCCTGATGGATTCTCTGATTAGAGTAATTGATGCAAGATATGAACAAGACACTGTTAATGTAGTGATCTCAGAGTCATATTTTGGATTTCAGTACTACAAATGAATATCTTGTGTGTTTTTCCGAAAATTGAAAGTACCTACTATACTTGATGATCTATCAACAGATATACGACTACTGAAAAAGGCTCGATACTATGACGAAGGATAATTAACACATCAAAGGAATGGTGTCATTATCTTAACGAAAAAGGAAGAGACAAAGTTTATAGTGTTTTTATAAAACTTAAAGTATCATTTTCTACAATCCCGTTCACTAGTTGTTCCTGTGAAAGTGTGATCTCAAAAATGAATATTGCGGGTAAACAAGAGAGATTGGAGTCTTTGATGTTGATATTGATGAAAAGAACCTTACAAGTTCAATGAATTTCAATGATGTGATTGACGAATTCAAGAGCATGGTAGGTTTTGAGCGATGTCTCCGTTACAACTGCATGACGAATTATATACAGTGTTAAGATATGCAATTAATTTAAACACTTTTCCAAACTTTTTTTATTTAAGCTTGAGCACACCCTAATGACAAGATCTGAGTATATAATGCATTTTCCGTTACGATATCCCGTAACATGAGGTTTACAACCTGCACTTAAGTACACACAATATAAGTTAAATTTATCTTAATCTCCATAATTACTTAAACAGCATGCGTTTAAGAGACTTCAAAGACAGATGTTTCATAAAACCAGAGTTTTCCAGCTTAGCAACCACTAAAACGTGACTTAGTTTAAGGAAAGTTCCAGCATTATAATGAGTTTCAAAAAGATGTGTCTGAGATTTATATCTTATGACTGTTTTGCTTAAATACAATTCTCTCTGCTAATTACAATATGAAATATTTGCTTAAATCCAAAATCATGGAGTGATGTCTGCTGATTTTTTCTTCAGAAAGTCTATTTTTATCATCAACCAACGGAAATGGTTACCCTAGGACCTAAAGGCATTGTTAAGTATTCAAACTATTAACAATAAAAGAATAAGATTACCTGTTATCTTTCCTTTGTGCGTGTGTGTACTTTAATATTATGAAGTTATTAAAGAATAAGAAAGTTAGTATGCAAGTTTAAGCCACTGTCAACTGTTTTATGGTGCCAGGAAAAAGTGATCATTTTCCGAGAAAAGACTTACCAGTTAAATATATGCAAAATAATCATAATCAAATTACCTTTGAATATTATGAAACCATGCTTTAAAATACGCTTTGGAAACAAAAAGTAGATATATACATTATATGAAACCATGAAATACCTGCGAATAAGAATAAGGGCTCTTTAATATTGCTTTCGTTGTATTTATTTTCATCCTATGATGTATAAAGAAGCATGCGTTTTAAGAAAAGACACACAGGCATGTCAACAAATTTCGTTCCTAGTTCACAAAGTTTTGGATCAAAGTGCCCAGTTGAGCTTTTATTTGAGAAAATGAATACCAATCGCGACAGCAATTCTAAGTACTGTCCATCATTTCAAAGACCCTAGAGCAATTAGCATGTGAAGCGAAGTTATTTTATTATTCTTAAGACACTTAATTTCCCTTGAAAACACTTAAATTAGCTTTCTATGACCTTCAAGCATTATTTACATTCACCAGTTCATTGTAACTGGAATGTCAAAAAGCAACGAAATAATGTTTTCGAAACAATGAAAGCTTTTAAAATAATCTTATTTCGTTGATGATGATGATGATGATAATAATAATAATAATAATAACAATAATAATAATAATAATAATAATAATAATAATAATAATAATAATAATAATAATAATAATAAACGAATTCCACACTCTGTATTCAGTAGCAAGTATTCAGAATATAATTATTAAACCGAAAATGCAACCACTTTCTGCAATCTATAAATATGCTGTCAGTGGGAAGATGTTCTAATAAAAAAACCAAGGACAGCTAAAGTAAATATGGATTTTCTCCACTATTGATAGAGAAACTCGAGACCTCAGTGAGAACGCACTGCATATCGGCATCATGTGCGCTATACCTCCCCCTTCCTGCTCTGCAGCAGCTCATTCAGCTGATGTATTTATCTCTCTGCTGTAAAGCAAGTCTCGGGGGCAAATCGTCTCACTCAACCGCCCGCGCGGCGAAGCGTTAACGTTGCAAAGCGCTGCTCGAATCTCGGTTAAGTCATAAGAAAAACAGCAAATAACGACCACTGATGGGATACTAGAAGACTTGCTAATAACTAACAACTGGCAGCATTGTTTTCCTTTGGCATTTTAAACCATGGCAGCAATAGTTCACTAATACGGGTTTATAATTACATGTGATTCAAAAGACATGAAAACAACATGAAACGCCATTGAACCGTATTATTATATGCTGATAGCATCGTCTTAATGATACACACCGCAAGAACATAAACCCTTGCCCGCAAAAAAAGAGTTGTCATGGAGCCGTACCTAGTTATCGGACCTCGCACATAAGCACAAAACTTACATCATGCTTCCGTTTGTGTACAGGCAGTAAATCACATTTTGATGTCACTCACAGCACTCGGATAAGATCACGCGCCCTGCTGACAGGGATTGCCTGCTTCCCTAGAGTTACTGCTCCTGCCTTGCCATGCTGTTGTATGGCATCCGGATATGCGTGCGCAACACGCCTGCGCATCCCTTCACTAATATTGATTACTACGGCACAACTACTATTAATTCAAATAACGTTAGCACTCCGATCAGTTCTCTGCTTCTGTTTCGAAAGACTGTGCTTCACAGACACTCTGGGCAGTTTTCAAAACTTCACACACAAAGTAACAGATAGTACAGTTGTAGCTGGATTGCTTACGGTTATGTAGCTATTTAGAACGTTTAGGGGTGCAAGGTCAAGGTGTGATGAGGGGCTTAGTTTGCAGTCGTTTAGTGAATCTGCGGTTGCTATGATTGCATCGCCTTTCGTTTCCCAAGTTTGATTTCACAATCAAACAAACCTACAGAGATTAGGGAATCAACCTTTCAGTTTTACAATCAGCTGCTGGTGCTGCAGTATACGAACAGATACAAATCCACTATTATAAAATGCTTATTCAACTAAAGAAAAGTTGAAAACTGATCAAATATTTTCGTTGCGACTTATGAGATTACGTAAACATTGTACAGAAAGGCCCTCACTGTTCCTGTTTGGGCTACCAGGAAAATAAAAAGGAGAAAACTTAGGGAAACTTATAGGAATAGGCATCCTAGCCAGATGTCAACACTAGTTTTTTTGTTTTGTTTATACTTGGCTACTTTCTTTCAATTGTTTTCGTATATTTTCTCGAAATCAATGTCTGAATTAGTGAAATATTTATTTAACTGTGTATTGCGCATTCCATTGAGCTATGTATATACCAGCAATCGCTTTTGCCTGCATGGCTAGCAGATGGTTGTCTGGAACGCACGGTATTTATAACAGTTTCGAAATATCGCAAGGGGGGATACACAGTGTTAATTAAGCAGGAGACACAATTTAACAATTTAGCATTTTGTTAAATCGTTGCTGAGCCAAAATGACGCATTTCACGCAGTATATCTGTTCATCTTAGAAGTCGATAGTATCATTTTCTTGTCTCAACAGTCCAGTCCATTATAACATAATATTTCATTTAACTATCGCTTATTTTCACAAAATAATTTTAAAATTGCTAAATACCGGCATTAAACTGCTAGCTTGTTACTAGCGCAAATGTGCTTTTCTTTCCTCTATTCTGTATTGCTCAATTACTTAAGGCTAATTATTATGCTGTTGGCAGCAATGAATTTTCATCTGAAACTAAATATCTGTTGCAGAGCTAATTATTTACCTCTCTTCTACTGTTTTTAATTTTGCAGAGAATGGATAAATACAAACTGAAATATTAAAGAACAGATAGATCGATGCTAATAAGCAGTAGCTATATCAATGTGTATATTTCAAATTGTTTTACTCGCTAATGGAAAAAACGCCCGTAAATCGAAATGAGACGAATGAAATTTAACGTGTTGCTGGTTAATGTTATGTTTATCTTTTCATGTGCTTAACTCCAATAAGGAGAACCACATTTACGGTGTGATCAGCGATTGAGGAAAATCTGTCATCTGATTCAACCGCCAGTATTTTAATACATACACCTTTACATTAGTGATCAATAATTATAAGCTGCGTACATGCATTGTAATGGTTTATTCCAAGTTCTGACATTGTGGGATTTAGTTCATAAATATTATTCGTAAAGACGGTTATTTCAGCAGGGAAGAAAAAGAAACAAGGGCTGTACAATAAAGAGTTATCATAATTTTTACTCACATAATTTCTCGCGTTAAAATTTAACTTTATAATATTTTGATAGCGTAATACACACGTGGTCATAGTTGCACTGTTGTCACTTCCGTTTCCCACCTGTGAGAAGTGAGAAAGTTGAGACATGTACAGCAAAATGGAAGCGACACGCGATGGACAATACGCTGTTCTGAAATGCTACTGCATCTTTAAACTTGATTTAAAATGTTTAAAGAGAAGAGGCAATCAATTTCAAAGAAAGGTGGAGCTGGCGCTCCAATTTTTGCTTTAACAGAAGAAAACACTAACACCGCTGCTGTCATTGTGAGTGAGGATCGTCGAATAAAATTAAGAACACTTTCAGAAATTCCTAAAATTTCACTGGGTAACACACTCACACGTTGGTAACTGAAAAGTTGAACATGAGACGCGTGGATTCCAACATTGCTGATTCAGGAACAAAAGGGCGTTCGCGAGCAGGTTTGCATGCACTTGAAGATGAGGGGTTTGTTTCAAAGGTGAAACTTGGCTACATCATTTCGATCCAGAGAGCAAACAGCACGCTCTGTGTGGAAATCTCTATCATCATCAACACCAGAAAAAGAAAAAGTGATTGCTTCTGCTGGGAAAGTTTACACAACTGCAGGGGTGTCCTGAAAACTCTGCAAGGCCATATCTCACACTTGCAAAAGGCCATATTTCCCTTCAACAAGCTGGATACTTCATCACGATAATGCATAACTGCACATGGCAAATGCTGCTGAATATCTCATAAAAATCAATGTGAAGTATATCCCTCACCCTCCATGTAGTCTAGATATAGCCTCGTGTGATTTTCATTTTCCCCAAATTGGAGAAACACCTTCGTGGGAAGCATTTTCCATTACCGGAAGCAGTGTTGAAGGTTGCGGAGTCGATTCTGAAGGACTTGTCAAAAATATTTTCTAGCACAGCATTGGGACTGGTAGAAACGCTGGGGCATGTGTAGGACTATGCAGAGAAATGTCATCAAAATTATGAGAATGAGTGAAGGTTTATTGTCATATACCACCCTCTGGATATTTCTGAATTTGCGCAACCTGTTAAGCGGTAGTTGTATCTTAAGCATTTATTCATATTCCATTATCGACTCATTTGCGTAATCTATAATTTATTTAGACGGAGGCTCGACATTCAGTGCAAAAGTGGTTTCAGGGAAAGAAGGCATTCTGCACACAAGTTCATCCCAAAAAACATGGTGCCCTTGTACTAAGAGTTGAACCAGTTTTATGATCGTTTCATAAACTATTATAGAAGAGTATCTTTAGTACATACACCCGACAACTAACACTATATGAACTACTTATAGTGTAGATCCAGTGTCAAAATCGATCCAAAAGAAAATGGTGGAGTTATGCAATTGAAAGGCTAACCAAGAGTCTCACCCATACATTCATGTCACTTAGTGGACAAGTTGTTTCAACTATGATATAAACTATTGCACGTACTGCATGATACTACAATCGACATAATATTTAGTACCTAACAACTTTATAAATCCAACCTAAACAAGCTTAACACCTGCTAAAGGACTAAAACACAAGAAAATGTATAAGGTGAGAGCAGAGTTCGGTATACAGGTAGACTTGGAGGTCACAACACTCCGAGTCACAATGTTCTAGTGTCAGCGTGGAATTACGGTCTACCTTCACTGAACATGGGTTCGAATATTTCATTACATGCCTTATTTTTAATAACTTTTGTGCTTCATTTGGGCACGTGCTTTGATATTCCTGAACAAAATATCATTATTTGAAAGTTATAAAAAACCACTGAGCACTGATCTATGATTGTTCGTCACCTAAGCCTGTAAGCACAGGAACTTCTCTCCGGCAACATGCTCAAATTGGCATTAACCAAGGAGGACCCATATTGACCATTTGCTTCGATAATCCACGTGATTTATAAATTGGATGTTCATTCTCTACCCCATGCTCCTAAGACATCTTACCCCATAATAAAAAGCCCTAATAATTGACACATAAAACATAACATAAAATTTGAAATTAAGTAAATGCAGATTACAATTACCATTTCTGTTTCTCTATTCGACAAACGACAACGAATTAAATTTGAAAAAAAAAAAATATCATAGAACATCAGGTTTGAGTCACCCAACTCCGGAACCTCTGATTCAGTTTCGAGCTGTAGGCCACGCGACCACTAGGAATCTTAGTTATGGCTCCTACAACAAAACATTTTTGTAAAACCGTAATCAGATCTAATCGAAACTATAGTTTTAAGCTCTTCTTTGCATTCGTACTATATTAATAATTATTATATATAATATATATAATATATATTATATTTAAGAAAAATACAAATAAAGAAACACTATTCACAATATAACAAATTAACAGTAATTACAATGATAGAAAAGGACAAACACTAAGAGAAAGTCACACTTGTAATAGCTATATTTCGAACTACTAGAGTTCTTCTATGACAAGAAGACAAGTCATAGAAGAACTCTAGTAGTTCGAAATATAGCGAGTATATATATAACTAGAAAAGCACAAGTCTTCTTGCCATAGAACTCAAGCAGTTCGAAATATAGTTATTACTAATCTGTGACTTTTTCTAAGTGTTTTATTATTTTCTGCTTTCCTAGTTATTACTATTTTAGTTACATTATTAATAGTATTAAATTATTTTTCATATATATAAATGAACTAGAACGTTTTAGTTATATGTGAAGAATTGCACTACGAAAACACCATAAAGCAGCACTCTGTAAAGAAGAATACTTAGCTATCCGAAATATCGTGTGAATTATGTGCCTATTTTCGTTGTTAATCTTTATCGTGTATACAACTGTTGGGAATGTTTAATATATTTCCTTATGTACTGTATATACGGGTATACCAAAACGACTTGTTAAAATTTTGAATTCCTCAAGTATACGGAATAAAAAAAAAACATAAAATGCGCATGGGTCCTGAATTGCTCTATTTCCTTATTAGATCCCTTTTTCTACACGTGCACCACATGACAGAGTATTCAAATGCAAAACTGTGGGAAATATAAAATCATAAGAAATGTTCAAAATGTCCTGCATTAGCACAGATACATTCATCAACCCGCTGTCGAATGAACTCTCTGATACGCTGATGTATCCCTGGAGTATCTCGTTTTGTTTGGCAGCCTTGCAGAGTACGAGCACGAAGACTCTCAATTCAATAGATTATATGAGCATCTGATAACTCCAAGTTTGAATACCTCATTTTGCTGTACCTGGAACGAGGTCCGTAAACACACAAAACTGACACTACGTGCTCGGTACTACGTCAAGCAATTAGTAAGTAGCATAATAAGCGACTACGTAGTACAGAACGATTATGACAACGGGAAACTTAGGAACTAAAAGCAGTTACAACATTCTCATTCCATTTAATCAGAAGTAAAAACGAATGTTTATCTACTGCACGTGTTAAACAACTGTTCTAATGTGAGGTTATTGCAACAGTACAGCTATGCTGTCATTCTATCTTGTATATCACATCGCATAAGCTGATTTGTAGAAAAAGGGTTTTAACAAGGAAATAGAGCATTTCTGGATCCATGTTCGTGTATCATATTGGCAATTAGTTAATATGCATGGAATGTTTCCCCAAAGTTTTGGCATGCCTGCTTGTTACAACCTGAAATACTACAATAAATATAAGTACAAAAGAAAATATTGCTTGAAAAATGGGGGTGATGTTTCCACATAAGATTGTAATCTGCTGCGTATATACGAAAGCCTAGAGAGCTTGTATATTAAACTTGTATTTATTATTGCAATGAAAATGTTAAACTGTGGACAATTCTATTCGCTTGCTATTTGTTATTTCTCTTAGAAATTAAGATAAGTACAGATAATAAATTAAATAAAATAATATTTATAATCAAAATTAGATAAAAAAAAAGTATACTAAAGCCATATTTGGATAGCTCCGACATCATACGCTTTAATAAATATAATAGAATTGCGATAGAACATGAAACGCTAGTATATTTTCAGCGCTAACATTTTGTGCACAGAAAACGATAAATGCCCATTCAAATGGGAGGTCGTAAGCTAAAAGCTACAGTTAACAAAACTAACGTTAGATGATTAAGAGCGTTGTGTTATTTTCAACTATCTATTTAAGTACTCGCTGCGAATCGCCACACCTGCTGCATATTATAAAAGCAAAATAGCATTTCACTCACTGCGCTTCTTGGAGTGGGCTTGCAGAAATGCAGTGATGACATCATTCTGCTTATCTCGTCGTGAAATTAAAGCGTCCCGACGTTTCAGCTGCCTCACAAGTAAGGAACCTGCGTGCTGCACATCTGCTCGAAGTGACGCCACCAGAGATTTCAGATTCGATATGCCTGCAATAGAGCGAATTCATTAACGTTCTATTTGTACGCTCTTTATCACAAACATTCAATCGCGCAGTCCTCCAGTATGTCGATAGTTCACTGGATGGTTTGAAACACGTTAATATCACTGAAGCTATTGAAATCAAAAGCATTAATACCATCATAGCTTAGCTAACCAACTGAGTGAAAATAATACTACTTGAAATGAACACTTCAAAACACTACGTTTCTCTTTCTTTTCTCTCTTTTTTCTAAAATATGAATTCATCACATAAACATTAAGAATATTATTCAGACAATGCGTATAAGAAGAAATAAATTTCCAATTGAGTTGCTTCATGCTAAAAGGGCACCAGTCAAAAATATGGCAATATGAGATAAGTAGTAAAAATACTTTTTTAGAAAAGTTCTAAATTTTCATGCTAAAAGGAAATAAGTCAGATTCCCAAGAAATTGATGTGTATCAAGTTTGATTTATACTAGGTCTTCAGTAACTAAGCTGTTCTAGTGTGAAACTTTGGTAACCCTTGCGTATTGTAGGTCACCTCTGGAACATCTCTGCAGTTGTGTTTAAGTTTATTAACCTAAACTGCAGCATTTTATTAACTTAATAACATTAAAACCTGGAAAGTGAATAGCAGGAAGATGAAGAAATTTTGCCAGCAATTTGCAGGAGGGGGAGAGCAGGAAAGAAAAGGAAACTAAAGCTCAGGAATCAAAAGAAGATGTCAAGTTTGAGGGGAGAAGAATACAATTTTCAGAGCGTAAGTGGGAAAAACAGAAATCATGCTTTGTCTAGATTTTAATAACCTTAACAGATGCTGAGAGGTTTCATAAAATTGAGCATTTGTTCCTCATTAGGGTTCTTTCATTCCTCCCGTGACCACAACTTTGTTGATAAAAAGAGAACTAACACTTGACCGAATCTTTCTCTTCAATGGTAGAATCAAGCAAATCTCAAAAGTTTAAAGCACATGGAATTGAAACAGCAGAAATTTAGCACTTCAAATCATGGTAACAAATTTTTATAAGAAATTTTGTATTTCTGAGATGTTCCAATGGAGGAAAAGGTGCATTTTATGATTAGTAATCTAATACATTTTCCATTCATTCAGCATTTATTTAATTTGTAGCCATATATGACAATATTTAAAATATCTCAAAAAGTAACAGTCATTGATTTTTAAAATAAATATGGTTTATTTATTCAGTTTAATTACATTTCTGAATGCAAGAATACCTAGGACTTGTTGTACACAAACACTTGCAACGGTTATAGGTCGGGTTCCTTATTTATTGGGTTCATAGTGCCGAGTTTTAATTTTCCATATCAAGGGGTAAAATTGCAATTATACAGAATGTATATAATAAAAAATAAAAATAGTAACTCTTTGAAAAAGTAAATAAATGCTATTAAAATGACAAGAGTTAGAGAAGCAGAAATAGATAAGATTTGTCTTCTACCTTTGAGAACAGGAGTTTTTCGAAATATAGCAAAAATTGTGCGACTATTTAAGTATTTTATCTATTTCTGCCTATCTAGTTCTTGTTTTATATATATACACACATATATATATATATATATTGTTGCAATATAATGGCTTATTCACAATGAAAGTTAAACGCAAAACGTAACATAAACCGAAAACACTGCACGTATGGCACTTTATGGAAGCATCCACGGTGCAAACGTGAACACGAACACAAAACATTAGTGTGAAAGTTTTTAAACTCCAAAATTCAATGCTTGCGTTTGTTTTGTAGCAGAACGCTGTCTCTTCGGCTGTGTCTATATGCCGCTTCTTGCTTGAAAAAGTTTAAAATAAAACATTAACTTTGTTTCATATGGAATCATCTGGTGTGAAAAACTCATTATTTTGACAAAGCGCGACAAGTATATCAAGATATTAAAAATAATATATGCAAAAGACATAAAACGAGAATATATATATATATATATATATATATATATATATAAAAGGATAAAACACTAAGAAAAAGTCACACTTGAGATCGCAAATATATATATATCTTTGCGATCTCAAGTGTGACTTTTTCTTAATGTTTTATCCTTTTCTACTATATTTACTGATATATATATATATACACATACTAATCACGGAATAATAAAAACTTCTTAAAAGCATAAATTCATAAAAAACACTCAGAATGCAATATAAAAAGTTTACATAAAAGTTCACACTAAAACGTAAAACTAAACACTAACATCACACGATATTTCGAGCTTGGCTCTTGATCACGTGCTGAGAATAAACTGACCAAGTGACCAAGAGCTAAGCTCGAAATATCGTGTGGTTTTAGTATTTAGTTTTACGGTTTTTAGTGTGAACTTTTTATATTGCATTCTGAGTGTTTATGTATACATACGTATATATAAATTAACAGTAATTATAATAGTAGAAAAGGATAAAACACTAAGAAAGAGTCACACTTGAAATCGCTATATTTCGAACTCGTGGAGTCCTTCTATGGCAAGATGACAAGTGACGGTGATAAAAGTAAATATTGAGTATCGAAGGTAACGTTATGCATGGAAACAGATGAAACTAGAAATGAGAGTGTGGGAGGATAAAAATTAATACGTAAGATTTAAACCAGGTGGTACACGCGCTTTATGTAAAAATATAGCTGCCATTTCTCTGTCTCTGAGTAAACTTTCAGAGTATTGTGTAGGTAACGCATCAATAAGTGTTAGATTAAAAGCATCATCAAAATCCTTACAGTGAGATAAGGCATGCTAGGCAACCGGCAAGGGAGATTTGGTTTTAACAGAATGTCTATGATTGTTCATACGTAGCGAAACAACAGTAGAAGTTAAACCAATATAAAATACTTTGCAAAGCTTACAAGATAACCTATATATGACGTTCTTGGAAGAACAAGTAGCAAATGAAGAAATGTTAAATTCTCTGGATAAATTAGGGCTGTGGAATAAATGGCAAGGCATAATTAGCGCAAAGGTTTTACATTTAGGGCGTTGGCAAGGACATGAGCCAGCAAAGGGACGTGGTAAATTCGGAGGAGATAGGTTTCGGCGAAATATACTTTTAAGGTTAGGGAGTGTTCTAAAAGTAAGGCGGGATACAACTTTAGAAAAATCATTTAAAGATGAGTGCATTAACAAAGTATCGTGACATTCTTTCAAAATAGGTCTGATGCTTTCAATTCCAGGCACGTAGGTAGTAACAAGGTTAATGAAGTTCTTATTAGAAGTTTTAGGTTTGCATTGGAAAGTTTTGTGCATTGGGATTATACGTGATTTTAAAAGAGAGGAAGGATAATTTTGGTCTTGGAACTTTTGAGCTAGGTTTTAATATACTTGTCAAGAGATGAAAAGTTGTTACAAAGACAATGACCACGGATTGAAAGAGAAAAAGGAATAGATCTTTTGATATGAACGTAGCAGCATTGGGAGAGACAGAAGAAGTGAACTTAACTGAAAATTTGGAGTTAAGATTAGTAAGAAACTGATGGAGAGATTCTGAGTCATGAGTCCAAAGCACGAATATATCATCAATATATCTGTCATAATAATGGTGCCAAAGGTTCTGACTTAAGAAAGTCCTCCTCTAAGCGAGCCATAAAAAGATTGGCATAAGACGGTGCCACACAGTATATATATATATATGTATATATATATATAATTATATATAATTTGATAAAGAAATATATATATATATATATATATATATATTGTGTACCAGTATTATTGGGTGAACAAACTTATCCGAAATTTATGGAGAGTGAATATGTATCAGTATAATCAGCCACCTGTTGATCTAGTTCTGAGCATTCGCTGTGCAGGGCGGGAGTGCATCTTAAACGACATGTACTCTGATAGTAGATATTACACAAACATGATAGACTGCATTATTAATGAGCATAAACAAAATAATCTATAACCAGTTACGATTCAGATTAAATAAAACCCTCTCTCCCTCCTCATTTGATGTTAACTCTGTGAAGCTCACTCGTGTATCGTCGGCATCACTCGGTTTAAAACAATGATAATTCGTTTGGTCGTAGGCAAATGTAGAATAAATAAACAATAAATAATCGTGTTAGTTTTTTATCATTACATGTTATCGTACTCTCGAAACCGGTACAATTTCACCACCTGTTCAAGGCAACGTGTGCAGACTAGCAATTATGCTATCCATTCAAACTGAGTTGCAGTAAAATCCGAATAAATTTTACCACCCAGTATATTGTATATAAATGTTGTGTTTATAAATGTAAAGCTTATTTCCTTTACGTTAGAAAAAGTATTGATTTTGCAGTAATGTATTCTGAAATGTTCAATTTTCTGAAAAAGCACATCTCCAAATATCAAATTAATTATCATATTATGTTGACACTAAGTTGTGATCATTTCAAATGTGTTAACATTTATATGCTTATAACAGGAATCTATCATTAAATTAGAAAAGAAAGAAAGTCAGAGTGTACACAACAACAACAACAAAAACAACAACAAAACAATAATATGCCCAGTTTGAAAAATTTTACAAAAAAATATCTCAGTTGAGAGACATTATTTTATTCTACTGCAGTTACCGCCACGGCTGGCCGAAGTCTTAAGGCACGGACTCGTGTGCGGGAGGTCTGGGGTTCGAATCCCGCTAGGACCGTTCTCCCTGACTGAGGTTTTTTCCAGGTTTTCTTCAGTCCTCATAAATGGCAAATGCCGGAGAGGTACCTAAACTTAGGCCTGGAACTTTTCTTCCTTAAAAAATATATATAATTTCCCAATATATGAATTCATCTCATGTATCATCAGTGTCCATTGCCTGTGGTGCCTCAGTAGTAAAAACTGGCGTTAAACATTAATAAAAAAAAATCTACTGCAGTTGAAAATGTCAATGAAGAGTAAAATATTCAAGGGACGTAAACAAGAGAGAAAAAAGGTTTAGAAGATAGCAACAGAGGCGATGCTCAATCTAGCCACAAAGAAATATGGCCCTTGAGGGCAATGATGGTCATACAGGGTCAAGGAGAATGTAATATAATTTTAAGTGCACCGCAAACATCTTTATCTGGCCCCCTTCTCCCTTTCTTTCAAGATGCCCCGATTTCCAAGATTTTGAGCTTGAATAGGATTTGCAGGAAGAGATTCCTTTTCAGATGATCAGCAGCCCAGTCCTTAACCTGTTCTCAGCAAGTCATTACTTGCAGTTCCATCAGCAGGTAAAGCGAAATGTGCATTCAGAATACTCATGCATAAAAGAAAGCTTGCACCTTTTTTCTCAAGAATTAAATATATATATTTCAAAATCTTTTACAGGAAAGATATCATCTCAGGATGTTTACATATATCGAGTTCTTTGTAACTCAAGTGTCTACCATGCAAGAAGTATACGATGAAATCATGGTAGCATTGATGTCAGATAAGGAGAGATGCTTTATGCTGTGTTTAGAGTGGCATGTTGTAACGTATAATATAAATACAACATTTAATTTCAATTAACTTATTAAATAATATTTTTTCATATGACAGTATGAAATTTCTATAAATGTTGTTTTAAGCTTCCGCGGCTAATGTCAATATAACAGTCTATAAAGTGAAAATATTCAAGTACATTATTCAAAACATTAAAACATTGTTCAGTACACTGAAGTAAACTTTCAATATTGCTATTAGATATCACGGTTCTCTGGAAATGTTATTAAATTGAGTAACCCTTAATAAGTGGAACACAAGAACAATTATCTGAAACAGTGCTAAGGCCAACCTAATCTATATTACCTAGCAATACCTTAAGAGTCAACAACAGCTCTCTGAACCAATGATAAGAAAATTTTTCCTTAATTACATTTAGTTACTGCAACTATTAATCCAGTATTCTTTTTATATAGAATTGCCAAGTACACTTGAAAATTGTTCTATTTGCCAATCATTGGCATCATCCCATCAGATAAAGTCTAAAATAGCCTGTTTAATATTTATAGTGGCATTTTGGTACTATTAATAATTCTTAAGTTATTTCTGAATAAACGTTGCCATGCGCCCTGCTCTAGTATGTGATTCTTCCACAGAGTGATTTATATAGAACCAACACAATTATTTCTTTATTCGACTGGAAAGTCTCCCAAACTCTCTAGTTTAACGTCAAATTAAACGGGATATTTGGGAGTCTTGATTCTCTGTCACGAGATGTGCAGACATGTACTCTTTGTTCCTTGTTGTTGACTTTTATAATTAGCAGCTGTTTTCGATATTTTGTTCTAGTCGCTGTAAAAATGCAGCACACATTAAAGCAACGGCTAGCAATACTGGATTGCGAATTCAATTACAGCTACTCGAAGGGCATATCAGAGAATTTGGCTGTCGCAATCACCCCGAAAGAAACACCGGTAAACAAATTGCAAAAAATTGATTTCTGGTAAGTGAAAAAGGTAGACATCGTTCATCTAAACTACCCATGATTGTTATGGATGTCCAAACACGACTGAAGTTAAGTCATTGAAACGTTTGTCGCAGAGGCCAGGCACACCTATTCAATGTGTCAGGGAGCTGCAAAAGTGTTCACCTAAAACCATATAGGGTTGCAGAAACGAGATAAGGATAAAATATTAAAGTATTGCCCTTGTTTTCAGGCGTCCATTGCCTACTGCCCATCACATGGTTTACAGATGAAGCATAATTCCATTTATGCGGCTATGCTAACTTACAGAGCTCAGACTAGTGGGCCTCCAAAACCACATGTTATTTATGAAGCACCCATGCACCTAACTAAAGTCCGGGTTTGATGCACAATATCCGCATAGACAATAGTGGAACCAATTTTTTTGCCCAGACTGTGGTCATTGCAGAGTACCGCCGGATTTTCATGACGTTTGTTGAGCAACTGGACGATGTACAGCTGGGTCATGGATATTTTCAACATGAATACCTTACAACAAACTAATCCATGGCGCTAATTGAAAGTTCTCTGACGACCGGATGATCTCCAAGCATCTGTACCTACAGAAGGCTCCTGATTTGATATCAAGGACTTCTTCCTAATGGGTTACTTAAAAGACAGAGTGCACCCATAAGCCTTCAAACATTGGACGATCTGAAGCACAACATTACACAGGAGGTTATGGTATTGACAACACAGTCCTCCAGCGAGCGTCCAGTAGCATGGAACGATGTGTTGAGTTGTGCTTTATGCAGGAGGGAGAACATTTCAACATTTTGATAGAGGTTAATAATCTCCCAAAGATACTCTACATTTTAGATATAATAAGATGTGCCTAGCATCATTCGTTTTGAAATAAATAAATAAATAAATGCGTTAGTTCTACATAAATCACTCTGTATAAAATTCATCTAGCATCATTCTACTTTTCTTTCTGTCGACAAACATTGAAGGGCTGTATGTTTTGTCAGAACTATGTATCTCAAACAATCTAAGATGATAAACCATATTGCCCACATTTTTATCTTTGCATTAAAAGCGGAGTGAAAGATTTTGAAACTTTAAGCTTTTAATCAGAGAGAAAACTTTTCTTTAAGAAGGTGATCTGAGGTACGAGTTCCTAACTGCTGAAGAAGTGCTGGTGATGGTAGAGGGTGCAACGCATTATTTAATTTGTAGCCATGTTGTTAATTTGTACAATTTGTCGGGTGCCTGAATGATATGTTTGCTGAAATTAGATGCATTCCAAAGTTACACTGAATTTATCTCCGTAATAAAATTGTGCGGATGTTATATTGTACTTTTGGTGAACAGCGTTCCAAATCAATTTTATAGTTTCATGAATGATCAGGTAACATACTTAATATCAAATAATTGCTTTAATCGTTACAGACATTTATACTGTATTTACGGTACCCAAATTTTGAAACTTAAAATCATAAAAAAAGATTTTGGCATATTGTTGTGCGGCGTCTTAGAGAAAAGTCGGTCCGGCCTTTTGGACAAAATTCATCACTCGTGCTGTTCCCAAGACAGTTGGCGTAGGTCAAAGAAGAAAGAAATGATTTCTTATGGTGTCACTAATCGCAGGTTGCCCGTTCCTTCTCCTTTCATCTGCAAATTCCGAAACTTTTTCTACGACGTTGGGATATTTCCCTCTCCAAGGACCAGTGAATTTTTTCCTATTAGCTTTAGTTACAAATTATGCCAATTTCTGTTGCCGCCACAAGCGAACATTGCCCTCAGCTGCATTGAACTCTCTTTCTGCTTTTCTATTACCATTTTTTCAGTAATAAGGATTACTTTACGCTTGAAAATAGCATCAAAAGATGTTCATCTCTGTTTGTCCTCCATTCCGTGACCATCTCAAAAGCTCTATGCACTAATAGGCCAACCAACAATAAATGCAACGGAGTAGTTTTTTTTTTTTTTTTTTTTTTTTTTTGTGGACGATCTTTAACATCTCAGGTCATCAACGTTCAATTCAATTCGGGCCTTGCTCAGAGGCCTCTTCTTTCAGGCTCGAGGTTCTTTTACATGCCATAAATGTACGACAGGGGACCTACGGCTTTACTTCCCTTCCCTTCCGAAGGAAGCCATATTTAGGATTTTTACGCCCGAAAAAATCCATCGGTCCTGGCCGGGATCGAACCCGCGATCTTGGGTTTAGGAGGCGAGTATGGTAACCACTACACCACCAGGACCGACAACGAAGTAGAGAATTGTAGCAGTGCATTATGACGTAATAAACAATAAATTTGAATGAAGTTGCCGGCGAACTACGGAATGGATTTGCACTTGAATCTAATACGCAGTGCACCAATTTTGAGTACTACATTTGGACAAAATGATGCCATTAAGTTCGCGTAAATACTGTAATTACTTCGGGAGTGTGATAGACTACTGGCAAGGTGGCTTGATTATTTTTCTTCTTCTCAAAGGGGCTACCAAATCGAATTAGGTGCGTTTAAACTTCTTAAACAATATATATTGTTGAAGGACTTCATCCCTCATTTCATTAAGAGGCTATGGAAGCCCCCTTGGTGGATTCTGTGCATCAATGGATGAACACATTGCCGTCTACAACTGGATTTCCTAATCTTCAGCTACGATTTGCATAAAGAGAAGGTATATAAGTATTACAGTACATCACCACACATATATGCTTTAAACAATTTGTTGCAATCCCCTAGAAGTCTCTGGAAGATTTAATAATTCAGTAGGTCATATGTAGAGGTTTATATGCGATGTGCAGTTGCTAGGTTTTTGCACTAACGCCTACGTTTTCATTTTGAATGGTATCTATACATGGCATATGCTCATGCCATGTGTTAACGCTTGTGTTTTCATTGTAAACGAACCATAAATTTCATACTCCTTGTCTCGTTTGCTCTTTCCCTTTCTATCGCCATCGTGTGCAATCTCTTCCGCTCATACCCATATATCGCAACCCTTGTGTTGCTATGTCGTATTTCATGAGTCATATAATAACAGAGCACGGTATTAAAAACAGTCACTTAAAATGTCCTTGTTATAAATTTTGCTTTGCTTGTGATAAGAGATTTAAACTTTCTTATACAACTCCAGTTACATTCTAACTACAGACGCCTTCATCAAAGAAAGCAGACAGCACACTCCTATAAGCTTAACTAGCCTACAGGCGTATCAAAACATGAAAGCATCGAAGTACTCATATATTTTATGAACAAACTTATTTAATCTCAGGTACTCAGTTTTCAACTATTAAGTGAAGCTTTTACTTCTGCTGCTATAAATTAAGTACATTTTTTGTAACCTGGGTCAAGCTGCCTATTCCACATAAATCTATACTTAGGAAACATATTCCACGAACTGTAAAAGAAATTTGTTATATTTCCTTTAGTCTGGGTTAGCCTAAAATAACAGATTCAGGTAAATATGTGACGTAATTTCTGGTCCGCTCTTTCCAAATAAAAGTTCTGCTGTGTGTTTTTTCTTTCCCCTAAAATAAATAAAAATCTTACGGCACCCTCCCGCTGATCCATGCATTAGCATTAAGTTAGGAAGAGGAAAGCTCCCAGGAAAAGCAGTTTTCAATTACGGGAGAAGAGAAGTGCCCAATGTCTTGATTTATTATACAAGATAACATGAACAAGCATACAAAATCTCAAGGCTCACCAGCTTGCATTCAACAACATTATTTACGCGCACATGCTGCACTAACTTTTTTCAAGCTGCTATAACCTTGACTCTTTCCCAAGATTATGCTTGCTCGACTAAGCACCTTAACCAAAATCGTATAAAAATTCCTATAAAAATGTTGCTTGCCTCCCATATGCTATTACAGAAAATGGGTGAACAATTTGTAACCTACTTTTAAAGCCCAAACAAAACTTTAGTGCTAGCCTTAATTTTACGAAGATAAAACACTATGCAATTTAATTAACATTACCAAAAATTTAATTAGAAGAACAAAAAATTAATTTAAAACAACTTAAGCTTTACTTGATCACTGAGCCAGGCCTACGAGAACAACGAGTCTATTTGAATTAAATGGCCGAGACGTCTGAACCCCTTGTACTCAGTGCTCCCTCTGACAGCAGATAAGACAAGCCTGAAAGCCCAGATGTGAAATTCAGACATCACATATATTTTTGAAAATTCCTCCATTCTTGCAATTCAAAGGCCTAACTTCTAGACTTCTAGAAGAGACAAGTCACGCAATAGTCCCACAAGTATTTAACACTGCAATGTTTTAATTGTGGCCAGATGGAATAGGATATGTACATGTACTCTTGCTTTTAACTTATCATGCGCACACAAGAGGGAGCTTAAATTACTAAATCTGTTCGTTGTTACTCCTGTCCTAACGTAAGCACAACTATGTGGTGCAGTTCTTTTATCATTGGCTCCAGGACGACTTCCCCCCCGATGCTATGCACAATATTGCCTGGAGCAAATTACAGGTTATACTTCAATAAGGCTAGTTTTCATTGTGAAAACTCTAATAATGAATACTGTAATATCTTAAGAGAAACCAATCGTTATAAATACCTTATTATGCTATATTAAGTATTATTAATTTACACAGTGATGCAGTGCAATCCGTTTCAACGCAAAGAGGAAGCCATTGAGTAAGCATGTGGTGGCCCCACAAGTATTGTTTTAAAACGTCATCAAGAAAAGTATTTTAATAGTGAAGATAAACGTATCATGCTAATTTTTTACCATCGGAACTATGTACCGCGGAGTGATACAATCGTATTTGTTTACATTGGGTTAAAAGTTAACAGGGAATACATAAAAGGGACCAGTTACACGTCTAGAGCACGCAGTTCATCGTGTACGTGAAATTTGCCCTTAAGTTTTCCAAACTTTATTATTTAATATCAACCGCAGAAAAATGTTCCAAAAATGTCCAAGTAGAATTAAACCGTTTGAAGAAATCCCTCCAGACATTAAAACTTCTTCTGAAACCTGTCATAGCAAAATGGGAAACTTGATTGAAGGCAATAATATATATGCAATTCTGTGACTTTTTGTTAGTGTTTTATCCTTTTCTGCTTTTCTAATTATTGTTCATATGTATGTTATGCATGTATGTATTAATATATTCATTTAACAAGTTTTGTTTACTCCAAGGGTGGACGAGGTCGTTAAAGCGCGGACTCGTGAGCAGGAGGTCTGGGGTTCGAATCCCTCCAGGACCGTCCTCCCTGACTGAGGTTTTTTCCAGGTTTTCCTCTGTACTCATTAACAGGTAAATGCCAAGGAGGTACCCTAAACTTAGGCCAGGAACGTTTCCTTCCTTAAAAAAATCCTTTCCCAATTTATCATTTCATTGCATGTATCACCAGTGTTCACCGCCTGTGGTGCCACAGTAGTAAAAACGGGCGTTAAACACCATTCAAAAAAAAATAATAAAGTATTTTTAGGTTATTGAGAATTTAATGAAACAATAAATAAAAATGAGCCTGTACGTATTATTAAGTAAAGAATGTTATTTGTAGGAATCAATTATAGGAAGCCTTTATTTACATTACACCCATTTCACCTATCATGTCTCAGCAATCACAAAGTACAATTTAATAAAGTACAACTTGTCACAAAGTTAGCCCTAATAGAAAACTTCTTACTGAAACTTAAGTCTGTGAGGCAAAGTTCCAAACCCTGTTGCAGAATTTTTTTTTGAGTAGTGTTTAACGCCCGTTTTTACTACTGAGGCACCACAGGCGGTGGACACTGATGATACATGAGATGAAATGATAAATTGGGAAAGGATTTTTTTTTTAAGGAAGGAAGCGTTCCAGGCCTAAGTTTAGGTACCTCCCCAGCATTTGCCAGTTATGAAGACTGAGAAAAACCTGGAAAAAACCCCAGTCAGGGAGGACGGTCCTGGCGGGATTCGAACCGCAGACCTCCCGCTCACGAGTCCGTGCCTTAACGACCTCGGCCACCCGTGGCGGTGCAGAAAAAATTAACGACCTATTATAGCAGAATTATTCAGGCTACTGTACTTTGAAATTACCAATTCCAAAATGAACAAAGTACACGTTAGTTTCACAATTTCAATTTTAATGTGTCAAATTTAATTTCTGTAGTAATATTTTTTATATTTTTTCTGTAGTAATATTTTTTATATTTTTTATATATTCTGTAGTAATATTTTAGAACAGCTACACCACAGAAATCTAGTATTTTTTTTTTCGAAATGAACTAATTTGCATGTTTTTGAGATGGAATTAACACCACAGTTTTCAAAACAATACTTATAGACAGAGAGCTAAGTTATCTGAAACTCTCTGAAATGAAATTGTGGGTGGGGGAGGTTGTTATAGTTGACCCCAAGTCAATTTCAGTGCCAATTTAAAGTAGACATGTGGGGGATGGGAATTGGACTGTATTTTGGCTGTGTTAATGAATTTAAGTCCGCCGATCGCGGATTTCGCCACGGCTGCTGCAGACCATCAGCTCTGCTTCCATGAGACACTCTCTTTCTCTACGGCTTTCCGCTACTTTCTGGCAGCTGTAAGCTAGCCAGGGCTGAGTGAATGGGAATTTGATATGGATAAATAACACCTTGTGATTTTGTTGCTGAGGTTGTTTATTCTCCCAAACATGAATAATCTGATGAATTCATGTCTCCCCGGACCACCGGCAAGGTAAACTTGGCAAACGCGTGAATCTGGTAGCGTTCACCCAAATGGTACTTAATATGAAGAAAGTGCTACTTCAATGGTATTTAATGCAGCACAATGCTGCTACATATGACTCGCGCGTTGATTAATTGTCGATTCTCGTTGATGCCGGATCTTCTACCTCGGACCTAGATCGTTCTTCCTCAAACAGCCTGGGCGACGCAGCAGAACTGTCTTGGTCCCGAAAATTTTGAGACTATCCCTTTTGGGGCAAAATCTATTTCTTATATACTCCGTAAGAAAAGTGACGCTAACACAAGAAATGCGATGCGGTGTTTTCGCGCCCATTCTGTTTTCACCGTGCTCATTGGTTGACGCTGACATCATCGAAATCCATTTCTATTTGCTGGAAAACATTTTGGCACAGCACACGTTACGCTGTTCGTCAATCAGTTCGCTTCATACAAACTTTACACGTTATGCCACTGACTTGCGAATGCACACCTGTGTCGCGTACCCACGCGAAAAGTAACTGGCTTCTACGCCATAGGGGAGAACATTCTTTGCCTGCTGCATACCAGAAGGGATTAACTAGCCTTGCATGTTCAGAATGAGGTTCAAGTCCATCTTTACCTTTTGCCGTGTTATATATTATTTCTTAAATATTACTTACATTACACATTACAGACATTATGCTCTTAATTCTACATACATGAATTTTGTCATCGAAGTTTTCTATATACAGAAAGCACAAATACCTATAAGAAATCACAGAATCGTTCATTTAAAATTACAAATATTAATTATTTCGATTTCTCTGTAATTGATGGGGGGGGGCAGGAAGCTTCATCTCTTAAAGAATCACGAAATAAATTTATGTTTTTGAGATGGAAATAACACCATAGTTTTCAGAACATTATTTATAGAAGAGATCTAACCTAACCTAATCTACCTGAATCTCTTTTGAAGATTTACGATATAAATTTATATATTTACCTTTTGAGATGGAATTAACACTGCAGTTTTCGGAAAACTACTTAGAGAGAGAGAGAGAGAGAGAGAGTACTCTGAAACTCATCTAGCAAGACATTTCATAAATTACTTCAATATTCCTAAGTATAAAATGACGATCAAATTTAACATGGTACCACATCTTCATATTGCCATAGTTGCGCACACAGTCGGAAACAAACTCCCTCAAAAAGGAATACCAGTAATACAAGGATACCATTAAATGCCAACAGACTATTCAAATAAATAAAATACGACAATACTTTTCCAATAAGAAATGACAATGTAGTACAAAGGATCACATTTACATAATATCAATAGAGAACAATACAAATTGATTACTACATCCAAAAGCTGCTATTAATAGAGATATTATTTCCAGTTACATTGGGGTGAACATTTACTTTGTGTTTTGGTTGAAGTCGCTGACACATATATTTACAAATCTCACAGAGGGAGTTCCCCCTCCCCCAATATATTACAGAAGTCGGCGCCTATACTCCGCTTTATTATATACAGACAGCTCTGTGGGTGGCTCCGTCACTTAGCTGTTTTGTTTCTTTCGCAGTAGATCTGGTTCCAAGGGAAGAACTATATCTCCGCCACCTCTTATTCCCTTGAGAAATTAACAGCTTTGCTCCAGAACAAGATGGAAAGATTGTGTTCACCAGCAAGCTCTTGGTACGTCTACCATTAATCTATTAATTTCACTTATTTAATTTACTTAAACGAACGTGTGTTTAGAAAATAATTTACAGTCAAATATTATTTGCCGCTAAAGTTCTTGTAACATCTCACGCTGAGCTGCAATTTTCTTTTTAAAATGTAAACAAATTAAATGTGTCGCAAATAAGCCCGAGCAGTGATGCACTATATCTGCATTATCCGCTGAACAAAATATTTCACATAGAGATCAAAGTCGGGTGAAAAATATTTTGTATCAAAAAAAGACGTGCCTTGTAAATTTTTAAAGATACTTAGTAATCTCAAGTTAGATTATTCTATGATTTTGCAAATATGGGATATATATATATATATAATGAAATGAGTAATTGAGTAGAACCCGGCAGTTAGACAAAATGCCTTTTCTATCTGGTTGGATATATTTAAGAATCAGATAGAAATGAACATATTTCCGTACATTTGAGGTCGATAAGCTAGTTTTTTTTTATTTTGTCTTTTTTTTATATATATATATATTTCGTCTTCTGTTACCTATTTTAAGGTTTCGACTCCCCATTTTTTGCCTGTTTTGGATCGTTATGGATTTTTTCTGCGATTATTTTCGCATTTGAAAAAGCATATAAAGAATCTCAATATATCGAAGTGAAAAAAGTTATAAAAATTAAATGGTCTGTTCACTTCACAAAAATATCTATTGAGAATGTTGTTATACATTTATTTCTTTTCGAGCAGTCAAAAAATTTCTCCTCAACCCAGTCACATATGGTCTTTAAATAGCAAAACCTTCTTTAGTGAAAGGAACGCATGGTTACCTCGGGCATACGAATACCAGGAAATAGAGAGAATGAGAGAAGCAAAGTAGTCTTGAATAATCCTGACGAATGAACTTGTATCGATCTGCGGTAGATAATTCTAGGTAATATGTAGTAGGGGTAACTTCTCAGCTGAATAAATATAACAAGCAATTGCAAGCGAGAAAAATGAGAGCGGTACAGCTATACAATAAACAATGCCAACAATTTTTTTATTAGTGTTTAACGCCCGTTTTTATTACTGAGGCACCACAGGCGGTGGACACTGATGATGAAATGATATATGGGGAAAGGATTTTAATTTAATCATGATTGTTAGTATGTTTTTAGATTAGTGTTGACTTTTAGTCAAGGCCCAATTCTTTGAATAGTTATAGATAAATGATATTATGGTCAAGAGAGTTAAGACACTGATCGTAGCACTATCCAGGATGAGCATTCAGATATTTTAATTTTCACTGAGTAAAATCTAAAAACGTTTGGAATTGACAATATTGAGATATATTACTTTAATTTACCTTTTAAATGCTGTACTCATGGAACATATAAGCAAAAAATTGTGTTTCTGAATTCATAAATAAAAATATTTCAAGCAAAATGGAAATGGCAGTAATCTAATTAATTTAACGCGAAAAACTTCAATTGTGAGGAAACCAAAATTCAGACATGGATCTAAAACCTTCCATATTGTAGGAGTGCATTGGTCATCCAGTAGGACTAATAAGCGGCTCATTAAGGCACAGACTCACGAACGAGAGATGATGAGAATTGTGACACTGTAGCTAGAACAAAATAACCGACAATTTTCCTGATTCAACAACACAACTTGAAAATTTAGGCAGAGTAAGCTGACCAGTAGTTTAATCGGCAAACCATTGAATAATCGAACGTCATATTCAACTAAATTAGGAACGAACAAAGAGAACGTAGAAAAACTAGCTAATAATATCCAATAATGAACTAGCTTATCAAGGCTTATATGATGCAACTGAAAGGAGCAAGTAAGTGGGGCTAGGGCAGAAGCAATTTGCAGCAGTACAAGAAGGAAGCGAAACAGCCTAGAAAGGACAAAATTACCTTCGACTTAAAAAAAAAAAAAAAAGCTTGAAACCCTCCGAAATTACGAAACCCTTCCGTAAGTAACAAAATCGGCCTAAAAATGATCGGCAGTAGAAGATCATGTTGGTCACTAAGAGCCCCTAATGTTTGCAGAATAAAATTTACTTTTATTGTCTGTCGGAATAATCTGGAAAAAATGTACTCTTGTAAATTCCAAGAAATACCGAATACAACAATAGAAAATGTACAAAGATAATTAAAAAAAAAAAACTAACAGCTGCCATGGCTGTGTCCACGGGAATATGACGTTCATACATCCTGACCTTCCGGTTGGCAGTCAGTTACGTCTGGAGACGGTCGACAGAAGGAAATATACCTTTTTCTTCACTTGGCATCCTAACGAAAAATGCAATGTTCGGAGTAAAGGCTAATAGATTGATCAGGAGCATTATTCCACCGAGTTAAGTTTAACTGAGATTTTGCCTCAACCTAATAACAAGTGAGATCGGTTAAAACATAAAACTATGTAACTCGTCCTTGAGTCTGCTGGTAATGTCAATCACGTCTTCTGCTCCACTCTTACTCGCGCCTTGCCCCACCTCAATCCCCGGTTCTTCCAAGCCCCTTATCCCATCCCTTGTCCACGCTCCCTTGCTCAGCCCTTGTTCTACCCTCTTCCCTTAAGTCCCTAAATAAGCATCAAAGCATGCAAACTGCAAAGCCTAAGGTTGCAACGTTTTAGCTTGTCGAAGGTTACCCGGGCAGAGTAAAGAGCATGAACATCCACACTAAAATATACAACCAATTTTTTCAAATAGCTTTCAACAGATTGTGTGTTTAACATTGTATCTTGGTAATTTTCAATGTTTATCCATTATTCCTATAACTTTCATTATTTAGCTTCAAATTACTGTTTGGCAAATAATTCATGCAACGGTTCAATAATAATAATAATAATAATAATAATAATAATAACAACAACAATAATAATAAGAATAATAATAACAAACTAATTCACGAAGTATGTTCTAATTCAGTTTTTTTTAATTTCGCTACTGTTTTACTACATTTTCTTGAAATTATGAAGAAAAATCATTTGCCTAGTGCAATACATTTAAATAAAAAATACAGTTTAGTATAGAATACACGTCTAGTTTTCTGTTACTTATTATCAAAATAAAAAATTATTATTTAGCAAACTATAGAACTTAAGTATACGGTTTTACCTCGCAATACTCATTGATACATTTGAAATAGCTCGATAAAGTTTGTTTCCTTTGTTTAATGGTTGCTGAGAAAAGGTACCTAATTTTATAAAAATGTCGCTTTGAGAAAAATAAGATAAGCAATTTTTTCAGGTTTGGGAACAAAAAATAATTGCTGGGAGCCAAAACAGGTGAATAAGGCGAATGGTGAAGCACGTGGAAGCGAAGTCATGCAGTTTTGCAGCAACATTCCCAAACGTATGTGAAGGCGCATTATCGTGATGAAAGAGTACATTCTTTTTTGCAAGGTGTGAACGTTTAGCCTGAATAATAAACTTCAGTTGGTCCAGTAATGAAGTGTAATACTCCCCGATGATGGTTCTGTCCTTCTGCAGCATCATATCATGTGAATCCCAGAAAACCGTAGCCATGATTTATTGCAGATGGAACCGATTATGCTTTCTTTGATGCACTTTCACGTGTTGCCACCCACTGTCTGGTCTGCTCCTTCGTCTCAGGAGTGGATTTGTGACGCCATGTTTCATCTACTAATATGAATAGTCGGAGAAACTCGCCTTTTTTTTTTCTTCTTTTTGAGTAGTGTTTTACGACCGAAGGATATTTTTTTTAAGGAAGGAAGCGTTCCAGGCCTAGGTTTAGGGTACCTTCCGGCATTTGCCAGTTATGAGGACTGAGGAAAACCTGAAAAAAAGCCCAGTCAGGGAGGACGGTCCTGGTGGCATTCGAACTCCAGACCTCCCGCTCACGAGTCCGCGCCTTAACGACCTCGGCCACTCGTGGCGGTAGAGAAATTCAATGGAATTGCATTTATCTAAACACTTTTGCGAAATATTCATTCAAATGTGTTTTTGGTCCATTGTTAACAAACACGCGACCTATCGAGCGGAAGCTTTATCATGCCCAAAACTTCGTGTAAAATGTAATGGTCACCGCCTATGGAGGTCTTTGCAATGTTAGCCAACTCAGGTACTTTCAATGGGCGACTATTGAATACGGCATTGTGAGTTTGTGTCACAATCTGGTCGGTCGTGACAGTTTTGGGAGGCCCTCATCATCTGAAATGGATGTACGACCACGCTTAAATTCAGTAGCCCACTTTTTGAACATCGAAACTCGAAGGGAAACAATCCTTCAGTATGAAATCTAACTCTGTTCGGATTAAACCCTTTAAGCGAAGTACTTTATCACAGCTAGTATTTCAGTTTTACCCATTTTGTTGAAAATGTTAATACCAGTTTGTTTATAGATCGTCACAAACAAGTCACTACATTTAGGCGTCTGAAACTTTACAGAGCGCCATCTAAAGGATGATACTTAACAACAATCATAGGAATGTGGCCGTCTTTACGATATTTCTACGTCAGGCCGTGAATTTTTGGAACGTCCTTCGTAATTTTGAAGAAAGACCTAACCCTATTTCCAGTTATGTACGGGAGTTATTACATTTTCAATATTTACAGCATATTTTGCTACAAATAAATTCTGATAATAAATCTCAAGTGACGCAATATTTATGTACTTTTCACTCTTATGTACGCTATCTACGTTTTGCTCGTTTGTATTAGAGAGTTTTCTGCTTGAATAGCTGGCTGTAACATAAATACCTACATTTTCACCCAGAGATGCTTAAACGTCTTAATTGGAAGTACCAAGTGGAGTTTGTTCATGATATTTTATTTTTACTTTTTCATTCTTACAGACTTTACGTTCCATATCCTCACTGTTCACTCTTGGCATTGTTTTTTTTTTTTATTCCAAACGCAGTAATAATGCTAAACTGAAACACTATAACTGAGAACTAAGCAGAAATTCAGAAGTACAACACACACCAATGTGTCTACAAACTAAATATCGCCATATCACTAGACAAAAGAAGATCTACTGCGCTGTACAGGTTAGGCAACCTAGTTTTAAATGCGCTAAACTCTGTTGATGAATGACAACTGAGAAATTCTAATTTATGCGCAAAAGGGCATGGCATCTCAGTGTTTAAAGGGGTCACTGTAATTTTAAATTCAATTTTAAATGCTTAAATATATACATTAAATGTAAAAGTGCATAAAATGTTGTTCAGAAAACGAATGTCTTGCAATAAAATACACTTTCTAGTTCCTTTAAGAAAAGACAATGATCAAAGAAATAATAGCACGCAACATTTATATCATGTTGTAATGTACTTCTTTGCACAGACAAATGTGAAAATTCAACTCAACGCAGGTTACTCATTGAGAACGAAACCAAAACAGTTTCTGAATTACTGATGTATATCCTTCTGCATTATTTGGGTAATCTCTCGCGTCATCCAAAGCTGTTATAATATGGTGACATTACACAACAAATTGTTTATCTCGTTCAGTGTGCGCATTGCCAAATTGAATTTTAACACTTTCTTTACTGCTGTGTGACTTGCTATCCTACCTATACATGACGTGTACGTCTCCTGCCTTCACTAGTCACGCGAGTTATTCTCTCCCCCACCTTACGTTCCCTGTGGGGCGAAGGTCTGATGACGGTCTAGCGACTCAAGGGCTGTCTTTCAGCTCTGGATAGATGAAGATCGAACTTAAGACTTCCTAATTGGAACGTCCTGGATTTTACATATGTAAAATGCTTGGCATTAATGATGGATTAAAATGTTTCTAATTCACATTTAATGCATACCACGCTTTTTGAATCAAATTTTCTTTTTGTAAACTTTAAGTTAACAGTTTTGTGACTCAGGAGGGACCAAGCTCAACTATTTGGACATCACTAGTTTCTTGAGCACATGTTTACGTGATTCCAATTTTATGTCTTAGTGAGTTAGTAATAAAATTGCACATTTAAAAGGCAAGCAAATTACAAGTAAATAATTCACCTTGGGGCGACCCTTTAAAAATATCATTGGGCTTTCTGTTCGAAATTTAGGTTGCTGTTTCAATGTTTTATTTGATTTAGTTTTTAGTTTTTTAACATTTTGCTATTGTCATTTGCTAAATTTGTAATAAAGTTTGTATTCGTTAAGCACGCTCCTTACGAACATGCCCTAACACGCCTGAGTTTCGTTTTTTAGGGAATTCTCTCTCTTTATTAAGAAGTTGAATTTAACATAACTTCGGGGGATGGACGTCGCGTCAAAGTTTGATTATTTGATCACTTTTTCTCACATTACTGTAACAGATGAAGCGGAGTGCAGTTTCCAACTGTAAGGCTGGTTTTGGGGCTATTCCTGCTAGCTGAGGCATGCGTTGGTAAACGTCGTGAAGAGTCAGGCAGTACAACGATAACCTTCTTGCCATATCCTGCCAATCTCTGCGTGAGACAAGCTCACTCCTGGTGGGATCCCAAGCTTATGAGTGACTGAAAGTAAGCTTTGCTAATTGGACATTTGTAAGAAACGGCTGTTTCCGAGTGTGAAGGTCATCCGCATGTTTCACCTTCAGAGTGTTCCTGAAGAAGTAAAGACATACACATATTGGGGACAAGTATTTTTTGTTGGGTACCTGAGACACAAACCGAAGTTTTGGTGATTTCGCTATTATTTTATTTGTAACTTGTTTGCCAATCGTTATTTCTAGAGTTGTCGTGGCCTTCACATACAAGTAGTGAGTTGTGTAAGCTTATTCGTGCAACTTCTGATAAGCTTTTGCTCAAAAGATATGGTTTAACACTTTTCTTGACTATGCATACAACTAGAAGATTTGACTGACCATGACGGTATTTACAAGTGGGCCATATTGGCATATTTTATCGTTTTAGGTTAACTCCCTGGCCTTTGATGAGAACTGAGGTAAATGTGGGAGGGGAAAAAAAAAAAACTTGAATTAGGGAAAACGTTACTGATGGGAATGGAACCTAAGACCTCCCACTTACAAGTCCTTGTCTTAATGACCTCACTACTAAGTGAACCACTCCTTTTATGAGTGAAAAAATGTGAATCAGCAACAATAAAAATTATACAGGTTTACTGCTCGAAAAAAATATATGAGATTGTACGATTTAAATAAGAACGTAACAGCACAAGTGTACCAGAAAATTTTGTTACACCCTATATTTAGAGTGTATAAAAATTAATGACGTAAACTGAAATGGGTTAAGTACACAATATATGGTGAGCAATGCTTGACGCAACCGCGGGACCGGCCGGCAGCGCTATGTCAGTGGAGACGGGGAGTATATTTCCTTCCGCTGCGCGAGACTTCAGTGTGGGTTGAAATCTTGCGCAAGTGGCACACTACCAACATAGCAGCCAGCCTCGCCGGCCGGCCGCATGCCGCGAAACATGTAATGTGAAGTATTGCCCATCCTGTGGTAGCAAAAATGTTCCAGTAAACACGGGTTCTTGGACAAGCCATGTACGAGATAATTGCAAATTTCAAGCCGCCAATGATTTCATTAAGAAACTGGTCCTAGTTACAGTAAAAGAATTTGAAAAGTAATTTAATTTCCATTTTAAGTTGGCACAAAACTCACTCGCTCACTCGCTCACTCGCTCACTCACTCACTCACTCACTCATAGCTTAAGTTAACAAGGAAAACAGTTCTACCTTAGTATGTTACATGTTATGTGCTGTACACTCTTATATGTTAAAGGAGGTGTTCAAAGTGTCGTTTTATACTGCACTCCTCTCTGCAGTGAGTTTCGAATTCTTTCAAACACCCCGGAGTCATTTCGGAATTCTTGACAAACATGTACAATTTTCTGTTCCAATATTTGAATTGTATCAACGGAAGTGCTGTACACTACACTTTTGAGATGACCCCAGATAGAAAAATCCAAAGGACTGCGATCAGGTGATCCTGGAAGCCCTCCTCGACCTATCCAACTAGGACCACATCCCCGCTTTAGATATCTTCTTACAGTAGCAGAAAAATGTGTCGGTGCTCCATCATGTACTTACCACATACGCCGACGTTGCTCAAGGGGAACATCCTCAAGCAAATTCTGGAAGATTTCGCCTCAGAAACCGAAGGTATATATTTATAGGATGTAACAAAAGTTTCTGGTACACTTGTGTTATTATGTTCTTATTTAATTTGTACATTCGGAAAATATATGCTTTAATTTTTGGAACCAAGAGTTATTATTGTTTAATCAAATTGTTGCACAAGCTACTGGCAGAAATTCTGACTCAACACATTATTGTAGAGGACAGATGCTCACTTAAAGCATGCTCAGTAATTACTTGTAGTAAGATTACGATATCAGTGAAGTGATATTGCATTTGGTCTTTTGCTAGTAAGTAACGTTAATAATCTAACTTTCATGCAGAATATGAAAAATTAAAATTTGGGGTTTCTCAGTACGATTGTCGCGTAACTGAAACTTTCGCTACATGTTTACGAATAGCAAATTCTCTCATATTTACTGATTCAAATGAAAATTAAACATACTTTTCGAAATAATTTTGCTATTAAATATTTTGATAGACGATTTTATTCCACCAGGATCCCATGACGCCAACAAAATGTGAGTATAAACGGTTTGAAATCTAAGCTTTAGCCAAGAATGGAAAATCAGTACGTGGGATTACTAAGTTCCTGAAGTAACAGCTTTAAAATGGAAGAATTACATAGTCGGTTCAGTTAAATGAAATTAAAGGAAAGGGTGAAGGATAAGATTGGTGTAGGAACTCGGAATATAGCCAAAAGCTTAAGTATTTCTGAATGTTGTCATTCCGCAAACAAAACCATTTCACACATGACTGTCAGTAGGCACTGCCGCAGACAGGAATGAGGGAGAGTTTAGCCTACATTAAGTCAAGAGAATATTTCTGATCGGATTGAATTTTGCGAGAGAATGTTAGGAGAAGGATGCACGAAAGATGCGCCACAATGCAGACTTCTAAGGGCTCATGTTCTATTTACAGACACGTCACCTGTGCAAATTTACCCCTCTCCGAATCGTCGGAATGCCAGAATTTGGACGCGAATCCATCATTTGTTCAAGTCACTTAGTTCGACACAAATATTATATAGCTGGAGGTAACTCCTGTTTACGGAAAGTCAGTCCTGGTGGCAGTTGATCATAAGAAAACTGTCGATTTTTATTTATTTATTTTTTGGGTTGGTTCATTTACGGACGCTTTTTAACATTTCAGGTCATCAGCGTCCCATTCAAGTCAGGGCGTGAAACGGCCGACAAATTTTGCTCAGAGGCCTCTCTTTCAGGCTTGAGGTTCTTTTTCGTGCCGTAAATGTATGACACGGGATTCTCGGCTTTACTTCCCTTCCGAAGGAAGCCATACTTAGGACTTTTACGCCCGAAAAATCCATCGATCCTGACTGGGTTTGAACCCGCGATATTGGGTTTAGGAGGCAAGTCTACACCCGACGGAAGAAAACCGTGAATAGTGAATATTATCGTATACAAACTCTTCCATCATATTCTAAAGTTTTACTGGACAAAACCAAATTCCCCAAACAAATCTTTGATGTTCTGATACAAGATGCAGCTAATTCACACACATCTAAGCGCACTCTTGATGAACTAAAGAAAAGCGGCATTAGAGTGGCCAGGAAATTCATCAGACGTAAACCCAAAGAGCAGTTGTGAAGCAGATTACAAAATAGCGTGTTTTGAACTCCAAGACCAACAAATTGTAATGGGCTGATAGATCGAGTGAGGGAAGAATGGAACTCCGCAACTCAGAATGAAATCTTTAAACTGAGAGATTGTTGTCGGAAGTGTGTCTTGCATTGTCTTGAAAAATTGGACTACATTGAAGATAAACATTCGAATTACAATAAAAGTAAACGACGTCTAATGTTATTTTAGTAAAGTAATAACAAATTTGTTAAATATTCCAAATTCTCTTTGTATCAGAAACTTTTGTTACCCCCTGTATATAATTATTAATCTTAAGGTAAAAATTAAAAAACGACTACAAACGATGTGACAGGGGCATTAAGTCTATTTTAAATGCCAGCTGCCGGCACCTCTGGCATCGCCTAGAGGGGGTTGCCTCCCTTTGGAAGTCACTTGATATCTGCCACTCGGTTCGAGACTAGCCCACTCACACAAACGTGACCTTACAAACTGCATAATCCTGCGGCCGGAGTGTCGAAAGGCAGCGGAGAAAGTCAAACTATTCAGTCCCGAACGGCAACGAAAGCATACGGAGAAAGGTGCAAATCGTTAGCTGGTTACGATAAGCCGGCAGTGCAAGTTAGAAAGTGTTATGAAATAACATTATTTTAATGTTATATTACTTTTGTTAAATTTAAAGTAACCCAATCTAGCGTATGAAGAATTAACATTTATTTGATTAAGAATAGTGTAGAAAAATTATAAAGATAAAAAAAAAAAAGTAACATTTATTCCGAGAGAAAAAAAGATTACAAGTAAGGGGGGGGGGAAGGTACCCGTGCGGTATCGAACCCACAACTTTTTATAGCATGACGCTCCTATTTATTGAGCTAACAGGGTTTCATGTTCGGTGTGGAAATTATTTGCCTAAATTAACTGCTACTTAAATCGTAAGCAGTCGGTTTTCTTCGCTACCGTTCGGGATTGCAAGCTGCAAGATGATCAGTGTGTAATGTAATGTCACACACAAGAGACTTATCTACAGAATAGCCTTGAAGGCGATTTCGACCTGTGTTCATCTTCATACTGCTTTGTTGGACGTGAGGTAATCTGTTTTCGCCAAGTCGAAACTCTAAATTGTATTTAGGAACTGAAATTTCCCTCACTCCCGTTCAAGAGCAGTAAATCTTTAATTAGAGCAGTTCTTACCATGTTTATTAATGTACATGTGTACCTACGCTTTGTTTAATTTAGGGTTGTCTTACTTTGATGCATTAATTGTGCAGCGCCCACCGTTTATTAGGGAAATGTTGTTTGAAACGTTATTATTCAAGATAAAAACCTTTGTTAGTTTGAATGTCAATGCCAGTGGTTTTTAAATATTTAGCTATTGTTCGGGCGGTACGCTGCACGAATGTTAATAAATCTTATTACATTCCACTATTCTTAATGTAATTTCTTTAAGGTACCTTTTCATTTCTTTATGTATACCAAGAGGAAAGAGAACGGTTAACTATGAAGGATTTTAGATTGATTAGTGTTTAACGACCGATTTTGCTACTGAGGCATCACAGGCGGTGGACACTAGTGATACATGAGATGAAATGACAAACTGGGACAGATTTTTTTTTAAAGGAAGCAAGTGTTCTAGGTCTAAGTTTAGGGTACCTCCTCGGCATATGTCATTTATGAGGATTAGGAAAAACGTGAAAAAAAACTCTCCATCAGCGAGGACGCTCCTGGTGGGATTCAAACCCCAGAACTCCCGTTAGCGAGTTCGGGCCTTAACGACCTTGGCCACCCGTGGCGGTACCTATTAAGGAGAAAAGAAGACTGAAAGAACAGATCTGAGTAGATGGTCTTAGATAAAAGTGCCTATTGGATGAAATTGAAAATAATGAGTGATAATGTGACATTATTTACGATTGAAAGGGGAAAAAAAATTCAAAACGGCATACTATTTCACTTCTTTTCCAAAATATTAAGTCGCGACTTGAATGCTACAACTCTTAACAACAGGGGTGAACGATTCACGCACTGTGCATGAATTGAAAGTAAATAAACAGCAAATTATTAACACCAATCAACTGCAAATATCCTGGGCATTTATCAGAAAAAGTTTGAATACATTTTGCTGCACGTAGGCTACTTATGAATTATACTATATAAATGGATTTTATATCATTTTTCATTAGAGATATTTCCATGGTTTGATAACTCCACACAATATGATATTTTTATTTTTTAACGTCTTTCATCCTTTACATACTTAGTCGGTCCTGGTGGTGTAGTGGTTACCATACTTACCTCCTAAACCCAAGATCGCGGGTTTGAATCCGGCCAGGACCGATGGATTTTTTTTCGGATGTAAAAATCCTAAGTATGGCTTCCTTCGGAAGGGAAGTAAAGCCGTGGGTCCCGTGTCGTACATTACGGCACGAAAAAGAACCTCAAGCCTGAAAGAGAGGCCTCTGAGCAAAATTTGTCGGCCGTTTCACGCCCTGAATTGAATAGGACGCTGATGACCTGAGATGTTAAAGAGCGTCCTTAAATAAATCAATCAAAAAAAATCTTTACATACTTGTATTTCTGAGCTTTATTTTACATGCTAAGTTGCATGACAAGAAAATTGAAGTACAATTTTGCCACGTGGGCTAGCTATAAACGATTAGCATAACTGCGTTCACATGTTTTCGGAACGGTCATCAGTAATTATCAACCCTTGGATTGGACTAGAGGACATAGTGTAATTATTAACCATACTGATGGTACAAACTAGAGCAGATATCATAGCGGGAATCTAGATGCTGACAGCAGACCATCAAAATCAAACGCATAAAGGAACTCCTAGAAGAAGCAAGATTCACATCTGTCAACTTATTCGCACCTTCTCATTTACATAGCTTTAAAAGCGATTCGATTTTGTAACAAGACACCAAAAATAATGCTACGAACAAGGACTTAAATGACAACCCTTAAACGGAACCTTATCCTAATAGCTATACAAACAAGTCTAGAAAGAATTGAGGTAAAAAGACAAATGAGGTTCTTAAGAAAAATAAATCTGGAATATCTCAGTCAAAACAGGAAAAAGCAAAGGGCATGGGAACTAAACAAACAAACTAAAAAAAAAAAAAAAAAAAAAAAGACGAAGTCAAAGAACTCACCAGGAAGCTAATGCATCAGCTGTCAACAAAAATAAATGCATAAATATGGTTTGACAGTGAGCGTGTAAAAGAGAGGAAAATTGTCCTTCATACAGTAAACATCCGAAAACAGTCTAATGACCTGTGTCATTATAAATGAAGAGAAGAAATTACAGACAAAAATGACCCCTTCACAGTGTTTAAGTAATGAAGAAAACACCTTTCACGATAGAAATAATAATAGAAGAAATAATTTGCCAAAGCAGAAAGAGGAGACGTATGATATGCTAAGAAATGAACATAATGTACCACATACTAATAGATAAGGGGAAATAATATATAAATTAGAACAAAATATAAAAAATAAGTAATTGCACTAATTACATTTACCCAAACATCTAAAATCTCAAGAGATAAATACATGACATACGGATTAATGTAGTAAGTGCTAGGATACCTAATTGATACCAGAACATGGAGGAAATGAATTAATAATAATAATGCAGATTCTATATAATTCTATATAAAGGAAAAGGTGACTCTAAAAACCTTTTACCTTCAAGCTGTGTGTATCGTTTTTAATGAGGAATTTACCACAATAGTCCAGTAATTCATCCCTGAATGTCAATTCAGATTTCCAATAGATAGGAGTGATGCACTCATGCACTCACACCCCACATGGAAATAGCATTGTGTTTTAATGGGTGGTTTATCCTTCGCATAAAGGTCGGTTGGCCAGTTCAAGTTGGTACCGCGGTGAACGGGAATCAGGGTCCGCAGCGTAAGTCATTATTAACATTGAAACACTTAAAAGTCACATATACTCACCACTATCATGTAAGAAGATGGTGGAACCGCCTCTGTTCATTTCCATACATTTATGGCACCAGCTTATGGCATTAACCATTAGCCTCTGCAGTTCCCTGTGAGAAATGCAAGAAATTTCTTCACAAATGTTATTTTTCCGTTCATCTAATGTGTGCGAATTTGTCTTGTGCATGTTTTCCTGTAATGCCTCCAGAGATAAAAATCGCAAGGTGTTAAATCGGGGAACCGAGAGGGCTACGTGTTGTTATGACTCTATCGTCGAATATTTCATGAAATGCATGCAAGGAAACTTATATGGTCCGATGTACAGTTACAGAATTGGAAAGTCGCCAACCTACGTCCCTTCATAGAAAACGGGCTGCAAAATATAAAGCACAACATTCATGCACGGGTTCCTTGTGAAGCAGGTTAAGGTTTTTCTGAATTCCAGAATCGGTTGTTTGTGAATTAACATCCCTACTAGAACCAAGATTCGTCCGTAAAGAAAATTACATTAGAGTCAATTTCTCCGTCATAAACACCATTCAAAATTCATCACAAAATCAACTCCTGGATGCAGGGTCACCCGGTTTATGTTCTTGCACTTAGGGACTGAACTTCAGCTGTTTTATACAGCAGTTCGAACATAGATAGGAATTTCCCGTTTACTGAGAAAGAATCAAAGTGATTTTAGGAGGAAATTTCAAGGCATTTCCCAATGTTTCTTCTGTGAGTACTATATGTGGTTGAATAATCTTTTATCAAGAAGATTCCCATTTCACGACATATTTACCAATTTGTGAATTGAACTTCAGCTTGTAAGTTAAATAACAGGAAATTACAAGCCAATTCTGTACGCACGTACGAATTATAAATAAATACTCTTTGGGGAATAGAATACCTGAATTGAGCCATACAAGTATATTTAATACAGTGTATTACGACACATAATGAATACTTAATACACTGTCACACAACACACAAGAACACGTTCCTAGAGTTAAACTCGTACTGGCCTCCCCTTCGATTCCCTGCCCAGTTTTCAAGCTTGGGATTGAGATAAGAATTGCAGAGCTCGGCCAACTCGGCCAAAAGCACTTGCAGCAATCCCACGAAGGAAAAATCGCCCAATAGTTTATAGGAAGATATTCTCGCTAATTCCCTACCTACCTGCTTGCCTGCCCACTCGCCACTACCCACGTAGGTATTTTACCTTACCTACTTATCCACCTTCCCATCCACCAACCCATATACTACCACTCATCACCGATCAATCCACCTACCCACTCACAAGCATATTTATTCACGTACCCACCTACAACCTACTTCCCTAGCATACTAGTTATGTCACATTAGTCATGACAAAGACTCCGAAAAATATGTTCAAGTAAAGGAAGATTAATTTCAAAAGTTACACTTTGATAAAATTAAAACGACAGTTAAAACTTGGAATATAAAATATGAAATTATAATACAATAAATGACTATGAATTGAAATGAAAATTGCATTTAAAGAATGCAAATTTTATACACATTTTTAATTAATAGTTACAAAATGGTTTTAAAGAGCAGGCATTAGAATTCGGATATTTGGCCTGAAAAGTTGGCCTCTGATTTGTGTAAATTGTTTAAATGTTCCGATGTTATTATAATATATACTACAACGTTTCTGAGTCTACTTGACAATCTATTTAAGCCATCTATTAGGCTGTAAACGTTTTCATCGACATTGAAGAGATTCTTGTTCCTAATAAGAGAAAACGTCTAATAGACTCACTAGTATATAAACTTTTTTTTTTTTTTTGTTGAATTCTAGTCTAACAGTTATTCGAATAGAAGCAACTAACTATCTGTTTGTCGGCGCTTTGATTTCTTGATATACGGCACCAGCATAACAAGACCGGACTTAATAATATAAAGGGACTCACCTTTCTTGCTGAGACGAGCACGTTGCAAGGTAGGGTCGGAGTGGAAGTCAGGATAGCGAGCCCAGAGACAAGAAGTCCCGGATGTATCGGACTCGAGAGCGCTACTCAGGGAGGTGTGACGCCGTGTAGAACCATGGCCATATATCTCCAGCAGCAATTGATCCACCAGATCTGCGACGCTCTGCTTTTTCGTTGTATAGGACGCTGGAGAGCTGTGCGAACGTTGTACCGTGCTTCTTACTTCTCTGCTCTCCTGCTCCCCTTTTTGCACTGGCGTCGTGTTTACCTCCGTCACATCCTGTCTAGCAATAACTAGATTTCCGAATACCGAGTGCCCCAGTTTCTGCAGTACAGGGTAAGCTGTTTCACGCCTCTTACCCATGTTTTTCTGAAACAATTTAAGTTATGAATTAAGTCTTGTATTTCATTCGACTTTTCCATGTCATTTATTGCAACCAACAGTAACTTTTAAAAGAGATTTTCTTTTCTTTGTAAAAAGAATCTTTAGTTGAAATTAACACGCTAATTTACGGCACATCTCAATAATCCAGATTATAACTCAACAAAAACTATTCCTACGTTTGGGAAAAGACAAAAGGGCCCGCAGCACATGCTTGTTCTTAGTAGCAAAAGTAGCAGTAGTAACGTGTCATCGACAAGTTCCTCCGCACTCGGGCGATGTGCACCGCACAGGAGAGAGTTGGTACTCCTACAATTCTGACATTCCTTCCTTTCTTTTTTAGCAGGCCGTCCACGGTTGTTTAGTTTTGTACTTTTGAGTGTGTGCTTGCATGGGTGATTAAGTGAACACAATAACTGTGCGCTCGGCGCGCGATTAGTGCCGCCACCCGAATTTTCTTCCTTAGTAAAATATCGGCTACACAATGGCTGAGGAGTGACTTCTCGATTACCCTTTGGCGGCAGCAGCAGCAGCAGCAGCAGCAGCAGCAGCAGTAGTAGTAGTAGTAGTAGTAGTAGTAGTAGTAGTAGTAGTAGTAGTAGTAGTAGTAGTAGTTGTTGTTGTTGTTGTTGTTGTAATGGTAACAGTAGTAGCAGTAGCAGTAACAATGGCAGTAGTATGGAGCAGGTAGGTACTCGGGGGATGGCATGGTCGCAATGTTGTAGACTGCTGGTGGCAGGCGCAGGCGTATGTTGGACTGCTGGGCTGATGGTCGTGGTCTGTGATGTTCGGCCGGGTTGCTCACTGATGACGTTCGCTCCAATTCTGTTGAAGTTGATCTCAGGGTCCACTGGAGTGTTTCGTGGATCAGTATGGATCCACGGGAACGAGAAACGTGTTGCCCAAAAGATACACCAGGTTGACTTGTTTACAATAGTTTATTCGCATTTAAAAATATTGGGGCTACTTCCTGACTGTTAGCCGCTGGCTTCACTACTCACTTAGACTGATTTTAGAAATGACTTAGACTGCCCTCAACTGAACTTTAGAAATGACCTAGACGGATTACTTTGGAATGACTCAGGCTACCTGCTTCCGTAAATCTCTTTCGTGTGTCTCTCGTGTCTCTCCCGTGAGTCTAGCATCCATCGTGTCTCTCGTATCTCTACTGTCGTCTGTTGTCTCTCTGACTTCTGTACTCCAGTTTTCTACCATATCGCCACGCCTCTCGCTAAATTAAATTCCCTCGTATATTATCCTATTTCCGCATTATATGTTCATCATTGGCTATCTTAAAAATATTTATTTGTATCTAAGTTCTTCTTATTCGTTGACTTTTATCCGATGACCATTGGCTAGAATTATTCTCTCCCTCCTGATCTATAATGTCTTCCCACGAGCCTGAATTTTCCAAGAACAACCTGTCATAAAATTCGGCACTTTGCTTATATGCTGATTTCTAAAACATCTCTTGCCTCCCTTAGCTTGTAGATTTCCAAATGTTCTCAGAGATAACGCACGTGTTTATGGGCGGTTTTCAATACCTTGTACCCCCAGCTTTCCTATAATAAAACATTTTCGTCTCCGTTCTGACATTTTCATTTTCTCTTAAATTATTCCTCTGTCTGACTTTGTTCAAATACTGTCCCGTTACAGCTACGTGTTTTCTTATTGTGAACTCCTAAGTATTCCTTGGGCAGAAGTTTCGTGACCTAACAAAAGATAGTTTACCCTTTCCTCAGCCTTGTCTAAGGAGCGGTCAGCGGACGAGGTGTCAGGTATACATCTCTGTCTCTTTCTCACATCTTTTACCACAAAATGTATACAAAACCCTTTTGTAATAGTAGTAGTAGTAGTAGTAGTAGTAGTAGTAGTAGTAGTAGTAGTAGTAGTAGTAGTAGCAGTAGCAGTAGCAGTAGCAGTAGCAGTAGCAGTAGCAGTAGCAGTAGTAGCATTAGTAGTAGTAACAGTAGTAGCTCTAGTACTACTACTAGTAGTAGTAGTAGCAGTAGCAGTAGTAGTGATAGTAGTAATTATTATTATTATTATTATTATTATTATTATTATTATTATTGTTGCTTTAGATATTACTCAAAAGCGCTGAAAATCGTATACAGAAGGTGCTATATTTGGGATAGCTACATTTTCGTGTTCATTGTTGAACAAAAGGCAGTAACTTATATTTTCTCATTAACAAGTTCTTTTTAACTCTGAATATAAAGCTCTGCTGACCTTATTTTTACAAGAAGCAGATATATGCGCAGCAAATTCAATATATTAATTTATTCATATTACTGAACTACTGCATTACTGCATACTTATTTCGATAGCAAAAGGTATCCTTTATAAGCCTTAATCTTACGAAATATTAAAACGAGAAGGTATTTGAACCATGAGGATCCATTTTTGGAAAATACCAGCAAATAAACATGTTAGAAGATAAGGTGAATCCGTGCAGAAGGTTCTTTAGTGTAATAATGTTCAGCAGTAATGGTAACTCCAGGGAAAGATGCCTCAGGGTAAGTTTAGCGTTGATACCAAATGGCATACCACGGGACTTTTAAAACTATCCCAGTCTTATGTCCTCGCATTAGATTAAGCGGTCATGGCTTTTGGCAATGAAGTCATAATAGGTATATCATATCTTACGTTGTGAGGTGAGAAGACAAAAATTAATGATAATTGCTTCTTCTTTTCTGATAAAGAGATAGAATGTCCATTCACATCTCCCCCATCCTACCGCACTGATACCTCCAGGCTATATTGGCCGAACATCGGAACGATCGCGCCACAACAACCTGCACAAGTTTCATCAGTGGTTCTCCCACTCTGCCTCCGGGCAGATTTTCTTCAAGGGTTTAAACGTAGTAAAGAACACGCATGCCGCTCTACATTCGACTCTTGAGGCCGCCGAGCAATTTGTGAAATGAAATAAATGGGAGGAAAGAAGATGAAAAGTGCTGATAGAAAATAGAAAAAAGAATAACGAAGAGAAAAAAATCCCCCACAAAATCTCGACTTTCGCCAGCACAAATTCCTCTGCCGCTATGATCTATTTCGGGTTCGCAATCGTGTTAAGCCAGCGACCTTAAACTGAGCTATCAGGATGATTGTATGCCCTTATACTAATGATACAGTTTTCATTTTAATAGTATGTTTAGAGAAATGTGACTACATTTTTAAAATCAAGCAAAATGAAACTTAAAAATACTATGTTTCCTTCACTTATGTAAAATATTAATAACACAGTTGCATTATTGTAAACATCCTATTCAAATAATTCTTCTTTGGACATGTGATATTATGCAGGATAATATAAGAATAGTTTCAGTTTCCTATTCTTTAGGCAAAAGTAGCAACGAGTAATAATAATAATAATAATGATGATGATGAAATCTACATTTCGGCACAATTTTTGCCAGGAACTTATTATAACAATAAAGAATGCTTTTTGTATTAAAAGAAATAACCAAACAAATAGCTTCAATACATGTAACTTATTAAAAATTATGTTATCCATAACCGGCATTTGTTAAAGTTTATTGACAAAGAGGTTAATTTTGTTTAAGTGTTGTTTTATGCAGAATGTGATAAACAATAACTTACGTGAACAAATGCATAACAAACGCTTTTTCGCTTCGAATATATCCAATGATAGAAAATAGAAGTAACTAACAAAACATTGCAAAAAGTTATAAAACTTATCACTTGGCAGGAGATAAATTGAACGCTTTGAAAGCTAGTAACCCACTCACCGCCCCGAACTTTCATAGCAGGGATAAAGCTTAATTAAGGCAATTTTATAATAAAATAATATATAATACTGGACATATAAAAGCGATGTACAGCGAACCCTAGTGGATAAAAATGAAATATATACACGCGAACAATGACTATAGGTTATGGCACACATTTCAGTAAATAAAGGAATAATATTAGCAAACGATAAATAAATACGTTTATGTACAATGTCAAAAAATCGGTTAGATAAGTATAAAGTTAAGACGCAGAGAATATCGTCGGCTTCAGGAAATTCCAAAACAAAATATTGATCTTAAACAGAAGTATCGATAATTATTTTCCCCATTAAGAGTCCAGCTTTCCTTTTGTCGTTTCTTTATTTAACTATGTAAGTATATATTATGTAAAATAATTAATACAAAATAAACTGACAAATGTAATCGCATACTTACATAAGATGTTGTAACCTAATCATGTGCATTAGAAAAGTTCCATCTTACATTGTTTTCTTTGTTTATACATCCAGGTTGTGGCACCGGAAGAGATCTTTTCACAAACGGAAATGAAACAGGAAATGTATTCGTTGTTTTGATCTAGCAGAACCAAGTATTTGAAAGTATGAACTTATCAGCAAGTAACACAAATATCTTTTAATATGTAGCATAGTTGAAAACGTAAAGGCTAAAATTTAGTGTTGACAAATTTTACCTAACTAAATGAAGGTGTTTTGCCGTATGTTGGCAACACAGAATAAGCTATTGTACGTATTGTGGCGCTGTTTTCATTTCTATTCCCCTGTTTCTCTTCTATAGAATCAGGTGGTGAAGATACATTATGGAACTGAGGCTAATCCTAGTATAATGTTTTAAGCAGGTTTTGTAACTGAAAGAAGCGTTTAGAAATAAGAACAGTAAAGATTACTAGGTTAACGGTGAAATATAACCTAGGCGTTAAATATGTAATTTAACATCCGTAAACCTCCCATCAACCGATAAAAGGGCGTGTGCTTTTATAACCGAAATCGGACCAAAAGAGGAAAATAGAGAAGTAATGTAGCGAAGTTGGTGATGTCACGATAGTTAGCAAAAGCAAGTAGCTGTGAGAAACGCCTGTAATACTGTTTCTCTTGACTAAACATTTAAATGCTGCTGTAATTAACCGTGAAATTACTGAAGTATATGGAGAAGCATTATGAGTAAAAGGGTTACACACTCCAAAGCAGCTGTTCAAAATGCGTACTGCAATTGAAAATGCTTCCAGCTGTGCTTTGAATGCATTCAGTTTATCTCCTCTTGCGTACTGCTATGCTTTTGCACATCTTTTTGCCTAGCCATTCTATTAGCATCTCGAGAGAACTATTCGAGAGAATCGAGGAAACCTCACCAAAGTTGTGAAACGGTGAAGCATGGTTCACTTTTCAGTAAATTTACGATCGACAACAGACTGTCGGCCATTTCTTTCTTCACTGTGGGTGTTAGTGCGTCCGGCTATTTTTCGCTGTTCACACTGATACACCTTACACATAATAAGTAGGGTTTTAAAATGTAATTTAATGCCTTTAAGTAAAAAGGAAAAGACTGCATTTAGAATCGTTTAAAACCTTATAACATTGATTCGATTGGTTTAGAAAGCCACACAACTTTTTATGCTGGAAATTTGCAATAAAGTTGTCATAAAAGAAGTGCCCAAGCGCGGAGAGATCATAACAAATGTTTATATAGGTTAGGTTAAGTTAGGTGTTCGTTTAAGTTTGGTTTAAGAAATCTGCTTTAATTAAGCAAAACATGCACTAGATAGTAGTGCACAGATGGATGGTGAAGGAATAAAGCTTAATTAAGAGGTTAAGTTAAAGATTGTTATGGATACAGGCTTGTAATCCCTAGTTTAGATTAAATTAACGAGTATTAGCCCGCTTTGCAGAGCCAAGTGACCGTCAAAATTTTCTGTTTGCTTGCTCATTGTCTACTACGGTTTGAGGTGTTAATATCATTAATTTTTGTGTCTAGGAGCTTGAATCTAATGATCTTTCATGCATTATGCAAAGTTATTTTAAGTTCACAAGCCAGTCTGCTGAATGTTCAACCACAGTTTTGTATACAATTATCTGCTTTTCAGATTATTTTGAAAATTACTCTTACTGGCTCATTTACTTCGCAATTTTGCTTAAAAGCAAATTCACATTACATGTTTAAGGTGTAAGAACCACAAAAGTCCTTTAACCAGGAACTGCGTAAACTAAGCTAATTTTTTACCTGGCATAGGAACTTTAAAAATGAATATAAAATCCAAATTATGGTCTTATTAATTAACGAAATGAAATAAGTTATACCATTACCGTGTGGTATTAGGGGAACAAAATTAAAATTCTTCCAATCTTTAAGTATTACAAAAGAAAAGTTACATTTTAGATTATTATTATTATTATAATTATTATTATTATCATCATCATCATCATCGTTGTTGTTGCTGATTAAACCACAAATATTAATGGTATACTATTAATTAACTTAAATATATGATCACTACGCCGTGTGGGTATTTTTAAACTTTTTTAAATGTAGCCATGTTTATGAACTGAGCCCTTAATATCTTTACATTCACTGGAAGAAAGAGAAATAACAGAAAGTTTCGACTTACATTGTGTATTTAAGAAGAGTACGTTCATGTGTTTCAATAAAAAAAAACTCGTTACTATTTAAAAACAATTACAATGCTCCAAGCAAATATATACAATCAACAATAAAGAATTGAAAATTTCATCGATTTTCATTGACTTTGAAATTTAATATAAATGTTATTGTATAAAAACATGCAACGCAAACATTTTTTGAAGCTTATTACATAGCGCTCTTACATAGAAATATAATTCTCACACACAACTTAGATTAATATTTCTCATTTTATCTTCACGACGAAGCTTTTGTTCAATATAAAACATATGCACGATTATGAATGCAGTTCATATACAGAAATAATTTGTTCTCTTATTTTAAAACAATAGAGAGAAAATTGAACGCAAGAGCGCATTTTAAAATTCCGTTTTCAACTATATCCCTACTCCTAATGGTCCAATTTCCTTAAGTTTCAGAAACTAATTTTTCTTTTGTTTTATTTAAGTGGTATATGCCGAATTTTGTTGTGAAGAAACATATATTGATGCCGCTAGAGCGATTTTTTAAATTATGGGTTTCAGGGAAATTCCCACTTCTAATAATCTGATTTCACCTATTTTCAGAAAATATTTTTCTTATTTTATTTTAATGCATATACCGAGCATCCTTTAAAAAAAGTTAAAATTGTGTACCTAAAGCGATGTTTAAATTTCGCTTTAACCTTCACACTTTTTCAGGTAAATCCCCACTCCGAATGTCGGGATTATCCTTATTTTCGGAAACTACTTTAATTAGTTTATTTTAAGGAAATATGCCGAGTTTTGTTGAAAAAAAAATAAAAATTATAGCTCGAGCGATTCTAATTCTTTTTTTAATGTTTCTTTTGATTGGTTTATTTATGGACGCTCTTTAACAGCTCAGGTCATCAGCGTCCCATTCAACTCAAGGCGTGAAACGGTCGACAAATTTCCTGAGGTCTCTCTTTCAGGCTTGAAGTTCTTTTTCGTGCAGTAAATGTACAACATGGGACCCATGGGTTTACTTCCCTTCCGAAGGAAGCCATACTTAGGATTTTTACGCCCGAAAAAATCCATCGGGCCTGGCTGGGTTCGAACCCGCGATCTTGGGTTTAGGAGGTAAGTATGGTAACCACTACACCACCAGGACCGACTTAAATATTTCGTTAAAGGTTAACCCCCCCCCCAATGGCCCAATTTTACTGGTTAACGAACTAGACGAATCGTTTATTAATTGATGGTTATATGTGAGTTTCGTCGAGGTAAAAAAATTACGAGCGCTAGAGCCTTAACGGATATACATCCGCAATAACTCCTTCGGAATTCACTAATAAAGCCAGCAGCACCTAAAGGCATCGATAACAGGATTTTTAGATTTTGTATCTAAGTATGAATCATTCCACTTAGAACTTCAATAAAATAATAAATGAATCCTCAGTATATAGCTAGCAAGTTCTAATTTTTTGTGCCAAATTCATGAATCTATTAGAGCTTCTCCATGATAGCCTTCAACTGCTTTCCGTCCAAAGCCAAGGTTCTACGACGAACACTGAACACACATTCAAAGTGGTCAAACGCAGGGCTCTAACTATAAGGATAAAATGTGTCATGGTACCAGATATTAAAACCAGCATATCGGGCTACAGTAATTAAAATAGACGTCAATATTAATATGTGTCTTTATAAAAATAAATTTGTGTTATAAATGTTAACAATTAAATTAAAATTGTTATGTCAGCAAGAAATTTCCCTCTTCTACATTTTACATTTCGAACACTACTCATGTTCTAATCAATCTGAAACCCTGTCGTTGACCACCATGCACTTTTAAAGTAGTTATAATGATATGTTCAGAACATTAACTTTCAAAGTTTTATTGTTACATGCATGCTTGTTATTTTTTTTTAACAGTAGAACGAAGTCACTGGGCTGCACAATAGCCAAGGAACAGAATAACTTCTTAAGCCTTCTTTCACAGAAAATTAACCTATTTTTATTATTTATTCAACACCGATATAATTCATAGAGGAACTTAGTAGTAGCAACGTACTATTCATGTATTACATTGTTCGAATAAAATAGGCACTTGTCATTTTATACCCGTTTTGTAGTTTGTTTCGCGGTAGCTTTTGACAGAATTTGTTGCAAATGTCTGCTACATTAATACATCGTTTTAAAAAGTTGTTTTTCACTCGCATCTGTTCATCTTTCGAAATTAGCTTCGTTTAATCTTGAAAGCATACAATGACTATTGTCTGCTAATTGCAGGCAGGGATCTTGATGTTGGGGTAAATTTCTATAAGTGGATGTTATGGAACCTTACTGATAGTGTAATTGATCCACGCTTCCCGATTTTATACACGAAACCCCCTTGCATGACGAGAATATCGATACATACGGTGCGCATTACGGAATAGTAAGGCTCGTCTTTTGTGAGAATATCATAAATGCAGAACATTTTATTTTATTCGTGTAGGAAATGAAAAATAAAGCATATGGAACAAACACTCACAGCACACATTAAAAGAATCGAAAGAAAAAAATTAGGTAAGAAGCTGACTCAGTTTCGGGAGATGAGATGATGCGTATAAATGACCATTTTCTAAAAATATGCCAAAGAGGACAACGTTCCCAGCATATTCTCTCATAAAACACGAGCTTATTTTTACTGCAATTGTAGTTGAAGTTGCGAGAGCTTGAATCAATTACGCGCATATTGCATCGCCTTCGCCGGGAGTTGCTGCTCTGATTGCCGACCCGCCAGTTGCCGTGAAACGGGTAACAAACCATAAAAGACCCAGTAGTTATCTGCCAGGGGCTGGTTGTTATAGGGATTAATTAGCGATTTGAAGTAATTTTTGTTTTGTTACTACTGAGAATAGAGAAGAAATCTGCCAAGAAGCTTTTCACATATAATGATGCTAAAATAAATTGATACGAGTATTTTGTTTCGCCAAAATTACGAGAGTTGCTCAAATATCAAAATATCATAGTTTAGTCCCATGATATTTGGTATGCCATAGAAAGAAAATGTGTGGGAAGCGAAAAAAGGGACGTATCAGGGACTTTCTTTGCTATGCGCATCAGAAAACATCTGTTGTCACAAATTCTTCAACCTTATTTCTTAAATTAATATTTACTGACGTTTTCCTCATACCCGGATAACTATGCTGAAAGAATACAATCATAAGCGGTCCATCAAGCTCTTTCGAGGGATATTGGTAAGTTCTTAGCCTGGGGCCCTTCCCATCCGTTACCATAGCAACAAGTATGTTGTTCTATAGATAGTTTCTGCAATTTTAGTAGTCTTTGTGTAGTTGATTTTTACTGTGCATTTTTAAAATAAATATTGAAGAAAAGAATCAGAATTTTGAGAAAAATGATTCGGTGATAAAGCATTTATTTTTGAAAGGCTTGTTCAGCAAGGAAATTAATGAGGATATGATGGATACATTGAAGGATTCATTGTCCTTCGTACAATTGGTTTGTGGACTTTAAGAGAGGAAGAACAGAAGTCAAAGACGATCATCGTGCTAGAGAATCGTTTCTATGCCCATTTCCGAAAATGGTGCTAAAACGTATTTTCGAAACTTTGAATATCTCCCACGGAGGCATGCGTCTTTAATTTCGTACATAATGAGAAAACACACTTCTAAATGGATCTCAAAATTTCTTAATGCTGGTCAAAAACGACTCAAAGGGGCCACTTCATCGTTTAGAAGATAATTTTTTCAACTTTTTGCATTGTATTTTAACTATGGACAAAACATGAATCTATTTATATGATTCAGAAACAAAGGGTCGGAAACATGATAGTTCGCCCGCCCCTTCCAAAGAAATTTCATGCTCAAAAATCGATAGGGAAGGTTCTTGCATCTATTTTATTTTTTAATTTATTATAATGCGAGATTATTTACAGCAAAATGGTGATGCATTACTGGCCAAGCCCCAGGGAAAAAAAATGTAAAAGCGCCAGGGAAATTTTTCCAAAAGCGTACTTACTTTAGCAAGACAGTGCACCCGTTCACAAGTTCCTGATTGCAAAGCAGAAAATTAATGAAGTTACCTTTGAATTTATTGATCATCCTCCCTATTCACCACATTTAACCTCTTCAGACTATTTCATATTTACGAAGTTAAAATACATTTAAAATGGAAGACATTTTTATAGAATGAAGCAGGGGAGAAGTGGTTGGCAGAGAACAAGCAAGAAAAACAAAATTTTAAGAGGCTTAAAATCCTTTATGGGGATTGAGCTAACTGTACAGAGTTGAAATATTTTAAATGAATGAAAAATAATGTTATGAAATGCATGATATCAATATTTCCTCGACATCGATTTCAAGTAAGGGGACAGTTTTCAAAATATCTAATTGATGAGCTGTTTTTAATACATGTTACATAGAAAGCAGCACGAAGGGTTTAGACAATCATCTAACGTTTAGAACTGTTTACATATTTAAATGTAGGACAATTTCTGATGCGATTTCAAGCAACGATAACTATTAATTACTAAACATTCTCTTAACATTATCGTTTTTATTATTATTAGTGTTTAATGCCCGTTTTTACTGCTGAGGTACCACAGGCGGTGGACACTGATGATACATGAGATGAAATGATAAATTGGGAAATGATTTTTTTTAAGGAAGCAGTCGTTCCAGCTTAATAATAATAGTAGTAAAAATAATAATAACAATAACAACAACACGCCGGCCGTGAAAGCCTAAAGAATGCTTGTGTAAAACTTATCCAGCAAATTTTACGACTCCACAGGTAGTGCAGGACTCAACTAAACTTAACGTTCTAAAATCCAGGACGGAGCTCCATCATTTTATTTTTTTAACCGTATTTACAGGACGCAACTGGCATTCTCCGTGTATTCTGCAGACTTAAGCAGATACTTACATCATCCACTTCGAACACTTCTTGCCATGAAAATGGCTTCATGCTAGCCTGAGTAATATTTAACACCTCTTTGAGTAATTGAGGAAATGAAAACTTTCTTGATCCTTAGTGCGCATCTTGCAATAATGCACTAAAGCAGAAATAATTTCACTTAATGCTGATAAGAACATACTTAGCATACAGATTAAAATACAAATTTAAATACCAAAACATGACAACAAAAGCATGAAGATGGTGCAAGGCAAACTTTTATTATGTAAATTATACTTTTTAAATTACTGGTCCACAGTTATTATCGGTGATTATAAGATTAAATTAACTTAAGGGTAAGAACATAGTTTTTATGCAAATTATGGTGAAAAAAGTGTGACCTAAATGTTGGATTAAGACTAATATTGATGTAAACGTTTAATGATTAGGTCTGTTCTACCTTTAAAACGTGTTTTGCTTCAAAGGATGCTAACGGATAACAAAGATAAAATCTCCTTACTGCCAAAACGTTCAACAATGACGTAACGAACGCCACCCTCTCATATGCACAGTTCTCACTCGCCTGGCTGCTCGCATACAGCCGCAGAAACGTGCCTTAAAAATTGCAATTCAGAATTATGCAGAGCCTTGAACGCGGTAATGATAAATTCCTGGAGAGATCATCGGCAATTAATATTTCACCGCTACGAAGCGAACTATTGCCATAAATCCGTGGATGCTAATAATAGAAACCTCCACACACAAGGGATCGAGGCGAAATGGTCCGCTAATGTGCGAAGAAGAACAGGCAGAATATCTATTATCAATTTTGAAATATATCTTCTGAATATGTATAAGCAGCGGCAGATCCCAGCGTTATAAATCTAAAGTGCACAATTTTACTACTGCTACTGCTGAATGTTATAGATCGCAGTTTCTAGAATCTTAATAACTAATTAATAACTAACATTCAAAGCGCGTGGTTGTACTTACACAATGAAACAAGGGGGGAGGGGTTCAATACAAATATCATAACGTGCCTATTGGAATCTGCAGGATGAAGTCTGCTCTATGTAAATCATTGCGTGCTTCTTATGTTTTGAAATAACTATCTGACTGAAATTAATACTTAGAAATGGCTACCCACGTTTTAACGTCTATTTTCTCTTTTAATGGTCGCAGAGAAAATTTCTTAAAATATAAGATTTGTTTAGTGTTTCGTTTTCTTTGCAAGAAATTAACACAAAACGAAATAAAGCAACTACTCACTAGCCTGCCATGCATCAGAACATTGTCACTTCAAACGTATTAATGTTTGATGTAGAATTAATTGCAAGTCTTTCCATATTTAATACAAACATGACCATGTTATCGTTATTATATAACCGCCGCGGGAGGCCGAGATCGTTAAGGCGCCGGTTCGTGAGCGGGAGGTCTGGGGTTCGAATCCCGACAGGACCGTCCTCCCTGACTGAGGTTTTTTCCAGGTTTTCCGCAGTCCTAATAAATGGCAGGGGAAGTACCCTAAACTTAGGGCTGGAACGTTTCCTTCCTTAAAAAAAATTCTTTCCCAATATATAATTTCATCTCAGGTATCATCAGTGTCCACCGCTTATGGTGCCTCTGTAGTAAAAACAGGCGTTAAACACTACTCAAAAAATAAATCGTTATTATATAGTTTCACTATAACTAATAGTCTTTTTAAATATTTTACGAGTATCTAACTTTGTAAAGCGACAACTATATATATATATATATATATATATATATATATATATATGTGTGTGTGTGTGTGTGTGTGTGTGTGTGTGTGTGGTTTTTTTTCCCCCCAGTATCTAACTTTGTAAACGAGAACAATATATGTATATATAACTTTTCCTGGGAATGCACGTGATGAAAAGGGACGTTTCAGGTGTTGCATACACATAATGACTTTTATGGACAAGTGGGTTTCCTCCTACCGCTTCCTCTTACCTTCCATTAACAAAATACTTCACAAGCTTACGAGACATTGGGTTATACAGGAACTGCAGACAAAGTCCTGTACAGATAATAACCGCAAAAACAAACATGAAGCGCAAGATAGAAGTCGCCTATAGGCCTTTTCTTTCCTTTGGGGAGGAGGGCTCAAAACGCATTACAATAGTTATACAAAATTAAATGTTGAAATGAGGTGTGGCACAATCCGTTAAGTATAGGAAGTTCCGTGTCCTACACTTTATTCCTTTCTTTTCCTTATAAGTAAATAAATAGTATATACATTTCTAAATTTGTATTTGTTACAGTTCTTAACAAAGATCACATGAGCTGCTAAAAATGCCAAACTTTGTGATTGTTTAAAATCAGTTGATCATAACTTTTGCATTAGTGCATGTGTGAAATCTTCCTCTCAATTATGGTCATAAAGAACCAGAATATTTTTTTAAAATTTTATTATTAATTTATACTGTCAGAATTAAGGCAATTAGGTCTTCTCTTTCACTTAATGAATCTTATAAAATACAATGCAATTGCAACAACATTTTTATTATGGCTATTCATATTGCCGGAACTTTTAAAAATATTAAAATTAATTAAATGTAGATAGCTAATATAACCACAAAACGGCAAAAAAAAAAAAAAATGAAATGTTTTATGTAATGCAAAGTTAATCCGTTAAATAATATGAGTTTAATGTATCTTTAATACGCGAAAACATTGTTTTATTGCAGTTCTCATGCCGGCTAGAAAATAAATGCTGTTAGCACAACTCTTTCAAAGGTCAGCTAGCAGTAGTCTGTTGAACTTATGAGTGGAATGAGGAGAGAGAGAGAGAGAGAGAGAGAGAGAGAGAGAGAGAATGAATCGATAAAGACATAAAACTGGAGAGACGTCTGAATTGAATGTGTGTGTGCGCGTGTGAATAGTCGACAAATAGATACAATGGTTTCACATACGGAACCCTTTCAGCGTTTGAATTTTAGGTTCAAATGCTGATTGTCGACGGTGAAATTTTGTGTCATGAATATTGTAGATCCCATTCTCAGTGAAACCATACTTCGTCATTAAAAAGTATGCTACTCGCATCTGCAGACAGAAATCAGCTTACAGCTTTCCAACTTAAACCTGATACTATGCACACTTAAAAAAAATCATCGATTAAATTTTTTCAAGTGCATACTTTTGAAAAAAAAAAGCATAAAGAACTTCGTTAATTATAAAAAGTACCCAAAATATAAGCTTATTTACTGTTTACGACAATTTTTGAGATAAAGTAAATATTTCAATAAAATAGCAAATCTATATACTTATAAAATGGCGTTTATCAACATATTTTGTTCTCCAGAAAGCATCTAAGTCTTAACACGATGAAATGGAACACATCAACTTAACAATACGTTACGTTACAGATACGATAAGGTTATTCAACTTGGTGAGAAATTCTCTTCGTTTATGCATCTCCTGCACGACGGACTTTTTTTCGCTGAGTTATGGTTTAACAGCAATTTTCTTAACACTTTTTATATTGTCTCGTGTCTTGTTTTCTTATTTCATTTTTATTTTCCTTCATCTTTTATATGAGTTTGTTTAAGTTTGCTATTCGTTAATGTATTTTAATTTATCACTTTTATTGACAATTATGACACTTAATGATTTAATATTATACCTGTTTTTACTGATTAAGGTTGAAATTGTGCAGTAGATACTTAAAAAAAAGTAACAGCCCCAGTTCCTAATGTTAGTTCTTTCAAATTAATAAAATATGTGAAAAGTAAATATAAATTAAATTACCTATATTTATAAACGCATATTGTCTTGTCTTAAAAGTTATTTATACATAATTTATTCATTTTTTATTTAATTACACTATTCCAGAGCACAGGGAACCTGAATTTCGAGATTCTCCAATAAAACACTTACGTGTCTAATTTATACATTTTAAGATTAATTTTATCCAGAGTATTATGGTCATATATAAATTTCATTCGACTATTAAGTAGATTCTTTTTTTTTTCAGAAGTATTCTAAAAAGCAAGAAATACACGATATTCTTATTCTATATATATACTATTATTTTTATTCAATTTCAACGCGTGAAAATTAGAAAATATACCTAATATCAACGTAAATTTCGTTTTTACCTCGCCTTCGTGTCCTTTGATTTTAAATATGCAATGCATTCTGTGGACTGTCAACTTCCACTAATATATTAATGTATCATATTACAAGAAAATAACATGGATAAGATCTCAAGCGAAAGTTTTCTGTATTTGAATAGACAAGTGGTTGATTTACGAGTCTGGAGCAGATGGGTATTGGAAAACAAAACTCAAGTAAAGATTTGTCTCCTCTGCCCCTTGCAGATATTTCATGTAAACCAGAACAACCTTTTGAGGCCCGTTTTTAACAAATATACCCCATTGTCTTAGGTTTACAGTGCGTACAGCAATAAAATTGGTTTCATGAAATGTCATTGACTTATACTTCCCCTAAATAGACTTCCTTACAACTGCTGAACTCTATCAGGTCTTTATCTTGACATACGGGCGTCACAGATATGCATAATGAAAATACACACTTGGATACTAATGTATTATGAATGCGGACATGCTGTAATGCTTTGAGTTTCCTTGTTACACATTATTGTAATGGTTTAAAGAAAGCTAGACTAGGCGATGAAGCATAGCAGAATATTAATTACAAAGAAGGTTAACTGTACGTTGTGCCTACTTTCTATAGGCCCTCCATGCAAATTACCTGAACCACTCAAAAGAAAAAGCGGTGAACATTTTACATCTTGAAACTTTTATCGACTATGAAAACTTGTATTCAACAAAATCAAAGTCATTTCTAGATGAATAAAGTTCACCAAATATAAGCAAACATTTATTTTCTAAAAAAAACTGAAAATATAAAATACCAAGGTACCAAAATCAAAGCCAAACATTTTTATAAAAGTTAAATTAATACTGCATTTTAATAAATAAAAACAAAAAACTTGAATCTAATCCTTTGCAATATAATATCAACTCACTGATATACATCTTTCTAAATGGTATACAATACCTGGTAAAAAACACTGAGATGTATAACATTTTACATTACCACTAGCTAAAATAGGGACAACCTACACAACGTATACAAATGTCGTAAAACGCTGCGAGTGTGTAAGGAAATTGCTTGCTTGGTCATGTTGGTCACGCTAATTGGGTAAGAAGTTTTGAAATAGCTTCAGGAGCCATAGTGTGGAAAGGCAACATGAAAAACTATGATGCAAAAATTAATTGAAAAAAATCACCACGTGAAAATCAGGGACTGCTGTTCTCTAAGTACCTTATCGATGCACCTCGTTTTCCTTATCATCTTACATTTTTTTAATTAATAAAGTTCATAAAATGCTATGTGCACTGTTAACAACGAATACTTATTCACAGAAAGCAGTTGTTATGCTCCATTTTAGAGGAAGAAGGCAAAATACTTTCGTAACAGTACTGAGAGCGGAAAAACATCTGATTAAAAAAAATGAAGAAATGTATCCTTTGCTGCTATTTTGTTTAAGCAACTCTTTCCTATTCGCTTCTATACAAAGTTCCTGGTTCTCTTTGAGAGAATGGGTTTGAATCTCATTCTGACGATTTTAAATGTCCTGGCGTGCAGAAATGGTTTCGAGTTAATCTTTAGACAGGGTTATTTGCGATTGTGTACAAATGCAGATTAAAGTACAATAAATATCAAATATAAAATCCTGAATGTAAAAACATACAACACATTAATCTGATTGCCCTTTTCTGATTAACTTGGAGCGGAATACTTTAATAATATTTTCTTTTTCAAACCTTAACAATCATTGAACTCAAAAGTTAATTACAAAATAACTAATTTGTTCTTACCCTCTCCAAGTTGATTGGTTCAGAATGTGTTTAGCTGCAGAGTTCAGGTGTTTTTCAGGAGACACCATTTAGTGCGTATTTGTTCCATTGTGCAAATGAAAACACTGGCAGCATGAGACCGGAACATTGTGTGATAACAGCCTACTTCCCCCTACCCTCGCCTTGCCCCTCACACTGACGGAGGCTGCCACGTCGCGCCAGGCAACAGCTGTGTCTATCTGCCAACACTCAACCTGCCGGCATACCTGCCAACATATTATAACAATGATATCGATACCTGTGGCGATGGGAAACTCCCTGAAATATAACCAAACCCGTTGTTTAAAACTTTCATTAGTCATTTCTTCGAATTACCGGCCTTCTCATGAAATTTGAGAATCTCTTCTAGATTTATGTTTACCTATTCAAATTATAATCGGATTATTTCCTGCTCGAAATGAAAGTGTTGGAGCTTTCTAGCTAGAACGGTTTCGTTGTCGCTGTCTGCGTCACTTGATTCGAGGAAGAACTATCTGATATCTAAGCTGGTTTTATGTGGCCGAATTGAAGGGTATGCAAAAGAACTTGTGGCTAACAAATGCACATCAGTATTTAACTCCCCGTGGCTACTATCACGAAGAATGAGGCCGCAAATGAACTTGAATTCCGCTGGTGCTAAATTTTTTTTTTTTGAGTAGTGTTTAACGCCCGTTTTTACTACTGAGGCACCACAGGCGGTGGACACTGATGATACATGAAATGAAATGATATATTGGGAAAGGATTTTTTTTTTTTTTTAAGGAAGGAAGCGTTCCAGGCCTAAGTTTAGGTACCTCCCCGGCATTTGCCAGTTATGAAGACTGAGGAAAACCTGGAAAAAACCCCAGTCAGGGAGGACGGTCCTGGCGGGATTCGAACCGCAGACCTCCCGCTCACGAGTCCATGCCTTAACGACCTCGGCCACCCGTGGCGGTGCTGGTGCTAAAGTTTCTGGCATATGCTATAGGGTAGGGGAAACTCTGATTTCCCTAATTTAATTTAATTAAATTAATTGACAAGCAGACATATTGTACGTAAACTGTGCAGTGCATTATACTGAAAGGGAAACACGGGAGAGAAAAAGTGGAAATAACGAGAAAATAAAGATAAAATGTTGGCTTGTTCATATAGCTGTTGTGTTCTAATAAATAATTATGACGATTAATATTAAGTATATACAGCGTAGAATGCAAATATTGCACCAAACGTTATACGCGATACATGCAATAAATATGTCTAATAAAGTTTTGATCGATTAAACACCGTTCAGCGGGGGAAAAAAATCGTTTATGGCAAATGGTTACAGTTATGTAGTATATTAATGGTTCAGAGTAAATGTCTGATTACTGTAGAAACAGATGTGTAATTTCTTTTTATCGTGAATCCAAGGGTTTAGTTACAATTTTCAATTAAACCGTTATGTAAAACACAATTTCTGTGTGAAACTTCACAACACCGCGAATCTGTTGTGGCATGTGTTAGGATGGGGGGGGGGGGCTAAAATATACGACAACGACGTAATGCAACTTCCCTTTACGATCGACATTCTAGTGTTTAATTCTTTCGAGAACGAACAGGATTTGAACTTGCCCCATGAGCAAGGAATACTTGGATATGGTATTAATTTATGGAAAAGTAGAACATAGTGCTAGATAGGATTCTCAAATGACAGCTCTATATCGGCGTATTATTACAGCAGTCAAACAAAAGCACAACTTGTTCGAAAAGGTTCAATAGAAAAGTCGACAAATATAAATAGATACAAATATACAATGGTTGGTGTGTCAGGATCTTTAGAGAACGCCTGCAGTGTCCATATCATCTGCAGTTCTTATCTTAGAGAGAGATTATTCGACCATGGATTTCGTTCTGCATATGATTAATTAGTCAGTTTGCACACGTGGGTAGCATATATTTTTAATGACGAAGCGTGTTTCACGAGGAATGGGATCTACAATATTCATAATACACAAGTGTATCCTGAGGAAAATCCCCATGCCGTGCGGTGACTTCGTTATTAGACAAAATTCTGTCTTAATGACTTCCGAGAGAGATGCTGATTGGACCTATGGTTCTTTCTATCTCAAAGATTGAGTTGCATTTCCTATCTAACATTTCTTCAAGAACATCTGCTTGAACTTTTGAAGGATATTCCTCTACAAACCAGGCGTTAGACGTATTTCAGCATGACTAATCAATGGAGTAATCTGGCCTGCGAGAATTCCCGATCTTTTTCTTTTTTATGGGGACTTGAAATGTTAGAAGATCTGAGGGAGCAGCTCTTTTTATTTATTTATTTATTTTCAGCTGCTCATGATATCGAAAACAATCGTGCAACGCTGAAACGAGTTGAAGAAAATATCCTTCGAAAATGCCAAGCGGTGGACATTTTGAACACTTGTGATAATGTCCGGCACTGCTATGAATGTTGAACTTCAATTATTTATTTTCGTTTAAATACAGTACTGTCAACGTTCCCATATTTGAATGTATTTTCCTTTCGTTCTTTTTTCAGTTAAAAATTATTGGTGATTTGTTAAAGAAACAACTAACAGAAAAGGGCATGCCTTTAATAACAGAAACATTTATTACAGTTTTCTCAATGTAGTTTTAGTTACTATGGTGTAGATATTAAACGGGTTATTTCGATGCGTAAATTGTGAATTCAAGCGTTCCGCGGATAAAATAATGAAAATGACATTTCTAATTATAACAAATTCAGTTTACAGTAGCATGCCTTATCCAGTATCATTTCGCTTTTCTTTCCTGTCCTATGGAAAGAAAGAGAGGGAGAGGGAGTGGTAGAGGGAGAGAGAGTATAGTTTACCTCTGAAGTGTGTGCGTCGCCTTGTTTGCCATTCTATCGTAGTCTACCGGTACTAGACCTCCAGTAGCAGCAAAAAACTGCTATGTTGCCAAATATGTAAGAAACGTAAACTTTTCCGTGAAAAAAAGAAAAAATAATTTAAGAAATTTTAATAAGCCAATCAATATGTATTGGTAGTTTCAATTTGATACATCAAGTCTCTTCCACGTTATTGTACACATTGCAACCACTAACGAAAAATGGGAAGAGAAATGATTTACAGGAACTTGGCTATAAAAGATAAACTAGCTAAAATTATATTTCTAAGCTTCTATTGCGGATGAGATTTTACTGCTTTAGTACGTTAATATAAAGAAGAAATAAACGTATTAGAGATTATATATTTCTGAAATGTTTATTACATTTCCTTCTTTAAACATAAATTGTGATATTCAACAATATTTCACACCTTTTGATGATTAAAGTATACACAGTGAGCCAAAACAAAACACAAAATGTAAATGTTCATATTTCAGATGCTAATGATTGCACTTGAATGTTTCTTTCGCAGACAAATGTTCATGCTTGTATATTGGCAAAGGTACCGCAATAATTAGCTATTCCCAATTTAATACGCATGAAATTTTTATTCTTTAGTACGGTAGTGCGAAGTCGCATCTCCCCCAATAAACCATTATACTGTTATAAGTTTAGTAGATTTTGCCATCTGTAATCGTTTTGTTTTCTTTTGCATGAGTTCCGTTAACTAGTACGAATCGCTTAAGAAACGAAGATGTAGGATTTTAATGCATGAAAATGATAACTTATCTACCCGCCAAATTTTGAAGAACGCTCAGGGAGATTGCTTTATCTAAGATGATGAAAATTGAATTGTGCTGATTTAATAGCGGCAACTTTATGACTACTCTGTGCTCCAGATCTGAATTCTATGGACTATTTTGTGTGGAGTCAACTGCAAAAGGCACTTTACTGCAAGACAAGAAAGAATTCGTCCTTTGCTTCCTCCATGTTAAATTTCGCTCATCTCACTTCAACTACTACTCAGATTTAGTGATACAGAGAGGGATGGCTCAAGCGGAACTCGCATTCGGAACGACCCTGGTTTAAATCAATTTGACCTTGAGTTTTTTTCGTGGTTTCCTTGATCGCTTAGGCGAATGTTGGGATGAATATTTACTTTCGACGAAATTTCCGCTCTCCCGTTTAATGCCATTTCATTCCGTTGTGGAATGGTGTGATGTGACAGTGGCTTGCGCTTGGGGCTTTTTTCTGCCCCGCATCTGATATAGAAGCGGCCCTTCTAAGGGATTTGAACTGCATGGAAGATGGCTCTGCTGGCTTCAGGGTGTTTTATCTGAAACATGTTAGAGACCTGTCTTGTCCGTACCTCACATCAGCCCTTTTTGTAGGTAGGTCCTGGCGGTGTGGAGGTAACCACACTTGCCTCCAAAACCCATGATCGCGGGTTCAATCCCGGCCAGGATCGATGGTTTTTTTCGGACGTAAAATCCTAAGTATGACTTCCTTCGGAAGGGAAATAAAGCCGTGGGTCCCATGTCGTCGAATTACGGCTCATAAAAGAACCTCAAGCCTGAAAGAAGAGGCTTCTGAGCAAAATTTATTGGCCATTTTACGTCCTGAATTGAATGGGACACTGGTGATCTGAGATGTTCAAGAGCGTCCGTAAATCAATCAAATCTACAATTCCTCCCAGAGATACCCCGTGGGGACAGACACATATGGTCAGCCTTTGATCAAGACTAATCATCCATACCTAACAATGCAATCTACTCCAGATTTAGCGAACATCGCTTAGGCACAGTGCCAGTTGCTAACTGCAGTTCCGAGTAGAAGCAAATTACTCTCTTCCTTTTTATCCTGAGGCTAATTTGCGCATATTTAATTCGTTCTTTCATCATATGAGGTGAGCGTAAAACTGTTGTGAACATTGTCAATGTAAACCTAACACACAGTGTGCGTTCCACATCCAAGTACACATTTATTTGGTGTTCTAACCCAGACATGCAGAACCGGCATGCACTAGGCATAATATTACGACTGCCTCACTCCATCTCTGTTGGGAATGATTGATGTCTACGTATAGTTGTTTACATTCTTTGAGAGTCCAAAAGGCATCAGTGGCGGCTGGTATCACAACGATTTCAAATTAGGATTTTTTTTTTTTTTTGATTCGTTTTATTTAAGGACGCTCTTTAACATCTCAGGTCATCAGCGTCCCATTCAATTCCGGGCGTGAAACGGCCGGCAAGTTTTGCTCAGAGGTCTCTTCCTTCAGGCTTGAAGTTCTTTTTCGTGCCGTAAATGTACGACACGGGACCCACGGCTTTACTTCCCTTCCGAAGGAAGTCATACTTAGGATTTTTACGCCCGAAAAATCCATAGATCCTGGCCGGGTTTGAACCCACGATCTTGGGTTTAGAAGGCAAGTATGGTTACCACCACACCACCAGGACCGACTAATTAGGAGTGTACCGATTTAATTGCATTTTTGCATTATCTTGCTTTTAAGGTAATAACACTAACGTGACCTTAATATATAAAATTTCCCTTCATACATATTACATTACAAATATATAATAAAATTGCTTAATGTAATAATCATGCCTTTCGTTTGTTTCATTGTTACATTTTCTTGAATGTACTGTATTTTGAACATGAACAGACCTCCCAGATCTTTAATTCCACTATACTCCAGCGAAAACACAGTTTCCGCAAACTGTCTACCGAATTCATACTGCTGGTTTAAATGCACTGCTCTACGGACTGAAAATGAATTAATAATAAACTTTTGGGGGAGAATAATTTTTTCTATTATGTATTTTTCGCCTTCATCCAGTGACAAGGACTACACCTGCACTTTATCAGAAGACAGATTTGTTGCGGTTCTAATTGAGTTAAATGCACTACCTCTAGTACTTCCCCATCAAAACAGCAATGTTAGTGGTGAAACAGGGCGTGCAGCTGACTCCATTCCAGTTCTTTTCACTTTAGAACAAGGGAGAACACCTAATTTCTATGCTATTAAGTATCTAACTTATTTCAAAGAATATGCTAATACAATAACATGCGGAGATTAATTTCATGTGTAAACATCTAAAAAGGTGTTGAAATGTTGGAGGATTCATTGCCTCATTGTCCCTGATCAGCACGAACTATCTGCCTGTGGTTTCTACGAAATAATTTGCTCCTAGCTTACCTCAGATTTTCGAAGAATTCCCTTCTATCATAAACTTTGGATACATAAACGTCAAATGTAACAACCAGCAATGAAGATTAACGTGTTAATTTGAATTTTACTTTTTATTTTAAATCAAAATTATCAAAAGGATTGATCTTCTTCCTTCTTCCTTAACATATCTCAATAATACATTTACTATTCCCAATAGACTTACCTGAAAGCCACTCTTTTCATAATCTGTAACATTGTATCTGCTGAAATGTAGTTTATATTAATAAAACACAGAGAGCGAAATTGAACGGTTCACGGAAAACAAAAGAACTCTTGTAGGTTCTAGAAATGCAAAATAATCAAGTTTCTATTTCTGCTGTAATTTGATTTGTTTTGGTTTAGATGGTGCATTGTTTCAGTCTACGCATATAATCCATCGCCTCGGTGAATAATAAAGTAGCTGTATAACAGAAATAATATAACTTTGAGATGCAGGGAGAAGGGGTAAAAAGAACGTCCCAGGAGCACCAGTTATGCATGCTTGTCGTAAAGGATGTGCATTAGGAAGTAAAACTAATCTAAGCTCGAAAAATAAAAGTATAAGGTTGAATGGAAAACTATAAAAGGTCGGTGCAAGCAGTTATTTCTTCAGCATAAATAGCTATGTCTTTTATCCAATAGACAATTGACAAAACGTGACAATTTGGACAAGTTATGTTGCATTTAATTATTTGCAACAAACGGCCCTAAATCTGCGTAAAATGTAATATATAGGCATAAGCTATTATTTATAGGGTTATATACGTACTAAAGTAATAATACTTGCGGTTACTGAAAATCTAAATCTTTCACAGCTGGAAACCGATTCGATTACATCAGTCACGAGTGTGTTGCTAATTGATTACAAATGGGAAGAAAAAAAGAGAAAAGATTAGGAAAGAAATAGAGGAAAGCTGCATAGGTATCTTGAGGAGAAAAAAATACACAAATTTATAGGCTGGTTCTGCCGAGAGAGAGAGACGATGTAACACATCTATCTGTCCTGTTTGACGGTTGCTTCCCAAGTACTTGTCTCTAGCTGACTTCAACGCTTTCCCTTAGGAGGGGATACTATCAACCACCAATCAGGATACAGTAACTAAATATTTCTTCCGTAAAAATACTAAGAATATGCCACAATACTTAATATACAGGATGCGTTCTAAAAGTTTTCGGTCTGACCAAAAAAACGCAAGATTTAAGAGAAATATATTTTTTATTTATTTTTCAACATAATCACCTTGTAAATGAACACATTTAATCAAACGACTTTCCAGCTTTTTAATATTCTCAGTAAAGTAAGATTTGTTCAGCTGTGAAAAATAAGCGTCTTTCTCGGTTTCAACCATATCATTTGTTGTGAATCTTCGTCCACCCAGCAATTTCTTCAGGTTTGAGGGAAAAAAAAGTTATCCCTGGGAGCCAAATCCGGCGAATATGGCGGATGTGGATCACTTGTAACGAAGTCATGCAGTTTTGCAGCAACAATCCCATGCGTGTGTGAAGGCGTATTATCATGATGAAAGAAAATTTTATTTTTCGCAAGTTTGGACGATAGCAACTATCAGTTGGTCCAGTAGTGAAGCGTAATACTCCCCGGTGATAGTTCTGCCCTTTATGAAATAGTCTACAAGATGAGAATCTCAGAAAACCATAGCAATAAGCTTTCCTGCAGTAGAACCGTTTTTTGGTTTCTTTAGTGTACATTCACTTTCTTTAGCGCACTTTCACCTGTTGCCATCGACTTCGTCTCTGGGGTGTAGTGATGAATCCATGGTTTCATCTAATGTTATGAAACATCGGAGAAACATATTGGAATTGCGTTTAAACAAGTCTAAACACTCTTGCGAAATGTCCATTCGACTCGTTTTTGTCCATTGGTAATAAACGCGGCACCCATCAAGCGGAAATCTTTCTCATACCCAAAACTTCGTGTAAAATGTAGTGGACACGGCCTAGAGGTCTTTGCATTGTTAGTCAACTAGCAAACCTTCAAACGGCGATCAGTGAGTGCGGCATTGTGAATTTTTGTCACAATCTCGTCAATTGTAGCAGTTTTGGGAGGCCCTGAGCGCTCAGTTTCTTGAATGGATGTACGACCACGTTAAATTCAGCAGCCCTTTTAACTGCCAAAAATAAAGGGAAAGAATCCTTTAATCTGGAATCTAACTCCGTTTGTATTTCTGTTGGGGTTAAACCCTTCAAAACGAAGCACTTCATTATAGTTCGTATTTCAATTTTATCCATTTTATGGAAAATGTTAGCACTAATTTGTTTACATGATGTCACAAACAAGTGGCTGCGAGATTGAGATTTAGAGTGTTTATTATTCAAGTTTACCTGTGGCCTACAATGGATTTTACATAGATGTTACATTTTTGCTATATAGTATGGCTAGAATTTTGTAGTATTAAGTAAATCCGGTATGATTGCCGGGCGAAGGAGAAATAATTTACTTGTGATTATTTACATTGTGAGTTCCTATATGCTAAAGTTTGTTGGGATCGGTTATTTTTTTTAAACATAAAAAATAAACCTCCTAATTATTAACTCTTAATCTATTCTTAAGCCTAAACTAACCTAATATGTACAATATATACAACTATCTAAAGCGCTATGCCTGTGTAAGATGTTGTTTTTTTTTTTCTTTTCTTTTCTTTTAAAACAATTTGATTCGCTTTGCTCGGAATTTGTGTTTCCTGTGGAATGGCGAGCCTCTTCCTATATTTCTAACTGTTACATTCGGGTGAACACGAATTTTCGCCCAGGTCTTGCGCGCTAATGTACGATAAAGTTTGCGACCGGCTCCATTCGTGTTTCCCGATGTATAACAGCATTTGTGGTGACCAGTGGAACATTGAGCAGTTTTCTTAAGCTAAGGTGTTGTATGGTCTGCAGTTGTTTCATTGTAGTCTTTGGGACATGGGCCCAGGCAGCGCTTGCGTATGTTATAATGCTGAGAATGAAGGCTTTGTATAAGATTATTTTTGTTTGCAATGACCCAGCTTGCTTCTGAATATTGGGACACACATTTTGAGGCGCCGCCGCCCACTGTTGCCACTATTCCGTACATGGTCCCACCATCTAATGGTGGAATCCAATGTTACTCCCAGGTACTTAACTTGCCGACGAAACGGTATTATTTCCCCACCTACATTTAAGTCGATGCCAGACTGTTTTCACCTGACTGTAAAGATGACCGGAAGGCATTTGGTTGGGTTTATTTTTATTTTCCAGGTGCTGAGCCAGTTCAGGAACTCTTGTGTGTATCTCTGGAGTGTTCGTTTAGCGAAGTTGATTTTTTTATGGTGGGTGTATATTACCGTATCGTCAGCGTACATCAGTACTTTGCACCGGAGATCAAAGGGAACGTCTCTCGTGAAAAGGGAGAAGAGGTAGGGGGCCATGATGGCTCCCTGAGGAACTCCGGCGCTCATGGTTCTTGTTGTGGATCTTTGATTGTTTGCTTGCACGTGGAAGGTGCGATTCGACAGGTAACTGTACAGCAGGGGAAGGTAGCCGCGCAGTTGCAGGAGTTGCTGGTATATTTTGTAGATCATTCCTGCGTGCCAGCACCTGGCGAATGCAGCTTCCACGTCCAGAAACAGTGCCAATGTGGTGGCCCCGTCTGCTAATTGTTCTGTTACGTCATCAGTAAATTTGAGTAGTTGTAACTCCGTGGAGTGGTGTTTTCTAAAGCCGAATTGGAATTTTGAAAGTGCATCTATATCCGAAACTGCGTTTTGTAATCGAAACAGGATGACTTTCTCGAACAATTTCCCAACTGTGGACAGAAGACTGATGGGCCTATAATTTTGAGGTTAATGTTTTCAAAAAAAATATTATCTTTGCCTGCTTCCACGCCGCAGGAAAGTAGTTGTGTGACAGGCATGCGTTGTAAATTTTGGTGATCTGAACAAGCGCCTTACGTGGCAGGTGCTTGAGGTCCCCATTTGTCACTCTGTCCGGGCCTGCGGCTTTGCCGTTCTTCAGTTGCCTGATTTATTTGAAGACCTCCTGAGTTGTTATTAACTTATTTACTTGTTGTTGCCCCGAGTGTCTCCACTCCGCCTTCCAGGCTACCACCACTCTTTCGTGGTTTGGGTCATTGCCTTGTTTCGGCTGGAATTTCTACTCTAGAGTGTCTGCAAATATTTCGGCCTTTTCTTTTGTGGAAAATACAAGCCTGGTCCGACCTTGAAGCGCCTCAGTGTCGGGGCGGGTGACGCCGGCATTTTTAAAACTGCGCAGTAATCGCCATAGTGTTCCATCAGAGTGGATGCAAGATTTCATCTTCTGTTCCCATCTGTAATGGTTATTGGCGATTATTTGCGATCTGATTACCTTAGTAACCAGTTCGCAGCGAGTTTAAGGACGGAGATCCGGTCTCGCGCCATCTGCGCATGCAGCGTCTGCGGCCGGCAATGAGGCGCTACACCTCTGGGTATCTGACCTGCTCGGGCTGGACTTTGTTGTTATGCGTACTATTTATGTGAGCCGTCCTGACGGAGGCTGTGAATTGTGCTATTGCTTGATCAATTTCTATCGTGCTGCCTAAAGTTATTTTGGGGTTTGCAAGGGAATGCAGTTGTTTTTTATATTCTTCCCAGTCCGTCGTTGCCATGACGGGCACTTGTAGGGCCGTGGTTCGATCCAGTCGGCCTAGGATACCGAAAGTGACCGGAAGATGGTCAGAATCAAGCCTATGGAAAACATTTAGATGGGAAGTTAATTGTACTTTTTTGCAAATCACAAGGTCGAGCACGTCCGGGTCAGAGGTTCCGGCACGGTGATAGAAGGTGGGGTCGGTAGGAGCTTGTATTTCCACGTCGTCATTATCTGTAATAAAATCACATAGTAAGTTGCCAGTCTGGTCTATTTTTCTGGAATTCCAGACTGGGTGGTGGGCGTTAAAGTCTCCCGCCACTACTACGCTTTCATGCAAGTTGAAAATTCTTTCTAAATCCTCTATGAGGCCCCAGCTCCCTGGGGGCCGGTATGCAGCAACCATTAAGATGGTTTGATTGTTTACGTCTACTTCTATAGCGGTACACTCCAGACATTTGAGGGGCGGGAGGTTCACCGAGGCAAAAACAATATTATTTTTGATTGCAATTGCAGTCCCCCCCTGGCCTGTTGAGTCTGTCTGTACGTGTGATGGTGTATTGTGAAATGTTGAAATTTATATTTTATGTTAATTTTGTTTCCCCCAGAAAAGCTATATCTATTCTATTTCTCCTCAGGAAGCCTTCAAACTCGTAACGTTGATTTGAAATGCCATCTACGTTCCAAATCATGGAGCGGATTTCAATTGGGTGCCCCGCTGTGAGCGTCATTTTAATTTGCGAAGGTTGTGTTGATAAAATTTATAATTGCCGCAAATTTCTCCGTAACATTGTTACAATTTTTTAGTGTAGATGTTAGTTGTTTTAGGTTCTTGATGATTTTTGTTATGTTGAAAGTTTTTAACAAGTTAAATAGTTCCTTCAGGTCGCCCAGGCCTGAGGTTGGGTCTGTAGTATTTGTATTTGCTGCCTGACCGCTTGGCGGTGCCGCATTGGCTTGTGGGCCTCGCATAGTAGTTGCGAAACTTTGGCCGTCCCTTGTGAACCCCGAGTTTATGATAGGCTATACACACCGTACATTGCCCAGCTGTCTGTTTAGTTCTGCCAGCTGTCGTCTGTCACGCTCCTCCTGAAAGGTATTACACCCCCGGTATCTTGCTGGGTGAGTCTCACCGCAGTTTGTACAGCGGGTGTAACGTTCTCCATACCCCGCCCGACTGGAGCATGCCATTAGACGATGTGCTCCCCTGCAGAGGACACATTTGGAGGGCAGTGTACACAGCTTATAGGTATGCCCCAGCTGTTGGCAGTTAAAACATTGATCAATTGAATTTTGGTTCCTCAGATGCTCAATACTGACCTATGACATCTGTCGCTCAAAAATGAATTTCTTGTCATTCTCTTTCTGTTCCAGGGTCACCACGAGTATGGGAAGAGGCTTATCTTGTTTTTCCATATGTTTGACATTTACCACGTTGTATCCTTTAGCGACAATATCCTCTTGGATGTCTGCTATGTCCAGAAAGGGGGGCAGTTTTTTTTTTACTGCGAAACGCAGGGGAAGTTCATCTCTGGGGGTGAAGCTGTAGTAGTGCCCCCCCTCTTGGTGCAACGCTTCCAGTACAGGTGTGAATTGTGGATGCTCTTGTAGTAGCACCTTCAGGCCTTGGCGGTCGTGGGCTATTTTATAGTCTCGTTTTGGGCATAAGTTTTTCAATATTTGTATTGTTTTGTTAATGTTTCTAGTGTCAGGGATTATTATTCTGATTTTTTTTTTTTTTTTTGCTGCACTGAATCTTTAAAGCGCGAGTAGTAAGGGTCCCGCGGGAGACAATTAAATATCGTCACACTCCCAAGGTCATTCGCTAGGGGTAAAATTAACGCTAGTGTCGTATTTTGTGGTGACAGGTTTACGTTTCATTTTGAATGGATGCCGCGAGACTCATTTTTATATAATATTTATATTATTTTATTTTGCTTTATTTTGATTTTTTCCAGCGGAGTGCATAATTTTTAAGGTTTGTTTAAATTTTATTGATATTTCGTTACATGATGAGGTATAAGGAATATAATGGATATGGATATACCATGACTATATGGTACGTGACGATCGGTTGTTTGACGTTACATTGCCAAGTTCGTCCGCTAGGCGGATTGCTCCTAGTTTTTTGCGGTGGCAGTTTGTTCCGTCAATCGAGTTGGTTGGCGTGCGACTCTTTCTTTGTTTTATTTTATATGTTTAGTTGACCATGCTTTGTTACATGATTAAATAGAAGTAATATATAGATATGAATTTATAAAGAACAGAAATGAATATACAATTATTACGTATGTGATAATTTGGATTAAAACAAGCCGATGTGGTGCAAATACAAACATACTAGCATAAATGTATGAGGCAGAGTGATGCAGGTTTGGCGGCCCGAACAACGGCGCACCCGGATTGCATTAATAGAGCACTGCAGAGTTATTTGGAAGCATCTCTGATATGAATCAGAATACTCGAGTCTGTTCATTACCACTTCAACCATGTGTTAGATAAAACAGATTGTTAATATTTGGTAGAAAATGGAGTATGAAAGAAAATTAGCTTTTGGGGGGTATAAAATAAAGATTTGAGATCGATGTGTGCAAACATTCTCCCCATATTGTGGCGCATGGAGAGCATTGTTACAATAAAATACTGGTTAAGTTATTTTTTATTTAGTGCTCTATTTTTTGAGAGCTGGTATTGGACAAGAATATATATATATATATATATATATATATATATATATATATATATAAAATGACACAGAAACGTTCCAATATAAAAAGTTAACATTGAAGCTAAGACAAAACTAAAACAGTAAAAACGCGATATTTCGAGCTGGGCTCTTGAACGCGCTAAGAGACAAGACGAACTGAGGTGGGCAACATCTCACCTGGTGAGGCATTGGGGTTTCTAACATGGCTGGCACGGCCGCCAACTGTGAGATAGCGAAGTTGCTTCTCAACTCTGGAGAAATTAAAGAGAAAGGTTGAGGCCTGGCTTTATGTAAAACTATTGCTGCCATCTCTCGATCTCGCCAGTGAAATAGTGGTAGGAGCGGCATCTATGAGAACAAAGGAAAAGCAGTGGTCGAAGGAAACTTGGTGGAGGTTAGAATGCTGTGCTACTGGCAATCGGGAACACGTTTTGACAGAACGCCCGTGATTATTCATTCTGACATAATCCTTGGTTGACGTAAGACCAATATAGAACGCTAAACCAAACTTGCATTTCAGTAAATACACAACATGTGCACAGGCACAGTTGGAAGATGAGACGTGCAGGTGTAAAAAAAAGATGCCTGGGGATAATCAATATTCCCACGAAATATACTTCTAAGGTTTCAAGCCGACCGGTAACAAAGCCGTGGTATTGCCTGAAAAAGAGGCAATTAACTGCTTTTAAACAACAATGTTGAAACTGTATTTTAAGATAGCCTTAACTTCACTTTATCACAGTTGACGGCCTTGGCAGTCACGTTAGAACCCCCAATGCCTGACCAGGAGAGATATTTCCCACCTCAGTTCCTCTTGTTTCTTAGTATGTTCAAGAGCCCAGCTCGAAACATCGTGTGTTTTTAATGTTTTAGCTTCAGTGTTAACTTTTTATATTGGATCGTTTGTGTTTTATGCCTTCAGATGAGTTTTTTTATTATTCTATTACTAGTTTAGAGAGAGAGAGAGAGAGAGACACACACACACACACACACACATATATATATATATATACAGTAGCAAGTAGCTAGAGAGACGCTTGGTCACAACGTTTGTTACTGATTGATGGCAGGTATACGTCCAAAAGCAGTTCGAAAATAGGAAACGTGGTTATTAAATATTCTACAAGCACGCTACACGTCCACATATCATGCATTGAAACTGCGGACTAACCTTAATCAAAGAAAATGTGTTCAGTGGGGAGCCGAACCCGTAAATCTAAGTACAGCAGGCAAGTACTCTACCGGCTGTGCTATGAGGCCAGTCATTAAGTATTGTAGAACTCGTGGGTTTTCATGATAACTCTCTTTTTTCACTGCACATACTATCACAAGTGCGGAAATTTTGGATCAACGCCCTACCATAGTCAAGCACATGTTGACATTTCAAACTATTTACACCTTTTGCATTTTAGGCAGCCCTCCGTGTAAAGATAGTATAAAAACAGCCGGTAGTCACCATATAGTTTACCAGAGTACTGCGATGTGTACAGAGTGCGGCAGAAACATTAAGCCGGTTTTAAAATGAAAAATATTTCAATTCGTAATGATGTTTATATTTCTATCACATTATCTTAAAGTACGGTGTTTAGAGCTTGTAGAACACTTTTAATTTGGAAGATTCACTTCATGCTTCGATCCGTTATGCGCTAAGTTTTGTTCGGTGCGTACTGAACGAGGTCGCTCCGGCGGTGATTTGTTTGTCACGCTACCTTTTTAATTCAGTTGATGCACCCAACGATGAATAGCATCCTTAGACGGTGCATCACGCCGATTTATTTCCCGTCGAAATGCTCTGTGGGTTTCTGTGATGAAATTGGTTTTGATGCAATTAAGTTCAGGTACAAATAAGCTCCTTCACAGTAAAACAATCCGTGAATAACTGCTAACTAACTCATCAGAGAGAGAATACCAACTGTTACACTCATTTCTAAGGTCGATTCTGCTGCCCTGCCACATATTTGCAACAAAATAACCCCGCCAAATTCACAATGGGTTTTAATTCAAACCCGCTTGTTTCTGTAGCACTCTGTACCTTTTATGAAGGGTGCGCCAAGATTAGTGCAAAAGAATCATTCGTGTGTATTCCGAGTGATATTCGCAAACACATCCACAAAGTGTACCGAAGGTTGAATGACCGATAATGATAACAGGACACATTATACCAGTTATTTTGTCAATGATTGCCGCTTGACCTTTCGACGCACTCTGCAACTTGAAAGGGCACAGTGAGCCATCAAAGGAGATCAAGTTATCACATGTTATTATACGAGGCTTGGGGATGTAGTATAGCCTGGTTATGATGATTTGTGCTCTTATAGGTATAGTTACATACAATATTCTTTTGGTAGCCATGGATTAAGCACCTAAGAGTCAGATGTGTCAAACATAGAAACTGAGCAGAAACGAATAGCGCAGCCAAGGAGACGGAGAACCCGCGCATATTCTATACGAAGATACACGAATGACGCGGACACATTGGTTGTCACGAAGCAGGGCAAGTCGATTTATGCTCTGGTCTGGATTTATTACTGGTGTCAAAAGTGGCATATTGCAATTGAATAATCAGAACACAAGTCACTGATGCACACGTGTAACCAAAGTAAATGTATCGGACAAGGTTAATGACATAACCTGGAAATGAACAGTTATTTTCCATTCCTCTGCCACTTCAGTTTTAAGGAGAAAGAGCAAACACAGGTGAGCAAGCTTGGTCCGCATCTTGTCCTTTTGAGATAGCGGCCCTAGATAATTATTTTTGTCTGTAGTTAACATTGTAGATGGAACCAGAAGTGTTAGATCACATCATACGGACTTACAAAGGCCTCTTCATTTAAATGAAGCCTTACAACTCCCATAAAAATTGCATATGCAGCCAGGAATATGTACATTCCACACCAAGAGAAGGCACTATGGATAACTGTAGTTTCCTTTCTACCAATGGCAACAGAGCCATCAGTACAACTTGGGTGGGTAATCCAAATTAATTAGATGCAAATCAGATCCTGGATGAGTGATTTTCATCTGCTCTCTAGGTTTGCATGTAGGGATTCCTGTGGGCAATTTGGCTCTCATCCAGGATGCTTAAGACAGTTCTCTGGTGCAACCTGGGTATAACCTACAAAATAGCTGAAAATTTCATTTAGGCACTACCCCCTTTCATACCAACCTATACCGTAAAACTCATCCTACAACCCTCCATCCTGCACAATGGTTAAATCCCCTTTATGATATGGAATATTTGCAGCGCTCCACAAGCTGACCAATAGCCACAACAGGATGCTATGCACAAAAAGCAAATGTTTCCAGTGTGGTGGAGATCTACATCCTCATATAGATAATATAAAATCCTATTGTACTACATGTAACAAGATAAATAACTATACTGTCTAAATAAAATGCCCAAAATACCACATAAAACCACCAACTCTACAGAACAAAAAATGATGCCCAGCTACTCCCACCCAACCAACATTTTTTATTTGATTTCGTTTATTTACGGATGCTCTATAACATCTCAGGTCATCAGCAACGTCTCATTCAAACCAGGGTGTGAAACAGCCGATAGATTTTGCTCAGAGGCCTCTTTTTCAGGCTTGAGGTTCTTTATCGTGCCGTAAATGTATGACTTTACTGCTCTTCCAAAGGAAATCATACTTATGTTTTTTACGCCTGAAAAAATCCATCGGTCCTGGCCGGGATCGAACTCGCGGTCTTTGGTTTAAAAGGCAAATATGATCACCACTACGCCACGAGGACTGACAACCACCACTCACTCAAATCAAAGTTAACAAATGAATGGTTAAAACTCATAGAATATTCTATAGCCCAGGAAGCATAGAACTAAATGAACATAAGACCACCACAGCACTTAAGAACATAAACACCACAGTAAATCTGACATCAATACCAATCAAATCAACAAGATGTAAAAAAAAGTACTCACTCATATAGAACAAACAATCACACATGCATGTGGCATGCCCACTAAATTCAACAGGACTACTACGAAAACATCACATTAACATGTAAACTAAAAAGATAGGAAACCAGCTAGTTACTCTGGTAAACAAATTAACAGAAACCATTCCCAAAGAGGTCAATGCATTTCAGAATATAATCAAATCAATTACCCTGCTATACACAAAAAGTAGAACTTAAGGATCTAAAAACAAGAAATAAAGATCTGTGGTATCTGAACATAAAAGCCATAATCAAAAAGCAAAAATTTACACAATGGCAATGCATATATAGTCATTATTTATATTTAAAACCTGAAATTGTTCGACAATCCTTTCCCATTACTTTCTAATGCAACTATAGCAGAAATACACACATTTAATAGCTGCAGATCAACAAAATATTTTAACACCATTAGGAACACACCACAAAATAAAACACACAACCACTGATGCACCACCTAATTCTATCATTTAAGAATAGGCCTAAAAATTGCCATCAGAACATGGTACACAAAAACATGAAACATTACAACCAAAATAATCACAGCTGCAATAGACATAGCAAGAGAACGTGCAATGCAAATCTTGAAGAAAGACCCAAATATCAATGGTCGACAATTCCCAAACTACATAATAGAAAATAATAAAATAGAAAAGACAACCACACAGAACACACATGAAAACTCACCATCAAACTGACAAAAATATTCTAAACTGCCTAACACATGTGAAAGATGCTATTAGAAAATACCAACAAAAATCATGGGAATCATTCAATACAGTAAGCAGAAAAAAATACACAAATCCTACCAACTTCTGGAGACCAATAAAGGATACAAGAGGAAAAAACAAAACTAGCATATCTATTCAAATAGCAAGGCTAACCTATATGATCCACAAATCAAAAACTAAAAACATTTCATGAATATTACCAAAAAATATTAAAACCACAAAAAGACAACAAATCCTACAAAATATAATACAAAAGAACAAGTTAACATAAAAAATAGCTTAGAGCATTGCACCCCTCAAGGAAATACGAAATCACTAAAAGAAAATTAAAAATAATTTGGAAGCATTTTATTCAGAAGCTAGGCAAAAAAATTATAGATATCGGCATCTACAGTGGCCAGTAGCAACTAACCAACTAAAAGAAAATGACACTATTCACAACACTTAAAGACAAATAAAAATGTAAAATGTATGCAAGTTAGCATAAGATCAGATACTACAACTTACTATTAACTTATGGAATTTCCCACAGACATGTTAAAACTAACAGTACATTTATACAATGCAACATTAACACACAGTTATCATCCCAAATCTTGGAAATAATAATAATAATAATAATAATAATAATAATAATAATAATACTTGAGAAATCTGGAAGAGACAACACCATACATAATATTACAAACCCATCTCATTAACAGCAACATTCTCCAAAATAATTGCTAAAAAAGTCATAGTAAAAAGACATTAACAATTCATAAATGCCAATATCTTCTTCCCCAGACAGGATTCAGATTTAACATTGCAAATAAGACCAATTGGTGCAAGTTAGCAGCAGTCCATAAAACACCTTTTAATAGAAGCCGTAGCACAGTAGCACAATTCTTAGGCATCAAAGTAGCTTCAGACAATTGCTTCTCCAATGAACTGCTCTATAAAATGACATTTCAAATTCCCTAAACAAACAATTGATAGCAATTCACAGAATGGTACCATTCAACTTTGCAATTTCAAAAAGACATTGGCATGCATAATTATGGCACTTATTTTCTGGAATCGATAAGATGTCCTTCTTGGAAATTTTATGGAGCTGAGAGCAATAACCGTACAAGCATACTGCAAAACATTTCCAAGCTGAGGCACACTATTCAGAACCAGAAACATGGGATTAGCTATTGTCAAGAATTGGTTTTCTTCATGATGGTACATGTCCACACATTGCTGTCAGAACTATAGCAAGATTTAAGAATTTTTAAGGAAATTATCCAATATATTATCCAGATCCTACACCATGTGAATTGCATATTTTCCTTCACTTCAAGAAAAGGCTTCATTTTCAAAGTCAGATGACAGCAAAGACTTAAAAGTGGCAATCTTAAAGTGGTTTAATGAAAGGTGGCATTATGCACAGCCATCCAAAAGTTAATTGTCCCTCAGTATACAATGTTTGGAAAGGAATGACTACTATCTATGTAGAAAAGTAAAGAGAGCACGTACAATATGTACAAGAGCAATACCCATTGCAAACTGAAACATTAAAAATGTAAACAAACATAAATTTCTAGGAATATTTATTACAGTAAATTACCAAGGAAGAACATATTAATCACGTTTGTAATAAAATCAGCAAGTTCTTTTATCTCTTAAGGCATTTTAGGAACCTTTTAGCTTAAAATGGTCTCAAAATGATATATTATGGCACCATATACCCTCACAATCTATATCATATAGAAATTCAGTCAGGGCTCTGCTGCAAGAATCAACATGGGAAGGGTATTTAACCTACAGAATAAAGTGATTAGATTAACCTACCACTAAATGCTTGAGAGCCATGTAGGGAAATATTTAAAGATAAACAAAAATTGATTATTTATTCTTTGTATATAAAGTGGTAACTTTGCAATTAAAAACAAAACCTGAGAATCAATAATATTCATCATTATAACTTGAGACACAATAATAAATATTTTAGATAAGGATTTAATAAAGCTGCTTCAGAAAAAGATACCAATGTCATAGGTACTTCTGCACAACAAACTGCTTGTCTATGTAAAACAGTACAATAGTACACATTTCAAAAATAAGCAGAAGAGTTATTTAATTAACAAAACTTTGTACAGCATGGAGGAAATATAATGTATTAAATATTAATATAAATATGTAAATAATATGTACACTTTTTGTTCTTTTACTTGAAATATCAGAAACTGTAACAGGTCTACTGATGATAAATGCTATCCATCTATCTAATAATTTTTTAATCCAGTTATGAATAACTGGCCCTTATTTTTGAAATGTGCCCCATATGTCTTTAACAGTGCTATAGTTTATCATTCAACAGTTATTAGCTAATTAATACTTTTAGATTTGTTTTATTTTTATTTCATATCCTTTACTAAGTTACAGTTGTCTGCATGCTCTTTATGTTTCCTCAAAGGCATATTGATTCTCATTTGCATATCCTTACAATAACTGCCAAATGTATAATCTATATTTTTCTACAACCTAATGATTCTACTAACAGTGCTTATCAGCATTTGTATTGCTTAGCCAACAAAAGCAAGATTTCATCTGCATTCCTATTTTCATACGAAAAGTGAGAGTTATACAAGGAAGTTTCAATTCTTATTGGAGTTTGTGAACCCCATTATGCTTTATAGTTAATAAAAATTAATAATTATCAATGGCAATAAAACCTGAAGGTATTTCATAAAATCCTCAAATTTACCCAATATTTTCCTTTCATATATTTTTAATTTCTCGGAACTTGTAACTTTTCACCTTTGTGTATATTTATCATTTAGATGTTTTAAAAATAAATAATTAAATATTAAAAAACAACGTAAGTTTAAAATTCTTTAATGGATGTGCACATAACAATTACTGCTTGTGGGCTGTGAAGCACATGACATCACAAAAAGAGTACTTAAAATGTCTGAGAAGACGAATACAAAAGAGGTAGTGGTGATGATGATGATAATACTGCCACTGTTTTTGTTTATGAACATCACTGGTCTATATCCTATATAAAGGCAACTTATGAAAGACAGATGTAAATTGGTTAGGTATTATTACAGAAACAGTATATTTTTAGTAAAAAATAACAATGAATGTAAGAATGAATTACAAAACAATTATTATACCTGTTATTAAAAATAGTCACAATGGTCAATATTTATAATCCCACTATTCTACATACAAGCAAACTGAGTATCAGACATACAAAATAATCCAATACCAAATTAGCAATTTTCTAGATATAATCCCTAGATATATATTGCTCTATATATAATGTTTTAGAAGTTTTCCAATAAATATTTTTGGTCCTCAAGCTAAATTGTTGTTATATACTGTGGAATAGTGCCTTGGTAAACTTCTAAATAAATGACAAACTCTTTTGCAGTAATTCCTACCATAGAACAACTTTAACAACCTATGCCATTTACACACAGTTTCACATGAATAACATACTGTGAATTTAAATCATTGAACCTTGCAATTTTTCAAAGAATATAAATAATAACTTAAATAAATCTATTCATTGAGAGTAATCTGTGACAAATGACCTGCAACATTTAACTATAGAGTTATGCTGGTCGTAAGCTAATGCACTTAGCACCTCTGGGCGGAATGTTTCTTCCTTCTTAAAAGAGGATTCACATGTAGATGTTTGGCAGTTTACATGCACCAGCTGAAATAATCAGAAATACATATGTTAAAATAATAAATGCTAATTTTACACATGCATGAGCATGCAAGCACATACTTGCACAGATACAAAGTTTCACATTAATACAGACCCTCCAATATTTTGAATAAAATACCCTAAATTTCTTGGGTAAATAAGGTAAAATAATGCATACAAAAATTGTTCTTTCATGTTTAGGACATAAATGGAAGTGAATCAAACTTGATAAATTTAAATCACAGTCAGGATTCAAATCACATATCTTCCAGCCTGAGCCTGGCCAACTGAGATACCACGTTCACCTCCAAAGCAGGAACTACAAAGCTCTATCATCTGATTCTATATACCCTGGAGACCTCACTAAGGTTTCTCTAAACTCATGATATGAATACTTATAACCCAGGGTTCTAGTTTAATTACCAACTATATAGGGGTTAATATTTTTGTGCTCTGTTGCAACTGTGCCCAGGAACTTTAATTCGCTGAAAGGATGAGTTTTCCCAAAACGTTTCCAGTTTTATGCATCCTCACTACAATGCAAATTAAATTAGTTTAAATATAATGCACTTATATAATCTTATCATCAATACTTTTGGTAGCAATAAAGGCTTAACAGAAAAACAACAACTTGCAAATTCTCGTAGAGACAAAAGTTCAAAAACAGATCATGTAGCGAAATAGCACAACTTTGCATCTTTAGCACATTCAGCAGACTAGAACATTGTCACCTGATGCTTGCGAATATGAGTAAAAAAACATATGACATTCTAAAAAGCTGATAATTTGGAGAAAGTGCATGTCTTCTTTTTTATGATGAAGATTTACCCATTAATGACTGTGCTGGAAATGAGTGACTCTGATTCTGAAGATAAAGTTGAAAGCTGAATTCAGATACAGATCATGAAATTGATTAGGAAAACAGTGAACACATGGAATTGAATATTGTATTATTAGCATGTACAATAGAAAGATAGCTTATCATCATCATTATTATTTAATGGGTATGATATTGTGATGATAATGTTAATGTATAGATTTCCTTTTTTATTTATCAGGTAAGGATGGACCAAAATGGAGAAAAATATGGAAAGCAACAAAAACCCAGCTGCATAATATTCTGATGAATTTGCCTGACATTGTATGAATGACTAAGGATACCAAATCAGATTTAATTATTAGAGGCTTTTTGTTAGTGTGATAAACAATATTTTCCACTATGTAAAATAGAAATTCAGTTGCAAAAAAAAAAAAAAAAAAAAAAAAAGACTAACAGGTGCAACAGAATTCCAGGTGGTCTAGGTATCGATATTTTTAGAATGACAATGTCTGAAAAATAATTTTCATTCCTGGTAAGATGCATCTATTATGGCAATAAACTCTCAAGATGAGAGAGAGCAATGAAAAATAGATAAGTTGGCTGCACCATTGTTGTGAACAACTACAAGAAACATTATTCTCTTGGTCAAAATGTCATAGCCAAAGATACTAATATTATTTTGTGCCACTGTGCTTTCACCATGTAATCCATTAAAGCCAGGTAAATACAGCATCAAAATATTTTGTCTGAATGATACAAAATATTTCTACATTTTCAACATGGAGACATACTGTGGAGGGTAGTCAGAAGACGCTATACACAAATTAACTCAGCAGCTTCTGTTGTATTCAGACTAACAATAATATGGAATTGGCAGAAATATTACTGTAGATATAGATTCACTAGTTCAATTTTGATTTTAGGGTTCTAAATCATGTCAATAGCATGAATATCATGGCAAAATCAACCATGGGAGTAAAAAAATTGAGCCAGGTTTAATTGTAAGAAATATGTATTTTTTTAGTCATATTATTATTTTTTTATTTTATTAATTCTTTTTAACGCTCTTTAACATCTCAGGTCATCAGTGTCCCATTCATATCAGAGTGTGAAATGGCCAAAAAATTTTGCTCAGAGGCCTCTTTTTTCAGGCTTGAGGTTCTTTATTGTGCCGTAAATGTACGACACGGGACCCACGGTTTTACTTCCCTTCCAAAGGAAGCCATACTAAGGATTTTTACACCCAAAAAAATGCATCGTCCTGGGCGACATCGAACCCATGATCTTGGGTATAGGAGGCAAGTGTGGTAACCACTACACCACCAGGACCGACATGTAGTTATAGGTGTAGCTGAGCCCAAGACTTTTGGGAATTCCAGTCGCAAACTGCTGATGAGCCATAGGCATGGTTCAGCAGTGAGAAGAGTAAAATAAATTACAGAAGTTGTAAAAATATGATTATATAAAGAAATTAATGATTAATGAATTTCAAATAATGGGGGACTAGTTTAATTTTGGTGAAAGAACTAGAAGGGGGAAAAAAAAAGAAGAAAAAAGCTACCCTAACATTTCACTTGTATAAAAGGTTATCTCCCCCCCCCTCTCTCACACGCACGCATGCGCGCACACACCACACAATGAAGTATACTGAAATAATTTGAGAGTGGGTAAAATGTTGTATATTAGCAATTTTGGTTAAAAAGGTATGGCCTATGTGTTCAAATCTATAAATCTGCTCAATAAAGAATCTATAAAGCTATGGCTATAAGTTTATAAAGTGCCAGTATGCCACTAGCTAATAAAGATGCCCCTCGAAAGCATAACATACAATAACAAAGGGAGGATTCTGAACATATCACTCTGGCACCATGAACTTATGACATTAACTTTGCAGTAAGACGTAGTCATTTGTTTTTTAGTTTTGAGTTTCGTTCAGCACTTCTTTTAATGTTGTTCTCTGACTAGGGCCTAATAATACACCTTTTAGCCTATCTACATTTCAAGTTGGTATTTCAATTTATACACTTAAATCTTGACATATAAATTCATATAATTACAACCCTTGCTTACCAAATGTAAATGATGGGTAATCTTAATGGGTTAAGTGTTATATATTCAAAGATTAATTAAATTTCATTCATAATTCTGTAGTACAGTATCGCAGCATTTCATATTAACTAAAAAAGTTTAAACGACATGACAAGAATTGAACCTGCGGCCTGTGGAACATCAGCTTTTGCATTATGCATTATGTCTCATGAGCAGTTAAAGAGCTCCCTATACAGTAGGCTACATTATGCAAGAGGGCAGTAAAATGTGTGTAAGATAAATTAAGTTTTAGGCCTGATGTTAGTAGTAAACCTATCAGCCATTTTATGTTAATAATACATTCATTATTGATAAAGCGAATAAAATTAGAAAGAAAGCATTAAGTAAATTTCACTAGTAATTCTTTAGTATACGTTCTCAGCACTTCATATTAAATAAAAAAAATTAAAACGGTATGACAAGAATTTAACTTGCATCATTTGCTTTTGCATTATGTAGTATACTACACAAGATCCCCTATAAAGTAGACTACATAATGCAAGAGGGCAGTTGATAGATATTCAGTGATGCACTGTCAAATGATTAGTTGAAAATTTGAGGGATTTTATAGCACTAAATCTTTAAAAAGTTCATAATCAGATGCAGCAAATTGATATTTTTATGCTCACCAGACAGTTTTAAAGACATTATGAACCAATTTTTCATCTGGCTTGGCTATAACACAGACTTATCAGCATCTGATGTAAAAATGTTTAACAGCATAAAACTGTGATAAGTTTAGTTGTGGACCACACATTACCTTTCTCAAATTGTTTAAGTATGACATCTCTACACTTTCCTAAATTATTTCGGCACAGTTTATTAACATCCTGTATATATGCTACTGTATTTTTAACACAAAAAAATTCATTTCATATTTTTCAAAAAATGCAAAACTGCAACTCTTTTAAATCTGCATATAGCATCAAATCAGGTGCCAAATTGTGCAAAGAAAAAACCTAAAATCATACTACATTATGACTAAATCTGGAGTTGATTGTTCTACATATAATGTGGCCCAATCATCAAGAAGTCACTTTACCAGATGGTTATTTATTTTTTTTTCCATATTCTGGATGTTGCAAGAATTAATTCCAGAGAGTTTTCTTAGCTAATAAAAATAGTTACTCTCCCAGAAATGAGTATCTAAAAACTCTATCCCTAAATTTACTGTCAGAGCAACTAAAAAAGAAGAGAACTAACACCTATATGAGAAACACAAACCCAAGTACCGCTTACAAGTTACATCAAAGGTGCCTCACAGCTCAGGAGCAGAAAACAGCTATATAGCTATAAGTAGGCAACAGGATTGATGCATCAAATATACAATTAAAATGCAATAATTATTTACATTTCAATAAATATGCAAAAATAGTTTACAAAATATGTTTACTCCTAGAAGATAAAAGGGGGAATTATCACTGGTTCTGAGTAAGTGGAAGAGTGGTTAGAATGAAGAAAACGTTTCTCCTAAGTTTAGCATACCTCCATGAATTTGTCATTTATGAGGACTGAGGGGAAATATGGAAAAACCTGTCAGGGAGAATAATCCTTGTGCAAATTGAACTGCAAACCTCCCACACACAAGTCCATGCCTTAAGGACCTCAGCGAGGCATGGCAATATATTTTAATGTTGCAGCTATATTATACCTATATTTCATTTTGCATTCATAGCACATAATATTATGCTTCTTCAAAATAACATTACAGTAATGTAATAAGAAGAAAATGGCATGAGTGCATCAGCCTCAATCAGACGAATAGTGTTCCGCAAACTGGCACATCTTGTGGAAGTTTAAAGATAATTTGTTTGAATATTTGTTCAATTACAGTTCATTGCTCATTATTTTAGTACATTATACATTGACCTTGACATAAATAGTTTATTACTTTATTGAGCATATGTTTCTGATCCATTACTGCAAAAATTAAAATATGATGCAATCACTACTTAACCCAAAGCTAACAATATGTTTGAATGTACTACTTAACTAACTTATTAAGCTACCATTTGCTAATTAAAAATGAACAGTCACAGTAGTTCACTGATAAAAATGCAATTTCAACTACTGTTTTCACAGTCCAATAAATTCCCATGATCATTTATTATAAAATCACAACTTTCTTGAAAAAGCCAACACAGGTAAGCACACCATTACAAGTCTTCTGTGTGAAAAGACAGCTCAAGATGCATGAACCATCACGATTGACTGAAGGGTATGGCCACTGTTAATTAGGGCACTCTCTGAGTAAGGGAATTATAGAACCTCAAGCGTTTTAAAAATTTAAGTTTTTTTAATAAAAAAAAGAATGTTGTAAAGAGTTATATTCAGATTTAAGTCTATTTAAAACTTGTTTCACAACCTTCTTCTCATTCTTTCTACCTACTTCATCAGCCCTTGGGTGCACTACTAAAAACAGCCATGACAAGAAAGATTAATTTATTTTTTAAATGCAAAGCTATGTCAAAATATAGCCAGTCATATATGCATTGTGTAAAAATCTTATGAATCATAATTACTCATTATGTGGCTCTGCATAGTTTTGAGCAAAGTATTACATAGGAGCAAACAAAAACACATTAATTCAGTGATCCATAATGTTTTGTTAAATGTGGACACTGTGAATGATTCTGAAAGGTGTATTAGTGATCCTGCATGCTATGCAAAAGTTGCATTCTATGATGTAGAGCTTACATTTTCAAAATACAAGTTGCTATTACAACAATAGTCACAATTTTAATATATACAATTTAAGCTCAAATTTTAGGGATCAATGCAACATATTTTTAATTATCTGGGAGTGAAATTATTGAAATTTGTAGATCGACCATTGAGCTGGGAATGTGGGAAAAAATTTATATAAAAATATGAGGATAAGGTTATGAACTTTGAGATCCCAACAGTGGACAAATTAATCCAGAAGTTCATAAAATGTCCAAGAAAGCTTACACCAAGTCCTCCAGCCAACCAACAATGAAGCCAACAGTCACAAATGAGGATGCAGGCAAAAGCCTGCGAAACTAATTTTGCATTATTCAACAGTAAGTGGAGCATAAGATTATCAAATCTGCTCACCAAATAATTAAGAATATAATAGTTGCTTCACTGTATTGGTTCTGACATGAAATTAAAGGTTATATTTATCAATGCAACAGTTTGTCCATTGGCTAAGCTACTGGAAACTCCAGATGAGAACAAATTTATTTTCAATTTAGTTATAAAAATTGTTTTTCTCTCTTTGAAGCACATTTTTGGTTTCAAGCACACAAAAATGAATATTTTTTTTCAATTTTTGGTTCCTAAAATCCTAGCCACTAATATTTGCAATTAATATGCAATAATGAAATTAATTATAACTGGGCTATTTTGCTTTGGTTGCTGGTTTAAGTTAATTTAAAAACAAATGTTATAAGATGCAATATTTCCATAAATTAGTTTAACACCATGAAATGATTTTATAAGGTCTTGCTGAAATTTCTCCAGTGCAGCTAAGTAATGAACTGAAAATTTAACCTACCTGAAACATCAAGTTAATTCACTGTATTCAGTCCATCCATGATTGGGTGCACCAAGGCGAAGAACTCCTACTGATCTATCTTTAGATGCAGTTATTATGTCTGTTTATTTTATTAAGGAATATGTAAACAGCCATTTGCACTCATATTCATTATTAGCCAACAGCATGGAAAAATAAGTAACAGACTGAATACTGTGAGCATGCATATCATTAACTCTTTAGTCTATTCACATTTTGTGATCTATGTAAAACAGGATGTTTCAGTAATGCTGCTTGTGTTTTCCCAACTTTTGAATATTTTTATTAATCAGCAGCTATATAGGTAAAAAACATTTACTTTTATTGCTATTTCTTATTTCTCAATGACAAATTTTTAGCACTTTCTCTCCACATTATTAAAAAGTATTTCTTTCATTCATTTTATTTTTATTATTATTATTATTTGCTTATTTTTTTACAGTTACTGGCATTTATAGACTGAATATCAATACCAAAAATAGAACTGAAGTTCTATGCACTTCTAAATAAACTTTTATGATCATGGTACAAGAATTAAATTTTAAAAATAAAATATAATAATAAATATAAATGTTTTCCCATATTCCCAGTTCAACTGGGCGATTTACAAATTTCAATAATTTCATTCCCAGTTCTATAGCATGTTTATCTCTCCAAAAGTGATGTGCAACTGCTGATTTCTCTATCTTGTTATATCTGATGTTTTTTTCAGAGTTCCTAATTCCAATGCTTCTTTTTGTTTTCCAAATATATACTTTGTTACATTCTGAACAGTTGATTTTATATATTCCTGGCCTCTTCTCCTCAGGTATTCTGTCATTATCACCAGAATTGAGCAGATTTTTTGGGGCTTAACTTATTCACTGGGAGCAAAGTAAACCCAAACTCTGCAAGTATTTTCTGGAATTTTTGGTGGCCCAAGGATGATAAGTGAATTTCATATGGATGGTAGATTCTTTTATTGCTGTCAATGTTGTAACCTGCTTTAACCTCTTCTTTTGTTTGAATTTCTTGATTTTCTTGTCTACAATTTCTAGTCACACCCTTTTAATTTTGCTGTTTGTATAATATGATAGTACTCTTTGCTGTATTCAAACTCATTCATAGGTATGTTAATGAGTCTATGTTCTAAGCTATTGAGAACTGCATGTTTGTGTGCTGTGGGATTGAATCCACTTGTCTTTATGTAATTCTCAGTCTGCAAGTGCTTTCTGTATATTCCAAATTATTGCATGTTCCTATAATCTTTAAGTCAAGAAGAGGACTCATGTTGCCTTGTTGTGTTTCAGATGTGAATTTAATTTATTTATCTTTAGAAATGCACATCACCAAATCATTTCCATACAATTTCAAAGTATGGCAAGATATGCGGATGATATCTTTGCAGTGGTCAACTAGAAACTCTTTGAGGATGCTTTGAAATTGCTAAACCTACAAGATAAAGAAATTAAATTCACTTCTGAAACACAACAAGGCAACATGAGTCCTCTTCTTGACTTAAAGATTATAAGAACAGGCAATAATTTGGAATTTGGAATATTTAGAAAGGACACACAGACTGAGAATTGCATAAAGGCAAGTGGATTCAATCCCACAGCACACAAACATGCAGTTCTCAATAGCTTAGAACATAAGATTCATTAACATACCTTTGAATGAGTTTGAATACAGTAAAGAGTACTATCATATTACACAAACATCAAAATTAAATGGGTATGACTAGAAATTGTAGACAAGAAAATAAAGCATTCAAACAAAAGAAGAAGTTAAAGCAGGTTACAACACTGATAGCAGTGAAAGAATCTACCATCCACACGAAATTCACTTATCATCCTTGAGCCACCGAAAAATTCCAGAAAATACTTAAGAGAGTTTGGGTTTACTTTGCTAAGTGAATAAGTTTAGCCTAAAAAATCTCTTCAATTCTGGTGATAATGACAGAATACCTGAGGAGAGGAAGCCAGGAATATATAAAATCAACTGTTCAGAATGTAACAAAGTATATATTGGAAAAACAAAATGAAGCATTGGAATCATGCTGATGGAACATTAAAGAAACATCTGGTATAATCAGATAGAGAAATCAGTAATTGCACATCCCTTTAGGAGAGATAAAGAGATATAGAAATGGGAGTGAAATTATTGAAATTTGTAGATTGGCCTGTGGAGCTGGGAATATGGGAAAAAAGTTATATAAAAAAAAATATGATATGGTTATGAACTTTGAGATCCTCACAGAAGACAAATTAATCCAGAAATTCGTAAAATGTCCACGAGAGCTACACCAAGTCCAGTCAACCAACAACGAATACGACAGTCAAGTTGCAACTGAGGATGCAGGCAAAAGCCTGCGAAACTAGTTTTGCATAATTCTACAATAAGTGGAGCATAAGATTATCAAATCAACTCACTAGATAATTAAGAACATAATAGTTGCTTCACTGTAATCATTCCAACATGAAATTAAATGTTATATTTAATGGATACCTAAGTTTATGATGTTTCTGGAATAATGGAAACAAAGAGAAGTAATTGGAATCAGGCTGAAAGGAACATGGGAGAAACATCAGGTACAATCAGATAGACAAATCAGCGGTTGCACATCACTTCTGGAGAGATAAACATGATATAGAAATGGGAGTGAAATTATTGAAATTCGTTGATCTGCCCATGGAGCTGGGAATATGGGGAAACATTTATATAAAAGAATATAAGGATAAGGTTATGAACTTTGAGATCCCAACAGAAGACAAATTAATCCATAAGTTCATAAAATGTCACGAGAGCTACACCAAATCCAGCCAACCAATAACGAATCCGAAAGTTGATCGCAACTGAGGATGCAGGCAAAAGAAACTAGTTTTGCATAATTCAACAGTAAGTGGAGCTTAAGATTATCAAATTGACTCACTATATAACTAAGAATACATTAGTCACTTCACTGTATTGGTTCCGACATGAAATTAAATTTTATATTCTTAATAATGTTGCATTATTTTTTATTTATATTGTTTGAACCTCTGGTGTTGCTTTTTATTTAGCTTATCAATTTGAATTTGCTTTTGCGTGTTTTGCTTTGAACTTCTTTACTAATTATCTATTATTCTTTTAATTTTATTTTTACTTTCCCTGAGTTTTCTAATATGCTTTATCGTTATAATTAAGATTTTGCTATATAATACTTCTTATACTATGATATCTATCCAAGGTAATGTTTTGATATTTTGGTTTAACTTGTCTTCTTGCCATACAAAAACTCCAGCAGTTTGAAATCTAGTGATTACATTTTTTTTTTTTTTGCAGTAGCTTTGTATACTATGTTCAACAATAGTTTAAAAACATTTAGTAATTTGGTTTTCGCCAGAATTCTATTCTACTTAAATGAATAAATGAAGGGAAGAAATAATTAAGTAAAAAGTTTGAATACTTACAAATGAAATTATAAAAAAACAAAAGCATTACTGCTCCTCTCATAAAGGATACATTCATCATATGGTGAGATGTCCAGATCCTGAATATCTCCTTTATGATGATATACTTCTCCCAAAAACTCATGATGGTCTGGATATCGTCTGTATCTTCTAACCACTCCACTGTCACATACAGAATACAACTGGCTGCCATTTGAAGTGTACCTGGAACAAAATTTAGTATAAAACGTAAATTCACATATGTATGTGTATATGCATATATGAAGTATTAAGGAAACTAAGCAACTAAGAGGAACTGATATTTTTATCAACAAGGATCTATTGGTGGAACAAGCCCTTAAGGAGAAATTAATTCAACAAATGAAAATATAAAGATCAGAGGGGAAACAGGCTTTCATTCACAATCTACATTTGTAGATTGATCAGCAGATGGCGGTTGTGCAGGAAAGTGATATACGTGACATAAGACCATGTCAAAAGAAAATGAATTAGTAGGATTAATCAATTGCAGTGGGGCCACAAACAACACTGACAGGAAGTCCAAATGTTAGATAGTCCAAGAGAAAAATTAAGAAAAAGAAATCTAGGTAAATAAAATTATGAAAATTCTTCAAGAAATTTGCATGGAAAAATCATGGGCAGTGAGAGACAAAATGAGACAGGCTTTTGAAATGAGATTAAAACTAAAGTGGATGATATAGATAAACAAGAATTATGGTCCAGTCTTATTGATTAAAAAAAAAAAAATTGTAAAACTACACAAAACATTGAAAAATGACTAGGGAAAAGAAAATTATATTGAAATCCATGAAAAAGTAGGAGTAGAAGGTCAGCATAGTTTAGATCTGGAGTGATATGTTTAAGTGAGATTAGAAAGGAATATGTAAAAGAAAACGATCTCAAGAATATTTGACATTATATCTTGGAATGTGTATGGACCAAAATTTGCATCAATCAAGCCTACTTCATATTTAGAGGCAATATACAGATGGTTAATGAATTATACTGAAATAATTTCAGTGAGTGTAAAGACATCATATACGAGGTCTCTTCAAAAAGTATTGCAAATTTTGAATTTCTGCGGGCTACATATATTCCATTTTCGATTGTTTTGTGGCGTTATGTTGGTACTCATGTCCCTCACTTATGTTGACAAGTTCGGCCATTTTGAATGTTCAGTTAATTGTCGACAGCTATTTTGCTTGGACGTGTTTTGGCTCGTCTTCGATTTTTGCCTATTCCAAAAAATAGAACAAAGAATCTGTATCAAATTTTGTGTGAAAAACAAAATTAAGTGTGCGGATGCATTCCGAATATTGACTGTGGTATATGGTGAAGCTACCTTGGACCAAAGCAACGTTTATCGGTGGTACAAAATGTTCTCATAGGGTCAAGAAGATGTGCACGACGAAAAGCATCCCGGATGCCCGAGCTCGTCAACAACAGACGAAAACATTGAAGAAGTGAAGAAAATAGTATTGGCCAATCGTCGAATCACCGTTAGAGAAGTTGCTGAGGACCTAAACATATCGATTGGCTCGTGCCATTCGATTTTTACCAATGATTTGGGCATGAGACGGGTCGCCGCAAAATTCGTACCAAAGTTGCTCAATTTCGACCAAAAACACCATTGCATTAACGTTGCTAAGGAGCTGTTGAACTCTGTCCGCGACGACACAAATTTGCTACAGAGGGTCATAACTGGTGAAGAATCATGCGTTTATGGTTATGATCAATCCCAATGGATGCTGCCACTCGAGCCAAGACCGAAAAAAGCGCGCCAAGTTCGTTCAAATGTGAAGGTTTTGCTTACAGTTTTCTTCGATTGCAGGGTCGTGGTGCATCATTGAGTTCTTGCCACTGGGCAGAACGGTCAATAAGGAATATTACCTGCAAGGTATGCGCAATTTGCGCGAAGCAATCCGCCAGAAACGCCCGGATTTGTGGAAGAACAAAAATTGGCTTTTGCACCATGATAACGCTCCTGCTCACACATCGTTGCTTGTGCGCGAATTTTTGGGCAAAAACGACACACTTATTATGCCGCAGACACCGTACTCCCCAGACTTGGCCCCCCGTGACTTTTTTTTGTACCCAAGACTGAAGAGGCCCATGAAAGGACGACGCTACTCCACGATTGAGGAGATATAGACGGCAATGAAGGAGGACCTGAACAAGATCACAAAAAACGATTTTTTAAAGTACTTCGAGGATTGGAAAAAACGTTGGCACAAGTGTATAATATCTGGTGGGGATTACTTTGAAGGGAACAAAATAGATATTCATGAATAAATAAATCTTTTTGAAAAAACACAAAATTTGCGATACTTTTTGAACAGACCTCATATAAGCAATTTGACATAAGCAATGTAGGTCCACAACTAAACATAATAGTTTTATGATGTTATTCATTTTTGCATCAGATGCTGATAAGTAGGTGTTAAAGCCAAGCTGGGTGAAAAATTGGTTTAGAATGTCTTTAAAACTGCACTGCCAGCATAGAAATATAAATTTTCTACAGTGTGTTATCATTTTCAAAATTTAGTGCCATTAAAATCCCTCAAATTTCAAACTAATTATGTGACAGTGCTACATTGAACATCTATAAATGCCTTATTGAAATACATAGCCTACTCTAGAGGGAGCTCTTTAATTGTTTGTATGGCATAATGCATAACACAAAAGCTGATGATCAGCATGCAGCAGATTCAATTTTGGTCATGTCAAATTTTATTTATGTTATACTAATGAATATCTATTATATTCAGAAACCGTGAGAATAAAATGGACAAAAGTTTGTATTACAATCGCTACTGCTTGATTTTCTAATACTAACTGAGGAAAGAGAGAAGATAATATACAGTATCTCTATTTTTCATTGTATTCAGTGGCTTAAACTATGAGGAGTTAGAGTCAAGCTTTCTCGGATCAAGCGTGATTCGAACTCTGTACATGTGACAATAACTACTTCACTAATCCAGCTTTAAAATGATTGTGAGAGGATAGAATTTCTTTGGGACTGAACTTTTGGAATAAATAATGCAGGAAAATGATACTTTGATGAATGCAGATTTTATTTATATAAAAATTAAGGTAAAATGTTAGGGATCGCATAAATTGAATGATACATCTGGGAAAACGATGGTTCTGGGAACGATACATCAAGGTTCCACTGTATAAGAAATTTACATTCCATTAAGGGGCATGCAAAAAAGTCCAAAAGATTTTTAAAGATGCCTACATAGTTTTGGCTCCAGTGAACAAATGCAGTTTAAAAAGCCTCCTAGAAACCAACACAAAAGACAAAATTCTGCCAGAAAAATGAGGCATTTACAAAAACAGTTGCAAAAACTGCAATGTAAATATATAGGTAAAACAAAAAGGAACATTACACTACAGTGTAAGGAACACCTGAGAAAATGTAAAATATACACATACGGAAAAATCAGCAGTACCACCATGGCAAATAAACCATTAATTCCTAAACTCTTAAAAATCTCTTCAAAACCCCATAAAATTATCAGCGTGGGAAAATATATTCATACACAAAAACAAAGAAAATTTAATAATTAAAATTGTTAATTGGAAATTGTACAGTGAAGCTAATCATATATTAAGATCATTGTGTGATTGAGTCGAACTAACACAATGATCTTAAGGAAAATTTAGTTAATTTTGATCTTCCAAACAACAATAACCTCAACAACAACATTAAATGAAGTCAAAACACTATCCACTACTGAAAAACGGAATATCACACAGAGTAATTCAAGTACTACCTAGGCTTTATGCACTAACTAAAATATATAAAAATGTTAACAGTATGAGACCATTAATAAACAATATCAATTCACCCACATGCCAGGTAGCAAAAAAAATTTATCAAAGTCTTCAATTCTTTTAAGAGAGTCCAAAGTTTGACCATTAAAAATTCAGTTGATCTAGTCAAAAAAATTGAAAATAGCAGAATTATGGCTGGAGATATAATGGTTTCATTTGATGTAAAAGCCTTATTCCCAAGTATACCTATAGAGAAACTTATGCTTATACTAAAGAAATGGTTAACATCAATAAATTTAAAAACAGAAGAAATTGAAGACTTATTAAAACTTACTAATATTTGCATTAAACAAAATTTCATTTTTTACTTAAATGTAAATTGGAACTTGCACAGTGAAGCCAATCATATTATGATATCATTGTAAATTTATGAAAAGTAAGTGAAGCTTTGAGAGTGTGTAGTTCAACTGAATCATACAATGATATCACCATACATTTATGAAAAGTAAGTGAAGCTTTGAGAGTGTGTAGTTCAACTGAATCATACAATGATATAAATTTATGATGAGTAAGTGAAGCTTTGAGAGTGTGTAGTTCAACTGAATCATACAATGATATAAATTTATGATGAGTAAGTGAAGCTTTGAGAGTGTGTAGTTCAACTGAATCATACAATGATATCACCATACATTTATGAAAAGTAAGTGAAGCTTTGAGAGTGTGTAGTTCAACTGAATTATACAATGATATCAATTAATAAAATTACTTCAGCTTCAACAAAAAATTTTACCAACAAGTTTCAGGTCTAACTATGGGAAACCCTTTGTCACCTTTTCTAGCAGAGTTATTCATGAGCTCATTTGAAATACATATCAAGAAAGCCTTCCCTTTAATTTTCAAGTCACGGTATAGGTATGTGGATGACATTTTTGCAATAATACCGAAGAACACTCAATAGATGCCCTTTGAAACTTCTTAATTTGCAACATGAATCTATACAATTTACCATAGAAGAATGGGTGGCTACCATTTCTAGATTTAAAAATTATAAGAGATGGAGATTGTTTGAATTTTGGAATTTACAGAAAAGAAACACACAAAAAATTACATAAAAATGAGAGTTATAACCCCATTCCACATAAATATGCAGTGTTTCACAGTTTGGCATACAGAATGGTGAATATTCCACTCACAGAAGCAGAGTACAAAATAGAATACAAACAAATAATAAAGACAGCTATAATCAATGGTTTCAACAAAGACACAGTGATAAAAATTATCAATAAATCTAAAGACAAAAAGGGATAAGGGAAATTTCCACATTGAAAAACACAAAAGAAGAATACAAATTCCAAAGTTTCACCTACCATCCAATTCACCACAACAAGTTCACGAACATTTTCAAAGAACATGGGATAATGTTAGCCCCAAAGAACAGATACAACATCGCAGATTGTGAACAGAGCTACATAGGCAAAACAAATAGAAATTTGGTAATTCGCAGAAAAGAACATTTTAGGAATATTCGGTTTAAGCAGGTAGATAAATCAGCAGTAGCAGCTGTCTTTTAGACCAAAAATCAAAAAATAAAACCGGGAATGAAACTGCTGAAACATCATTCATGACCGATTGGAGTTATACACTTGGGAAAAAATTTTCATATTAAAAAATAGAGAAAACCTAATGAATTTCAAGTTTCCTCCTATGGATGAACTCAGCAACTTCCTACTTCAACCAACAGAGGCCACCACAGGAACATCCGGTTGTCTTGCCATTGTTTCAAGTAATGGCGGTTCAGTGAGCAACTGAAGATGGGAGAGATTCTCCCAAAATGCATCTTATTTTTGTGTAAGTGGAGTTTAGTGTAAAAAATAAATACCTAAGTTTAGGAAACAATAACCTCTTTACAAAGCTCATAAAATCCACATAAAGATATCTTAATACCATGCTGACAAGCTGACAATGGAACTGTGCTGGTGATGAAGGCAACAGCCTTTGACACATGTCCAAGTAAGTGGAATAAAACTGGCAAAATCTGAATTATTTCCTCATAAATAATTTGTTATATTACACTATATTTCACTGTGAAAATCTCTGCTACTTAAATCTATATTACATTAATATTTAGTAGTTTACCTAAATAAAGTTAAAATACTGTTATGGCTATGTTTTTTTTTCAAAAAAATTTTAGCTGAAATGTTGAAGTAGGTTAGAAATAGCAATAATTATGAATTAATGTATTTTAGAGAACAGGTTATTTTTTTTCATATGCTCTGTATTTTCAATTTCCAACAACTCCAAATATTATCAATTTAGGAAAGCAGTTTACGGTATCTTGATTCAACTGTATAAGTATTGAAGGATTGTATTTATTTAGGAGTTAAATTAGATTAGTACAGAGCAATGCAATGAGCAAAAATAGTTGTTGATGTTGAGATGGATGTAAAGAATTTAACTTGGGTTATTGAAAAAGGTTAACAGAAAATGAACAAAATATGTACTTTGCAAGCTTATAAGCCGATATTAGGATTGTCAATAAATGCATCAATGTGAGAGCATTAAAGAATTAGGAGAGTAAATGTAAAAGGAGAAATAATCAACGGAATATTGAAATACAAGGGTGGTTCATAAAGCACTTGGCCTTAACATACTGCTATTAGTACCATATAGGAAAGATATTTCTTGAAACGACTCTTAAGATGGCATACTGTGAAATTTTAAACACATGCTTTAATTTCTGTGGCTGCTATGGCTCAGTAAAGCAAACAAGATGAAGTGTTTTCTGAAAATTGTATAAAATTAAATATGAATGCAGTGAAGAGATGGCCATTCTTTCATTTTTGATGAATTTTCAATATCTCTAATGATTTCAATGTCCATGGAACATATTACAAAAATCCACAATAACTTTTTAAATGATTGAAGAATGCAGGCAACATACTTGTTGATTTTGCAAAGATTCCAATAGAAGGGTTTTGGAACATCCTGCATTAACATTTCCATATGAAAAACATCTTGCATGATAGGTGCCTTATTTGTTAATTACCAATCAGGAGCACATCTTAGTGAACCCTTCCAGAGTGGTTGTATATGCTTAAATGCAATGTTTAATCAACTTTACTGTAGATTAAACATTGATTCACCATAATATTGCCAAAGATGAAGCAGCAGTCAAACAATGGTTGCAAGATAGTGAAAGTGCTCTCAATAAGGCCCAAATGTGTTGCTGGCCACTGTTTTCTAAAATGCTTAGTATCACTATCTACAAAATGACAAAATCATAATACAAAGAGTTATGTAGCACTGCTGGAGCAATTGAAGAATAATATTAAGGCAAAAGGTTGACATTTTGGGGAGGATTTAAAAAAACATATTTCCAACAAGACAATACACCTGCATATGCATAGTAAACTCCACCTATCGTTCCCGGAATCATAATTTTCCCAGATATATCGTTCAATTTATGTGGTCCCATTCGTTTTTACCTTATATGCTATGTAAATAAAACCAGCATTTATCATTCTTTAAAGTATTGTTTTCCTACATTATTCCTTCAAAACGCTCAGTCCCAAAGAAATTCTATCCTGGAATGATCGTTTTCAAACTGGAATAGTGAAGCAGTAATCGCTGCAAGTAAAGAGTTTGCATCATGCTTATTCCAAAAAAGCATGACTTGAACTCCTTGTAGTTGCTGATACTTTTAGAGCAACAGGTTAATTATGATAGCCGATGCACCTTGTACTTTTTCTGGCTTGACTCCCTGGTATTGTGAAACAGGTCCATGTGTTTATATCTCCTTGTAGTGTTGTCTGCTGACACGTGTTCAATAACATTACGAGTTGGATGGGTGATGGATAGGGGATGGGACAACATACTAACAGCTTTGGGTATTTAGTGTAGAGTGCATATGCTTTCTGCACTAGTCTCCTGATGGTGTCATTAATGTGCTGGAGGCCAGAAGTTTCATGGAGAAAAACTGTGGGGAACAAAATCAGTACCAAAAATTCTCCATAAGGTGATGTTTGGTGCCTTTCACAAATAAGCAATGTAGGATGAAGCAGTGTAGCTCCAAGCATCACTAGCATACAACATTGCCAGAATAATGGCCTTATAAATTTGCAATTTGATGCGAATTGGAACGGAGATTAGTTTAAAAATTGGAGTCATTTATGAAATGGCAGCTTGGGCCTTTCCTTGTTCTCCCACAAGGGGTGGAAGGTCAACCCTGGTCCAGGGTAACCCTGAGATACTTGAACTGGTTATTCCAGGGACTTGCCTGAACCTGCAGACTCAGAGCCCTGGATTGTATGGCATGTGGCACTCGGTAATTAGAATTGCTTCGCTCTTCTCACCACTGACGTGTAGGCGCCAGTTCTCACTTTATTCCTTTACATGGGTAAGATGTTAGCGGAGTTGAATTAGTGCAAAATTAGTAAGTTTCTGCTTTGAGCCAAAATAAGAGTATCATCTGCATACTGATAAGTAGATATACTATGTCTTATAGGAAAATCTAACATGTAAACAGAGAAAAGTTGGTGACAACATGCTCCTTCTGGTAATCCCATATGTATCATTTGTGTGTCTAATCCTCGACCTTCAACTTTGATAAAGAACTTGTGGTTTGAGAGAAAACTATCCATCAACTCTATGACTGCACATGGCAGCCCAGCTTCCATGAGCTTATAAATAAGCCTTGCAGGTCAGGTGCTAGGGAATGCTTTCTCAATCTAAAGCATCAACGCCGTAGAGAACATGTGCTGCCTGAATCCCAATGCAGCCTTCTCCACCATTCTCAGTAATTGCTGAGTGGTCCACTGTTTCGGCGTGAAGCCAAACTGGTGCTCCGGAATAAGCTGAGCTAACTGCCTCCAGGCAGGCTAGGGTGCGTTTGAACACTTTGGACACCATGGGAAGCAAGCTGATTGGTCGGTAGCTAGAAGAGTGAAAACTGGGTCCTTCCTTGTTCTCAAAACGCAAATAATTTCAGCTGTTTTCCAAGTTTGTACAAAATAGCAGAGATTCATGCATGAATTGAAAAATTTTGTATGATTCAGTACAGGCAGCTTTGGGAATCAGCATATAATGCATAGAATGGGTCAGTGTTGTTGTTGCCATCAGTTTTGACACCTACAAGGCAGTGGAATGAGGAAGTTGTCACATGTAGTGCACAAAGTATTGATGAACTGGGAGGATTTTTTTTTTATTGATTTATTTATGGATGCTCTTTAACATCTCAGGTTATCAGCGTCCCATTCAACTCAGGGCGTGAAACGGCCGACTAATTTTGCTCATAGGCCTCTCATTCAGGCTTGAGGTTCTTTATCGCGCTGTAAATGTATGACACAGGACCCACAGCTTTACTTCCCTTCCGAAGGAAGCCATACTTAAGATTTTTAGGCCCCGAAAAAATTCATCGGTCCTGGCCGGGTTCGAACCTGCAATCTTGGGTTTAGGAGGCAAGTATGGTAACCACTACACCACCAGGACCGACGAACTAGGAGGAGTCTCAAGTGTTCTTGATAAGGGGGAAGGGAGTGAGGAAAAGGGGAAGATGATGCAACAGCAAAAGTCATGTCAATATTTGCCGAAGTTCTGAAAGCATGTGAAATTGTATGAGCGTATTCTATGCACATGACAATGACAGTATTGAGAGTAGTAAGCTAAACAATTCGATGAATGTAGAAAATTTGTTTCACATGATATAAAAGAAGTAAATGTCAGCTAATGACCTTTTTCAAAAAGTGATAAATATTTTTATTTTTGTTCAATTGTTTTATTCACAGATGCTCTTTAACTTCTCAGATCATCAGCATCCCATTCAGTTCAGGACGTATAACAAACAATCAATTTTGCTAGAGACCTTTGCTTTTAGGCTTGAGGTTCTTTTACATGCTGGAAATCTATGACATGGGATTCTCCGCTTTATTTTCCTTCTGAAGGAACCATACTTTGGATTTTTATGCCTGAAAAAAATCCATCAACCCTGGCCGGAATTGAATCTGAGATTTTGGATCTACGAGGCAAGTATGGTTACCACTAGACTACCAAGACCAACAACAAGGTATATAATAAGTACATGATAATGTGTAAAATTGATGCAAAATAAAGTTTGGGCTTATACACTGGCTTTATTTATTTATGAGCAGGATTTGTGCACATTCTGTATCTATCATTTTCCCACATCCATCGTTTGTTAATCCTGGTCCATCCAAAAATGATGAATTCAGGTACTACTGTATTTTTAACTGTGATCATAAAGTAGCATGAATTATGCATCAAATTGCTGGCACTTGCCAATCCCTAGTGATTTTTTCCTCTTTCCAAATGTGAAACAATGGTTTATTCGACAAACATTTACCTCAAATATGAAGGCCATGTGCTTATTTTGCCAAGGTAGCAAAATTGTATATACTGACGAGTATAAAGAAGTTAAAAATCTTGACCTAGTGTGCTGAGTTAAAAAAAGACTATGTCAAAAAATAAAAAAATTAGATCAAAAATCTTATTTTTTCTTTCTCAGGCTGAGAACTTTATAAACAATCCCTTGCATCTGAGTAAGTTAATGAATTAAAGGTTTGATTGCAATAGGTTAATACAGTTACCTGAGATATGTATTTTTAAAAGAAGATATCAGAAATTTGAGGGTGAATGAGAAAGCTTACAGATCCCTTAGTATGGAAAGGTATGGGAGATGGTGGTTTCACAGATAGAATTTGAGGAGTGGGTTTTGGAAGAGTTTGAAAACTTGGATAAACAGATCTTAAATTCCATGCTGGAGATGAATTCATCAAAATTTTATAAAGAAATAAAAACTCAAATGGAAAGAGACTGGTATGTGGACAAGGATAATAACTAATATGAACGTTATACAAAAGGTTACGAATATCCTAGTGTTACACAGATTTTAAATAAATGATGTCCGAAGTACAGGTTAACTCCAAGAGCATTGTCTCAGCATACTGTGAAAATAAACATAAACATTCTAGATGAAATATGGAAAAGAATTATGATAGCCCAAAGACAAATGTTTTGCCACTTATCTAGATGAGGTGGATCAAAGTTTTCTGGGCTGCCAAAGACATCATTTTGTTCAAGAGAGAGATGAGGATATTATTTTGCAAATTTCTTAATTTATTTTTAATTGTATTACTTTGTAATTTATAAATTTGCAGCAGAGCCAGCATTAATGTCAAGGTGTAGTGGCTATAACAAGTTTAGCATGAAATAAAAATAAATACATAAATTTATTTTAAGTATTTTAGGCATTTATTGTTGAATATTATATTACGATATACTTACCTTAATTTCCATACAGGCATATCTCGATTCTCTTTCAGATGCTCCTGAATGCCAGTATCTGGGACATATGCGGACACTATATCTCCACCACTCATAATGACACCTGTAACATCAAAACAAGTCAAGAATGGGCAAAAGACTATGAGACCTGTCGCAAAGAAACATAATAAGCCCACATTAAGCTTATCTACATTGCTGTTTACTTAGAATAATCAATAAGATAACAATAATTCAAGTAGTTTTTTGTATCAGGAATTTTCACAGTGAAATATAATATGACAAATTATTGTTACGAAATCACTCAAATTTCACTAATTTTGCTCCACTTACTTGGGCATGTTTCAAAGGTGATTGCCTCCATCTTCAGCTTGATCTTTGAAGCTGAAGATGGAGGCAATCACCTTTGAAACATGCCCAAGTAAGTGGAGCAAAATTAGTGAAATTTGAGTGATTTCGTAACAATAATTTGTCATACAATAATTCAAGTTTGTAATAATTTTTACAGCAATAGCCAACATCACCTCTAACAGTCTAACAGAGACAAATTATGCTCTCCTTGTCCTTATATGCTAATGTTCTTTCCTTTGCTGAGAGGCAAATGTTTTATGAAATTATATGTTTTGTTAACAAATTTAAAAGTCACTGGTGATGAACTATTCTACATGTATTACACAAACTTATGATCAAAATGTAGCTTCTTTCTAATCTATTGTCTAACACACTCTCACGCTTCATTTACTTTTAAATACAGTGGGACCGGTTTTCAAGAGACATCCTCTCCATCTTCAACCAACTTGATGTCTGGTAGGAGAAACTAACACATATGAGCACCTGTGGCTCCACCCTGGTGGTGTTTTTTTATAAACTGGAAATTTGTATTACATTCTCCTGTAATGTCAAAATTCATACGATGATCCCCATGTTTATGAATGTAAATCTCCCACGTGTCCAATTCTGTACGTCCATGTGCTCATCTCAGGAACATTACGTACAAACAGATAGATATGTCAGCAGTGGGACACCATTTTTGGAAAGATAATCACGACATAAAAAGAGAAATAAAGTTACTTAAAGAAGCACATAGGGATCATATTATGAATTTCAACATTACAGGAGAATGTAATACAAATCTCCAGTTTATAAAAAACACCACCAGGGTGGAGTCACAGGTCCTCCTAGATGTTAGTTTCTCCTAGCAGTCAAATTGGTTGAAGATGGAGAGAATGTCTCTTCGAAACTGGTCCCACCATATTTAAAAGAAAGTGAAGCATAAGAGTGTGTTAGACGACAGATTAGATAGAATTTACGTTTAACAAGCTTCACTTTGTGAGTTCGAACAGAATTTTTTAAAATTTCTTATTTTTCGAAAGTTCTTAAATGAATTATGATTAAAAGTTTGATACAAAGTTAAAACCATTCATTAATGTATAGCACATTATTTGTAGCAAACAATACCATCAGCTGAAATTTTATCCAGTCACTAATTAATTTGCTTATCAAACTAATTGAACTATTATTGTAAAGATCAAAACATACAGTGGCCTGCAAGCAAACCTAGCCACCTTCAATCACTGAGATTCCCCATTAGGTTTGCAATTGCAGCATGGCTGGGTGTATTTGTGTGTAATTTCATAGGAGAAATGGTAATTGCTGTGCAAGATATTGAACTGCAAGCATGGAAGTGAAAGAAGACTGCAAACTCACACAACCAAAGTTGTAAGCTCATGAACAATTTATAAACATTTTTGTTCTTCTACATAAAAAAAAGTGATGATAATTGTGATTTGTGTTTTAATCTATGTGATAATATTATTTATTTTTGCAAAATAATTGCCAATGCATAACAATATGTTGTGGTCAATATAAAATGCCTCTTTTAAGATTTATTTACATTTAATTGTTTTCTAATCCACTGCACTCCTTGATTTACCATTACTGATCTTTAATACTTTAAAAAAAGCCTTTAAAAATGTTACTGTATATTACTGTGTTACATTCTGTGTTGCCACTTACTATAAAAACCATCTTCTGCACCAATGTTGAAAGGCTCTGGTGTTGGACAGATAGTGTTCACCTGGTGACCAGCTTGGAATGCATGCAGCACACGACCATCTGGAGTTGACACCTTACATATGCCATCAGATCCAGCAGTCAACAAAATACTCTGCTGTCCTCGAGCCCATGGCCATGATGGATGCATGAAGGTCAGATCTCGAATCACACTCCCATGTAACTATATATGTACATTCAATCCATACTATAACATGAGATTTAGTCATTTAAATCAATTTTTAATGTAGCAACTATTGATTCAGAAAAAAATGTGAGAATCTGTACGGCAATGCAGAAAAGTGAAATCCTCAAGCATTGCTCAGCTGTTAAACAGCACAATTTTCCTACTAGAAAAAGTTGCACCTGCTTGTTGAACAGAAGAATTTTGTTTAAACAAAAATATTACTTATGTATGCAAAAGCCCTTGTAACAGTTCAACATTTAAATATTTCATACAAATTTTATAATAATAACCGAACCAATGTCACAAGTTCTAACATTGCTGTATTTAAGATGATCAGCTAATAAAGAAGTAACCTGCCAAGTAACCTTTTTGGGTTTGAGGGCTACCTTTCATTTTAGGAAACTGGCAGCCTATTAACAATTATGCATTCAATATATAGAGGAAATAGTAACAACCAAAACCACAAAATTAACATTGCTTATTCAATTACTATTTAATTTTTGGTACTGCAATCCATTAAAAGAGACCATGCTCAAATTATTATTTTCTTTTGTCAAGAAATACTTCATTACTGCACACATTACATTGCCATTACATGGTCTGTTTATTTATTATTTTATTTTTTTAAGAAGCACTTCACTTGTTGCCAGACACTTGACACTGCATTCCTTCAGTTAATCATACTACAAATCATAATCACTGTTAGTTTCAACAATATAGATATACATTCATTCATTATAGAGAGTGCTGATTCATAAAAGTAAATTTATCAAAAAAAAAAAAAAAAGCCATCAAATAAAATGTCATCTTTTGAATGTTTGGATAGAATTCTTCAGAAAATAAGTTCCAGAACTCAAGTCCAATTAGTAACAGTAGCTCTTCCTTTAAGCAGTGATTGATGCACAATCACTATTTTTTCTTTTACTTTCTTGTGGGCATCATGCAATAATATTGATAATATTTCAGAGGTGAGTTATTCTTATGTCATTTTCCATTCCTTAAATGGACTCGCACAATTCCTTAAATTTTATTTCAAATTCTGTGTGCAAACCATATAGTTACTTTGCAAAGCATTTTGAACCTGCAAAATGTTTTTCCCTGCATTCTCCTACCATAAAAATAAAATTCTTAAAATCATTCTTTCTCAGCTAATTTGCTTAAACTGTAATTCTTACCTTAAAATTGTCAATCTAGTTCATAATTATTATCATAGATTTGCTTTTTCCATGCAAGATTTATGGCCACCTTCACCATAAATTCTCAAGGTTCTTTAGGTCATGCAGGAGAAGGGAACCTGCAAACCTTCTTGTTGTTGTGTGTATACAAGCCTCTCTAAGAACCATTAACTTTTGAATGGAAAGAAGCTGCCTTAAGAAAGGAAATTGGAATTCCAGTATTTACAAAGTGAAAAGCCAAAGGTCATCTTTTAAGTGACAGCCAGAAGGATCTATTATGTTTATTGGATCAACGTTTTCTCACCCTCTTAGACTCACATCCTAATACAAAGTAACTGCTTTTTCTAGCAGCAAATATGCAAACAGAAGGGTGCATGTGGAACACGAATCCGATTATCTCCATAAATCACGGATAGCCAATCTGGCTAATAAAGAAGGAGGAAAGCAATTTGAAAGCTAAGATTCACGGTTTCTAAGATCCCAAAATAAACGCGGAGAGTAACTGACCGGGCTTGAACAAAGCTTGTGGGACTTTGAAGCCTATAGTATAGGAACATTAGTATGATGAATATAGGTGCATAAATTCTGACTAGTTTTAGTTAGCGCCACCATAAGTTCAGAAGCACTGAAATTAAGAGTTGTGTCAGAACACAAGTGCTTAAATATATATATATATATTTTGAGCCTATTATATGTTGGATAATTTCTCAGTTTAGAAGTTAATCATCTCATAAGTTCCGCTCCCAAATTGAATGTTGCATAAGTTAAACATTAATGCCAGTAATCTCTTGTCATGGCAGCAAGGCAGTGATAGTGGAAAATATACAATTAATAGTGTGATTAAAAATATTCGGGTTATGTCAACTTAAACAATCTTATAATTGAAATTGAAATTGAAATTGAAATTATATGATTGGCTTCACTGTGAATGTTCCAATTAACATTTTTAGTTAAACAATCTTATTGCTCCACTTACTTCTACGTGTTTAATAAGTGTGTTTAAGTCGACATAACTAGAATGTTTTAATTGGCTTCACAGAGATAGTTCCTTACATAGATTTTAAATTAATAGTGCGCATAGCTCATGTATGATAAAGACAAACTTTATTCACATGAATTATATGGGGGTAACAAAGGAGCTAATTCCTTAAACCTGGTGCTAGTGTCTAGCAAGAATACTTAAGGCTTCTTCTAACCATCACAAACATTTGTGAACCCTGGGATTTAAAAAACCACTGAATACCACTATCTCCTTACTACCATCAATTCTGCTTCACAGTTTAAGGCAAATTTTAATCCATCTCCTCCACACTTTCTATTTAAAATATCCAAGGCATTTAATTTGCAAAAATCAATACATTTTTCACTTCCTACATTCATTTTTCTTTAACTCTGTTTATCAGTATCTGATTTAAAGTTCTTTATCAGACATAACTTTCGGTTTTTCTTTTTCTTTTGACCAGATTTCTTATCTCAAATTCTTTGCCCGAGACTTCTCTACATTTATAAAAATGATTATGGTGTACTTTATTAACACCAAATACACTGATATACTGTATAGTTCAAGGTCATTAACAGCATCAGATATGGTATTTTCTAAATTCCCATTTTAGATTTAGAATAAAAATCAGTTAAGGCTGGTACATTAAACTGTGGCATATAGTTTCTGGTTTCAGTAAAAGAAAAAAATGCCTTTGAATTAAAGAACTGATTCTTACACATACTTACATCATAAACAAAATCAAGAGGAAGAGGCATTCTAAGGTCCAACAAGGTGAGACCCTTTCCATTAACAGCTACAGAAACAGCCATATTGGGGCATACAGGATCTGCTGCCAGGCCAGTACGGTCTCTTCCACTAAATGCACAGTTGTCATATGCCAATAACTGCTCCCCTCTCTCCACATCTACTACTGCAAGTCGCCGTGCTGTTGTGGCTGCTAAAATCTAAACAGAGTAGATAACATGCATGTTTATTAATTTGTGGCATCTTTTTATTTATTACTCAAAATTCTTCTCAGACTCACTTTCTTAAATATAAAAAATTTCCCTTACAAATTGAATAATCTGGTGGCTGGAGTGCCAAAAGGTAGTAGATAAAGACAAACCACTCAGCCCTGAATGGCAGAAGAAGCATGCAGAGAGAGGTGCAAATCGTTAGCTGATTATGATAAGCCGAATTCTGCTGCAATGGCAAAAGCTGCAACTCGTTCCATTGATTTTTTGCTTGGCTTTACAAAACAGGATACTTCCAGTATTTCTTGCACTAGATTTTTGGAAATAATTTTCTGAACTTGGCATTTATTTGCGTAATGTTGTCTTAAAAGCATTTAACAACTCTCACATTTTAGTGCTAATTGCTGCTAATGATGAAAATGAAGATAAGTGAAATGTGAAACCAAGATTAGTCTCCACTTTTGAGATTGAGGGTACATTTTGAGATACTTTGATTAATGCAGCATCATTGAGATCAAAAGAACTTACATTTCCAATTTTTTCTACATTATTTATTCTACAAGTTGAAATTGGTTCTTAGGGGATATATCTGGTGCCACTTGTTATCTATGAGGTGCTTTTATGAAAAAGTTTAAATTTATCAACAAGTGGGAAATTAACTGTGCATAAGTCTGATACATAATGCAACCCATGTACAAGATAAAGAGGGTATAATATTTGGGAATATTACTTATAAAACTTTACTGGCCTTGCTTGTGTATGACTATCATTTGCAAAAATACTCTGGCCATAAAAATTGTTGGAATCAATAAAAAAAAGTTTGAAATTTTAGTGCTGTTTGTGACTTTGATTTCTTCCACAGTCAGCAGAAAAGAAGCAGATTAAGTGAACCAATTATAAAATGTGGAATATATTATCCATTGCAATCCATTGTTTTAATCAACAGATACCCATACAAAATTGTCTTTAATATGCTTCTGAAACTCTTCAACAGTTTCATTTTAATACTGCATCATATAATTTTGGTGCAGAATAATTTGTCATACACTTTATATTGTGTATAATTTTCAAATTATTTATGTAGTTAATCCACATGGAAATATCAGGTACTAGGAAAGTTTCACACCAATCACGGGAAAATTGGAAGAAATTTTACTAATACAAAAGTTTCAGAAAGGGTACACTTTTTGCAGATTTCTTTAATGCTTATTGGAGTAGTATTTCTCAGTATAATATTTTTTTCACATACTTAATAATAAATCATTTTTCCATTGGTTGTTAACATTTCATTTTTAAAGTCCTTTTGAAAATTTCTTAGTTCCTCATACGGTTTTTATTTGACAATTTTTGCTAAAAGTATGACAATTACCATTCCTAAAGAGAATAAATTTCTCTCCCAAGTCTCAGTAAACCACTGCAAACCACTAGAAACATGACTAGCAACCGATAGAAAGATTTGAATTATCATTACAAGAGCAGTTTATCTTTTTCTCCTTTTCTCCACAGTTCTTGCTTGATCAAAGTGACACACGCTGACAGCAGATGTTTTATTTTTCTTATTCTGAAGTTCTTTTGTCCCGAATGACATTCAACCTCCTAGGGATCATATAATTTTCTTATGCTGCAATTCAACTCCATTCACATGGATTAATTCTAATCTTATTTCCAAAACCAATTCTATAATGGAAGTAAATACACATTATAAACACATTAAAATATGATACTTTTATGATTTTGGTAAAATATGCATATATATACATCATAAAAGTATGATTAAAATGTAGCAAATACTATAAATCACAAAGAAACATCAATTACGATCCTGAGATTTAATCTCAGGAAAAAATGTACATTTGCATGAAAATAAAGATCCTATTTATGACTCAGAATTTGCATTGTAAGAGAAAATTAAACACATCCAACAATAACCAAAAAGTTTTTATTATGCTTCCATTTAAATATGGAACTACAAAACTGCAATGTCACAATGTCATGTTGATTTTTAAATATAGCAAGTTATCCAAGAGAAAAAATGCTAGATGTGCAAATGGTCTTCCTATGCCTAGAATCACTTTCATCATATATTCCACACAATATATTGGGTTAAGCAATCATCCAGACTTTAAACTGCTTTATCACAAAAAGTTTTAATGTTATACATAACATACACAAATGATGTTCAATCAGTATCTAATTGTTGAAAATAATGATGTCATGAAATATATAAAAACTTTCTGGAATCAATAGCCAATGCTTTGCCAAATATGCTTCATTATATCTATGGTTTAATAACAATTCGTTTGATTTGAATATTTTCTTTCTCGAGACCAGAAAATTGACTTTAGTAAGAGCAGTCTTCTATAATGTAATGGCTGAAATGATTGATCTTTCATCCTAAGATAAACAGGAGAGAGAAAAATAAACTTGTCTATAAAACATGTTCTAAGATTACACTTTCAATGTTTATCTTAGATTTGTGTTGTCTCTTGTTCCCAAGGGAAAAAAAAAAAAAAAAAAACAGTTGTCATGACTTATCCCTCATAGACCATTCTTATACACATGATTAACCTAAAGCAGTAGGCAAGAAAGAACTTCGGCCTAATGCAGATACCAGAAATAAACTTGGAATAATCATAAAAGTAGTCGCAAAAGGGTTTGCATTGAACACTGCAAACAATATAAACATAAAATTTTATGTATGTGCACCATGTTTCAACAACTGCTACCAAAAACAACACCTGGTTAAGAAATTTGGTAGAATAGTTGAAGTTCTCTGTTTTCTGAAGTATAAAAAAGGATAGTGTAAAATGAAGATTTTGGAAAAACAGCATTAAATAAAAAAATTATAAAGAGCCATTGCATTCTGAACACCCTCTTAGGCAAGTGAAATGCCTGTTCAAGCATTTGGTACACTTTCCTGCTGTTTTGATTAATTCCCCATTACAAAACCTATTATTATTATATAGTTAAGTGCCTGAACAATACTGTTGTGCTATGTGCAACATATTATCTAAATCCATCCACCATACCCTTGTTCCATCTGATGTAAAGCGTACTGCGTTCACATTTCTTGCCAGTGTCATGGAGGTGATCTGGTAGCACATGAGCAGCTCCATCCTCAAAGCAGAGTAGAGGTTCACTTTACCATCATATGCACCCGAACAGAAGAGGTAACGATCCTTAACAAAGAGTTTACCTATTAATGCAAAATACATAATTTTCTGTATAATATCTTCTAAATTGGTAGGTATGATCAAACATCCCCATAATTACACATTTGAACTAGCATTTATTGCTCATACATACATTTCAAGAATGCAACATACTTATAAAAAGTACATATTTACATTATGTGCTGAAAAAGTGCACATAAAAGTTTACAAACTACATAGCTTTTTTTCTGAATTAGACAATATTTTAATAATGTTTTAAATTTCTTTTCCTTGATAGATTTCAACTATACTGATTATTAATGAAATGAAAGAATTCCTGCTGATGCTTTGTTAGTGAAAATGTAAGATAATTACTTTGCTCTATGTTATATGTAGTACCTGTATTTATCATTATTAATTTCCATGAATTAAATTCTTTAGTAAATAAATTATATATAATATAAAAGAAAAAGAAAAATAAAGTAACACTATTAACAATGTAACAAATTAACAGTAATTATAATAGTAGAAAAGGATAAAACACTAAGATCACACTAGCGAAATCCAGTGTGACTTTTTCTTAGTGTTTTATATATAAAATATGATTTGGATATAAAATCAAACACATGCTTAATTACAATAACATTAAGTGTGTAATTCTAATGGTGTTAAAATTTTTACAAAGAAATACTTTTCTATATTATTTCTTTTTTATTTAATTATATATGTAACTATTTTTTTAATGCTAGTAGCTGTTTGTGTACCCTTTCTCAATTGTTTTCCATGTTCCTAACAATATGGAAAAGAAAAGTTCACCACATTTTGGTAAACATGTACATACAAAATAATGTTTCATGCTTACAAAATATAGAGATGGGCTAAAAATTATTTTTAAGACCTCAAAACTTGAATCCAAAACCCTCAAAATTTCCAAGAGTCCAAAATCTTACAGCATAAAATACATTTTTTAAAAATATAGTTTTTTATCAGCTGAAAAAATTAACTATTTTTTTCTATTTCTTCAAAAAATCAATTTGAAAATCTTTATTAAGCATAATTAAGTAATTAAAATGTAAAATGGAACTTGCACAGTGAAGCCAATCATATAATTGATATTATTCTATGATTTAGTTGAACTACACACTCTTAATGCTTCACTTACTTGTCATAATGTATATAATCGGTTTCGAGAACATTTGGTTCCCATCATAAGCCTGGCTAAAATCCAACTGTCAGATCATTTGTTGAGCTGTGGGAATGTGTATTCTGCTCTGGTGGCAGTGTGATAAACTTGTAGTTTATGACTTAAATGTAAATTGGAACTTGCACAGTGAAGCTAATCATATTAATTGATATCATTGTATGATTCAGTTGAACTACACACTCTTAAAGCTTCGCTTACTTTTCCTAATTGTATGGAACCTGTTTCGAGAACGTTTAGTTCCCATCTTCAGCCAGGCTAAAGTTCAACTCAATATTGTGCAGTTCAACCGAATCATACAATGATATCAATTAATTGTAGTTTATGTTTTCATCCCAGCAGTGTTAAAGTTCATTAGACTGTCTTTGTATTTGTAGATATAGATTTTCTTCCAGGTTGCTAGTTCCATAGGACCTTGCATTGATTTTAATAATTTTGCTTTATTCATTATGTCTTGATTTTGTGTCCAAAAATGATATGCTACTGGTGATTTCTCTATTTGCTTGTACTTTATGTTCCTGAAATATTCCTTCAACCATGTGCTTATGTTTCTCTTTGTTTTTCCAATGTAGATTTTTTCACATTCTGCACAATTTATTTTGTAAATATCTGCTTTTTTTCTCTTATGAAATATTGTCATTAACATTATCTATCAGTAACTTTTTAACATTAAATCTATTAACCTGTGCCAACCTGATATTAAAATCTTTAAGAATATTCTGAAATTTTTTGTAGCCCATGGATGATATGTAACTTTTTAAAAATTAGCTTAGCTTTTCTTGCTGAAAGTGGTGTGGTTTCTTTGATATGTTTTTGTCTCTTGAATTTCTGCACCTTTTTGTGTACTAGTTCTTTTTTAAAACCATTTTTAAATGCTGTTTCTCCTATTTGTTTGTATTCATTAAAATATTCTTCTTTGCTAATTTGTAGGTTAACTAGCTGGTGTGTTAAACTGTTGTTAACTGCATGCTTGTGCGCTGTGGGGTTAAAACTGTCAACTTTATGTTTTATTATTAATGGATATCATTGTATGATTAGTTGAACTACACACTCTTAAAGCTTCACTTACTTTTTATAAATGTATGGAACCGGTTTCGAGAACATTTGTTCCCATCTTCAGCCATGCTAAGGTTCAACTGTCGGATCATTCGTTGAGCTGTGGGAATGTAAATTCTGCTCTGGTGGCGGTGTGATAAACTTGTAGTTTATGTTTTCATCCCCGACAATGTCGAAGTTCATTATGCTGTTTTTGTATTTGTAGATGTAGATTTTCTCCCAGGTTGCTAATTCCGTAGGTCCTTGTACTGATTTTAATAATTTTGTTTTATTTATTATGTCGTGATTTTGTGTCCAAAAATGATATGCTACTGCTGATTTCTCTATTTGCTTGTACTTTATGTTCCTGAAATGTTCCTTTAACCATGTGCCAATGTTTCTCTTTGTTTTCCCTATGTAGATTTTTTCACATTCTGCACAGTTTATTTTGTAAATACCTGATTTTTCTTCTTGTGGAATACTGTCATTAACATTATCTATCAGCAAATTTTGAACATTAAATCTATTAATCGGTGCCAACCTGATATTAAAATCTTTAAGAATATTCTGAAATTTTTTTGTGGTCCATGGATGATATGTGAATTTTTTAAAAATAAGTTTATCTTTTTTTGCTGAAAGTGTTGTGGTTTCTTTGATATGTTTTTGTCTCTTGAATTTCTGCACCTTTTTATGTACTAGTTCTTTTTTAAAACCATTTTTAACTGCTGTTTCTTCTATTTGTTTGTATTCTTTAAAATATTCTTCTTTGCTAATTTGTAGGTTAACTAGCCGGTGTGTTAAACTGTTAATTACTGCATGTTTGTTTGCTGTAGGGTTTAAACTGTCAGCTTTGATGTGATTATCTGCATGTGTATTCTTTCTGTATATTCCAAATTTAAGTTTTTCTTGGCATTTCATTATTTTAATATCCAGGAATGGCAGCATGTTATCTGTTTCTATTTCGTATGTAAATGAAATGTTTTTATCTTGAATATTTAGAAGTTTTAAGGCATCGTCAATGAGTTTTCTGTCAACTATGGCAAATATATCATCCACATATCTGTACCATACCTTAAATATGAATGGAAACGCTGTGTTGATGTGTGTTTCAAATCTACTCATGAAGAGGTTAGCTAGAAATGGAGATAAGGGGCTGCCCATTGTAAGTCCTGCTTCTTGTTTATAAAATTTTCCTTTGAAAGTGAAAAAGGCTTGGTTTATGCAAATTTCTGTCAGTTTGATGTATTCTTTAATGTGTATATCATTAATTCCACTTGTTTTTAGCCAATCATGTAGATAAATCAGGAGTTTTTCTTTTGGTATGCTAGGAAACAGAGATTCTACATCGAAAGATATAAGAGTGTCAGAGGGGTGCAATTTTATGTCTTTAATTTTTTCTATTAACTGACATGAATTATTTATGCTCCTGGTTTGAAATTTTGGTAAAGCCTTGAATCTATTAGCTAACCATTTTGCTAAATAGTAAGAGGGAGTATTGATGTTGTTAATGATGTGTTTTATGTTTTATTCCCACTTTTGGTAGGCTTGGGTATTTAATGATCAAACAACATGAAATGACACAGGTTCAAAGGAAATGGTTAGCTATACAGCTTTATGTATATACAATATACCTCTGACCAGTAAAAGTATATGGAATATTATGACTTAATCCTTGATAACCTCATGGAAAACATCCCTTATTGACATTTTCAAATGTCTCCCTTTTTAGGCAGAAAAATATTTTTGTCAAAATTTTTACACACACTCCCTCAACTTGTTTCATTAGAGCAGATTTGCTCAGAAATAAATAAAATTGCACATTATATGGATATTTACAACTTAATGTAATACAAATAAAATAAATAAATTTTAATCACCCTTCTTACAGTAAATGCTGGAAGTGTACTCATTTTGTACAACACAAAATCTACAACTTTTTAAACTATTTTTTATACTTGTCAGTTCTTCTGCACTAATGGACCTAATTTTGTGACAAAATTTGCAGCATCTTCTGTAGAAAGTTCTGAGTACAGAATTCATTTATTCTATTTGTAATAGCCCACTTTTAAAGGGTGAAATGTTGTGGCACCATAGTATGCCCAAAGTGGGGGTTCTGTATGCCAATAAATTCCTACTTGTGAATATTAGGCTTTAAATGCCTTTAAGTTTACTTTTTCTCATATAGTTAAAAAGTTATCTGAGTTTCTCTTTCCCTCCTTTATTTTCAGAGCTACGTTATGTCCTAAAGGACATAGCACATGCTATGCAACAGATTTATTATTTCTTTTTACCATCAGATATTTACCCTGGGACTGAATGCCACACCACGTACACTTCCTTGATGATGTTTAAGGAAGCGGGGCTTTCCTTCTTGTTCCATGTTGATTCACCCGTCTCTCTGACCTTGTATTTAATACAAAAAGAGTCAGAGGCGCGAGTGATCTCAGTTTTTGCTATTTTAATAGCCGCATTATCTTCACTTCATCATTTATCAGCAGGTGCAATCCTGTTAGAAAAAAAATAAAAACCAAATCAAAATAACAAACATTTATTACAAATATTTCTTTTAGAAACTTATGTCACAGTAGTACTTAATTTACTATTAATATATCTCCTATATGATTTAAAGTTCTAAGAAATCATTGCAAACTAATACACAGTTCTTGTAAGTATAAATAAAATAGATTAATAAGCAAGCTGGCAATGGTCCCAGTTATTGAAAGAAGTAAATAGTTAAATGTTTGGTTCTGATAATATGGATAATTTATAAACAGCTTGTCATATTTTATATATTTCTCCACAGAACTAATTAAGCACAGCTCTTCAACATGATTATACAGAATAAGAAACACTAAAAACTTCCTATTAACATGAATGCATATTTTCTGAGTTATTATATTTCATGAAAATGTTAACCTGTCTCTTTTTCAGTTATTGGTCCTGCATCATGAATAGGGTTAGAACTTTGATGATTTTGTACCTTCTTTTCAGTAAGTCATAGATTTCTCAGCTGGATATAAATATAATGGTTTTGAGCATTTTTGTAATAAATGTATTAAAAACTTTTTATTGGCATTTTAGCATTTATGGCTTCAGCAAAGTTTTCAATTTTATTTAAGTTTCCTTATTTCTTTTAATGAGTTGTGCTGATAAAAACACTTTTGTTTAATGTCCATCTTACTGCTGAGGATTCTCAGATAATACATGAGATGAAATGATAAATTGGGAAGAAAGTATTCCAGATCTAAGTATTGAGTGCCTTTATGACATTTATCACTCATTGAGGAAAATGTGGAAAAAACCTTGGACAGGGAGGATGGTCCTCGCTGTGGAAGAAAGAAAAAAATAACCTACACTCACAAATAGTTGAAAACCTGATATACTATGGTGGTATTACTGTTACATAAATGTGATCGATTAGCACATTTGGCAGAACTTTACATTTTGCCTTTCTTTTTTTTGGATATCAAAGTTCTCCTTAATTGTCACGAATTAAGGCTTTAATATCCAGATTGTTGTAACTGACTATGTTTATTAACTGAATGAGCTTTTCATTTTGCCAGAAGTTCTAAATGTTTTTTCAGCTGCTGAGTGATTCCTAAATAACTATTGTGATTAATATCCTGCTGTGAATCATCTTCACTGACTGATCCAAGGCATTGTCTAAAAGCCTAGGGGGTATAAATCCTAACAGCAGAGGAGATAAATGTTAAAGAATCATCTTCAAATGCAAGAAATGACTTTGTAGGTCCTCTTATTCTTAATCTTTTGTTTGCCTATTATAACTCTTGCTACTTATTCAGCAAGAGAAGTAACAGTGGAATTTAAGTGGCTTAAAGCTGCATTTGGGTTCATATACTCCAACTCCTTAATATGACTAACACACTTGGAATCTCTAAAATCATCAGGAATTTCTTTTTAAGTGTACTGTAACCCAAGTGGGGTTTTCTCCTCTTCCAACTGTAACCAATAAGAAGTGCATATTTTCATGTAAGATTTGATTTTATAACTTAGTGAAACCAACTGATCATTTATTTTCCTGAACTCTTTTCTAATCCAATGCTTCTTATTTTAAAAGGTGTGCAACAGTTTTTATCACTAATTCTTCTCCATCTTTCAAATAAATCAATTATTTTATCACAAACCTGCTTAATCAAGCTTAATGAAGACAAATAAAACTTCGCTTAGAAAAAAATAATTTTATATTATACTGGCCTTCAATGCTTTCAAGTGTCACTTAAAACTTAAAAGAAAAATAAACACTATTCAAACACTATGAAGTGCGCACAAACAGAAACAGATCTTAACTGAACTGTGAGGAAAGATGTTAGAGGAAGTGTATATGAACAAGAAAGAAAAAGTATGTCAGATTTTACTTGACAATCCTCGAACAAGCCACACCCACCACATCACTCTTATCTCCCTCCATCATCACTCTGTAATAAATCCATAAGCTGAGAGGAAAAAGATATTAAAGGAAAAGCATATGAACAAGCAGGTAGAAAAATGTTTGCTTTACAATTTAAGGGCAAGCTACCATTCCACTCCATACTTACTCTGTAATAAATCCAATTTTAACTTTATTGGATTCATTCAAAGTTCACCATAAAACTTTATTTACCAGAAATGGTAGAAAAATAAGCTTTTCCTTATTGCTGCAAAGAAGAAAATATACCTAGTGCAAAGAAGAAAAATTAAGATTTGATTGATGCTACTGAGATAACACATTGAACTTGGACCGATAGCTAGAAGAGAGATAGGTACATATTGTATAATTTTGTTTTAGAAAATGTAAAAAATTCATCATGATATATTATATATCAAATTAAAGCCATTAGCTGTAAAATGACACCTGTTTCAGGTCTGCAGGTATTATAATTCTCTAATAATCAATACTTATTTGGAGGTTAGCAAATTATAGGATTTTAAAAAATTACCTCATAGAAATGAATAGTTGGAATTAAAAAATTAGACTTTTTAATTACCTTATGGCTGGGTACAAATATATAAAAAAAATGAATTTCCACTCTATTTCATGGGAAGAAAATTAACAAGCACTTGGCCCAAACAAGGTATTTAATCTGCTTATTCATTCACAATAGCAAAATTTTTATGATTTGACAATTATCATAAATTATCTACATCAAGCATAATTATCTACAGTCTCAAATGGATGAAGTTGCTGATAATGCTGTGAGTAAAGCTATTCAAGTTCAGAATCAAATGCCTGAGTAATGTACTTCGGTTTTAGCTTTTAGTTGGCTGAAAAATTTACTTTACTTCAGTTTATAAAGTCAATTTTTAACAATACAATATTCTAATTTAGTTACTTCAATCAATCATTACTGCCTTAATTACAATTTTCAAACCAGTTGTGTCTCAAACAATGAAGTGTAATAGAAACACGTGATAAAATCGAGTTTAATTAACAACTTTTCATTCTCTCTTTTGTAATTTTAAAATTTTACCTTCTACTGAATGACAAACTTATATTTTTAAAAACTGTTGTGGATATTTGAAAGAAAAAGTGCTTAATTAAAAAGGCCTCTTAGAATTCACTTCATTTAGTGAAGAATGAGTATCATTAGTATTTTAAGATGCACAATACTTATGTCATGCAAATAAGTAACTAAATGATATATCAAGTAGCTGTGTGTTACTATTATAATTTTGCTCACTCCTACAATAGTAACATTATTTCTACAAACCAAAGGATTATATGAGATTAAATAAATTAACTTTATGCTTTATTCTGGATGTACCAAGATTAGAGCGACAGTGTATGCAATCATGTATCAAAATTATGCAACAGTATTACACACTGCAATTTCATTAACTTGTGCTGCTCGTTTTTTCAAGATCACTAAACAGTACAAAGTGGAAAACAAAAGTGACACTGGTCTTAAATTTCTGAATCTTCCTAAATTGTGCATCATGAATGACTAAAAGGGAAAAGTCATTACTAGATATGAAATATTAATTTAGGTTTCAGAAGATTAAAAGCTCTGAAATAAAATTCTATCGTACAATATATCAATTATATAATAAAAATACTTCAAAGAATGAAGGATTAAGCCATATCAGTCATGTTATACAAAGAGTTTATGAACATTTTAGTTTTACACAGATTTAAAAGATTTTTTTGTGTAATATATCTTTATTTTAAAGTTTGGATAAGGTTTGTACATACCACCAAATGTCTTCTAAATGCTGACTGAAATTAATAACGGTGAAGCACGGTTCGCATAGGTCTGAACTTACATGATATTCATTTAGGGTGAGGGAAAAATACAGCAATTGCAACTTTACAAATGTTTCTAATACAAAATCGAGTCCCTGATTGGTATGCAAGGCAAATATAGAATGGTGGCCTTCTGTCTTAGAAAGCTGTATGTGGGTGTTTTGAGTAAATGTGGAATAGTTATGAATTATTTACGTTGCCGTTATACGGATAAGTTCTTCTAATTCGCCCTCCTTTTGCGTTATTACATTCTGAGACAGAACAGAGCAAGAGAGATTTTCGAAGCTATTGAGCAATAAGCGGGTGAACAATCATTGCATGTACAACCAAGTAAAAATGTCATGGCTACCTAGTTGACCGAAATTTAATACTGTGCGCTTAGGTATACAGATTTGCGGACTTGTATTTAAAATATATTGGCCACTAAAGCTGACTAGCGAACTTTTAAAGTTAAACGTGAAAGACTTATTTTCAGGCGAACAATTTTACTCAAGCGTATCCAAGGCTGAAAGAGCATCAACAAATACATCTAGTAATTTGGCCACTAATCACATACATACCCAAGGTTTGAGAACGAAACAGAAAGCAACAGCCTTTGTTGACAAACACATCCGCCCTCTTCTACTCTCTATGAGAGCTTTATGAGAGCCATAATCTACAAGCACTTTTCGTTACTACAAACTTCATCATAAGGATGAGGCACTCTATAAAACTTTATTTACTTACCAGCAGCATAAATCATTCCAACACTACTTGTTACTACCCTTTTTATTGCGGTTCGACCATTTTTAATGACGACCTGAAAAACACTGGCTAATTTTACCGAAAGATGGCAGTTACGTCACATTGCCATAGTAACGTCATGACTTCAAACTTGTTTACATCTGCTCAGCTGGTCAACATACATACGTCACATGTTAAACGATGCCGGCATTTTAATTCGAAGATTAAAGATCATCGTAAGTACCTGCCAGAATGTTGAAGTCAGAGGTCATTGTTGATAAGAAGGTATACCTGAAAGACTATTAAAATATGCATTAATGCTATAATCATTTTAATATAATTGCCAGGAAAGAAGCAGTTTCATGTGCAACGATCAGGAATAAAAAAATATATTTTTAATCTAGAAAACGACAAATACTTTCGGTAATTCACTTTTGCCCTTTCAGCATAACGTGCATTTAGAAGATTATAATTTAAGCAATAGGTAAAAAAAAAAAAAAAAAAAAATGAAACCTCATTATTGTCAGTATTAAAAGGGGGAATTGCTCTTTTCGCCATAAAGTGGAGTTTCCAAATCACACTGGTTTCTTTGGTTATATTTACACCTCCAGGTACGTGCAATACAATATTTTGTAATCTACAAGTGTCGCCCATTAACTTATTACTGATATTGGAATGTTTTCTACCAGGGATGAAAAATTGGCTTGGCATCAACCGTACAGTGTAGTTGAACCTGAACTCTGCTTAGCATTCTGGTGTAAGCAACAGCAAAGTTACAAACTCTAACCCCTTTCAGAGCATCTATATAACAGAAATAAGGAATTTACGAAATTAAATGTGTAGATTGTAATAAAAAACTTGGAAAAACAAAGAGAAATTTAGAAATTCAGAGAAAGGAGCACTTTAGGAATGCATGCAGTAAACAAATTGATAAATACGCAGTGGCAGCTCACTTTTGAACCAAAAATTACGAAATTAAACTAGAGGCTAAGCTGTTGAAAGAAGTTCACAGTTTGGAAAAAACTTAATGAAATTTGATGTTCCACCCATGAATGGACTCAGCAAGTTCCTATTCAAAGAGACTTGATGCAGAAGCACCTTGGGACACGGCCACTACATCAAGTAGTCAGTCAACAGCTGATGATGATAGGAATGATTGCCCCCGAAACATGTCCTAATGTTTTATAAGTGAAGTTAGTGTGAACATATTCAATAAATTTTAATAAGATATATTACCACTAAATGGTTTATAGCTTCCTAATTAGAATTTAAATAATTTAAAATATTAATTGGGTTACACTGTTATAATTAAAATTACTCAATATGGGAAAATGTCTGAATAAGGGTTTCCATATTTTCATGGATTGGTTGCATAAGAGATGTTGATTAGTAGTATTCCATGAATGGATTCTAAATTTAATTTGGATGGAATGTTAGAATATACTAAAAAATTAAAAAGCATCGAAGGAGTAGTAGTGTTTAACGCCCGTTTTTACTACAGAGGCACCACAGGCGGTGGACACTGATGATACATGAGATGAAATGATATATTGGGAAAGGATTTTTTTTTTTTTTTTTTTAAGGAAGGAAGCGTTCCAGGCCTAAGATTAGGTACCTCCCCGGCATTTGCCAGTTATGAAGACTGAGGAAAACCTGGAAAAAAACCCCAGTCAGGGAGGACGGTCCTGGCGGGATTCGAACCGCAGACCTCCCGCTCACGAGAAAAAAAAAAGCATCGAAGGATCCAGGATAGTTGGAACTAATGGCAAATTTTGGAAGCCTTGGGCAGATGATCAAAATATAATTAATATTTTAGTGAAATTATTTAATGTATTTTTGAATCAGATAAAATACCAAAGAGCTGGAGGATACAAACTAAAATTGCAATTGTAATGGTAAAATGGATAAGAAATATGGTCAGACTTCGTGAAAGTTATAATGAAACTTATAATTATTAAATATTAGTTAATTACTTATTTAAATATATTCTCAATATATATAATCATGGTGTTAAAAGTAAATTAGGAAGAAATGCAATTGTATAATTATTAGTTTTATATGTATAATATTGTATTTACTGCTTGATAATAATAAATTTATGTTCTATTCTATGTTCATAGTTAATTATTTTTTACAATCATTTCTTTAGCTAGGTTATTTCTACCAATTTTAGTAACTGGAACAATTAGAAGAAGCAGAAAATTCATACCTAAAGCAATTTTGGCAAAATTCAAAATAGGTGAGAAGTTTTTTCTAGAAGAGAGCCTATTTTGCCTGCAGGCTATAGAGAAAAGGAAAGTCAAAAACAAGTATTTGCTACTACTGTCAAAACTCTAGCAGCAGAGCAGAGATGGCAAAATATATAAAATTCTAAAAATTCAAAACAAAAAAATTGTAAAACCTGAAATTGTTTTGGCATATAATAACTGCATAGGTGGGGATTGACATGTCAAATATGATGTTTATACTGTTATCTGGTTGAACATAAAATTGTTTAATATTACAAGAAAGTTACATTTTACATAGAAGCTTCACCAACTCACATTCAGGAGGTTGGGCTGCCTGTCCTAATATTAGGTTTTTTCATTGTTTTCCCTGGTCACTTAAGCAAATGCTGTATGGATATTTACTTTTCATAAATTTTCTGCTCTCCCATTTCCTTTCATTTCATTCCATACCATCAGTTACAGTGTTGGACGCACCAGATGAGGCATGCTGGTGCCTTGTGGTTGTGACATTGTCTTCAGTAATTGTGAGCATCTGGATTTATTGTCTCAGAAAACCTAGGAACCTTGCCTATGCCTGTGCATTGCCTCTCCAGATTCCTGGCTGCTCAGTTTAGCCTCCATTATATCCCTTCATCCCTGTAGGTTCCCCCTCAGGGGCACATGTACTGTGAACCCATCTGGCAGCTAGTCATTCTTTTGAATCCAGTTTTTGATTGGAGAGAGAAAAAAAAAAGAAATAAACTTTTGGCACCAAAAATGGTTTTTCACTTAGAAAATATTAGGAAATGTAATATTTTCAACATTAAGGAACGAAAATAAAATAAGTTTATTCATCTATTTGATCATATTGCATGATTATATAGATGTCCAAACAGCAAAAAACTTGCTTCTTGCCTACACACACACAAAACCTCTCTCTCCCTCCTTCAGCACCAAAATAAACTGAGCTACCTCTTGTTATACCTTCGCTTCTGCCACCGACTATTTATAGTATTTACATCTTCACTGATGATGCTAACCATAGTTGTTATCAGAACACTGACCATGGGATTTTAACAATGTTCTTCCATGTGCTTTCTATATTGTCATATGGATTACTCTAATCACATCTCAAATCAAACCTCTGTTAAATCACATCATCACACCTTCAAGTTGTTTAAGTGGGGAAAATTAAACATCCCACAGTAACTAAAATCATTTTGTGATTGAGTGGAACTAACACTCTTAACTATGTAGGAACGGCTTTACAAACCCTTTGTTTGCATCATCAGCTCATTGTTGACTGGAGGATAAACCATTATGCTTGTGGGGATGTGTAATATGCTCTGGTGGAGGTGGGATGAACTTGAAGTTTATGTTTTCATCACCAGAAGATTTCAAGGTCATTAAACTATCTTTGTACTTGTAAATGTAGATTTTCTCCCATGTTGCTAATTCTGCACGTTCTTGCATTGATTTTAATAATCTCATTTTACTCAATATGTCACGGTTTTCTGTCCAGAAATGAGATGCCACTGCTGATTTCTCCAACTGCTTGTATTTTATGCTTCTGAAATGTTCTTTAAACCATGTGCCTATTGTTTTCTGTCTTTTCAATGTAGATTTTTTTCACATTCTGCACAATTAATGTTATAAATACCTGCCCTTTTCTCTTGTGGAATACTGTCATTAAAATAATCAATCAGGGGATTTTTAACATTAAATCTGTTTACAGGTGCTAGTCTGATATTAAAACCTTTAAGAATACTCTGAAATTTTTTGTAGCTCAGGGATGATATGTGAATTTTTTTAAAAATTAGCTTATCTGTTTTTGCTGAATGTGTTGCTGTTTCTTTACTAAGTTTTTGCCTCTTGAATTTGTATAATATTTTTGTATACTGGTTCATTGTTATACCATTTTTAACTGCTGTTCTTTCTATTTGTTTGTATTCTTTAAGGTATTCTTCTTTGCTAATTTTAAGGTTAACTAGCCAATGTGTTAAGCTGTTGATAACTGCATGTTTATGCATTATGGGATTAAAACTGTCTGCTTTGATGTGATTGTCTACACGTGTATTCTTTCTGTATAATCCAAATTCCGGTTTTCTTGACGTTTCATTATTTTTATGTCCAAGAAAGGTAACATGTTATCTTTTTAGTTTTGTATGTGAATGAAATGTTTTTTTCTAGTAAATTCAGAAGTTTTATGGCATCATTAATGATCATCATCATTAATCAATCACACAAAGATATTAATATATGATTAGCTTCATTGTGCAATGTTACAATTAACAATTTTAGTTAAACCACAGTAAATTTGTTTGTATTACAAATGAAAGATACCTGGAAGAGGAGAGATTTTTACAACAGTAATTTGACGAAATGGTTGCTGTTACAGGAACTCATAAGCTTCAAACCTATCTCCAAGTATCACTGAAGATTTAGCAACCAAAGCATTTTCATCTTCTGAAGAAACTTTAACCTCACATTAAAATCACTCCCAGAATTATGTACATTTTGACAATACTAATGACTACTGTCTAGCACACACCTATGAAAACAGTGGATGGAATGTATTCTCTGAATGGATGCTGTTGAATGTGAAATTAAAATATCATTTTGCATCCTGTTGAACCATCTACATTCTACATCCTTAAGAAACCAGATGTTTTCACTATCCAGTCCAAGAAACTTCATTCTTTGCAAACTGGATTCAGGAAGAACACACCAGCTAATATCACAGATGGTGACAAAAGTATTCAGAATGCTAGTTAAGAAAAAACATATCTTTACCATTAAATGTGGAAATATTTCCATTTTTGGGTTATAGGTGTAGAAAATTAATTGTTAATATGAACTTAAATTTTGCATGATATTGAGATACTATCTTGAAATTTGTACCTAAATAGCTAATAGCTAGAACACTTGTAATTTTATGTATAATATTTTAGAAAATTTAAAAAGTTTGCTGCTGTAAAAACCCAAAGTTAAAAAATTTTAAAAAATCCACAATGATATAAATTGTACATCAAATGAAAGCCCAATTGATAAGCTTAGAAATGACACCATGATGTCTATAGCTATCATAGTTTTATGGTAAATAGAGTTTTAAGTAAGGCAATATTGAAAATGTAACATTTGTAAAAAAATTCAAAAATTTTGAAGATAAAAATCTTAAAACATGTTATGTTAAAGTACCAGTGTGCCGAAAATAAACCAAATCCTTAACATTAAGGTTTTATGCATTGATTGATTTGACATGTGTGGAACTGGGAGCTTATAACAATGCCTGCACAAGTTTCCTCCCAGAACTTAGCTTTTTCAGGCAGTTTACTATTATCATTCTACCATCATGATTGTAATCTACTAATAGATGCATTAATGGTAATATGTACTATGAAATTGATGTTGATCTGCTGAAAACAGAACTCCAGTGTTATCATGCAAGTAAGTTGGCATCCAAAATGATCATTATTACCAGTTCTATATATGTCCAGACTAGAGCACAAATGTACTGGGTGGCACAGCGTCAAATGGCTGACTAGCCAAGAGCGGGTGTTGACTGAAGAAGAAGATATATGTCCAGATTTTATGTTAATTTTACTTACTGTAAAGGATTGTACAAAAATATGCTTTTGATTTCATTAAAACAAAAGAAATGAACTGAAAAGAACTCACTTCACTTTACCTATTTTATACCCATACATCAATATATATTTCTATTCAAAGTTGAAAATACACATATCTTTCTGATCAGAGTATGATGATGCACTTTTTTTTTGCTACTCTTCTTCCTGTTTTTTGTCCTGAGAAGAAATTGAATACTATTCATGTTATTAAGAGAAGTTAACCAATTTCTGTCATATTTTCTCCAATAAAATATTGTATGTTTCAGGGAATTCAGCTGTTAAAATGACAAAAATGGATTCTGCAATATACCAGGGTCAGCCTTCATCTGCAGATGTAACAAATGAAGAGAGTAAAACATCTGATTTCTATCATACAGTTAACATACCACCACGCTTTGATAATCCTTGTATGTTATGCTACTTATTTTATGTATTTAAATAAGTTGTAAAAATTGTGTATATTTTTTCCCTCTTTAGCATTAAGGTAATTTTGTTCAGGTATATTGTTATAAAGGTATAGTATATTCTTATTTGTCATAACCACACTGCAAAAAGGACTACTGAAGTTTTTAAAGCTAATTCCCAAAGGATACTTTCTTTGAATTTTTCTAATTCAGTGTGTGTATATTGTAAAGAATATTTCTTTTTACTTCATCTTTTATAAATTCTTATATCCCTGATGGATAAACAAATCTAGTCACCTAATTCTAAGACCTCTGTTGACAAAGGACATTTCCATAGCTACTAGTTGTGAAAATGCAAAGAAAACAACTAGAAGGATATTATTTCAATATTAATTCAATTTGGAATTGAACACAGTGAAACATGCATTAATAATCTCTTCTGAGTAGAAATATTCAGAACACTCTTTATGGTTTATGGTTTCACTTACAGGGGAAAAAACATTAAAAAAGTTAAATTACGACCCATCTGCCAATAAGAAATTTAACAAAATTTCAAGCAGTGCAATAGCTCCTCAAAACCAATTTAAAAATTTTTATTGAAATTAAACAAATAAATCTCTAAATAAATTCACAAGTAATATTTAAAGGTAGTTTTCCAGTTATTACTGATATGCAATAAAGAAAATTCAAGAAGCAGAGTAATGGCAAATAAGTAGTGTAAAAATGCCTTCTAAATTATAGAAATAAGGACACATTTAATTGCAAAAATATTTAAAGAATGATGCAGCATTAATTATTTATAATTTCTAAAATAAACATTCTCTAATCTCTTCTGAGTAGAAATATTTAGAATATTCTCTATGGTTTCATTTACATGAGGTTTACTCTGGACATGTTTCGTGGAATATTTGTTCACATCATCAGCTGTTAAACAACTGTTGAATCATTTGTGGAAGTTGGGTGGGTAGGTTGGTATCTGGGTTAATTCTGGTGGTCTTGTGATAAACTTGAATAAAGTGCTGTCTGTTTCCGGGATGTGGAAATTCATAAGGTTTTGCTCATGTTTTTTTATATAAATCCTTTCCCATATGTTTAGTTGCTTTAGTTGTTGAACAGTTTTTAATAAGTTAAATATGGTGGACTTTTGTAACAGTGATGTTTAATATAAGTTTTTTGAATGATTGAGTCAAGTTAAAATATTAGTGATGTAAGTGTTACAAATTCAACTCATTCATTCAAAAAAGTTTTTCATAACTTGATGCCTTTTTTTATTTCATAGTTTTCATTCCAAAAATGTACTGCCACAGCTGATTTATCTATTTGTTTGTAATGGATGTTTCTTAAATGTTCATTCAACCTAATGCCTATATTTCTCTTTGTCTTTCCTATAGATTTTTTCACAATCCTAACAATTAATCTGGTAAACAGATTTTTTCTCTTTGGATGTGGAATCTGTTTTGTTTAATTTCAATAAATTTTTTACATTGTATCGATTTTGAGGTGCTAAGATGTATTGTACTGCTTGAAAATCTTTTGAAATTTCTTATTGGCTGACAAGTGGTAAGAGAACTTTTTAATGTTTTTTTTTTACCCCTGATAAATTACTCAAAGTTGTGATTTGTTTTATTCTTTTTTGTTTCTGGATTCTTGCAATTTTTTGGTTAATCATTTGGTTGCTGAACTCATTAGATTTAGCTGTTTCTATTATGTGTAGGTATTCATGAATACCCATTGGATTTAGCTATTTCTATTATGTGTAGATATTCATGAATACCCATTGGATTTAGCTGCTTCTATTATGTGTAGATATTCATGAATACAAGAATAAATATCTATGCATAATAGAAGCTGCTAAATCAAATGGGTCAGCAAACAGCTGATAAACAAAATTAAAACATTCCAGAAACAAAAAAGAATAAATCAAATCACAACTTTGAATAATTTATTAGGGGAAAAAACATTTAAAAAATTCACTTACTGCCCATCTGCCAATAAGAAATTTCAAAAAATTTTCAAACAGTATAATACATCTTAGTACCTTAAAACCGATACGGGGTAAAAAATTTACTGAAATTAAACAAAACAGATTCCAAGCCCAAAGAAAAAAAATCTGGTATTTACCAGATTAATTGTAAGGATTGTGAAAAAATATACATAGGAAAGACAAAGAGAAATATAGGCAGTAGGTTAAAGGAACATTCGAGAAACATCTGTTACAAACAAATAGATAAATCAGCTGGAATTTTTGGAATGAAAACCATGAAATAGAAAAAGGCATCAAGTTATTAAAACTGTTCAATGACCAAAGGAACTAAACATATGGGGAAGGATTTATTTAAAAAAACATGAGCTAAACCTTGTGAATTTTCACATCCCGGAAGCAGACAACACTCTATTAAAGTTTATCACAAGACCACCAGAATCAACCCAGATACCTTCCAACCCAACTTCTTTGAATGATCCAACAGTTGTTTAACAGCTGATGATGTGGACAAATGTTTCATGTAAATCTCATGTAAGTTAAACCATAAAAGAGTGTTCTAAATATTTCAACTCAGAAGAGATTATTGATGTGTTTTTCACTGTGTTTGATTCCAAATTGAAATAATATTGAAACATTCTCTAATTAAAATGGTTCTTTTTTCAGACTGGTTTAGAGGCTATGGCTGTCAGCGAACACCCCCAGTTCATCCATTCTACCAAACAACTTCATCTGATTATGGGTGGTATCCACCATCTATTCATACTATACCCCATGCTTATTATCCATCAAATCACTCTTTTAGCACTGCCTTACTAAAAGCAGGAATGTATAGAAATTGCTCTCTGAATACAGCATTGGATTCTGAAGCATTCATCCAAATGTAGTTATATACCAAACACATTATTAAAATTTTTGTATATGGTTTTACATATATCAGATTTAATCGTATACCTTTTTTTTTTTTTTTTTTTTTTTTTTTTTTGCATATTTCCTCAATATTTTTTATAAAACTTGTTATTTTTATGTACATTCAACAAATAAATAGAAAAAAGAAATCCACCAAAAAGACACTTTATCTTATTTTACTAAATGCCTCCTCACACACAAACAGAACTATGGACATTTATTTAGAAGGGCTCCTGTTTTTGTTTATCCAAGAAATATAATTTATAGAAGATATTGTTTATATGGTTATTTTGAAAATTCAAACAAATAAAATTATTAAATTTAAAACTAATATCATGTTGGAACTAATATAGTGAAGCTACTGATTAATTCTTAAATAGTTAGTGAGTCAATTTAATACTCTTATGCTCTACTTTTCGTTTCATTTTCAGTGAACAAATTCAACCTAAATAATTGCTCAATTCCAGTGATAATGCTGACAAGAAAAGCCAGGAATTTATAAAATGAACTGTTTGGAAAGGAACAAAGTATATTTTGGCAAAACAAAAAGAAGCATTGGAATTAGGCTAAAGGAACACTGGGGAAACACAAGTACAATCAGATAGATAAATCAGCACTTGCATATCACTTTTGGACAGATAAACCTGATATAGAAATGGAAGTCAAATTACTGAAATTTGTAGATAGACCTTTAAAGCTAGGAATATGGGGAAAATGTTTATTAAAAATATGAAGATAAGGTTATAAACTTCGAGATTCTATCAGAAAACAATGCAAAAGTTCATAATGTGTCCACTAGAACTACACCAAGTTCCATCCAACTGTCAATGAATCTGGCAGACGACTCACAGCTGATGATGATGGCAAAAGCCTGTGAAACATGTTCTGTATAATTCAATGAAAACTGAGCATAGAAGCATTAAATTGACTCACTAGCTATTTAATAAAATAAATTGATGCTAAAAGAAAATTCGTCCATTAAATATTCTCTCTTATTTTCTAAAACTTTTCTTTACATAATAATTTAAAAGTATGTTTTGAAGGATATTACCTTTACTATGTTTAATTAAAGTGTTATTAAATGTGTTTCCAAGTATTGTACTGCATTTTATCTAGAGATTATAGAGATTACTTACAGGGAAAATGTGCTCACTAAACAAAATAAGTTAAACACTGCTATTATTTGCACTTTTCAGTGACTAGTTATTACATTCTTGAATGAATGGTGTAATTAAAAAAAAAAAAAAAAGGAAAAAGTATGGAATAAATCATAAGTTTTAGTCAATGTATGTATACATATCAAAGTTAAGCCACTATATGAGGCATTTAGCTGCGTAAGGAATAGTTCAGCATTTAATAAAAATTATTACCATTTATTGTAGCTTTTATGGAAGAAAACCTCCACAAGAAAATTAAAAACTAGAAAAATCTGAAGGAATGAAGAAGCACTCATCTATAGAGTGGCAAAGATGTTTCCACTTAGTACAACCAGAGAAATATTTTGATGCTATCCTATACACTAGGAGTTAATCAAATAGTAATGTGTATTAGCTGGATACTCCCTCTTATTTAATAGTGACATATCTCCAATATAATTTAATGGCCTCAACTTTTGAAATAGTTTTAACAGGGAGAAAAATTCTGTAAAATAAGAGACATTAATGCACAAACAGTAACAGTATCTGTGAGAGGAATAATTGTTAGTCCACCCCTGGTAATTCTAGAAAAAGCCTTCTAAAACTGACTAGAAATTCTTTAATTACAAGAACGGTTTAATACTGCCAGAGGAAAATTAAGAAAAGCATAGAGATTTCATTTATCTATTTTTGTTATTGATTGTTTATTTGCTTTATTTATGAATGCTCTTTAACATCTCAGGTCATCAGCATCCTATTCAATTCTGGGCATGAAACAGCAGATAAATTTTGCTCAGAGGCCTCTTCTTTCAGATTTGAGGTTCTTTTTCCTGCCGTAAATCTACGACATGGCACTCCTGCTTTATTTCCCTTCCAAAGGAAGCTATACCTAAAATTTTTAAGCCTGAATAAATCCATCGGCCCTGGCTAAGATTGAACCTGCAATCTTGGGCTTATGAGGAAGTGTGGTTACCACTAGACCATCAGGACTGAACAGATTTCATTTAGAGCTCTTATTCTCTAACTTTACAATTAAGCACAGATTCTTTGTTACAGTTTTTAAATGGAACAATATGTGGGAATCTTGGGATCCAATCATGCAAATATGTTTGAAAGACTTCCTTATAAACCTGCTACTGCTCAATATAATTTGAAATCAGATCACTCAGATAAAAAAAAATGTGCAACTTCAAAATTAATGTAATGATGGCACCAACATTTTTTTTTCTTCACCCATTTGGGACTAGAAAAACTCTCTCACTTAATGACAGTTTAAACATCACTATATAAAAATGGAACAGCTTAAGCATTACAGGTTTTTAATGTCTTAAAATAGAACAACACCTGCACCTATACATTTTTATTTAGACATGTTATTAATGAGTTTCCTTTTCCCCCTTTTTTTCTCTTTCTGTTCAATAGTGTTTAACTTCTATTTTTACTGCTGTTGTATCACAGGCAGTGGGCACTGGTGATACACGAGATGAAATGATGAAGTTAGGGTAGGTTCATAAGTTTCCGGCCTAACCATTTTCTAGGTATGATATATTTCACTTTTTAGTACAGTTACACTTTATTGTAATACACTTCTCACATCTTTGAATTAACATTTCAATCTCCCCCCCTCAAAGTCAGAAGTCTTGTCTGCAAAATGGGCATAAACAGATTCCATCACTTCTTCGTCACACTTAAATTTCCTCGTAGTCTCTGCATTAGGCCAACATAGTACTCCCCAGTTACTGTGGTGTTCCTCTCCTTGAAGTCAATGAAGAGTATTCCTTCACAGTCCCAAAAGATTGTGGTCATGACACTCTTGGTTTACTGAATGACCTTGGCCTTTAGAGATGGTGCTTTGCCAGGTTAACCCTACTCCATTGATTCTCTTTTGAACAAGAGATAATAGTAGGGAACCATAGTTTCATCTCCTGTAACAGTGGTTTGCAGAACTTCTCTCTCATTGCCACAGTAGAGCTCCTTAAATGCCTGACAACAGATGACTCGTTGCTGCTTTTGGACTGAGGAAAGAAATCTAGGCACCCATCTTACCCAACCTTAGTCATGTTTAAATGTTCCTGAATAATTCAAAGGACTGTTGTTTTAGAAAGGTCCAACCTTGCTGCTGTTTCTGTAACTTTGAGCCACCTGTCTTCCATAATTTCTCCTTCCACAAGAGCAATATTTTCAGGAATGAATAAGGGCCGACCTGCACAGTCTTAGTCTTCAGTGCTTTCTTGACCCATTGGAAAAAGTTTGGTCCATTCTTTTATGATAGAATATGATGATACCCCATATACACCATCCATTCGCTGTTTAATTTCGTTTGGAGTAAGTCCTTTTGTCAAGAACTTAATAACATCTTGATATTCCATTTTAAACATGCCATAATTTTCTACATCTAGCCTTCTTTATGCAACTATAGCTGAACAACTAAACACATTGGAGCAGAAGTTACAACTGCAATTATTTACTTAACAAATAAGGTATGACACCAGATAAGGATTTTGTAAAGGCTATTAACCTTATAGGCGAGACCGGCAAATTTATGAACCTACCCTTGTACATTCGGCAAGGATTTGTTCTTTAAGGAAGGAAACATTTCAGGCCTAAGTTTTAGGGTACTTCCCCAGCATTTGCCATTTATGAGGATTCAGGGAAATCTGGAAAAATCTCAGCCAGGGAGGATGGTCCTGATGGGAATCCAACCCTATATCTGCCATTCATAATCCTACTCCTTAACAACCTCAGCCACCCATTGTGGTTTTGTTGTCCTTATTGGAGTAGTATTTATTACCATGTGATTTACATAAACATTTAAAAACTGTTACACTATCAGGAAAAAAAAGTTATGAAAATGCTATATTTACTCATAACAGTATACAATAAAGTATCAGGTGAAGTGTAAAAAAACTAATATTTTCAATGAGATAAATTCTGAATTAACCAATCAAAATTTTGTTTAAATCCTGAAAGGAGTACAAGTAAAGCTTATCTTTAGAATGCCCATTCTGCTGAAGATCCAAACTATGATTATTTTAGAATAAACTACTTTCTAACATACAAATGTAAAGATGTATCATGAAAGTAAATGAATCCTGTAACTGTGATATTCTTCTGGACTATTTTGCCATGGTCTTCTGGAGATGAAGATTTCAGCCCAGAAAAATATCACAGTTACACCTGTGACTATGGCCGTGAAAGCCTATGTTCTCTTATAAATGAATTCTGCTGTGACAACTTGAATATCAACGAATACATTTTTCCAAAGCTGTACACTCTGCTTTCACTGCAAATTGGAACCAGGTCTAGGTAAGTATGCATAATTGCAGGACTGTTCACTCTGCTTTAGTGGAAGTTGTAACTAGGCTTAAGTTGGTTCATTGCAGTAAATGGTTCAGCAATACATATTTTAAAATACTGAAGCCATTATTAAAGAATATAGCTCATAGTGATATAATTCATGACCTCTTAATCAGTATTGTAGCATAACTTATTTCAAGGATTTAGTGTCACTTAAAATACCCATTTTCTGTTTATCATAGCACTGAATCTAAAAATATAAATGGAAAAAGTAGAACATTGATGATGCAATTTTCACCTTAAATTCTGAATCTACCTGCCTTCCTCCTATTTGTCCTTTCATAGAAAGAATTTATTATACCTCATGTTGCTGTTTCATGCATTTTAAGCACCATATACTTTTATTTGTAATTTATTCCTCAGCAAGTTTATTCTTTGCATATCTTCCTATACTCACACATTCCTTTAACACATTTTCCAGTTGGGTGTCATTCTGTTTTATGGTTGTTTCTTTGGCTATCTTTTGCCTTCATTTTCTGTTCAAGTCCACATCATTTTAATCTACAAGGCTTTTTTTGTTGAATAATATGGTTCTTTATTACCATTCTTCTTAATATCTAATAATTATTGACATGTTGGAATCTTCATACAATGTAACTTCTCATATTTGTACTACTTTTAAACTTTCTTGTTCTCTTTTGTTCAACTCCTAAGTATCCATTTAATATAATAATCATAATATGCTCTGAAAAAACATTTCGTAAATCCAGTTCTTAGATTTCTTTGTAATCTTCCAAGAGGTAAGAAAGTTAATATTCTAATTAATTCTTTTGCTTTATTAATTTTCTTCATTTTTATTGCTTGTTTACCATTGTTATAAAATATTTAATTTCATTCATACTATTTCTTCCATTCTTCAGTTATAATATTATTTGCTCTTTTTCCACTAACCACATGTACTTTACCTTCATAAAGTTCACTGATCATGCAGGTACCTTATTTCCTTTCATTATTTTCTACATCATATATTCAGTATTGTATTAAGTTTCTGGGAGTAAAGCCTAATAATCCGCAAATATGGAATTATGTCAATTATTTGTATCAATTTCAGTACTCATTTTTTACATTTTCTAAAACATTTTTTCAGTATATTATTTAAATATATTTTTAAAAGTAGGAGGCAGACATTTTCCTTTATGCCTTTCATTTCACTAATGGGGGACATGTTTTTTATTTTGAATTGCCAGATAATCATGATACAAAACTTAAATAATATGTATGTATATTTTTATGTAGGTATATGTTTACATAAATGTACCAACTGGTATGTTTCCAATATGAAGCAACTAGTCTAAAACATTTTGCCATGGAAATGAAATTAATTATATAATAATAATAACAATAATAATAATAATGCAAATAGTCTAAAATATTTTGCCATGGAAATGAAATTAATAATAATAATAATAATAATAATCTCAGAAGAAAAGCCTCATAACATCATTGAGCTCTAGATTGTAGTATTCCCTTGTTGACCAGATATAAAAGATTCAGTAAAATGGCAGTAGAATTTATGAACTCTTCCATGATCACAGTGTTCATGGATTCAGTCTATTACTTGTGTACATGTGAAATATTGCAAGACTATTGAGACTTTTGCTTTCATTTGATGTTAAATTGGTCTTTAGGTGCCTTTTTGGTGAAAATTATATCTTGGCAGTGAAATTGCAGGTAGGCACTTAATGAATATTGTAAACTCTGTGCATACTTTAATTACAGAAGAACCTAAACCAGAATGTTCAAAACAGGAAACTATTCATTCACTTACTTATAAGTGAAGCATTAAGAGTGTTTAGATGACATAAAATTAAATCAAATGATTAGCTTCACTGTGTTTAGTTCCATATATATTTTTTAAATATTCATTATGTACTTTAAACTAAACCTTGTTTAGCTTTAAATGACTGACATCAGTCATTTTATTGTTGCATTGAATGTGCATCTCTTTTCCATACAAAATTTTCTATTTCTGGCCGAATTTTCTTTGTACTGCAAGCAAAATGCTGTTGTGAAGACTTTTGATGGTATAACCTATTACTCCAAAAAGAGATACCATAATATCTCCAAATTTCTCCACATAATTAAATCAATAAAGGACTGTTATCAAACTTTCATGAACTTTTTCTTGGCCATTCTGAGATTTTTGAAGACTAAAACAGAAACAGTTATGGTTTATGGTTTTCTATCCAACATATTCTAAAACAGACTTCATTTGTTAACATCTTCAAGAGAATTTCCTAGGTGAAAATTCAAACTACATTCCTAATTAGCTAGTGAGTCTATTTAATACTCTTATGCTCCACTTACCATTGAATTATACAGTACATGTTTCACAGGCTTTTGCCCACATCATCATCACCTGTGAGTTGACTGCCAGATTCGTTGTTGGTTGGATGAACTTGGTGTAGCTCATTTGGATATTTTATAAACTTTTGGATTAATATGTCTTCTGTTAGGATCTCGAAGTTCATAACCCTATCTTCATATTTTTTTTATATACATTTTCCCAATATTCCCAACTCCAAGGGCCTACTATGAATTTCCAATAATTTGACTTCCATTTCCATATCATGTTTATCTCTCCAAAAGTGATGTGCAACTTCTGATTTATCTATCTGATTGTCCCTTATATTTCTTCAGTGTTCCTTTAGCTTAATTCGAATGCTTCATTTTGTTTTGCCAAAATATACTTTTATGCATTCTGAACGGTTGAATAAAGTAGAATTTCTAAAAGAAATGGAAAAAACTATGAAGAAGAAATGTGACATTGCTAAAGATTATGGAATACTACTGAACATATTATCTACATACATTAAATCTTTTCATTCACTGTTAGCTTAATTGAATCATTTACTTCAGAAAGCAGTCAAGCAATTTGCCAATTTCTATTAAAAACAGTGTAGCATCAGACTAAATGTTTTGGTGTTAGTTTTAATATTTTTTGTTGAAAGTAGTATATATTTCAATATTTTTTATCCCTAATATATTTATTTTGTGCTTTTTAGCTTTGCTATAAAAAAAATGTTTCCACTTAACTGGTTTATGCAAAACGAGTGACATAAACATATTTTTATGGCATAATTCTTGATTTTTTGAAAGAAAAATTTATGTTAAGTTTAGACTTCATTGCTAATATAGAGATAATTTAAAGGATAAAATCAATGCCTACTAATCATATCAGGAGCTAATCAATCCTCATAAACTTCACAGCACATTCTGCCTCTGTTGTAGGGCATTTTAAAATGCTGTCATAAAGTGTTCATATCTCATCAGATTTTAGCAGATTTAGGTCTTGCACCTTCTTGATATTGATGGGAACTTAAAACAATAATAAAGAAATTTAGGGCTAAGACTGAAACATGAATGAAGAGTGTCCAAAAATATTTAGGCTAAATATATTTTAGATTTTGGATAACTTTTGAATGATAAAATATTGTTACATGTAAGCCCAAGTAATATTTTGGTAAGTAAGCTTAATAAATTATATTTATAAACTTACTTTTCCTGAAGCGTAGGCCATCTAGATGGGTAAATCAGGAGCATGATCTATTTCCAGCAGTGAAAGTTGGTTAAATGATTTCATCAATATATGGTTTTACTATCACTTTTCCACAAGTGTTCTTCTTGTAACAAAACTGTTTTTGTATGTCCATATCTTGAAACTCTCCTCTTAGTCTTTAGGAACACCTCTACCAGAGTTTCATCCGAGGTAGTAATCTTTTTGTATGAATGAGGTCACTATGATTGAAACTTCTTGTATCTTGGGAGGTATTTTGTGAACAGTAAAATGAATTGTTTTATTAGTTTTCAATATAAGCTCTAAATGCAAAATTCAATAAACTTTTTAAGCAGATGCTTTATAGCCCCAAAGTCTCTGTCATACAATGAATATGGACAGGGAAGTTGTGGGTGATACTATCACATTGCCCTTTGTCACAAAGGTTCATCAAAAATCTAACAACTGTGTGATTCTTGTTTTGTTCTGATGGACCATCACTATAAAGCATCTATTGGTTAGCAAAAACACAAAATGTACTGTTTACTGCAGAAACCAGCCCAGCAATGTTGCTTGACTGATTTCTGACCTAACACAAAATTAAGTGTCATGCCTGACCATTATAGGGGTACATTGTTTGACTAATTCATGCAATAAAGTGTGTGTATATCCTCATAGAAACATATTGCACCATTAACTCATTCTTTCCTTTTTTTTTTTTGGTGCTTGACTGGTTTCTGAAATAAACAATTCAATTATTGTGAGTGGATTTTGTATTCCATTATGGATAACACATAAAATACAGCATTTATAACCTCCTAAGTTCCACAGCATGTAGCATGTTAATTGTTTCTGTGAAAAGAAATGTTTTATTGATATTTTTTAACATAATGCATATTTTTTGCTAATTCAAATGCTGGATAATTAATTTTTTTTTTTTTTTCATATTCCCTTGGACTTCAAATTATAAAGAGTCCACTGTTAGTTTAAGTTAGTTAATTGTCTTTAATATTTTCAAAGTACATTAATGTACTGACTACTAAATTTTGAAGACTACTCTTGGCATAAAAGTAATAATCTCTTTTGAGTCGAAATATGTAGAACACTCTTTATATCCTAAACTTAGGTATTGATTTTTTTACACCAAACTCCATTTACTTACATAAAATAAGATGCGTTTTGGGAGAATCTCTCCCATCTTCAGTTGCTCACTGAACTGCCATTACTCGAAACGATGGCTAGATACCCGGAAGTTCCTGTGTTGGCATCTGTTGGCTGAAGTAGGAAATGGCTGAGTTCATCCATAGGAGGAAACTCAAAGTTATTTAGGTTTTCTGTATTTTTTTAATATGAAAGGTTTTTCCCAAATGGATAACACTCTTTATAGTTTCACAGGTTTACTCAGGACATGTTTCATGGAACACTTCTCCACATCCGCAGCTGTTAAATGACTAAATCTTTTGACTCAGAAGAGATTATTAATGCCTGATTTGCTGTGTATGATTCCGAATTGAATTAATATTGAAACTGTGTAACTTATTTATCGTTTTCAGAGATTTTTTATTTTGAATATTATTTCAAAATGTTTAATCTTTGAACACTGTATTTCTATAAAAATGTGACATTTCATGGATTTTAAAAAATTCCTATGCACATTTCTATATTTGTTGTATGGATAAAATTTTCTTTCATGAATTTTCTTCCTTCGTTGATGTACAAATAAACTGAATATTTATGTGCATATCAAGCTGTATTTCTGTAAAAGTGTATGTTAGAAAAAACAAAAAATAAATAAATAAATAAAAAAAAATAAACATATAAGCTATTGAATAAAATATTTTTGAGAGTGCTACAATATTTGCTGTTACAAGGCCCTATGGAGCTGTAGTGCTTTTGATAATTAGCAGAGGATAAGTGAGGGGAGAGAGAAATATAGGGGAGGGAAAGATGGAGCAAATAGGTAATCAAAATAAACTTACAAAATACTTTAGTTAAACTAATCTTCTTCCATATATATTGCCTTATACGATTAATTTTTTGGAATTTCCTTTAGGCATATGCAATCTTTTTTCTGCAAGTAAACCACACTGCTTAAACAATGAACAAAGCACAGTATATGACTTCGTAATAAACTGCAGAAAGATAATGGTTCAGTGATAATGCATTTGTTTATATTATGCTTCTCCAATAATAGTAGAGTTATACATTGATGTAAAATGGACAGATTCAGTGTTAAATTGAAATTCATTTTAAGCTTCCACTTTGATATTTTTTAACTTTGCAGGAGAGGTAGTAGGCAGGCAAGGGGAAGCCTGAAAACAACTAAAACTCCCTTTTTTGAATTGGCACCATCTTTACTAGAAAGATAAGTAATTATGTTCAAAGAATGCAATAAGTAAAAGTAGCTGGTGCTTATGCACACACCCTGTCATGTTGTGTAGAACCAAGTACTGAACCCTTCACGAATGGCTGTGGAGAAAAAGAGTAATGACTATAATGCTCCAGTCTGCAGGCAGGCAGTTCTGAGCAGCAGTGGCAGAAGCACAATTCCAGGAAATGGTGGATCAATGCCAGGCAGGGGAAACAGTCATGAAGCACACAGGCATGAAATAAAAAGCAATCATACGCAAGAAATGAACATTTTGGTTGGTACATGTTAAATACATATGGAGTATACAGCGAAAGGAATTGGGAAATTAATCTAGCAATGTAACATATAAAGGAAATAAATCAATAATGACACAGGAAAAGGCATATATTTTTATCATTATAAGTTTTGCATGTCAGGTATTTCTTAATTTGAGGTGGCACTAATGGTTTCTTTTTCATCTTGCAGCAAAGAAACTGCAATGGTATTAGATTCCATTGTATCAAGTTTTGCAAGGGGAATGAGTTGAGATAATTTCTTCTTCTTCTTCTTCTTCTTCTTGGGTAGAAAAGAGTCTTCTCTGTGGAAAAATTTTCCTCTTTTGGGACATTTCTTTAGTTCTGCGCTTTAATACTTGTTCAATGGCAAAAGGCTAATGTTGCCTTTATGGATTTCCTGTGTTTCTTCATAACTCCAAGTTCTGCTGTTGTGGACATTCCCTTAATTATATCCCAAAACTCTGAAGCAATTATTTATTTTGTTGTTCTGATAGGGGCACAGAATAGTTGGGACTTAGTTTGTTCACTTGCTCTAGTATTTCCTCCCTTTCATTGACAACAGAACTATTTTCAGTGTCTATTAGTCATTTATATCTTCAGAATATGCTAAAGCCTGTTCACAGTGTTGCTGCAATGGACATATACTATATATATGTTTACACATATTCCATTTAATACTGGAATCAATGCACATGCAAGTGTATCTGCAAATGCATGTATTATATTTACTGCAGATTAACATGCATTTATACTGCAGATTATTGTCTTGCACAAAACATATCTTGGCTGATTTCGATGAAGTGTCAAAGTTCATTAAACTGTCTTTGTATTTGTAAATGTTGATTTTCTCCACATTGCTAATTCTGTAGGTCCTTGTACTGATTTTAATAATTTTGCTTTATTCACTATGCCGTGGTTTTCTGTCCAAAAATGATGTGCTACTGCTGATTTCTCCATTTGCTTGTATTTTATGTTCCTGAAATGGGTGTGCCTATGTTTCTCTTTGCTTTACCAATATAGATTATTTGACATTTTGCACAACTTATTTTGTAAATACCTGCTTTTTTCTATGTCGATACTGTCATTAACATTGCCTATCAGGAGATTTTTAACATTAAATCTGTTGTGCCAACTTGATATTAAAATCTTTTAGAATATTTTGAAATTTTTTAAAAATTTGCTAATCTTTTTTTACTGAAAGTGTTGTGGTTTCTTTGATAAGTTGAATTTCTATACTTTCCTGTATACTAATTCTTTTTTAAAACCATTTTTAACTATTGTTCTATTTTTTGTATTCTTTTAATTATTTTTCTTTGCTAATTTGTAGGTTAACTAGTCAGTGTGTTAAGCTGTTGACTGCATTGTGTGTTGTGGTGTTAAAACTATCAACATCGTACACAAGTACCAATTAACATTTTTAATTAATGTTATCCTTGTTTATTTCCAAGCTTTCTTTGTGCCTATGATGAAAGTCCATAATTTTACTAGCCAGCTTTTCTTTCTTAAGCACAATGAGCCTGTCAAAAAAGCTTGTCTCTAACAAATAACATTAGAGTGAATATTGCTTTAACCAGACATTTCACATGTTTTCTATGCAGATAGATATATTTAAACATGTGATGTGTTCAATCCAGGATGCAACCTGTGACAGTAACCCTAGCATTTTGCATTATTCGTGTAGTTTTCCTGGAAGTATGAAGCAAACTCATAGGTGTCAGGGTTACATTTCAATTTATCTATTGCTGTAGGAAGCATTATCTCAAATGCAGTGACATCTCTCTCTTCCAGTTATGTTCTTACAATCTTGTAAACATCTGTTTATTTTTCTTGGCCTTTGACTTTTTTATATTTTTTTCTCCAGGCTCTCATTTTTGGCATTTTCGTTATTCAAATCCAAGCATTATTGAGGGACTCTGCTAAATTTGACATAAAAACTTTAAGGGAAATATTTCCAACTACCAACTTTGAGCACTAGAAAAATATGGACAGCACCTGAAAATCACTTCTGTTGGATATAAGGAAGATGCATGGAAACCCTTGCTTCATGTCATGTATTATTAGTAGTGTTACAAATTTGAAACCATAACTATTAAATCCATGCTTTCCATCAATACACATAGTCTTTTCCACACTTTTTTAATAGTTTGCCCTGTACATTGTTCATTATAATGAACACAAAATCTGTGTTTTTTAATTTTGGGCGAGAGTCACTGACCATATCATATTGTTTATAAATCAGTACACAGGGGCTGTCGCCCAAATTCACTTAATGTACCCATGTCTCAAAACTAATCCTATCATTTTGATACCTGACGAATGACAAGCACAAATTATAATATCCTTCAATATTACATAAATTGTGCATGAACTCTTTCTAATTTAGCATCTGGCACCGAATTTCTAATTTTGTCCAGTATGGCTTGAAAAGGAATTTTATTTGCAATATCTGCAGCTAAATTGTCCGTTTTTTTTCTGATAGACCCAAGTGACTTAAGTCATGTTGATGACCAGCATGAGTTGTTGATGACCAGCATGAGTTGAGATAAATTTGGATCAGCATGTTCTATCTTCAGCTTGCTTTACTTGTATCTTTGCAGGACATACATCACTGCTTTTATCTCTTCCTTGCAATTAGAAGTGTCTGACACCTTTACTTTCAGAAACAAAATTGCCTGAGCGATGACACCCATAATAATGCCTAACAGTATTATCATAAGCAGTAAGAGTACTACTTTTTACAACCATCAAACTAGTTTTCTTCACAATTTCCTGCATCCAGCTTTTAAGATCATCAAAGGATGAGAAACATAGTTTTTCCAAATTTACTTTTATTTCATGCATTGATTCTAAATGCTCAAATAAAAGAAGTTCCATTGTTGCTTAATGACTACATAAGCTGCATTTCATGTTTCTATTCCACGCTAATGGTGTTTGAAGTTGTATGCATAATTGAAATTCTTGTTGCACATTTCACAGTGGTTATGGTTGCTCTCATTTTAGAGAAGATGTGATAACTTCCAACTTTTCCAGGTATACTTTAGAGACATGTTTTCTTAAGAGTTTTATTGTACCCATATTGCCTCCCACATTCCATGCATACAAACTGTTTTGATGTACTCATTACACACTTAACTCACTACACTAAGTTCTTTAAAGTACCACTAAGGAAGCATAGAAGAGGTGCAATACACTCCGTGATACAAGAAAGACTTGGTTTAATATTAGTTTACAAAAAGATGAATTTCTCTATTATAACACTAAGGAAGCATAGATGAGGCTCAATAAAGCGGTCATTACATGATTTTCTCTGCCATCCTATGCTGCTATTCACGAAAGGAGGTGTGGCTTCAGTACTTGGTTCCACACAATGTGGCAGGATGTATACGTTAGTGTAACTAGTTCTCTGCCAATTGACATAAACAATACTTTCCAGGTATTAAAAAAAATATTTAGTGCATGATATTTCTTAAAAGCAAAATAAAAGAACATTTTTTTTGATTCCAAGAAATTAGCCATTTTCATCAATATATTTTTATACATTTTGAAAAACCATTTAGTTTTTTTTTTTAAAGAACTGAGGTTCTCTTTAGATATTTTTAAGCTTAGGTTTGATGCAATTCACATGTTTAGATTCAGCAGGCACAAAACAGAAAAGTATAATGCATTTTTCTAACTACAGAGCAAGTAAACAAACCTTAAAACCCAAAATCCAGACCCTAATTGGTAGTTAATTATATTGAAACTGTTCTAAAATCTTCCCAATCACATACTATAGATAAGAGAAAAGCCAATTAGACTTTGAAGCAGAAAACAAATATGTGGAGTTTTTTGATTTCTTAGCTACAATTCTTCTTTCCCTCCCAAGTTATTCAACTACAATTAAAAGAATTGTAGGACCTACACATTTTCCATAGTTATATTGTTCTGTTAAGCAATAACCATTTTTTCAATTCCCATATTACCTTGCTCCCATTCACCATTAGACAAATTAAGTATACAAACTGTTTACATATCATTTCTTATATTTCACTTATATATTTACAAAGAAATGAATAATATATTACATATAATGAAATAAGCTAAGAATAATTCTTTTCTAAGAAATGCCCCTTCATATGCAATGAAACTTGATTAAAACTGAATCTTATTGATCAAAGAATTTTAAAAATTAACCAAAGCATCTGATTATAAATGATTAAAGTATGTATTACAATTAATTATAATTCTAAATTATTTGTTACAGATGTAATTTAAAGAATGAATAATAATCAAAGGAATGCTATGTGGGAAAAACTGATTTTATAAGTGAAACATTCACTTTGGATCACCTTAAAGCCTGATATTAGCTTTTCATATGTTGTGAACTTACCATCAATATAATACAATTATCCTCACATCTGCTTCTATTATTATAGAGAGTTAAGGCAGGGTGGCTTTACATAAAGCTGTATAAACATTAATAAAGGAATCATATCTCCAAATGAGCTCATTTTTATTTTCTAAAATGCAGCAGTAACAATTATTCACATTGCCTTCTGCTGCTATGTTTTGGGCCTATTTTTGTAACATTAAACCATTGCCAAATAATCACATTCCTTTCTCAGTTTGCTTATAAAACATTGTTAAAATATTCATTATAAGCAAACTGGAAAACATAATGCCATTATTTTTATATAGAAGCATAAAATAATTTCATTCATTATCATATTTTAATAAATTATTTAAGAATGCAATTCAGTTATCAGTGTATAAAATATTGAACATCTATTATAAAAAATAAATGTTTATTTAAATAAAATGATATTTTAGACAATAACAAAGAAACAGAAGAAGAAAAAGAAAGCAAGCCAGGCTGCTGCTATTATTATTATTATTATTATTATTATTATTATTATTATTATTATTCCTAATTCTACTAGTTAATTACAAATATTACTATTATTTGCAATTAGAAGGATAAAGAAAGAAAAAAGATTTATATGCAGGTATGAAATGAGAGCAAGGTAGAAAGAGAAAGGATGCGAACAGCTTTTGCAGCAATTGTCATGTTTCTATTACCTATCTCACACTTAACCTTGTAACTTCCACACAATTATAAACATTGCAATGAATAAATATTTTTTCTTTTTGCAACTGATTGGCTAGTCACGGATAAAATCACATTTATATACATATACATTTATTTTGGTATAATAAAGATCACCAAAAATGATTAGTTGCATTCACAAATGTCTAAGATTCTGGAGTATCTAACACATACAATCTTTTTTCCAATTTTGGTTGTGGAAATAAAAACTCCACTACTGATTTATTCAGTTCTTCCAGAGCAAGCTGAACATGTAGTTTCAATACATCATCAGTTTCATGCTGATATAAAGTTTTTAGTGTTCTGTAGAGATCAAGTAAGATGTCTTCCAGAACCTGAAATAATAAAAAAAGGCTATTATTAATTTAAACTATCATACACTCATAGATATGTTTCAGTTAAATTCAAATGCAAAGTCAACACTTTATTCACCTTCATTACTTCACAATAAAGGACCATATATATGGTCATTTTGAAAACATAAGTATGTTAAAACATATCTTTTAAAAAAGAAAGTTATTTTAAAAAAGTGTATAGAACTAACACAGTGAAGCCAAGTCATATGAATAAATTCATGTGATATATGTCGTACTAAACACTCTTATTGCTTCACTTATGTGATATTTGGACCAGTTTTGAAGACCTTTGTCTTCATCTTCGGCCAAGGGTATGACTGATTGGAGAATTCAATGGCTCTATAGAGATGAAGCACCACTCTGGTGGTGTTTTAATACACTTAAAATTGGTGTTTTCTAACTTTGGAATATCAAAATTCATTAATCGATCTCTGTATTGTTGAATGTAAATTTTTTCCCAAGTAATCAGTTTTATATGTCCCCGAGTCTCTTTTAATAAATCCACCTTCTTCACAATCTCATGGTCCAAAAATGCTATGCCACAGCTGATCTATCTGCCTGTTTATATTTTATGTTCCTGAAATGCACTTCTAAACGTGTGTCTATATTTCTCTTTGTTTTTCCAATATAGATTTTTTCACAATCTGCATACGTTATTCTCTAAATACCTGCTTTTTTCTCTTGTGGGGTCTTTACAGCCTCTTTCAATATGTTTCCTAAATTAAATCTGTTGATAGGTGCTAATTTTATATTGAAACCCTTAAAACTATTTTGAAATTTTTTCATTGCTTTTGGAAAAAAGCTTCCAAAAACATTTCAAAATAGTTTTAAAGGTTTCAACATTAACATCCATTAACAGATTTAATTTAGGAAACATCTAGAAAGATAAAATGGCTGTAAAGCCCCCCCCCCCCCCCAAGAGAAAAAAACAAGTATTTACTGAATAACATGTGCAGATTGTGAAAAGATCTATTTTGGAAAAACTAAGAGAAATATAGGCTCACGTTTAGAAGAGCATTTCAGGAACATAAAATATAAACAGACAGATATATCAACTGTGGCATATCATTTTTGGACTAAAAACCATGAGATTATGAAGAAGGTGGATTTATTTAAAGAGACTCAGGGACATACAGAACTGGATACTTGGGGAAAAATTTACATTCATCAATACCGAGATTGATTAATGAACTTTGATATTCCAAAGGTAGAAAACACCAATTTTAAGTACATGAAAACACCATCAGGGTGACGCTTCATCTCTACAGAGCTGTTGGATTCTGCAATCAGTCGTACCCTTGGCCGAAGATGAAGACAAAGGTCTTTGAAACCGGTTTTACACAAGTGAAGCAATAAGAGTGTTTAGCATGACCATATCACATGAATTTATTCATAAGTAATGTTGTTTGTGCACGATTGTCAGTGATTTTATAAATTTTGACTGTATACTATTTATTACAGCTGTTTGGTGAGAGTATCCAACTACTATTTATTGCTCATTGTTACGTTTATTTTTCCCAGGAATTTGCTACTAACTTCTCTGATGTTCTAGTTACTTAGAAAGAATGTGTGTGTACATATATAAATATAAACACTGTGTGACTGCAATCCAAAACACTCAAACCTGTTTTCAAACTTTTTAATTTTTAATCTCTTAAAGTTGAAATATTTAGAACACTCTTTAAGGTTTCACTTACATGAGATTTACTCAGGACATGTTTTCATCTCTTACATGAGATTTACTCAGGACATGTGGAACAATTGTTCACATCCTCAGCTGTTAAATGACTGTTGGATCATTTGTAGAAGTTGGATAGGTTGGTATCTGAGTTAATTCTGGTGGTCCTGATATAAACTTGAATAAAGAGCTGTCTGCTTCCGAGATGTTGAAATTCATAAGGATGATAAAACATGTCCTGAGTAAATTTTATGTAAGCTAAACCATAAATAGTGTTCTAAATATTTCAACTCAGAAGAGATTATTAATGTATGTTTCACTGTGTTTGATTCCAAATTGAATATTGAAATTTTTATTTTTATTTGTATGATAGTGTTTTTGCTTTATGCGAGTTATTCTAAGTATCTTAAAACTACTTGAAAGGAGTCTTGTCTTTTGTATAGTTAGATCAATTTAAAATATCCTGAAATTAACAAAATTAGATTTTACATTTAATTTTCTCTACTACTTGTCCTAAATATACAGTGTTTTTTTTAAACAGTGTTTAATGCCCACTTTAACTACTGAGGCATCACAGGCAGTGACACTGATAATACATAAAATGATAAATTGGGGAAGAATTTTTTTTTTTAAAGGAAGCATTCCAGACCTGAGTTTAGGGTACCTCCCTGGCATTTGCCATTTATGAGGAATGAGGAAAACCTGGAAAATTCTCAGTCTGGGAGGATGGTCCTGGTGGGAATCAAACCCCGGACCTTTTGCTTATGAGTCTGCACCTTAACAACATTGGCCACTTGTGCCACTACCAATAAAAAATTGAATGTCCCTTTATCCAGTTAAGTTAGAAATATTATTTTCATCTTCTCTTGTGCAGAAACTCTCCAAGTTTTGTAAAATGAAAATTATGATTCTAGTGCACCTGCACATGGTATGACAACAAATAAGAGTTAAAATGGCAGAATTCACAGTTCAGCAGAAAGTGAAATGTTATTGGTTAGCAGAATTAAAGTTCCCAATTGCAGTGCAAAGAAGATTCAGACAGGAATATAGTGCTTCAGAGCATCATACCATTGTGAAATGGAATAATCAGCTGTTAGAAACAAGCTCTGTGTTAATAAGAAGAAAAGCCTTGGGGAGGGGGGAAACCGTTGTCTGCAGCTAAGTTTAAGATGTTAGGCAAGTTCTCCAGTAGATAAAATATTTTAAAATGCTAAAAATATTTCTGTGGTTCACTTCCAATGAACACGGAAGTAGTCTGAATTAAAAACATTTAAAATGTTGATACAATGATAAAACATCTTAATGTTTCACTCTCATAATTAAAAAATTCATGAGACCTTTGCTCACATTATCAACTGTTAAACGACTCAAAAGCAAGTATTTAAGCACAGCCCACAGAAATCAATTTGATGTGACAGTTCAGATCTGGGTATTCCAAAGTCCACTATTCATGATATTGCCTTTTTTTCAGCAAGATTAAGGGATAATGGAGCACCTCCACATTAAGCCACTCATGTTCCAGACTGTTTTTAACAGCTGATTATGACATTTCACAATTTTATAGGCTTAATAGTGCCATAATTTTCAATGTTACCAAACCTGGAGTGTTTCTACAAAAATATACCAACCAATGTTGATGCTTGTTACGAAGATGAAACAGTTAATGATAATAAAAATGGAAACATTTGGTGAAAGCCTTGCCCTGATGATATGTTCAACTTAGGGCAAATGCCAGTTGAATAAATCAGAAATAGACTAGCTAACCAATATAGTAAGTCATGGAATGTTTGGGATTTAATCCAGAAATAAATGGAACACAGTGTAATTACAAATTATTAGGAGTCATGAACAGCTGATGATGTGGAAAACATTTCTACGAAACATATGACCTGAGTAAAATCTCATTTAAGTGAAACCAAAAAGAGTGTTTTAATATTCCGACTCACAGAGATTACAAATTATTAATTACACATGATATGCTAGCAAAAATATGGAAAATATACAAAATATTAAAAAAAATTTTCTTTTGATCTTGCATTCCAATGCAATTGCTCTTTAACCCTGTGAGTGATTACTAGCCTTACTGTCTGTCACACAATTGGTCAGGCATGAGATTTTTTTTTTCACTCTGTGCAATCCTTGTGAGTATTCCATATGTCTAGGATTCTAAAGCAATAGCATTCAGGGAATATTTCTTGCATTTCTTGCACTTTGCCCTTTCACTTAGTATGAAAGAACATTATATATATATATATATATATATATCCTGATCTCTTGTGCTAATTGGTTCCTTGCTTTTATTAATGTTAGAATTTCCTATTTGAAACTGGTTGTTCACAATTAAGGTTCCAAAGCTATAAGAAAATTTCTTCTATCTTGTACAAGTGATAACCAGTTTCATTTGAAATTAAGAAAATTAATTTAAATAACAAATATATGGCTAATGCAGATACATTCAGCTCAGTTAAATGGCTTGCCTATCCTAATGCCTTGGGCATTGTGATGTACAAGGAATTCAATGACAATAAGCTAAAATATTGATGTCTGCCATTTTGGAAATATTGTAAGTGGTTACATGATAGAAGCTAATGACATCAAAATATGGCAACATGTGGCGTAAAGTCTATAGATTACAATCCTGCAGTCTTTTTTTTACATTGTTAGCATTTGAATTTTAACAATGGGTTGCCCATGACTTTCATTATGCCCCTCATACCAGTTACACAGATTTTAAGTGTGATAAATGAGATATAATGTAAACAAATTGCAAAATATTAAACATGTAGAGGCTAATTTCACAACAAATTATAATAACTTAATAACAATTTGCAGGTAACATATTTTCAGTGAAGAAATAAAGAAAAATGTAAATAAAGAATGTAATATTGTTATTGTGTAACATTTTATTTGCAGCAATTCCATAAAAACATTTCATGGAGTAAGTTTTTAATTAAAACTGATGATTTTTTAATTCAAGAAACGTAATTTAATACACTGTAAGCTGCCTTATTCAATAAGAAAATGCTCACAAATTCCTATGTAAAAGTACATTCCATGTTGCAAATTTTAGCATATTCAAAACACAGCAACACGTGTACCTGTTCAATTACATTTTGAATATGCAATGAAATTACCTATTTCCATGAATCAACAATAAATTGCATGGCGGAGAAAGGAAAAAAAAAAAAAAAAAAAATAGCTTCTTTTTGGACTAAAGATCATCAGGAACTATTCAGAAAAAACAAACATACTGACAGCATGGTTTCAATCTTAGATCTCTTCAGCATCAATAGCTTAAAATACAAACAAAATAGAATACAATAAAGAATATATATTATAGAAATTGCAGAATACAATGGTTTTGGTAAAGAACTTGTAGATAAAAAGATACAAAGTTTCAAAAAGCAAGAATGGATAAAGGAAATTATTATAATGCCATTAGAGAAAGAGAAAATTAAATTTAAAAAATTCACATACCACCCTAAGAGCTTTTAAAAATTTCAAAAAAATGTTCTAAGATCAAATACAATATAAAAAATCTCATAACATTCAATTATAGTGACAAAATAAACCTAGAAAAGAAAACAGGCATCTACCAAATTGTTCAGATTGTAATAAAATACAAGGTGCATAATGAAAGTCGTGGGCAACCCATTGTTAAAATTCAAATTCCAACAATGTAACAAAAAAGACTGCAGGATTGTAATCTACAGACTTTACACCACATGTTGCCATATTTTGATGGCATTAGCTTCTATCATGTAGCCACAGGCAGTATTTCCAAAATGGCAGACATCAATATTTTACTTAAATGTAAATTGGAACTTGCACAGTGAAGCCAATCATATTAATTGATATCATTGTATGATTCAGTTGAACTACACACTCTTAAAGCTTCACTTACTTTTCATAAATGTATGGAACCGGTTTCCAGAACATTTTGTTCAACTGAATCATACAATGATATCAATCAATCAATATTTTGTTTTGACAGCTTATTGTCATTGAATTCCTAGTTAAAGAGGGAAAAATCTGCTGCTGACATTTACCTTAGATTTCAACATGCCTATGAAGATGTCTGCATGGGTGCTAGCAGTGCTAGCAGATGGGTGAAATATTTCAAAGATGGGAAAGCAAGTATCCAAGATGATCCTCGTAGCAGTCGCCTGAGAACTGCCTACACGGAATGCAATAAGGAAAGAATTGATGAGCTCATTAGAGAAGATTGGCATCTCACTGTGGATGAAATCGCTCCAAAACTTGCAGTAGGACTTAGTGCAGTGCAAGAAGTGATAAATGGCTTAGGTTATCGAAAAGTTTTTGCCCATTAGGTCCCATGTTTATTGACCAAAGACCACAAACTTCAGAGAATAACCATCAGAGATCTTCAGAGATTTCAAAATGAAGGTGATGATTTTTTGACAAGTATTGTGACAGGCAATGAAAGCTGGTTCCACCATTACAAGCTGAAACAATACAACAGAGTATGGATTGGCACCATTGGATTTGCCATTGAAGAAGAAAGCAAAGACAGTGCGATCTACTGGGAAGGTTATGGTTAGTGCCTTCTGGGATGCACAGGGTAGCATTCTGGTAGATTTTCTTGAACCTGGACAAACCATAAATGCTACCCGCTATATCCAGACACTTTGGAAGTCCATCCTGCATTACGTGATAAGTACCAAGAAAAAATCATCTTGCAACAGGATAATGCGCGTTTTACACTGCCCATGTCACAATGGAGATAGGAACATTTGAGTGGCAAACTCTTCCATATTCTTCCTGCAGTCCAGACTTGGCTCCTTCCTACTACCGTCTTTTTAATTCTGTTAAGGAACAGATGCAAGGCCAACACTACAAGATGGTGGAGGTCATTTGGAAAGCAGTGCATCAGTGTCTTCATGCAGCTAGAACGGAATTCTATCATAAAGGTATATTCAAACTTGCAGAATGACAGGAAAAATATGTGCATAGAAATGGAGACAATGTTGAAAAGTGAGAGAAAAGTCTGTATGTTATGATGATGTACTTGGTTTAACTAACTAAGAGGTTTAAAAAATTGCTCACTACTTTCAGTATGATCCTTGTATATATTGATTGGTTGCTAGTGGCCATTCAGGATGCTGATATTCATCATTTTTTCCCCTAGCTTCCCAACAGAGAGCTGTTATTTTTCATTTAAATTTAAAACTGTATTTATGTTGGAACTACTACAGTGTAGCAACAAATATATATATTCTTAAATGAATGAGAGTGGATTTAATACTCTTATGCTTCACTTACATTGATTTATACAGAACAAAATTAAGATCATTGTATGACTGAATTGAACTACACACTCTTATTGCTCCACTTACTTATTTATAATATTTAGTACTGGTTTTATAAACCCTTTATTCGCATTTTCAGCTACCAGTCAACTGCTGGATAATTCGTTATGCTATAGGAATGTGTATTCTGCTATGGTGGAGGTGTGATGAATTTAAAGTTTATTGTGTCATCCCCAAAATTGTCGAAATTCATTAAACTGCCTCTATATTTGTAAATGTAGATTTTCTCCCACGTTGCTAATTCTGTAGGTCCTTATACTGATTTTAATAATTATGCTTTATTCACTACGTCGTGGTTTTCTGTCCAAAAATGATGTGCTACTGCTGATTTCTCCATTTGCTTGTGTTTTATGTTCCTGAAATGTTCTTTTAACTGTGTGCCTATGTTTCTCTTTGTTTTTCCAATACAGATTATTTGACATTCTGCACTACTTATTTTGTAAATACTGGCTTTTTTCTCCTGTGGAATACTCTTATTAACATTGTCTATTAGGAGATTTTTAACATTAAATCTGTTTACATGTATCAACTTGATATTAAAATCTTTTAGAACATTCTGAAATTTTTTGTAGCCCATGGATGATATGTAAATTTTTTAAATATTAGCTGATCTTTTTTTGCTGAAAGTGTTGTGGTTTCTTTAATAAGTTTTTGCCTCTTGAATTTCTGTACTTTTTGTATACTAAATCTTTTTAATCGCTATTCTTTCTATTTGTTTGTAGTCATTAATGTATTCTTCTTTGCTAATTTGTAGGTTATTGCTGGTGTTTTAAGCTGTTGATCACAGCATGTTTGTATGTTGTGGGGTTAAAACCATCAACTTTGATGGGATTGCGTGTGTACATATTATAAACTAGTAAGGGGAGCAATGAGAGTGTGTAGTTCCAATTAACATTTTTAGTTTATACAGAAGATGTTTTACAGGTCATTGCCCATCATCAGCTGTGTGTCAACTTTTTTCATTTGTTTTCCTGCTAACAAGTTGGCTGCATTTTAGTAGACGTTCTTTGTTTGGAATGGTATTCGCATCCTTATATATGGGCGGTGGCTGTCCTTGCTCATAAAATATATATTGAAAAAAAAAAAGTCACTTAAAAACATTTCAGGAATAGCAGATATAAACAAACAGATAGATCAGCTGTGGTCTATCATTTTGGGAAGCAAATCATGAAAGAGGAAAAACATCAGAATTGTTAAAATCAGCATATCTACTTGGAACTTAGGTTATGGGAAAAATCTACATCAAGAAAAATATATATTGATGAATTTCTAAATTCCAACAGATGACGATTTAATTACAAATTTTTGTAACCTCTTGCTGGAAGCATTCAGGATACAATTTGAATCACCTGCCAGTTGGCTATTGGTCAAGGATTCATAAAATATGTTCTGCCAATAAAAATTAGTAAGCAGATAAATAACAGTATATACGGTCTAGTAGTTATGTTTGTGACTACTGATCTAGAGGTCCTGGATTTGAATGCTGGCCAGGTTAAACTGTCTGGGTAAGGTTTTTTTCAGGGTTTTTCCTTACCCTGAGAAGATGAATGCTAGATATCTTTCAGCTGAAAAAACCAACTTCTTTCCAGGAGGACATCTTTGTACATTTATCTTATGAAAGTCTCATTAATTCGGTGTCTATCACTGCAATTTAGCATTGTTAAATGTTTCCAAAGATTTAATACCTCTAAGAACATCAGAACTATAGAAAGACATACCTTCAGGGTATCTTGACCTAGTCCTTGCAGAAGCAATGTAACCACAAGAACAGCTGCTCTTCTCACTTCCACTGCTGGATCCGACTGCACAATGGAGCGAACACACATTAATATCTGTAAAAGAGTTTTCATGAGAATGAATATTACAAAAAGCAATTTAATCCATTTTATTTTAAATATTGTTTACTGAACATTTCACAACCAAAATAATTTATTTACACAACTACCACACATTTATGATACTGGTTAACAGAAGAAAATTGTTTAACATTATATAGTTTATAAGGGCATTATGATATGCTGATTACAAATCTATTTTCAGTTTCTTTTTCTATCACAAAATATTTCTATTTATTCCTAATTAACTAGTCATTACCAGAGAAAATGAATTTTTACATCCAAAATCATTACTGGGAAAGGGAAATACAGATTCAGACATTTTAATTTTCTAGTCATTACCAGAGAATGGATTTTTATACGCGAAATTATCATTGGAAATTGGAAAGAAGGATTATGAAATTTATACACAAAGAATGTGCTGATAAAATGCCTTTATTCAGGTCAAAACCACTTACATTGACATTTTTTATTTCACAAATAAAAATAATATAACGTAACCAAATATAAGGAACTAATCATGACATTTTTTTGGGTTTTACCAATTCGTTATACTGGATTTTGCACAATATTTCTATGTTTTGCAGTGTAAGTCACTGGTGCTTTGAGATTGGTAAATCCTCCAATATGGAGGGAGATACTCTGCTCAACATCTACCGAAACCAATGGAGAATTTTTTATTAAGGACACTCTTTAACATCTCAGGTCATCAGCGTCCCATTCAATTCCAGGTGTGAAACGGCTGACAAATTTTGCTCAGAGGCCTCTCAATGGAGCATATGTTGTGAACATACAAAGGGAATTCAGTGAAAACTGCAAAGGCTTCTACATCCAGATTGTTCCCCAATTTTATTCAATTTTGGCTCTGGGAAATTCATCAAGGTTGTTCCTCACAGTTGTCAACTGCTTCCACTGTTCCTCCATCATACTTTCATCCTTTAAACTCTAAATCACACAAAAACTTGTAGCCATGCATTACAAAATGTTCCAACTCCAAGTTATTGTTGTTGAACAATTGTTGGGCATGCTTAATGGCTGTTGCATTCATTGAATCTAGAACATATACGACACATTTGTTTTTTTTAAATTTTGCACAAGAAAACTGTCCATTTTATCCAAACGTTTCACTAATTATGATAGGAAATTGTCATAGGTGGAGTTCAGTAACTTCTCAGTACAAAGTTAAATGATTTTGGGCCTTTACAAGCATCTTCCTCTGAACACCAATGATGTTCTCAATTAAGTGTACTTACGAAGCTGTTGACAAATTTATCCCACAGATTGCATCCTTTCCTGTGCAATCTATAGGATAAATAATTTCCTTTCCTGGCAATACATGTCACATGTTTGACATTTGGGTATATGACCTTCAGTTGTTGGAAAGTCAAAAGCATATATCATGCTTGATCAGTCACCACAAGCCTGGCATTTTCATATCGTATGCCCTCTGGCCACAGCACAAATTATCGAATGCATGCATTTGTCTTCTTGAGTTGGTTCACCTCAAAGGTCCTGGGTTTCATCTTTTCTCCAGATAATAGAAACATAGCACATTCAATTTATATATCTTTGCAGCACGTTAGTAGTTTCATCTAACATGAATCCCACTTCGTATTTCTCAATCACCTCTTTTATTTTCTCAAAAAACATTCTCATAAATTGGCTTTATGTAATTTTTTTTCAGGGTTCTCTCATCTGGTGCTGACCTTTACCTGTATTTGATGAGCATTGATTTGAAAGCAGGATTGTTGACCTTACAGACTGGAATTCCTGACTGAACTAATGCCATGTTAAGATTTGCACAAAACTAACTCAATGACTGCTGCTTTTCATATCCTGAAGCAAAGGCACATATCAAGGTAGTTTGCTTAGGTTGTGATTTATGGAGTTTAATATTTCTTCGCATGCTTGCTCTACTGGATGTGCTGGTTTATTCTAGCTTTTTATGATTTTCATTGATCACAATATTTATATTTCAGACAGCACATCAAAAAATTAGACCTCGGTTTTGATAAATTGTCTCTTGAATTATTCTGAAAATGCATAACTTTTCCTTCTGAACTTCCGGCATGGCAGAGTACTAACTGGACTGCAACAACACAAATATAATCACGCAGAGCAACTAGCAATTAAAGCAACTAGAAGTTTGAGCCTTCTTTATATAAAATGTGTGCATAATGGAGAATTGTTGTTTTGGCAAATAGCTTTAATTGAAATTTGTGTTTTCTCTTGCATGTTTTGCTACATTAACTACTGAGACAGCACATTTATAAATATATTATTTTTAGTTCTAAAAATTAGATGATGGGATTTTATATAGTTGCTCAAGAAGAGTGAAAATATATTTTTCCATGTAATTTTTATGCAAAATATGAAAGAAAAGGTTCAAATAACGTGCTGAAGCATCAAAGAGGTGGAGAAAAGGGGATAAATATGCTAATTTCACAAAAAAGTGCAAAAAGATGCAACAAAATTTGTTTATTTCACTTCATTTCATGTCTTAAAATACAAGTCTTAAAACAGTCCATATTGAACTGAATTTATTTCTCTTACATCAACATACAATTTTAAATATTACAATAAGATCTATGTCTTCGTCAATTCCATAATACTAACTGATAATATAAAATTAAAACATATCATTATGACTCTATTACAATATTTTAATTCTAAACACTACATCCAACTATTATCCTATACTTACTAATACTACTACTAATTTTCTTAGGACTATATGCACACTAACAGGTTAATACTGTTAATACTGTTTCTAATGCTAACTTACTCCCATTCCCTCCCCTATTCAATTTATCAATCATTAACTATCTGATCATCGTTTATCATTTCTCCCTCACCTTCCCTAAATACATTGTAAATCCACATCCATAGTTCTAAGGTTATACTTCTTTCTACATTTCCTTCCACCATCCTCTTTGTCATTCTTATCCATTTTTCTCTAACTTTACCTAAATAGTTCCCTATCTTTTTTATGTCTTTCTCTCCTTTTACAGTTAAAATCTTCCTAATTAAAATTTCCCCATCTAAATTTTCACCATAACTTAGTTTGATTACAATATAACAAACAATGAAAATCTGTATTGGTTTCTCCACACATTAAACAATTTCCTATTCCTTTATCATATCATAATCCTTTTAAATTCATAACGCAAGTTCTAGCCCAAGCAAACTCTTCTCTACCTGCGTTATCACAATGTTCTATATACATTTTCCCTACTCCATACTATTTTTATTCCCTTATAAAATCTCAATGAACTCTTTTCACCTAAACTACTAATTATTTCTTGTCGTTCAGTATCTTCCAATCTTAGATTTATTTATTTCCAAAATACTCTGTATTGGTATTCTCTATTTATCCATACTTTTCCCAAACCTGTCTGTTGCAAAATTTCCTGCACTTTGAAATACTATGATTCTTTCCACTTAAATTTCTCCTGCATTCTAAAACATTCTTTAAAAATATCACTCTCTTCTAATGTGGCAATTCTGAATAAATATTCCATAATTCTTGTGATTATTTTTTTCTTAGCGGAATATCGACCTAATTCTATTTGTACTATACCATTTGGGGATGATGTTAGTAAACCTTAACTCAATTTACAAAAACTTCTATTTATTTTATTAACATCTTTCCATGCATCCTCTACATTCTAAATTTCTGATCCATATAACATTTTAGCTTCTCCTGTGGTTTTGCATATTCTTTCCAGCCAATTCACTCTTATATCACGAAGTTTTCTTAAACATGCTCTTATAACACTCATACCTGCTTTTCATTTTGCTAATGCTAAATTTTTAACAATATGAAAACGACTATATTTTTGTAAAGATGTGCACTTTAAAATTTGTTTCTTAATGATTACATTCACTTTTAGTATAAAATTTCCCAGAGTTTTATGTTTTTAAGTTTTATATATATAATTTTTTCCCCCCTGGAATGATAGAAACTTCAATAGGACAATTTTATGCAGCTCAGTAAATGTTTTCAATATTAATTCAATTTGGTACTGAACACAGTGAAACAAGCATAAATAATCTCTTCTGATAAATATTATACTTACAAAGCTGTTGACAATGGAGTGGCAATATAACCTAAACTTAGGTATTCATTTTTTACACTAAACTCCATTCACTTACACAAAAGTAAGATGAGTTTTGGGAGAATCTCTCCCATCTTCAGTCGCTTTCTGAACTGCCGTTACTCGAAACCATGGCTGGACAAACGGATGTTCCTGTGGTGGCCTCTGTTGGTTGAAGTAGGAAGTTGCTGAGCTCATCCATAGGAGGAAACTCAAAATTCATTAGGTTTTCTCTATTTTTTAATATGAAAATTTTTTCCCAAATGGATAACTCCAATGGGTTGTGAAGATGTTTTAGCAGTTTAATTCCCGGTTTTATTTCATGGTTTTTGGTTCAAAAGTGAGCTGCTACTGCTGATTTAACCACCTGTTTAAACCGAATATTTCTAAAATGTTCTTTCCTCCAAATTTCCAAATTTATTTTTGTTTTGCCTATGTAGCTCTATTCACAATCTGCACATTTTATTTCATAAATTCCTGATTTCTGTTCTGTTGATATGGAGTCTTTTACTGTGCAACCCAATAAATTCTTGATGTTGTATCTGTTATTTGGGGCTAACATTATCCCACGTTCTTTGAAGATTTTCTTGAACTTGTGGTAAATTGAATGGTAGGTGAAACTTTTGAATTTGCATTCTTCTTTTGTGTTTTTCAATGTGGAAACTTCCCCTATCCCTTTTTGTCTTTTAGATTTATTGATAATTTTTATCACTGTGTCTTTATTGAAACCATTGATTATAGCTGTCTTTATTATTTGTTTATATTCTATTTTGTACTCTGCTTCTGTGAGTGGAATATTCATCAATCTGTGTGCCAAACTGTGAAACACTGCATATTTATGTGGAATGGGGTTATAACTCTCATTTTTATGCAGTTTTCTGTGTGTATTTCTCTTCTGTAAATTCCAAAATTCAAACAATCTCCATCTCTTATAATTTTTAAATCTAGAAATGGTAGCCACCCATTTCTTTCTTCTTCTATAGTAAATTGTATGGATTCATGTTGCAAATTAAGAAGTTTCAGAGCATCTATTCAGTGTTTCTTCGGTATTATTGCAAAAATGTCATCCACATACCTATACCATGACTTGAAAATTAAAAGGAAGGCTTTCTTGATATGTATTTCAAATGAGCTCATGAATAACTCTGCTAGAAAAGGTGACAAAGGGTTTCCCATAGCTAATCCTGAAACTTGAAGGTAATATTTTTTGTTGAAGCTGAAGTAATTTTGTTTAATGCAAATATTAGTAAGTTTTAATAAGTCTTCTATTTCTTGTGTTTTTAAATTTATTGATGTTAACCATTTCTTTAGTCTAAGCATAAGTTTCTCTATAGGTATACTTGGGAATAAGGCTTTTACATCAAATGAAACCATTATATCTCCAGCCGTAATTCTGCTATTTTCAAGTTTTTTGACTAGGTCAACTGAATTTTTAATGTTCAAACTTTGGAATCTCTCAAAAGAATTGAAGACTTTGATCAATTTTTTTTGCTAACTGGTATGTGGGCGAATTGATATTGTTTATTATTGGTCTCTTGCTGTTATCATTTTTATGTATTTTAGGTAGTGCATAAAGTACTACTGGGTAGTACTGGATTACTCTGTGTGATATTCTGTTTTTCAGTAGTGGATAGGTTTTAACTTCATTTAATGTTTTGTTTAACATTTTATTGCATTTATGAGTGGATTCTTTTCAATTGGTTTGTAGTCTTTCCCTTTTAACATAATTCCAACCCTATTTATGTATTCATTTTCGTCTAAAATGGCTACTTTATCTGCTTTTATGTACTTACTGATTTTTCTTTTAGTTGTTTTAAAGCCGTTCTGTATTTTATTGATTTCTTTCGGTTTTTTATGTTCTCTTAAACTTTTTTGCATTTACTTTTGATGAACAATTTTTCCGTTTCGTTCAGTTGTTGGGTGGCCATGTCTATGTCGGCTATGTAATCTTCTATATTATCTGAGAAGTCTATACAAGTTTTTAGGCCTTTGTTTAGGAGATTGATTTCATTTTCGGCAAATTTGGCACTCAAAAGATTAACTACTTTATCTGTTAATTGAATCTGTCGTCTTAACACTGTTCATGCTTACTAACCTTAAAAATATACAGAACCAGTTTCAAAGATATGTTATCTCCATCTTTGAAACCGGTTCTGTATATTTTTAAGGTTAGTGAAGCATGAAGAGTGTTAAGACGAGAGATTCAATTCACATGAGTTTCACCGTGTTAGTTCCATATGAAAATTTTGTTTAAAGATTTACAATTTTTAAAAAATTTAATTACTTTATCTGTTGTGTGCACGCGTGAGGGTGGAACCGTTTTTATTTGGTGTTTTTGTAAGTTCTAAATTGTTTTTTTTTTTTTTTTTTTTTTTTTTTTATGCTTAAATTTTGACATAGGTGTTGGTGTAAATTTTTCCATACGTGAAATCCTAGTTTTTTCTTAGTTTAAAGTACAGATCATAAATATCTACGTCTATTTCATGTAGTTTTTTATACTGTAAGTTCTTTCCAATTTAAATAACCTTTGTTTCTGCTGCTTTCTGGTGTATGCTATTGTTGATTTTAAAGCGTTTTCTCACGAATATAGGTGTGACTTTTATTTTCAGACATGATTTCAGGAAATTAATGTTGGCAGCAATGTGTCATTTCCTGATTTGTAATTTTATATGTGTTTTAATCTCCCGTTTTGAATTGCTAAGATTTACATTATAAGTTGTGAAATTGTCTGCGTCTGTATATATACGACCTGTATTTAAAACTAACCAAAAAACTAGGATTTCATGTATGGGAAAATTTACACCACCACCTACATCAAAATTTAAGCGTACAAATGATAAACAAAAACCAGAAATTAAAAAAGAAACTCCAGAACTTACAAAAACACCAAATAAAAACGGTTCCCCTCACAAGCACACACAACAGATATAGTAGTTAAAGCAAAAACTTTTATAGCAACAGACATACTCTTCCACAAAACAATTCATTTCTGTTCAAATATACTGGTATGAGCATGTTAGACAAATCAACCCTAAGAATGCTGTATCTAGCTAAATAATTTGCAAACATTCTGACTAGAATTCATGAAGTACATTGTGGTGAAAATATATGGGTGGGCTTAGATGAGAAAGGACTTTTTTTTAAATTAAAGATTAACGCTGTTTTTAATTAGAGATTAACACTGATGATACATGAAATGAAATCATAAATTGGAAAAGGAATTTTTTTAAAGGAAGGAAGAGTTCCAGGCCAAATTTTAGTGTACCTTCTCGGCATTTCCATTTATGAGGACTGACGAAAACCTGGGGAAAACAGTCCTGGTTGGATTCATGAGTTCACACTTTAACAAGCACAGCCACCCATGGTGGTAGACCAAGGACTGGACAGAATAAAATTGGAGATATAGTGTTTGCTCTTTACGAGAAGACACAGAACATTGAAGATCACTTCTGCTCAAAACTCAAGAAATTAACACTGCTACTACACCACCATGGTCAGATTATTTAATGAATTGTTGTTATGGCCAAATGAGATTCACTATAATTACATGCTTCTCTTTCACCGAAGTTTTTTCCTGGTTTCCCTCAGTCCTCATAATTGGCAAATGCCGGGAAAGTACCCTAATTTAGGTCTGAAACAATTTTTTCCTTAAAAATAAATCCTTTTGTGATCTGTAAATATCATTCTTTCCATTTTTTAGTGTTTATTATAACAACAACAACAACAATAATAATAATAATAATAACTGATGGTGCAACATACATGAAAAAATCTGTTTTGATGATGTGCGTTAACCAAATATGATATTGTGTATGTGGTTCACTGCTTGCATTTTATCTGTGAAACAATACATGCTGTTTCCTGATGTTGACTCTTTAATTACAAAATGGAAAAGCATTTGGGAATAAAAACTTTTCACAACAGAGCACCAGACATGAATTTGCCGCTAGTACAAGTGGTCGTAAAATACTGCATATTAGTACAGCTGCATCTTATGTCAATGATTTTAAATCATTTTACAGTGTTGTTAATGAACCAAATGAAGAAGACGTATTTCTATTGTAATTTTGCAAAAATTGTATAAAATACTCACAATGAAAACTGATCTGATACGCGCAAAATCTAATTTTACATCCCTTATCAACTCTATCAAGACCTTTAAAAGTGCATTCATTTATACTCTCCAACTCATTTCAGAGGTACTGCTATCAGTAAAATATCAAGTTACTCTGGAAGGAATGCAGACTTACTGAAACAAAAAAATGATCTTTCTTTGAAAAAAGCAATAACAGCATGACTGTTATTACCATGGTCTTGGTAGGTGAAGAGGCAGCAGATGGTACATTGCTTCCAGAAAACCTGACTGTAAAGTAATTGCCTATGTATAAATATGCTAGGCTCCAACTTGAGATGTTGAAAGAACCTTTTTGTACTACAAGACATTGTTTATAACATTTATTCATCAATGAAAATTTGAGAATAGAATTCATTACATACTGCGAGACCAACCTATATAAGTATAATAAAGATAAAAATGGTAATAGACTGACCTACTCTTTCTATCCCATTGTTCCTTACGATTTTTATTATATATTTTTGGCTTTTTGATCCTTAATTTTGGAGTGATAGCACATATTTTTGAAGTGTTTAGCACATAAAAATCCAGGTCCTAGTCATTGTACACTGATTTTTCTGCTTACATAGAAAGCTAAAGTCAGTGTAATTCCATTGCACCAAATCAGCAATAAATATAAACATGGCATGGTACAATTGGGTAGAGAGAAAAAGAAGAGCACCATTTCTTAGATAACATTAGTTATCCAGATGGAAAAACTCTACTATTCTCAAACAAGCATAAATTCAATCATCTTTTCTATAAATTTCAACAAAAATTACAATTATCTGGTGTGAAATCTTCTTCTGCAATATGCTAGGAACTTGATATTTTATTTGTTATTGTTATCTTCAAAATTCATAAAGCAATTTTTATATATTAAAATTTATTTATTACCTACCTCAGTTACAACTGGACCTATGCGAAATCCTAAGGCTTTGCAGATTTCACCCAAATTGGAAAGACTTGATGCTCTTACTAATGGATCTGAATCTTTTGTACCAACCAGAAATGCATTCAATAGCATGGCTTTGTAAGGTGGAACCAAGTCTCCTAAAAGCAGAGAGAGAAAACATTTCAATCAAAAACTTTCACCCCATAATTTTGCATAACACAAAATCATGCATTATGGATGATTATGCATAATAAGAATAAAAAAAAATTGACAAGAGTAAGAGAGAGAGATCAGTGAGAGAGGATGTATACACATGTGTATTAAACTTCTTGCTTATGTGGAAATACTGTTGTCATGAAATTTGCAAAATGCCCTCCTCTCTATGTAAAAAAAATAAAGATGTCTTTTGTTCTTCTATCCTTACATAAACCTGGATTAAATTTTACTTATCTTTTAAGAAATATTTGGAAGACCAAATGGATACAATAGTTATTTCCAAAATTCATTCCATTTTATGGGAGTTTCGTAGTTACATTCATTATTCTCATTTAAAAATTTTATTTTTCCTTAGGCAGTAGCACATTATGAGATTAGGTTTTCATACTCCTAATCCTCAAAAATTAAAAAAGGTAAAATATAATAAATACATTTTGTAAAAATTGTTCAACTTATGTTCCTGAACATTATTTTAACATAATGCCTGATCTTGCAAATTAAAAGTATTAAATTTTAATAGTATTTTGGAAAAATTTTACTGTTAATTTACACACTCTACATGTCAATTTTATCATTTAATTTTATTGCTTTTACACAGGGTCAAATTTTTAATCCATATGACCAACATTTTTTTTTCCAATTTTTTACACTTCAATACTTCTGAAATATACTTTATATAATACTAATAACATTTTGTAAAAATACACATTCTACCAGCTATAGCCTTCTGATTTACCATTCCTTTAAGAAACATTCCAAAAAAGGGAGACAAATGAATTTACAGTGGCTCGAGAAACATTTTTTCGAAGAATATAACTCAGATGATCAAAATATCATCCAACAATTTCTTATTGCTTAATATATATTATACAAAAATATAAATAAATGAAAATTAATGATGGGGATAGTTATAAAGTAGAAAAAGAGGAGTTATGAAGTTCTGAAAACATATTAACTTACCCAATGATTTAGTTACTCGGACAAGAACCTCTCCTACTTTCATTTTGAGCTCTGCAGAACTGTTGTTGTTATCTGTCAAGTTTCTCTTTGTCCTCATTTCTTCATATTCCTCCACCAGTGCTTTAATTACTGTGTTTGGAAAAACGTTAGCCATGACAGCTAACCCATTTATAGATAACAGGTATATATATGAATCTTCATGTTTTAAATTTTCCTAAAATTAAAATTAATTAATTAATAAGAAGATCTAAAAATACATGTTCTCTAGTGAGTGACATTGCCCCCCCCCCCAAAAAAAGTTTACATTTAGATATTCATTTCTGAATGTATTAATTAGAATTAAATCCATAGAAATTAAATAGGTTTAAAGCTTTTTTCATATAAAATTTTTGTAATAGTGCCTTGATATTTTAGGGATGTTTTGTTTTCAATGTTAACACTCACACTGCTAGACACAGATCTGCCAATAGAAAAGTATCATGATTTGTTACTATAATTAAACCATTTATTTCAACATATTAGCAGCTGTACCACAAATACAATATGCAGTGTGAGGATTTCAATTTGATTATTTATTTGAGTAACTGTTCCAAATAATTCATCCAACACTTAGATTCTTGTTGCACTCACTTATTTTGTTTATCTTGACTAGTTGCTTATGATTTCTGCCACTATATGACACTACATAATTCTGCTCGAGTTAAAGGAGATTTGCCACCGCTACATGATTTATCAGCTGACACAGTAACAGACAATCGGCTATCAATTTATATTTACGAAAATGGGGCCAGTGTAGGCCGTCAGGCAATGTGCAATTGTCACTAGTAGGAGGAGCCTGTGGCTATATAAATAATGCACAGCCAAGGTCGGCAGGAGAGGACTGTGGGAGGAGATTACTAGATAGTAGATGGAAGTGCTCCAGCAACATATTTATAACTGTAAGATTATTCTGGTTTTTTTACCTTTCTGGTTGCAATATGTTGTTCCTTAATACAAAATTGAGTTTTTAGGTATGTTTCAACTTCATTTTATCACACATCTTATTGCACCTGAATTGCAGCAGAATATTACTGTTTGCAAAAGTCGTATATGTACTGAATGAACTATTCTGAACAGTTACCTTTATTTGATTTCAATTATATATGTAGAAATGATCATGTTTTTTAACACAATACTCAAAGATCTCTGCTATATATAATGATGAGATCACTTAACAGGTATGTAAAAGCTAATATGCTTATGCTTCCTTTTTTTCTTGTAAGTATTAAATTTGATAAAATTAAATATGAGAAGCATTAAAACTATGTATACAATAAATACAAAAGTTAAGTCTGTAGTAATGAGCTACACTTTCTTTCCTTTACTGGTTCTCCAAATTTAGAAAAAAATATGCTTACTTTCTCTGCAATTAATATTTAAGGATATTCTGATTTTTTTTTTAAAGCAATCATCCTCATGATGTGGTGTGTAAATTATACCCACATACATTTTTTTCATAATTTTGTGAATATTAACACATTTTAAAAATATTACTATATGTAATATGTATGTGTATAATATGATATTATTTACTTATGTAAATGATATATTCATACATAAATAATATTTTTATACAAAAAATATCTAGAATTGGACTGAATTGTTAGGATTGGAGGACATTTCTGTTATTTCAGCCTTACTCAATAGCTGGCTGTTTGTGCTTGTCTTTAGTGATGAGGGAGGAAGGGATGCAGTGAGGGAGATATCGGTGGCTAGGATCAAAGTGTTGCAAGGCATTGCCATAGTTGGAAACCCCAATGCTGGCAGAGCCCCTCCTAGAAGAAATTTAAGCTCCTCAGAAAGGCTGATTCTATACCACATAGATGTTTTATGTCCCTTTTCAAAACTCAACTAATACTTAGCATGATGTGCTCTATAAATGGCAAGAATTATAAATTTTAAAGTTACATTTTAACTCAAACCAATGAACATGACAAAATAGCCTGATAATGATCAATTCCAATATTATTAAGCTACATAACTGAAAATATCTAAGCAAGCCAACTCTGTATATTATTGATATGTAGGTTCAATCAAATGCAACCTGTTACTTCTAGTTACATTACTGTAAGATCCATGCAATTGCTTTGAGAATTATTAGAGTATAAATAAATAAACAAATAATTCTTATTAATTGATATCATTGTATGATTCAGTTGAACTACACACTCTTAAAGCTTCACTTACTTTTCAAAAATGCATGGAACCGGTTTCGAGAACATTTAGTTCCCATCTTCAGCCAGCTAAAGTTTAACTCATAATTCTATAATTCTTACCTGAAAGATCCTGAGAATTTGATTCCTATGCCGCTGAGCTTCTTTATCACCACTGGATATGAGCTTTGCAAGCTCTATTAGTGCATGACCTCTTATAGGAAGCATGGGATCACAAACATCAAAAAGAGCTTGCTTGCAGCGACTCTCTTTTTTGTTTTCCACTTCTGCCTGTCCCTTACTTGATGTATTGCTCTTCTGACATGCTCCATCTGATTTTGTAGGACAAGAAGCAACACTGCGCTTGGTAGTATTTGTTTCATTATTCCCAGGAGTTTTACTGTATCGCTCAGTTTTTGGTTTATTTGTTGAACACTGAGTAGAATTAGTGCATGAACGTGATGTTGCTGTGCTTCGTTGTACAATACCATGACTTAAAATCTTATTGCACACTTCTTCTGTAAACATCTTTAGTTCTTCATTAACCACATTTTCATGAATAACCCTAAGTGGCTCAACAAGGCGTTTAAATGGCTCCCAATTGATATGTCTGGAACTAGCATTGTTCACAACAACACTCAATACCATTAGTATCATAAACAAACTTTCTGTATCATGCACAACTACATTGCGATTGCCATCTTTTTTGGTTAATAGACTGGCATCACGCTCTAATAAATACTGAACAAAAAAAATTACATGGGTGGGATCTTCAGTAAGTTTTTCATGAATAGATGAATTTTCAGCTAAAATTGCAAGGAGTCTCACTGCAACAATATTCCTCTCAGAACGACCAACAATATTTAAAATCACTGCATCCCTCACTTCATTCATCTTACCACCTAATTTTCTTCTTTCACTCTCAAGTAGTGCTAGATCTGATTTAGGGTCAGAAAGAAGACGCAACAGGAATACAAACAGACTATTTGTAACATCCCCTTTTTTGTCCCCTTTCTCTAGTAGCTCAACAAGACAATCTCCTGCTTCTTCAGAAAAGTATTCCTTTCTGGCCTTCTTTCTTAGTTTCACCTCTACTCCCCCTGTACTTCCTAAAGCAAAATCAATCTGCTCATTCACTTCCAACATGCCTTCCGCTTGGTCACCAAATAAAAAAACATTAAAAACACCTTGCACCTGCTTTTGATTACAATTAGATAGAAACTTAAGCAATAGTTCTTCCACTTTAGTTTTAAGGTGGGAGGCACTTTGGCGAATGTGCAAATGCAAATGAAACAGCACTGAGGCAATTGAGAAAAGATTTTCTGATGGTATAGTAGACATTTCACTACTGCCTGCACCAGTCACAAAGCACTTGTGGAGATTACTTATGCTCTTGGACAGTTCTTCCTCACATACAATAACACTATCTTCCGCATCTGAATCTGTACAAAGTCCTAGTTCTTCCAGTTTATGATACAGAAGTGGCACCTCTCTATAGAAGGTAGGTCCATGATAGCTGGCATTACAGCACAGAAGGAGTGGATTCATCAACACATCCAATATATAGCGCTGAAACATTAGTGGCTTCTCAGAACACAAAGCCTTCATGCAAAGAAGAGATACTGTTGTGTAGAGTTGTGACTGAGTGCGATCTCCTACATTCAGCATCTCAACAATCTGAAAAAAGAACAGGAAGACATTTGACTTTGCAATTCATGAAGGTACACAAAATTCTACTTGCTTTGTTCAAAGAACATAGACATGATTTACTTTTTTTTTTTTAAGATTAAACTAATTTAAGAAAACTAAAACCAAAATGTATAGGAGAGGTGAAAAAAACATTTTATTGCCTTTTATAATTGAAAAAATACTTTTTATTAGAAAAATTAGTGCTCATATACATCTTTTTCAGTACTAATTATTTTGTATATGAAATAACTGCATTTTCAAACCTTGTTTAGAAAAAAAAAATTATAGGAGCAACATTGTATTTGACAAAGATATTACATCATTTTGCTATCTACCACATTGTTCAGTCAGTCATTTTAACAACTTAATTGTAATAATAACAAATAATGCAACAATATTACATTAAATTTAGCAAAATATTACATTCCAAGCATAATTTTTTCACTAAAAACACAAAACAAATGTTAGGAAAACAAACACTACTGGACATATTCAAGAGGTTTTTTCTTTGCAACTGTAATAGACAGAGGTTCTGAAAGTGCATTTGGAAAGCAGCAGACGTTGATTAGAAGTAAATTTCTGCGACCATGTCCTCTACTCTTTTTTGCAATGCTGTAACTAATCTAGAGCTGGAGAATATTATGACTTATTCTCCCACAGGTAGTTCGAAGATCATTATAACTGATTTGGAACTAGATATATTCTGTTATCTTGAATGGACCCTTATCTGGACTGGCTGATCTCTGTTTAATGTTCAGTGCGTATACACATTCAGATGCCAGAAACCTGGTTTATTGTAGTTAAACTTTTGCTTGCAGTTACTATGTTGTTCTTGTAAATGCCAATTTCAATATTAAAATAGTGATACCAAAACATGCCAATGAAACTGAAAATTGTAGTATTAGCATTAAACGAGTCATTCTTAAAATTGTCTTATATTTAATGCAATGAATTTGCAAATGTACAATATAAAAAAAAAAAAAAAAAAAAAAAAAAAAAGGGGGTCTACAGAAAAGATGAATACATGTTTTCAGATCCTGTCAATGTTACAATGTTACACTTTTTCCTATTAAGAAAACTTTATGAAAACATTGTTGTTTATAGCAGTTGATTCCATGAAATATACAAGGGAAAGTAAAAAAAATATTTACACTTTCGCCCTAACACATCTTTAGATTTGTCACATTGCTTTCTGTGAATGCATGCTTAAGAGTTCTACTGTGTTCACATGATTTAAGTATGACCTTGATTGCATTACTGTCAGAAGGTGTGTTAGGGGCTGAAATTCATCACAGGTTTTCAACACAATACAGGCAGTACTCCACTGCACAGAAAAGTGTATGATTGGACTGAGAAGTTTAAAAGTGGCTGGACAAGTGTGACACACAAAGAGAGAGCAGTATGCCTGTCAAACTCCACCATTGATAGAAATATTCAGCATATTCCAGATAGTATTGGCAAACTGACTAGTTCCCATCAATTAAGTAGCATATTCTCTGCAGATAAGTATGATTCTGCCTCTCAAATCATCCATGAGCCCAGCTTTCATAAAGTCTATGTGAGAAGGGTGTCAAGGGAGCTTACCAAAGAGCACAAGCACAAACATATGGGATCTATGAATAAAAGCATGTGATATATGTCATACTAAACACTCTTATTGCTTCATTTACTTGCGTAATATTTGGAACCAGTTTCGAAGACCTTTGTCTTCATCTTCAGCCAAGGGTACGACTGATTGGAGAATCCAATGGCTCTGTAGAGTTGAAGCGCCATGCTGATGGTGTTTTAATGTACTTAAAATTGATGTTTTCTAACTTTGGAATATCAAAGTTCATTAATTGATCTCTGTATTTATGAATTTTTTTCCCAAGTATCCAGTTCTATATGTCCCTGAGTCTCTTTTAATAAATCCACCTTCTTCACAATCTCATGGTTTGTAGTCCAAAAATGATCTATCTTTCATATTTTATGTTCCTGAAATTCTCTTCTAAATGTAAATGAAGCAATAAGAGTGTTTGGTACAAAATACTATCACATTGTGAATTGTTCTCAGGGATCCCCAAATCCAGCCAAGGATATCATGTGTATCATGGACACATGAAACACGACACCTGGGAATAACAGGGCTATGACTAAAACAGTCAGAAAGGTCAACAAGCAAGCAAGCAGGTTTACTACTCCTCTATGGCGTGGCAAAAGAGATGCTCGCTCATATGAAAATCCCAGCACTACAAGAGAAAGCATCACCGATTGCACAGTATTTTTTTGTCCTGAAATTTAGTTCTGACATATCTAATGTTGTGTAATGATTCTTAGATAAAAATCCTACACATTTTGCTTCTTTTGGTTGGAACCTTACTCTTAAAAGAAAACAAAAATAATTATCAATATAAAGACATGTCTAAAATATTCTAGTTTATCCTATGAAATGAATTATTACCTGGGAGCAAATATTTTTATAGTACTGCTCTGCATGCTGAACATGAACAGTAAGGATAACCTTCACAACTGTATCCAACTTTCTCCAATCTGTTCCGTTATCACATGAAGAGTCGCAGATAGCTCTTACCAATGCACTTACTCCTCCAGGCTTAATCAAGCACTGAACAAGCAATGGGATGCAGCATCGCTTAAGCCATGTTGGAGGGGAAGACTGCACACCATGCTGCAATCACATAATGCAGGATTACTATTCCCTATTATCACCAATGGAACTACTGAGACCTATATTTTTATATGTTAATTTGAAACCAATTTTCAGCTTCATGTCAATGAAATACTTTTTTACACATCTACGAAGCTTTTCAAGTTATCATACACTACTGTATGATCACAGTTGGATCTTTAAAGCAACTGCAGTCATGCCCCTTTTTCTATTTGAGAACATATTATTTTAAATTTGTCGGTCAGCTGTCACTGAACTTGTTAGCAATTTGGTGGCCCTGTTACAAACAGGAAGTAACTGTTCAGATTTTTAATGTTAATTTTAAAAATTAAAAGAATGTGAGAGAAAGATAATTTCTTCTTCTACTTTTTTGGATATGAGTTAAAAATACTAATAAGTAAAGGTGCTGATAAAAGCAAAACTGAAAAACTCTATATTAGGATTGCAACAGTCATTACAAAATCTGTTTCTTTGCTCCCTAATTCATATTTAATTAAACAAATATTAATTTTATTTTAATTACACTATTGGAAATTGCAATTATTTTGTTACAAGGTGAAATATATCATAAAGATATAATTGTGATAGTTGCTCAGGGTGAGATCTGGTAAGTATGGTGGATGTGCAAGACATTCAAAAGTGCAGGCCACTGATGCTTGCAGCCATATTATGGGCAGTATGCGACTCAGCAGTTTCATGTTTTAAAAATGAATGCTTCTGAATTTTTTTTAATTTTGAGTTTACAGAGAAATTGCATTTTCTAAAAAAATTATATATGAGGTGCAGGTCTTCTTGTTCCTCAGCCGCAATTTCATGGAATTATAGTAAAACTTGTTCAAAGCTGAACGTATATAATTTTTAAATCTGGCTAAAGCATACAAATATTTTGGTCCGGACACATTCAATACATTTTTATATGTAAATTTATTGTATAAAATGGAATGTGCTTAATGAGGAAATGGAATATAAATTAAGTTTTAATTATGGAGAAAAACTGGCATTATATGCATTACTGTATTGCAGTACACCTTTTTATTCCTGTCTATATGAGCATGTTAGTTCTAACATGAAGATTATACAGTCCTACCAGTACTGTCAGGATGTGAAAGGAGGTGGCTTTTGTTCAGTTCAGCAATGGGGCTTACCTGACAAGGTCAAGTACCCCGAAGAAGTGTGTTACCTGCATTACTGTCTTCAATTTTGCACCAGGTGCCAGTTCCAGTAGACATGTTGCACTTTAAAGTGACATAATCAAACATCTGTCGCTTACACTTAATGAAAAGATGAAAGTAATCGAGGTGAGTGAGAAAGATACTGAGCTATAATAATGTTGCATTTCAAATGCTGTAAAATGCAAATTTATAAAACCTTACTTTTGTCTGATTCCATGTTACAGAATGAAATTTTGAAAGTCACTAAAGAGATGGGAAATATGGAGTTTAAGGCATCTGCTGGATAGCTTCAAAGCTAGACACAACATTGTGTGGGGAAGTAGAAGATGTGCAGGAAATTGTAGTGACAGAATGGGAGAAAAAACTGCACAACCTAATTGCAGATTATGACTCTAATGACATCTTCAATGCTGGTGAAACTGGACTATTTTATCGTACACAATTTTCAAAATCTCTCGCAATTCCAGATGAAAAGTGCCTCAGTGGAAAAATGTTCAAGGAAAGACATGCTATACTGCTGTGCAGAAACATGATAGGTGAAATGGTGAAGCCACTGATTATTGGAAAGGAGGCAAAATCCTGCTGTTTCAAAAACATTGATGTCACCAAGCTTCCAGTCACATAGCAAAGAAATAAAAAAGGCATGGATGGTGAATGGTCTTAAGAACCAGCTCCATTTTTACTTTGGTAGAAATTCACAACACTGAAGATGAGGAAGAAACAAAGAAGAAGAAGAAAAATAAAATGAAGATATTTCCATGAAAATAATACACATGAAGAAGAAATCACATGATTAAACCATATTATGCAATTTGTAGCACACACAAATTCTTCCAAGTTGTTGAAACTATTGTATAGTCAAAAAATTGAATAGAAAAAATGTTTGTGAATATAAAATTCAATCAGGTTTCCCTCCTTGATATCTGGAAAAAAAGTGAGTGAGATGTTAAGGCAAATAAACTTAGATAATAATGCAAGAAAATAAACAGGAACAGTAAATTACAGTACATATACTTACACATATTATGTTAGTGTTAATTAATGCATTAATGTAATATTGCATTGTACAATATACAGTAAATGAAGAACATCTACTGAACAGGAGTAAAGGCAATTACAAATTCATGTTTATGATGCATGGTAATTTATAAAATTTATGCAGTCAAGTGTATTTTGTGTAAAGTGGAAACTTGTCCCATTTGGAAAATTATTTTGACTTTGAACAAGTTTTGCTGTATTTCAATTATATCCCCCCCCCAAAAAAAACTTTTTTCTTTGCCAAGGAATTACATGCTTTTCATTTTTCTATCATTTTCATTGATAAAATTATGTGGTTAACTTTAAATGAATCCAACAAAGTTAAAATTGGACTTATTACAGAGTGAGAATGGAGGAAAATGTAGAGTGATATGATGCGAGTATCTTGTCCTTGGATTGCCCACAAGCTGTGACATGTTTCTTTGTGCTTGTTCATGTGCTCTTCTCCAAATGCACAGAAAATGAACCAAATTCATGACATTAAGGTTTTATGCAATGGTTGTTTTGGGCCAAATTTCCCCCACCTAATCCCTGCACCTCAAATTTGTCTTAAGTAACCAACATTTCTGCCAAAAACCCAAGGGAAAGTTTGTAAAGAAGCAACATACCTTACTTCTAGCAGAGCCATGTAGCAGAATAAGTTCTCGAATTATGAGAGGCTGATACAACTTATTGACTAAAGAGAGAAAGCACTTCTTGAAATGGCTTCGTTCCTCCTGCAACCTTCCCCACAATTCAGGTGTCATCACAAATTCTTCTCCTGTACTGTCTTGTTTGCTATTTGCTGAAGCAACAGAAGAAGATGAAGAAGATGACGGTGAAACGGAGCTGGGGCCTGCTGCAACTGTGGTAGTGATAGTTGTGCTAGTATTATGACCTGATGCTGAGGTGGAAGTGCTCTGGACAGGAGCAATATTTGCTGGCTTCTTTAAAGGAGCAAAACTTAGCTGTGCCAAGGCAGCTATCAGATCACCCAGATGTTGAACAAGAATCAGGCTACGCAGTGTTGGCTGCTCAAAACATGCTACAAGACCTCTTGTCACTCCAGAGAGGCGTTCATATCTCTGCAAAAGACCAATAGCATCCAATTTATAATCAAAGTCCACTAATGCATTCATTAATTAACTTTCAAATGCTATCTTATTATTGATAGATTTTCAATATCTCTGTATCAAGAATATTTAACAGAAATTAAAAAGGAAACTATAATACAATGCCTGTAGGGCATAATGAAACAAAACCCAAAATATGCAACATTGCTCTATTTAATCATATGTTATAAAATTTATACCTAACATTTCTTATCAATGAGTAAAGTACTGACAGATGTGGCAGAAACAGGGTTACAAAATACATAAAGCAAAATATAAGTTTGAGGCATAGCTACAAACTGGCTCAAAATTATTTAATTTATTTATAAATAATATTTTGCATAAACTTTCTGGAAAGTAATACTCATTGCCTATTATTGAAAAGAAAGAGGTACCTTGTTTGCTGTTAACTATTATAGAGTTACAGTGTGCTATTAACAGAATAGGTTTTGAGCAAAATATTGTTTAAATGTAAATATTAAAAAATAAAACATAGCAGTGTTTAAAAGAGCATTTAATTTAATGAGGGAGGAGGGCTGGTTTTTTGAATGGATATCCAATAGAGGTTGTGAAAGAATTTCATTATTTGAAATTGAGGTTTTCTAGCAATGGGAACTAGGAGAGACATAATAAAAATGCATTAGTGAAAAATTAACCAGTCATGAGAGCTGTAAGAGTATGTTAACATAAAATACCTACATTGTCAGTGAAAAAGCAAGAAAGGTTATACGGGTAGTAGTAAAGTTGCAGATTTATGTGGAGTTAAATTTGGGTGGGTTATCAAAGGGTTCATTAAAGGTTGATATGATCTAGAGAATGCTTTTTGGAGAAGTATTGGGCTTAATTAAAAGTACACTGTGGGGTGTGGGGTTGGCTAAATTGGGAAGAATAGAAAGGAAGGAGAGAATGAATAATTGGAAATGAAGTTGGTTTTGACAGTTGACAAAATTGTTAGTAGAGATTATAATGGAGTATTTTTAGGCATTGGGTGAATTGTGGAAGGAAGTATGACAGAGTGTAAAGGATATAGAAAAGCAAGATTATTTGGGTAAGTTTTCAGAATAAAAGTTCTTTGGAATTATGTAGGGTTATTAAGAGAAACTGGGGGTATTAGAAATATATAAATTATTGTGATTTATTTGCTAGAGAAGGATTTGCTTGGATGCATATAGTGACATTACTTTTAAAAATATTTAGTAAAAATATTGAAGAATGTATTATAAGTGGGAATCATCTTTCATTGCCTAATGCCTACTATGAGGGTGTGTCATTAAGTCACAAATGGATGTGGGTTACTAATGTTTGAATGAGGCATCTGAGGTTATTGCCACTAGATGCCAGTGGAAATTGATGACATTCAACATCAGACAATAAATATTCACAAAAGGAAAACAGCAGTTCCAAGATAGCTGCACCTTAAAGTGAAAAACCATAAGTAGAACTCTGTTGTGCAATTTTTGTTAGCAACAGATATGGAATCAAAGAGTATTCATAAAGAAATACTTCCCATCTACAATGAGAAATGCCTGTCACATTAAATGTTTACAATTGGGTGCAGATTCTCTGAAGGGCAGGAACATATCGAAGATCAACACTGCATCAAAGGCATATGCTTGAATACATTCCGCCGTAACAGAAGTAACTAGGACTACATACCAAGGTAAGTTGCTCTTGCATGACAATGCACGTCCTCATACTGCCAACAAGACAAATGAGATGCTGTGAAGTGGAAGGTCCTTGAGCATCCTATGTATAGTCCTAACCTTATTCCAAGCAACCTTATTTATTCAGCCCTCTTAAAACTCATCTTTCAGATGAACATTTTCCTGACAATGAAACTTCCTGATTCTTACAGCAGCCCAAAGTATTTTATGCTGATGGATTTCATGGACTTGTAAAATGACGTGACAAATACTCTAATGTAAGGGAGATTATGTTGAGAAACAGAAGCATTTTTTAAATCAGCATAATCTTAAACTTAGGTATTCCTTTTTTTTAACACTAAACTCCATTTACTTACATAAAAGTAAGACGCATTTAGGGAGAATCTCTCCCATCTTCCTTTTAATTTTGCTTCTAGACTTGTTTGTCTTGTATATAAATATTGCACTTAGGAAGCTGGTGACAATGGAGTGTAATATATCCTAAACTTAGGTATTCATTTTTTTACACTAAACTCCATTTACTTACAGTTTAGGATATATTACCACTTCATTGTCAACAGCTTCACGAGTACAATATCAGCATAATCTTATTTAAGTTCTATATCAATTTGTAATTACTCTCATATAACAATGGAGAAAGAAATGGAAAGAAAAGTGGAATAGATTATAATGTGATATAGAAGTCTATTAACCCATTCAAGTCATATGACAGGTTGTACTCACATAAGGTAGTAATGGCTTGCTTATAAATTGTATGATGAGTATAGCTTGCAAATGTGTGCTGGCCAATAAAATTGCATGTACTTGCATTCCTAAGTCACAAGTGGCATTCAAAGAAAAACAGAATAGAATTGAATATATATATATATTCTTCAATGGTTTGCTTCATCATCTGTTATATGTTCGATAAAGTTACTTCTTTCATTGCAAAGTATCGCTAACCTCAGTAGCCAACATGGCAAGAAAAGTTGTGAAATGTGATGACAAAGAAGATCTGAGGAAGCTTATTGAATGTGTTCTAAATAGTGAGAGTGAACTTAGCAAATTTTCTATTTTTAAACAGAAAATGAAGATGCAATTAGTGTTGCTTCCATGTATCTAGCTCTGAAAGTTCAGAAATTATGATAATTTCGCTCCAAGTCTTTCAAAATATGCTTGTTGTGATGCAGAATAAACAAAGTGATTGGAACTGGATAAAAACTGATAATTCCATTGTGAACCACAGTGATTACAGGGAAGTCTGTAAAGAATTACTAAAACATTATGAATCAAGGCCACTTTCAGTTAGTTATATTTTTTGGGAATTTATGGAACCTCTCTTCAAATAAAATTAAGCGAAAGCAAATGCTTATGCTACAAAGTAAATGAAAAATGAAGAGAGAAAAAAACTGAAAGATGATAAATGGTTGAGATTAGAGCATATTTTGCTATAGTTATTCTGATGTCTCAAATGCAAAAGTCACGAATTCAACTATAATGGAATAAGACAAGATATATTAAGACACCAATATTTGGAGAAACAACGAGCAGACAGAGGTTCAAACTCATTTCACATTTTCTGCATTTGACAGAAATGAAGATGAATGGGATGTGTGGATTTGCAAGATCAGGTGACAGCTTTGTTCCTATAATGCAATGCACAGCTAAAGGTTACAGGAAAATATTTTTCTATCTGCTAGATATGTGCATATCCAACTGTTTCATTGTGTTTCACAATATGATTTGTAAGAAAATGACCAACTACATGCACTTTAGAACCAACATCGCTCATCAGCTGCTTGAAAGTGTAACACTGTCAGAGTACTAAGTTAGAGGTTGACCTTCAGCTGGGAATACCCCTTTGAGACTGCAAGCCAAAATACGGACCCACTTTCTAATTCACATTCCACCCACAGAGAAGAAAATATATATATATACAAAACAAAAAGATATGTTATATGCTAAAGTACGGGGTAAAAAGCAAAAGTGGTTGGTGATACAAAATGTGTTGTGTCATCCTTCATTTGGAGAACTGTTTTGAGATCTACCACATACAACTGTATTACACTATCAAAATTGGTGAGTCAATGCTTCCAAAATCATGCATGCAAAATTTCAGGAAACAAATTATATTGGTTGATTTTATGTGCATTTTTAAATTTTAAAACACACTCATGCAGCTGTACAGGAATTTAAATCAGATTTCCGAGGTACCAACGAGGGCATTAAATATGGTACCAATGGGTTAAAATGTTGGCTAATGGAAGGATAGAGAAATTAGAAGGGGAATATTTCAGAAGAGAAAATGGATAAGTGTTAAGTCACGAAGTATAAATTACATACATACTTAAATGTGGTAGTATATATCTTCTTATTAATGTGGTAGTATATGTTCACACTAACTCCACCTACTTACTTAACACTAGTTAGTGTGAACATGTTGAACACATTAGTGTAGGATATATTACCATTCCACTGTCTACAGCTTTGTAAGTATAATTTATTTATTTAATAGTAGTATACATTTTGGAAGCTTTAACCATAAAAACAACTTATGGGGTTATTGTATGGGAGAGACCAGTATTTAGCAGTGTTAGATTCTTTCTTAGGAGTTAGTTTTCTAGATATTAATTTTTTTAAATTTATTTATGCCTATTAACTAAAAGTATTGAGTGTGTAAGTATGGAATTGAAATAGTTTGTATTTAATCTTGGGAACTATATAAGGGAGATTTTTCATCTTCTAAAACTCCAATGATGAATTCTAAACTTCCCATCTTCAGTTGCTCACCGAAATGCCCTTTCGGTGAACAACTAAAGATGGGAGAGATTCTCCCGAAACGCGTCTTACTTTTATGTAATTAAATGGAGTTTAGTGTAAAAAGAAAATGAATACCTAAGTTTAGGATACATTACCACTCCATTGTCAACAGCTTCGTAAGTACAATATTTATATACAATGTTGAAATTTTAATTTTAGTGTACAAGGTCGTGATTTAGAATGATGCTGGTATCCTCAGGAATTATCCAAGGGACTAACCCAATAATGAATGGTTTAGTTGTCGATAATTTAAATTTTAAATGTTTATATTTAGTAGATAGTATTGTTTGGAACTAAATATTAAATGAGAGTAGTGAAAAATATGTTTCCAAGGCTTGGTTGCAATTAATGCATATAACCTAATAATGATGCAAATTCTGCATTACTAGTCAAACACCCAATTTAGGAATATAAATACTCCGCTAAAGAACACAGGGTATGATTTAACTTTGCACCGTATATGCAACAATAATAGGGCAAATAGATAATGAAATCTTCTAACTTTTATGATCCTATAATTAAAATCATTGTATGATGGAGTTGAACTATACACTTTACTGCTCCATTTACTTGTTTATAACATACAGAACTAATTTCATGAACCCTTTTGTTCGCATCCTCAGTTACCTGTTGACTGCTGGATATTTGTTATGCTGTGGTAATATGTATTCTGCTTTAGTGGAAGTGTGTAGTTTGACTCAATCATGCAATGATCTTAATTACACAATTAGCTTCACTGTACAAATTCCAATTAACATTTTTAGTTTTATCATCCTATTCACTTGAACTGAAAATGATCCATGATAATCATTTGAAAACTCTGGTAAAACAACAAGTTAAACAAATGTATCTATTGCTTTGTGTTCACATTCTAACTGGATTGTGATAATTAAGGGCCTAGAAGTTGATGTCATATTCTATCTAAAATGTTTTAGGTAATGCTTATACATAAAACCTGATTTTGTGGGTGTAAAACTACCATTTTAATGTCATGTCATTTTTTTAGGTAAATTTTTACAGTTTTAGTGCACCATTGGTCTTTTTCCATACTTTTAGCAATATATTTAATTTCTTTTTTTTATATATTCTGCAGTACTGCTGTCTTCCTCCTTTAGGCAAAGCTATAATGTAATTTTTAAATGAGACATGCATTAACCTTGAAAACTGTAGGTCTTGATGGTCCAATGGTAACTGTATTTGCCTGGTACACTCCAGCTAATGGGTTCAATCCCATCCAGGGTTCTTGAATTTTTTTCAGGTGTAAAAATGTTAAGTATAGCTTCCTTTGGAAGCAAAGTAACTGAGGATTCTGTGTTGTACATTTACAGCTCATAAAAGAACCTCAAGCCTGAAAGAAGAGGTCTCCCACCAAAATTTATCAGCCGTTTCAGGCAATGAATTCAATGATATGAGATGTTAAAGAGCTCATAAATAAACCAAATGAATAAAATAAACTAACCTTTTTTTTATTAGCGTTTAATATCTGTTTTTACTACTGGGGCTGATGATACATGAGATGAAATGATAAGCTGGGAAAGAATTTTTTAAAAAAGGAAAAGTTCCAGGCCTTTAAGGTACTTCCCCAGCATTTGCCATTTATGAGGACTGAGGAAAACCTGGAAAAAACCTCAGTCAGGGAGGATAGTCCTGGTGGAATTCGAACCCCAGACCTCCCACACATGAGTCCACGCCTTAAACTAACCTTAAAATAACTGCTGGAACATAGTAGGAAAAGGTGTTGAACTTTATTTATTAAGTTAACAATTTACCTATTGGCTTGCCAGGAAATCCAGTCACATATTCTGGAAATTATAGAGTAAGCTGTGACACAATGGACATTCAGAGCTTCTCATCAGCAACTATTGTTTCAGACTGTTGTCAGTGTAAATGTTATATGACTATAAATGATTATGATTTACTGCATTCGACAACAGCTATTGTTTTTACACAGCCTCTTTCAGGCAAATAGCGAACATAAGAAAATAGGTACTTGGTGTCCTGCAAATTTATTACAAAGTTATATTTGCGACTGATGACTTGATATTACTGTGCAAGATAATGGTAAGTTAAAGAAGCAGCATAGAAAAGATTCACAATATAACAAGTAAAATGTGACAAACACATACATCTCTCGAGAAAGGTGCCAAAAAGAAACCATCAGCATAATTACTGTTAACAACACTGCAGCAAGTAACAGTAAATTTTCTGCATTTTTTAAAGAAATGTGTAACGTTCTAGTTTCAATGAATATACCCTATGGAAAATTAAGTAATGCAAAATTAAGGGACTTCCTGCAATAATATACTGTCAGTAAATTCCCAATGAGACAATTTTAAGACTAAATTACATTCCTCACTCGGTGCTATGAGGACACTACAGGAAGAATTAGGTGACAACTGTAGCTAGCAAGATCTATTCCATATTGATGAAAATAGTAACACTGAAGGCCACCCTGCAGCCCTCGTCATAATGGGGACTATGGAAATTAACAGTCCAGTATTTTTGCTGAACACGAAATTTGGAAGCAGTTAACCATTCAACAATCTGTTAACTGTTCGATTGCTCCATACACTTACTGTGGCCCGATGGAATTTTACATGATGTCCTGCTGTTTGTCACCAATCCAGCATAGTGTATGAAAAAAGCTGCTGAAGTGATTAAAGGCTTTTATTCTAACTTGCCTTGCACAGGGGTATCGAAGGTGTGTCCACCTTCCTGAAGTCGATCAGCTTGCATCTCAAACATAGAAAATATTTGTTAAAGCTCCATCAAGAAAAGAGAAGTCTTCAGAGCCATAGCTCCAGGTGCTCCCCAGCCACTGAAACCCACCAGTCTACAGTGGGGCTCCTGGACTGATGCTGCTGTGTACTATTGTAACAACTTTCAAGCTGTGAAATCCATAGTCAACACTCTGAAGACACAAGATTCTAAAGCCATCCAACAAGCTCAGGAGTTGTTTTCCAACAATGAAATGGGAGGGAAGTTAATATGCTTAAAAGAGATTTCTGCTTCCTATCCTCTAAAATTGCATAACTTCAAGACCGTGGTGTGAAACTTAAAAATCCACTGAACTGTCAACGTGCTTGGCAATATGTACAGTGAAGATGGTGAAAAATAAAATGAAAAGTGTGCTAGATAAAATCTGGGTTACTGCTCTGCATGCTTGATTTCTTGAGTGCTAACTGGTGAAAACTTTAACACATTACATTTCAAGGAACTGACATTTAGTGACTTACCATCCTTTAAATATGCTCCAATTGTAAGTGTTGATTTTGACAGGATTTTTTCAAAATAGAATGTTCTTGCTGATAATCAACATTCTTTTACTTTTGAAAATCTGCAGACTGTAATGTGCAGCCATTAGAATAAGGTGGCTACATTTTACGTTAATTTTTCCATTTCTTTTTGTTTACTAACAGTGAATGTAAAATAAAAAAAGTTAGTAACTTATATTTATGCATTAACCTATAATTATTTACATGGATTTTCATAAAATGTAGGTAATTTTTTTTAAAAATTTTAAGGCATTTTTTAGGTCATCAACACCCGGGCCCTATGATAAGTAATTATAAATTAATAAATGAAAGAACCAGTACACTAAATGAAAAAATTGTGTAAAATAATAAAATAATAAAATTAGTGTCAATTAACTCTGCATGATTTAGTAATGTGTTTCCTTCAGATATCTGGATATATTACAAGGGTGAGCCAAATGAAAATCTTAAAAGTGGGACAGAAGTTTGAAATATTGTGCCATGTCCTGTGAACTGGCAATACAGTTACCTATAAAAATTCTATAAATGGCAAAATGCAGATAAGATTTTTTTTTTTGAATGATTTATTTATGGATGCTCTTTAACAGCTCAGGTTATCAGTGTCCCATTCAACTCAGGGCGTGAAACGGCTGACAAATTTTGCTCAGAGGCCTCTCTTTCAGGCTTGAGGTTCTTTTTCATGCCGTAAATGTACGACACGGGACCCACGGCTTTACTTCCCTTCCGAAGGAAGCCATACTTAGGATTTTTATGCCCTGAAAAAATCCATCGGTCCTGGCCAGGTTCAAACCCGCGATCTTGGGTTCAGGAGGCAAGTATGGTAACCACTACACACCAGGACCGACTAAAGTGCAGATAAGCAAAATGTCGTTTTAGTACCAGTTTAAAGATGGCCACCTCACTTGCAACATGCATGAAAAGAACACCATTCTGTTATATTTTTGAGCAGTGAAGGCATGAAACCAATGAAAACCATTGATGAATGCAGATTCAGTATTATAAGGTATGTTTATCAGAACAGCAAGTGTATGAGTAAAGTCAGCAGTTCAGAAATTGTGTCACTTCAGTGATAGATGCTTCTCGTTTGGGTCAGACACTACGTTGTAATACCTGAGTCTAATGCACCAGTTAAAGCCATAAGTGCTGGAAAATCGTTACATAATGGTGAATGAAATAGTCACAACTGTAAACATTAATCATAGCTCAGCACATCCATTATCCAAAATGTGTTCCAGTTTTAAAAGTATGCAAGGTGAGTAAAATGCAGCTCACTCCAGAATTGAAACAACAAAGTAATTCAAGGTATGGTTACCTATGATAAACAGCTGTTCCTACATCTTGCTCTTGTCACATCGTGTCACTTGTAACCTTTTACTAATACTTTAACAGTGTTGCATTTCTTTGTGGAACAGAAAGTTAAAAGACCATACTTTACAAGGACATGTGCTATTATACTTATATGTATTAGGCCACATTTTTGTGGAATACGGTCCAGACCTCATCCCAAGTGATTACCACATAAATGGTCCATTCAAAGAGGCAATAGGAAGAACAAAATCTTGTTCTGATAAAGAAGTACACCAAAATATGCATGAGTGGCTGCACACACAACCAAAAAATGTTTTTAAAGCAATTCATGCATTCTGAGCACTGCAGGATCTACAATGACATCACAATGACAATGTAGAAAAATTACAAAGTTTCATACCACTTTTGCCGAATAAATTACATTGAAAACATATTTAAGGTTTTCATTTAATTCACTCTCATAAATCTAGTTATCCTATTGCAGAACTTGTAATATATTTCTTACCACATCTTAGGTGAAATTATTAATTCATCTTGTTTTTTATTTTTATAGTTTCCCTCTAGATAGAAGAGGGAAGTGCTATTGCTCCAAAACAAAATTAACATTACCAACTTACTTCCAAAACAACTAGCTCTTCCACTCTCAATTTCTGTGCACTTGTGGACCTTGCAGCTAGAGCTATACCAACTCCTGGTAATAGGCTTGGTAGAACACCCATTGAAATAACAAACTGTAGACAAGTTCTAATTGTCTTTTGCTGATTCACACTTAAAATATCAGGAGGGGGTTGATGTGGATCTTGATCCTCCTTTGATTTGCATCTACACATCTTTTCACTCAAACATTTTTTTAAAGACAGCAATATGTATAATGATACACAGACAAAACGCCATCTGCAACAAATGAAAGCAATATTACAAAATCCATAACATAACCATGTGCAATATATGTAGTAGTTAATAACTTAGATTATATGAAAAACAAACCTCACACCACTGCTTCTTGAAAAGGAGCATTTTACTGTTAATAAGAGCTCTGAAGTGTCTTTCTCTGTTATATTCAATGATTCCAATGCATTTTTTATATTAAGCTCTAAAATATTATGTAAATCACCTGCAGCATGATCTGGAAAGAGAAAAAAAATTTAAATAATTAGTATCACAACTGCTGGACTACATAGCATAATGCTGTACAATAAGGTGTAAAATTTCTAACAGAATTAACAAAAATCTAATTTCATGGTACTTATAAACCAAAGTTTTAAAAAAATTCAACAAAATTATTTTTATGTTCTACTCAGCAAAAATCTCACAAACTGTTACAACACAATGATACATTGATTTTTTAAATAGTGTTTAACACCCTTTTTATTGTATATACTGTTGCTAAAATAGCTGTACAAGAGAGTACATTAATATTGAGAATGATAAGGAACAGGTTTGTGAACAGGAAGTCAGCAGTTTCAATCCCAACCCGGCTAAGATTTTTTTGGTTTTTCTTAGTCCTCATCAATGGCAAATGCCATAGATATACTCTTTAATGGCCTGCAATGTTTCCTTCTTTTAAAAAAACACTTTTCAATTTTCTCATTTATTTCATGTAGCATAAGTGTCCATTGACTGTGATGCCAAAGTTATACATTGTGATTTCTGATTACCTAGAACACAATACAGTATTGTTTACATCTTTCAAAGAAAACTCATTGACTTTTTGACAAAAAAAAAGTTGGAAAATTTCCCAAAAAATATTTGAATTTTCTGATGGGTGTGCTGGCCAGTGCTTAAAAAAAAAAAAAAAAAAAAAAAAATCAACTTGTGTTTTCACAAGCAAGACTTTAAACATTGATACTAAATTGCATTTTTCACCTGCAGCACATGGGAAAGAGCCTTGTAATGGAGCTGGAAAGTGCTTGCAGCAACCCTATGAAAACAAAATCTTGACCCCTCTTCAGCTTTATGAACAGGCAGCAGAAAATAATTGTTATTCACTTACTTTTGACACATGAGGATTATGTGCAGTCAGAAACCCTTTTAAAAATTGTTTCAATCAAGCAATTACCATTCAAGGGACTCAACAGTATCCATACCTGAATTGACTCAAGCACATAAAAAATAATTGTTAAAATAGCTTCTGAAGTTGCATAGTCATCACAAGAAACTGTTACAAGATCACACTGAAATTGAACAAATTTTGCTTAATATGCCCTATCCTACATCTACAATTTTGGTGGTTCATTATCTCATTTTTTTAAACTCTTGCTAATGACTATCAGAGGAAATACCACTTTGAAGAAGTATTTTTTTTTCCTGCATCTTTTAGTCTTAAGAGTAAAATGAACCCAGTTGCCTTTTGCTTATGTATTAGGGATTCACAAATCTTCTGCATAACAGAGGTACGTAACATTAATGATTCAGATTGCTTACAAAATAAAGCATAAATGACAATATCATCATTAGATTTTCCATCATTCTAAGCTGTGAGTTACATCAGCTGACACTGGGAAGATTTTCTTTGGCAGGGCTTACTCTCGTTCTTCAGCTCTACAGTTTGCTGCTCAAATGAATTAATCTGGATCTTCGGTGTAGGAAGAGAAGGGCTATCTGAAGGCTGAGTTGACACATTTCAATAACAATACAGCTAACACAGCCTTTGGCATTTTCAGACATTCTTGATAACAATGAACACATTCATAGCATAAAAGATCTTTATTCTTTCACCTGGGAATAAAACTTTTATAAAGGATACATACAATCTAAAGCAACTTTCCACTTTTTCCCCTACTCATGGTGAAAGGAATAGAATATTTGCAAGTAGTATGAACACTTACAAATTACATTAAAACCTGTCAAAGTTCCACTTTTAAGAAAATAATAATAGCAAAGCATCTGAAGTTAACCTGTTAGGAATAGCTTTAATGCTTGACTCACTGAAGAGTATGACTTGTTCTAAAGGGCACTTCTTGATCTTTGCATATGTTCAACCTGTTCAATATGAAGTGAACTATGTGTATTAAACAAAGTTGGTTTCTTATAGATAACTATGGTAATATTTCTTTTTGTTTTGCCTATGTATTTCATGTCACAGTCTTTGCAAATACATAGAAATACATAGAACTGGCAACATTTAATCTCTTGAATAGTTATTAAAGAGATTAAATGTTGCCAGTTCTATTGACTTAATGCATATACTGCTCAGAGAAGTCTGTCACAATTAATATTTAGCTCATATGCAGTGCAATATTGGCATTTTTTTTAATGTGGAGGCCTTCAGAAAGCATTTCTAGTGCTTTGGATTGATCTTATATCATAATGATCAAGCACAAGTAGGGACAATATGACAGAAAAAGAACCTTGTAGTACTGTAAGTGACAGTCGTTCAAATCCTGTTGACAAACTCTTATTGTAAACAGTGTCAGTGGCTGATTTGTAAGAAAACAATATCAGGAATGGGCTTGTTACTGAAACAGTAGACATAAAATTACCTATGTAAACAGATATTAAAACAATAGGGGCCTAAAACTCCTTAAAAATTTACAATATCACACGTAGTTTGGTTGTAGAGAAATCTGTAAATAATAATAATAATAATCATAATAATCATAACATCAACAATTTAAGTACTAAATGGTTACAAAGTCTTAGGCTGCCCATTGAAACTAGCCCTGGCTGTAATACAGATGGCTGTTCAGTTGAACAGCCATCTGTATTACAAACTATATACAAAGATTACACATATAAGTTTTTTGTATGCTTATATAAGCACATGCATGTATTTAATTAACATGCTCTTTTTTATTTACTGTCCATTTTCATTTGTTTTTTTACTTTGAATAAATACTGACCTATGTTCTTACAATTTTTTTCAAAGATACGCTTTAGAGCAATTCATTTTAAGCCATTTTTAGCCATGCTTTCTCCTTTCCATATCTCGGTTTCCTTACATTCGAACACTATGTTCACAAATTTTATGATAAAAGACAATCATGAACTTCAACACATACAAGACGTACAATGATGGAGTGAGCGAGATAAGTAGCATGGAGGTATTGATAACTTAAGTTGGTTTACAATTGAAAGCAGCTAGGTACAAATGCATATTTTTGGGAGAAACTTAGTTTGATATCATTGACAAAGTTAAAAAGTGTTGAGATGATAGATGTTTTTCCTATACTTTGAAAGCAGTTGCATTTTATGGTAAAAGAATTAAGATTTTTATGCAGTTATGAAGACTGGATCCCTAATAATCTTTTTCAAAAAGTATTAAAGATAGTAAAGCCAACTCTCATGATGAAATATTTGAAAACTGGTTCCACAACACACTTATAATAAAAGCTGTTTTTTAAATAATAAGAGAGGCTAATATTTAGAATATATTGATACTATAATAAAAGACAATGATTATGAAGTATTGCACAACTGCCATTTGCTTTTTTTAATCCTGTCAAAATACTCTAGTCCAAGTTAAAAAAGAAACTTGCAGGGGTAAACTGCTGCCTCATTACTGAGCAAGCATGTGAGCTGCGATTTGTCAATGTGTGGACATAAACAAAATGTATGGTTTAAATGTGAAAAAGACAGAAGAAAAGTATATACATTGGGGGACACCACAAAACCAAAACCAATTTATTAAACAAGTCAGTTATATATCATAAGATAATGAAAATTAAAATATGTTAACTTTCAGCACAATATTATCCAATTTGTGTAAATGTAGTGAGAAACAAACAATTAAGTAACAATAATTTATATTAACACATATTAAAAATTGTTAACAATTATTCCATTCCTCTATATTTTACACTCTACTAGCGCTCTTAGTGCTTACCATTTGTAAAATCTCTTTCTCTTTCTATTGTCATGAAGAATGGCAACTATGTACGTTATTCACCATAATGATAAGCTGTGCATCATCCCTTTTGATATGTACACAGGTCAGATAAAAAATATACAAAGATATGGGACTGTCTCCCAGAATAAGGCAATAGTCAAGTAGAGGGCGTGGAAAGGGACAATCATTAAAATGTTATAAGATTTATTCTTTTTACAATGTACAATGATTCAGAAAATATTTTACTGAAATTTGCATTGGCATTTTAAAAATTTAACTAACACTTTCCTCACACACATGAAGCTTGTGCTCTTCATATCACCTGATTCTATTATAATAAATCCTTGTATAGTATAAGATGACAGTATGAAGTAGTAAAGTTTTTATATATTTTAATAATACCATTTTTTAACATCTTAATTTTAAAATTTAATTTGATTTTAAAAAACATTTTTAAGCAATTAACCTCTTTTATGTTTGATATAAAATTAAAGTACTTTAAATAGGACATTGCCAAAGTACGTATCTCATCTAATTCCCGAGAAAATTATATTTACTATTATAGGAGCATGAATTTTGTATAAAAAATATAATAATTTATACTTAACTAAGGAATATTTTTTCTAATGACTTATACTTAATACTACTGAACTAACATAATTTCTATAACACATTAACTAAAAGAGCTGAAAAATTTTAATAATAAGCCAGTACTTTAATCTATCAATATAGGTAAACAAAAATGGAATTTAATTAAAGTTGAACTGGGAGGGAAATGAGAAAGCATACTCCTAGGGAAAAGGGAATTATACTTACCACAGAAAGACAACATCTTATTATCGAATCAGCCAACAAGCTAATAGAAAACTGAATATTGGAACATTTTTCAAAAGAATCCAATTTCTATTAATGAAAAAATGTGGAACAACATATAGGATATGGGACACTAACAAGAACAAACCAAGAAAAGAATTCAGAGCCATGTTTCACTTCACCACTGGCCACCTACACAAATTATATATACAAAGTCCCATTAATCCAAACTTCAGTAATCCAAAATTCTGATTTATCTGAAATAAAACTTGAAAACATTGCAGAAAAAAATAGTGAAACAAAAGAATTAGTTGTCTTGATATAGTAAATCAACACAGAAGATTATCACACAATTTAAATATCAGTTACTAATTGCATTTCTTTACAAAGTCATTATTTTCTTTTGCTGCAATGATTGGAACCTGTTAAATGATGCAATGTTACGTCAAAGTCTCATGAACATTGCATCAGTTCGCACAGCAGTGATGTAATGCTCATTGTAGTGTAAAGCAACTTAATAGGTGGCTGCAGCTTTTGAATGTGACAAAGGTTGCTCACTGTAAACTTCTACTACCTCATCACTCTCTTCTTCCTCATCATTTCCAGAACTTTGCAGCACAATTAATCTCAATTTTTTCATCTATATGCACTTAACGTCTTCTGCTGTTACCTGCAACTCATTCACATAATCATGCCATTTTTATTAAGCTTCCTTACAGACAGGATTTTGTTGAACAAACACAGAGATTGTTGTTAGATTCATTTGTTTCCCCTGGAATTTTGATAAAAGTGATACTTCACCATATTTTCTTTCACAATTTCCTCGTTCACATCATTTCATGTCTCTGCAGCCCTATAAACCACATCCCTCAATACCTACCATCTTTAGCTTTTAAAATAGTGAAAGTAAATAATTTTTTCAATGTAATGTGTACCAATCCCCTTTTGGTTCTGATTAGCAAGACTCCAAAGTATATGATTTCAAGTAATGTACTCTCTGTAATCAAGAAGCTTCAGTAATAAATCAAAATCACCTTGAAGAATTAAGAACACTCAATTGTTTCCAAGCTTATACTAAATGGTAAGTTTTATTTGGGACCCACAAGGCTCATGGCATTATGTCAAGCATGTGCCATTAGAAACAATACTTTATAATGTGCATTGAGCTTCCAGAGAACCCGCATCTTAAATTTAAATTTAAAATATAATAATTTAAAAGCAATGTTTAGCCCAACAAGGTATATACTGAACAAACCGGCAGAATGGTTAAAAAAAAAAAAAAAATGTCTGAAACGAATACATATGTAGACTAAAACTAAGTCAACAGAAAAATCAGCCAGAGCTGAATATGTCACATCCACAAGATATTATAGAGACATCAACACAGAACTCCTGGCAACCTACAAAGGTTTTACATAAAAGATATGTAAAAGTGTAGAAATATTCAAAGAATCAAATAATATAAAGAGAGACAACAGCGGACAGCTCCACAGTGTCTGGAAAACAATATTAACAGAACATGCCTCCACTGGCCGACTCTGACCTAGATAGTACTTTCATCCTGCTCTCAGATATATAAACAAACAGGACAGAGCTGTCAGCAACTCAGAAGAAAATGTGAACATATAGGGTGAAATGTTGTTTTTAAATCAAATCAACATAACCTTCTCCATAAGCTCATTGCATCAATGATACTGGCCTATACATCCAACATTTTATACTATCTTATAATAGCTTGTTTATTTTAAAAATTGCACTGTATCATCCAGAACCATTGCAGTGAGGCACAATTTAATGAAAATAAGACATATTCCATCCAGAAGTCTAACAAATGACAGTTTAAATCTGACTACACATGGTAGCATAAAAAATTTAACAAGCCACTTTCATTAACCTATAAAATCAATCCACTGCAGCATGATGTCTTGAGAAATTAAAAACTGTTATTGCAGATAAACATTTATAAATAATGCAAAAATAATCAGATACATGTAAAAAAATGGGAAAGAAAAAATACTTAACACAAAGGAGAAAAATAACAAAATTCAAGGATATATGATTAGTTTTGAATACTACAATACCAGTTATTTTTCTATTTCAAAACAAAATGGATACAGCAAAGGTTAAAGCTATTTTTGATAATGTTATGTAATCAATAACAAATGAAATCACAGTTTATCTACTTCATGAAGATTATAAGAAAAAACATCAGAAGAAACAGTGTCTAAAATTCAAAAGACAAAAAAGTCTTGATAATTCCCAAATTTGCTTTAGCCTGTTTTTTACACAATTTCTTATTAAAAGATGCCTAGTAGTGTATGGTATACTCTGCATATTTTCACTCTATAATGAAATTGTTTTTGGGTAATTCTATAAAAAGTTTCCCAATTGCAAAAGAAGGTTATTAGAATAATCTGTGAGAAGTAAAGAAGAGAATCCTATAGACCTCTATTCAAAAAATTAAATTGTACTTAAACTTAAAGGAGAATATGTGCATGTGTGTGACCTAATGTGTTATGTAGTGGATTATCTCAACTTTTTAATCAAACTTTAGTGTGCATAGACTCAATATTAGAAACAGTAATGATTTGTACAGGCCAACTAGCTCGCAGGTTTTCCAGAAGGGTATTCACTATTCTGCAATTCAGATATATAATGACCTACCCAGCAGAATTAAATTATTAGGAAATGGATGCAATTTCATATCTTTCAAAAATTTTCATAAGGAATTCTTAATAGCTCACACCTTCTGTAGTATGAATGAATATTTTGGACTTAAATTACTCAAATTACGAAGCTGTTGACATTGAAGTGGTGGAGTGGTATATATATAAAAACACTAGTGTAATAAACTTGTTTACATTAACTCCATTCATTTACATAAAATTGGACATATGTAACAGGAGTGATCCCTCCCATCTTCAGCCTGTTGACCAACTGGTGTTGCTAGAAATGTTGGCTGGGTCCCTTGATGTTCTTGTGGCGGTATCTGTTGATTCTATTAGGAACTTGCTGAGTTCGTCCTTTGGAGGGAAATCAAAATTCATTAAGTTTTCCTTGATTTTTATGATGAAAATTCTTTCCCAAGTGGAAAGTTCTATTGTGTTGTGGAGTTGTTTCAGTAGTTTTGTCTCTGTTTTAATTTCATGGTTATTATTCCAAAAGTGCACTGCTATTGCTGATTTATCAACCTGCTTTAAACAAATATTTATAAAGTGTTCTTTTTTTTTGATTTCCAAATTCCTCTTCGTTTTTCCAATGTATTTTTTATCGCAATCTGCACATTTTATTTCATAAATACCTGACTTTTGTTCTGTTGGTATGTTGTCCTTTACTTTGCATCTCAATAAGTTCTTTATATTAAAACTGTTCTTTGGGGCTAACATTATTCCTTGTTCTTTGAATATCTTTTTGAATTTTTTGTGGTAAATTGGGTGTATTGAATTTGTACCTTTCCTTTGCGCTTTTCAGTGTAGAAACATCTCTTATTGCTTTGTGTTTTTTTTGAATTTATTGATGATTTTTATTATTGTGTCTTTGCTGTATCCATTAGTTTCTGCTATCTTTATGATCTGTTGGTATTCCATTTTGTATTCTGTTTCTGAGAGTGGGATGTTAATTAATGTGTGTGCTAAACTATAAAACACTGCATATTTATGTAGAACAGGGTTAAACTGTCATTTTTTATGTAATTTTCTGTGTGAGTATCTTTTCTGTGAATTCCAAAGTTAAGATAGTCACCATTTCTTATTATTTTTACATCTAGGAAGGGGAGATATCTATTTCTTTCTTCCTCTATGGTGAACATTATAGATTTGTGTTGCAAATTCATAAGTTTAAGTGCATCTGTTGTATGTTTTTTTGGAATTATTGCAAATATGTCATCCACATACCTATATCATGTTTTGAAGATTAGAGGGAATGCTTTGGTGATATGCATTTCCTACGAACTCATAAAAACATCTGCTAAAACTGGAGATAGGGGGTTTCCCATAACTAGTCCCAACTAGCTATGTAGTTTATATTTTGGACTTAATTCATTCTATTTGTGTACATGTTGTTGTTGTTTTTTTTTTTTTGTCTTGTATATCCTTGAGCTCTTGCTCAACTCAGGATCTAGAGAACAAGTATATACATTACACATTCAGTACCTTTATACTTCTATTGTCGCTCAGGTACAATAAAATCACCGGATGTTAAAATGGTAGTAAAAGAAATTGAAACATACCTCAAAACTGTTTTTGTAATAAGGAGCAATATAAAACTTGTTTGATTGATTTGTCTGTTTCTGTTTCTCTGGTTTTTGTTGTTTTGCTGAGTTGTTTTAGATGTTCCTGTTTAATTTTTATGTTAACTATTTATGCAGATGTACATGGTATTTTTTGTAAATGTAGAATGTGCTACTGTGGTAATTGTAAATGAAAAATTCTATGTTTGTAGGTCTCTGTGACTGCTTTAAGAACTCATTAAATGCTCCAGGAACTAAACTAACATACAGCTGCCAAAAAGCTGAAAACAATGTAATCCCTTAGTTATTAATAATTGCTGGAGCAATATTTCTTGGTCTTGGAACCACTAGCTATTAACCTTCTCTCCTCTATTAGTCCCCACCCAACCACTATTTGGTGCCTTACTTATATAGTCACAGGCTTCTTCCAGTGATGATTGTACTTCAACCTGTGCAGATTTTAGTATGGACAAGATAACTAGGAATTCTAGCATAATTTTAGTGGATTTTAGCAAGGTTTTATTAAGTGAGATATTTAAAACAATTTAAAAACCAAGAAGCGTAGTGGGAGAATGGCTAGGAAGGGATAGCATGTGTGAACATGTGAAATTATCAGTAAATAGTTGAAAATGATTGACTTGAGAGCACTGTACAAAAATACCAAAATGAAATGAAAAGGAGTGTACATACACATACACACACACACAAAAATTCTAGAAACTGGAGGACCCATGTTTTACTGTGGCTTGCTATGACCTGGCAGCCTCCACTTGCTTCTTTTTTGTTAAGTATAAATTGGTGATATATTATAGCTAGCATAATTATATTAATGCAAAGAGCTGGAGACAGGATGAAAAACAGGATGGGAGTTGGGGAAAGGGGTGAAGAGTGGTATGATAATGAATGTAAAGTAACAAAAAAAGTGCTGAAGCAAATGCTGATAAAATGGAGAGAGGCAGGGGATGAGGAGTCAAAGAAAGAATATTTAGAGGGGAAAATATTTTATAACTTGATGATAGAGAGCAAGATACATGAGTAGAGAAGGAAAAATGAGAAGAATTTAATCAGGATATTAAGAGAAGGAAATATTAGTAGGATATGGAAAATGTTAAATTTAACTTATAACAAGTTTGTAACTAAATTCAACATGAATCCAGGAGAGTGGATAAGATATTTTAGAACTCTTTTGGTGAGTAAACATAACGCCAAGTTAGAAATAGGAAGGGGCTGTGTAGAAATGTTGGATAGTGAGGTGAGGGATGAAGAAGTAGTTAAAGAAGTAAAATTAATGAAAAAGAATAAAGCAACAGGACAAGATGGCATCCCACCAGAATTTATAAAAGAATGGTGTTGTGATGTAAACAGAGTTAAGTTACAGAGCTGCTTAACTTAATTATGGCAAAGGAAAGTATACCAGAAAGTTGGAGGAAAGCATCATTTATCTAATAAACAAAAAAAAGGGAAGAGTAGATATGCCAAAAAATTACAGAGGTATTGCATTATTATCAAATATTGAAAAAGTTTTCACAGGCATTTTGACAAATTGACTACAAAATTGGGTTGAGGAATATAAAATTATTTCAGAATTCCAAATGGATTTCACAGGGGGAGACGCACAATGGATAATATATTCATTATAAAAACATTAGTGGACAAACATTTAAAAGATAAGAGAGGAAAACTGTATGTGGCATTTGCTGACTTAGAGAAAGCTTATGACTGCACAGAGTTGCAATTGTTATGGGATAAATTACTGAGTAAGGGAGTAAGTTTTCATAATGTGAATATTCTTAAAGCATTATATGAGAGACATATCTTCTGTCTGAAAGCTGGGGAAGGAATGGTAACAAGAGAAACAATTCAAGAGAAGGGGTTAGACAATGGTAGTTGAGGCAGAAATGTTGTATGGTATTCAAATATGGGGACCTGAAGGAGGAGAAAATTGTGGATGTTGTGCATAGGATGTTTTGTAGAGAAATTTTAGGTGTACCAAGTACAACAACACAGGAAGTTGCACAAATTGAAGTGGGAAGAGTGGCAAGGAAAGGTGTGATTATGGAAAGAGCTCTCAAATATTGGTTCAGAATCCTAAACTTAGATAAAAGAAATTTGTTAAGGAAATGCTTAGAGTTTCAAGAAAAGAGTCTAAGGAGCAATGTTGGAGTAATATTCTTACGATAATTCTGGAGAAACATGGAATGGGGGACATTTAGAGGAGGAGGGAGAACAATGAAAAGGGTTTCTGGAAAGTAGTAAGAAAGAGATTAGAAGATACAGAAATACAAAAACTGTTTAGCGAGATAGCGGGCAAAAGATTTTTAGTATTTTATATCCTGATAAAAAACAAATGGGAATGAGAGAACTATATTGATAAATCAAATAAAGAACAAAGAGAGGGCATTACATGGTTAAGAGCAGGCGTGTAGAGATTAAAAGTGTGGGGAGAAAGGAAGATATAGAACATATAGTGTTTGAGTGCAAAGGGACAGGATTATGGAGGAAAAAGTTTGTAAATGAGAAATGGTTTCAATTAGATAGAAACACAACCTTAATGAAAATCTTTAGTAAAGCTAGCAGGAATGTAGAAGAATTCCTGAGCAAAGTTAAAAATAAATGGAATTGGGCACTAAGAAGGGAAGTAAATCAAATAACATAGTAGTTCGCATTTGATTAATCATATTAGGATGTACGAGGTGGTATCCACAATATTCTGGAGACTGGTGCTGCCATCTCAACAGTAGTTGCAGTAGAGTTTTTTACTGCTTAGTGGCAACACTAGCACATCTGATGTGTGAGTGTTTAAAGTTTCATGCAGCTGGGTAGATGTTTTGAGATTTTATAATACTTTTCATGATACTCTATGTGTAGTGTGTGCCGATTTTACGATGGATCCAAGATTAGAACAGAGAGTATGCATCAAATTCTGTGCAAATCTCAGAAAAAATGCTATGGAGACCCTCGCAATGATTCAATGATTCAGTGGGGGACAAAGCATGAGTGATACACATGTGTTTGAGTGGCATGCTTGGTTCAGGGCCGGCTGTACAGCTATTGAAGATGATGCTCACACTGGTAGGTCCATCAGCTAGACAACTCCTGACATTGTTGCCAAAGTTCAACACCTCGTTCGTGAGGATCGACGTCGAACCATTGAAGACCTTGTTCATGAAGTGGGAATTGGTTATGGGACATGCCAACAAATTTTGACAGATGAATTGAGCATGCATCGCCACAAAATTTGTGCCAAGGATTCTGACTGCCGATCAAAAGGGCAGCGTGTTGAAATTTGCAAGGAGCTTGTCAGGTTGTATCCGATTGCCCAACCTTCTTGTCCAGGGTCATTACCGGCAACGAGATGAACACTTTTGATCACGAGACAAAACAACAATCCTTCCAGTGGAAGAGCCTGAACTCACCAAAACCAAAAAAAAACGGAGACAAGTGAATAGCAGTCAAGAGCATGCTCCTCGTTTTCTTTGATACCAAGGGGATTGTGCACAAAGAATTTGTTCCACCAATCAAACAGTGAATTCCATATACTACTGTGATGTTTTGCGATGGACCGAATTTTGGCGACAAGGGAACTAGCTGTTGCATCATGATAATGCGCCCTGTCAAAATTCCTTGTTCACCAGGAGCTTTTTGACGAAAAACAACATGAGGATTGCCCCCACCCATCGTACTCGTCTGATTTGGTACCCCGAAACTTCGCTCTATTCCCCAAACTGAAAATCAAGTTGAAAGGATGTCAGTTTGACATAATTGAGAGGATTCAAGAAGAAATGCTGTCTGTGTACACACCCTCAAAGACCATGACTTCCAAGATGCACTTGGAAAATGGCAGAATCACTGGGACCGGTGTATACGTGTGGAATAGAACTACTTTGAGGGTGACGTCAGTCTTTAATCTCAAAGTAAGTTTTTGAATGGATGGCAGCACCATTCCCGAATATTCTGGATACCACCTTGTAGATAAAGATGATTGTAGTTGGGTGTGGCTTATAATCGTTATTAAATTTGAAACATAGCATTTAGTATGCATTTGGGAAATAAAGTCATTATTTTTTTTAGAGGCTGTAGCTAGTGTACTCTACCTAATGGTATAGGTAGAGTAATGACCTTGGGTTGGGTCGGAGCCTGGTCCCCTGGAATTCCAGTAGGCTGCTGCTGATGAACCGAGGATTGGGGACTGATGCAATCATGGTGGAAATTTTGTATTGTTCAATTACATTAGAACTCGGATAAAGGTGATAGAATAAAACTAATTTTTGTATTTATATTTTTTTGTAATTGTGAGTGGTCATACCCTAAAATGGCTTTGGCCAGAGAGGTGGAGCTCCCTGATAGTTTGTATTTGATCTTAGCATATCAATAAATTTCAATTTCAATATTATAGCAGATTTGTAGCTGGTTTTTATTGCAGGACAAAGTTAAGACTTTAACATTGTTGGAATCGGACAAGTACTGCTATGCTAGTGGTAAATAGTTGTAATAGTGGCAGAATTGTTCTGCAGCACCATCTGGGAGGCATATGTAGTACCTCCTAGTAGCATAATCATAAGCTTGACTTGGATGCATTGTGCAATGGAATAGCATATATAGCAAAATGGTGAATAGGCATAGTAAAACATGCACTTTTGAGTAAAAAAGAAAGCAAAGCATTGTTATTTAGTGTTGAATATATTGGAAATTGGTAATGTATGAATTATTTGTGTGAAATGTGTACTCCAGTATGATTTTTTTGCTGTTATACGTATTTTGGGGATGCTATTAAATGACACTTATGAAACTACAATGCATATACAAACATGCAGACCTCATAATTCAGGATTGCTGCTCAGTGTGCAATGATTTTGGTGTCTTTTCTGCATTAAACCTAATTGTATTTAACATTTTTTTTAACAGAGCCTATCACAACACCCACTAACTCTACTTTGTTTGCACGCCTGTCATATCTAGGAGCACTTCTAAATGTAGTACTTTGTAACTAGTATTTCAGTTCGGTTTCCTTAATTCTGTAACATAGCTTTCTACTTCAAAGTCACAATTATGTACTGCAAATACTACCACAGTTGAATGAACGTTGAATAATAATGCAGCATTTGTGAATAAAATATTAAATTTCAGATAATAGTGCTATACTAGCCAAACATTGCTTTATTGGTCCTGCATGTACAGAGTATCAAACTAAACCATATATCGTGCCAGAATGCGTTAGGTATTGAGAATTTAGGGGTTTTATTGTCTTCCTCTTGTGCAACAATGATATTGTTCCACATAGTATGATTTTAAGGGATAGAAACTATAAATAAAACAAATAATGTACACCCACTTGCAAACGTATAAACATTGTTTTTCACTCTCTTAAACTTATGTAACGGCTTTTTTTTCCTATACCTACATAGTAAGAAAATGTAAGAAGATATTTTACTTGCACATTAACTCCTATATCCTTTTTATTACTTCACTATTAATAAAGTGCTTATGAGCAAAAACGGTGCATAAATATTGTTTCCATACATTCAACATTGCATGCCTACCTTTCTCTGCTGGTTTCACTAAAACACTTAAGGCATTACACAGTCTTTCTATAGTATAACCTGCCTCCATTTTTCAGTTGAAATTATGGTGAGACGGAAACTTCACAGCGCTAGCAAGATTGAACATAATTCCATAATTGTACCTTCTAGTACATCAATATTCACAGCCGCCATGTTATTCCCTATTGCGAGCCAGTGCTGACAACTCCACAGATGAAAAAGTAGTAGTTCACGATATCGCTATAGAGGAATAAGAATAATAAATTAACAACAAATTCTCTATGCACTCTAGGGTGGATGGAGATTAGGTTATAATTGTTATGTTTGTGTTCAAAAACATGATTTGATATATGGTTTATAGAAAACATGTGGCGTTAGAGAGTATAAAAGCGCTTGTAAGACCTAAATGCTAATTAACATGAAAGTTGTTATTATTCTGGCTTATGTGTTGTGGATGCAGCAGTCTATTAATGGCTTAACCTATAGTGATAAAGATTATTTTGACGAGGAACTGCTGTTAAAACCACTTTCCTCTGGACACGTCTATGCATATTTTCAGTTCACAACGCTATGGGATGTAGATTTTGAAAGTACATCATGTAAGTAAATGTACTGTTCATGAGAAAAATAATTAAAAAAAAAAATTCGGGGGAACGTATATTAGGTTTTTGGAGTTAACCGCGCTACCCCCAAGGGTTGCTAAAAAATTATTTGTCAGTTTTAGATAAAGTTAGTTCAGTCATAAGGAGTGCACTTTGTGCATAAAGAATGCCGCCCGGCCAGCCTGCTAGTCCTTGTCAAAAATCAGTCTGCAAATGACAGACTCTAGAGTAACTACCTTGATGCTCTCATCTACAAATAATAGGAATTGCTCACAAAGTGAATAATTGATGTTAGATTAGTGACGTTTGAGAGTACAGGCTAGGGCATGTTATTTGTCACATTACTTCCTACATTGTTCGCATTCTGAACCCAGTTAATGGTGTCTTATGATTTTACAAAATTTGTGACTGAAACCAAGGAAGACAAATCTGATGACTGCCTTAGTTCATATGCTGTCTGTTTCTTACCACTATCATTGCATAATTTGCATTGAACTCACTTGATATCACCTCCCCTTTTTCCGTAACTCTTGCAACAGCTCCACAGAGCTTCTCATTAATCTGAACCTCACATCTTCCACCAGAATGTCTCCCTTGCAACTATGTAGATTAATCTAGATGATGTATTTTTAGATTCTTGAAGTACCTGTAAATGTCCTTATTTCAAGATATGATTACTCCATGTCTAATCTTATTTGCCACATTACTACATTTTGTTTTTCAAGTAGGGTAATCAAGGTAATGTGCTGGATTGTTACTTGGGAGTGAACATGTACATGTAAAACAATTTAAGAGAAGGCCATAAGATCATAAAGCTGACAAAATTTGGTATGACACACATATTGTTTTTAGTGTTTATGTTCTTGCACTGTACCAGCTCCTGTGTCCAAAGGAAAAATAATTAAGGTGTTGCATGCTGGAAGTTGAGAGTTGGGTAAAATACTATCTTTTTTTTTTCTTCCAGCTTAAAAGCATGGTACATGCCATTGTCATATGATGATATGCCGGCTCCAATCTTTGAGAGATGCTTTGAAACAATCAGATGTTAATGATTATTGTAGACATTTTCACATAATGTTTAAGAAACCTACTATATCCATGAACTTATGAATGATATGCTTATGAACAATATCCACATATGAACCATCTTCCAACAAAAGCAGTACTTTACAACCAATGCAACTGACTGTATCAACCATGGCTATAGTCTTAAGATTTTAAGACTTTCACCTTACTCTTGCTGTCTTAATCGCATTAAAATGATATGGTGGAATTTGAAGAGGGGCATAAGAAAAATGAATGCATCCCCTTTACTGAGTACAAATATTTGCAATTTATTGATACTGCCGAGTATCAGCATGCATTAACTAAGAATTAAATATTATTAATACTCAATGGGATTTGTTGCAATGGACACGTAATTATTTTAAAAGAAGGGGCTTGATTTATAATTTCAAAGCCATTCAACTGAGCATAGCTCTGTTTAAACTCTTAGTTGACAAAAATATTTGGTTGAAAATCAGAGTGTAAATTCTGTGCAGAAATGCTAGCCTTTTCCGCAGATGTGAAATACCATATATAGTTGAATTTTAAAAGTGGTGATTGATCTGTTTGCTTTGTTAAATACTCAGTTTTTCTGCAAAGGAAAAGTCTGATATTTAGAGCTTTCAACTGGTTTTAAGAGCAGTAATATGTGGGGTTCTCACATATTTTTCAGTTCCTTATTGGTCCTATTTAGTATAGTTGTATGATATGAGTAACAAATTTGTTCCCAGAGCTTTTTACATTAAGTTTTGATGTGATAAAGTTGCTATATATGAGGCTAGAGATGATATTTTGATATAGAAATTTTATCTTGTAGTGTATGATTGGAGTAGCAAGCTACATTTTCTGAATAGTGTTACATGTTACTGTGGCTACCTCAATGTATTAGTATTATTTATTCAAATACTAAGTAGTGACAATGTTATAATCTTCATGGCTTTGTTTCAGCCCTGGCTCTCTCCCAGGCCATGAAAATCTGATGTGATAACAATGATTAACCTTAAAATAGTACACTCACAATACAATACTATACTCCTGATTATTACCCAAATTCAAACAACTCCATGCCATGAATCTAAATTGCTAAAACCAAAAATCATTTATTTATTAATCATCCATACCCATTTATTTTTAATTCTATACATATATTTCCCTTAAATTTCTTAATTGGGACTTGCCTCCCAAAAATCTATTTACTGCTATCTCAGATCTTATACGGACCCATTTTACTTTAATCAACTGACTCCACCACTCTCTTGTTTCCGAACATTCAAATAGAATGTCAATTGTATTTTCATTACTCCTGCATATTGTACGTATACTCTGCTCTTGTATACTATTGTACTCAGATTTCCTCTAATTCCCTTTAGTCTCCATATTTCTAATCTATACCATGCTTCCTTTCTTTCTTGTTACATTTATCAATATAACCTTTGTTCATGCAATTCTTTTAATTTCTTGAAATAGCAGCAGCAAGGAATTTTTCTCTCTTATATCTGCATACAAAATTTGTCTATTTCCTAAAATCTGGCTCTATCATTTTCAAAAATCCACTTGGCAAACTATCCTTTCCTAACCAATCTTTGCCCATTCCATTCCATGTGAATTCATATCTTACTTTCCCAATCTAACTGACTTCTCTTGAAGTGGATTCCTGAAATTTTAAACATTCTTTCAAAATATGACATGTGGCATCTGTTGTAATCTAAACCAATATTTCAATCCTTTTTTTCCATCACCCATCCCTTTACACTTACCTTTCCCATTTCTAACAGGGCACCAGCATTGACTGCATTTAGTGGAATACCTAATAAGTTTTACAAAACATATAGAGTATTTTATCGATCTCTATACCATAGGCCCACCTCAATAGCTTGAGAGCACCCAAACTACATCCATATTAGGTGCAAAATATAGAGCTCATTTTTTAGAATATTGAATTGATTTATGTATTGAGAAGGCAGAAATGCTGGCATAGATAGGATCATAATCTGAACTTAGCACATGTAATGCAGATGACATAAGGCAAAAATTTAATTAATTTCTAACAATAAAAAAGTCTAGGATAACTGGAATACTACCATCAGCTGGGTAGTAATAAGTTGACTCATTGGGGTCAATCATTTCTGTTTGTAGCTGGTATTATATTGTGAAGTATTTTTCCACATGGGTTGAATGTGTTTGAACCTCTAAGGGGGTGTTAGCAATTAAAATCACCTCCAAGAAGATAGATAATTTTCATTGTATGTATTATATCCCAAAAATCGAAAGTAGCAACTTGTTTGTTGGTTCTTAATAGAAGGATCAAATTTGAAATTCAGTGGAATTAAATTTAAATTAGTCCATAAATATATTCTGGCTTTATTATAGGTGATAGTTTATGGTATAAAATTGATGTTTTAGTGAATATCAGTGTGCCTCCTTTTTTGGTATTGAATGGATGATTGGTAGGGTATCCAGGTATTTTATAAAGGATATGAGGTGCTGATTAGTTTCACTGGGAAATAATATGTCCTCATTATATCTCTAGAGAAAATGTAGCAATTTATGGTGTTTATTGTTAATTCCTTTACAGTTCCAAGTGCAAATTTAAATTTAAGCACTAGCATTTGCAGCCATTTTTTTTTAAGGCAGGAAGTAACTTGGGTTAATAAGTGAGTTAGTGACTGTAAAGGAAGATTAAGGAATCTAATTTTCTTAGCAAAATATTAAGTGTTGTATTTGCTGATTGTGATTTAGTTGAATCTGCATGTAAGTTATGTGATTTGTGGTTGTATAATCAGGAAAGTAGAAGACAGGGAAATTAAATTCACTTCTGAAACAGAACAAAACAAATGATTCCTTTCCTGGACATAAAGATTATAAGAACAAGCAATAATTTGAATTTTGGAATATACAGAGAGAATACAGACTGAAAATTACTTAAAGGCAAGTGGCTTTAATCCTACAGCACACAAAAATGCAGTTCTGAACAGCTTAGCATACTAGACTCTTTAACATACCCATGAATGACTTTGAATGCAGCAAGGAGTATTCTCAGGTAATACAAACAGCAAAAACCAATAGGTATAGCCAAGAAATTGTAGAGAAGAAAATCAAGAAATTCAAACAAGAGAAGTGGTTAAAAAAGGTAACAACATTGATAGAAAAAAAAAAAAAAAACTACTTCACACAAGAAATTTACTTACTATCCTAGAAAATACTCAGAAAATTCCAGAAAACACTCACAGAGTTTGGAATTACTTTGTCCCCAGTGAACAAATTCAGCCTAAATAATCTGCTCAACTCTGGTGATGATAAAATATCTAATGAGAAGAAGCCAGGGACATATGTCAACTGTTCGAATGCAACAAAGTATATATTGGCAAAACAAAACCAAGCATTGGAATTAAGCTAAAGTTACACTGGAAAAACATCAGGGACAATCAGATAGATAAATCAGCAGTTGCACATCACTTTTGGAGAGATAAACATGATTGTAAGTCAAATTATTAAAATTCATAGATAGATCTTTGGAGCTGAGAATATGGCAAAAAAATTATAAAAAAATATGAAGATAAGGTTATTAACTTCGAGATCCCAACAGAAGCAAATTAATCCAAAAATTCATGAAATGTCCATGAGAGTTACACCAAATCCATCCTACCAACAACAAATCTAGCAATCAACAAACAGCTGATTATGCAAGCAAAAGCTTGTGACACATGTTCTTTATATAATTGAAAACATTTTATGATTCAGTTGAACTACAAACTCTTATGCTTCACTTACTTGTCATTGTAGACTGGTTTCGAGAACAGGTTGTTCTCATCATCAGTTCAAATCTCCGACTGTTGGATAATTCATTGTGTTGTGGGTATTCTGCTCTGGCGGAGGTGTGATGAACTTAAAGTTTATATTTTCATCGCCGAAAGTGTCAAAGTTCATTAAACTGTCTCTGTATTTGTAAATGTATATTTTCTCCCATGTTGCTAATTCTGTAGGTCCTTGCACTGATTTTAATAATTTTGCTTTATTCACTATATCGTGGTTTTCTGTCCAAAAATGAAATGCTTCCGCTGAGTTCTCAATTTGCTTGTATTTTATGTTCCTGAAATGTTCTTTTAACTGTGTGCCTATGTTTCTCTTTGTTTTTCCTATGTAGATATTTTCACATTCTTCACAACTTATTTTGTAAGTTGTGAAGAATGTATGTTCGTATGTTCTTTATAATTCAATAATAAGTGGAGAATAAGAGTATTAAATCAACTCACTAGCTAATTAAGTGAAAGATTATATATGAGATGTTATACACAATATTTGGGACTGGTGCTGCCATCTCAACAGTAGTTGCAGTAAAGTTTTTACCACTTAGTGGCAACACTAGCACATCTGATGTGTGAGTGTTTAAAGTTTCGTGCAACTGGGTAGATGTGTTAAGATTCTATGGCACTTTTCATGATACTCTGTGTGTAATGTGTGGCGATTTTACCGATGGATCCAAGATTAGAGCAGAAAGTGTGCATCAAATTCTGTGCAAATCTTGGAAAAAATGCTATGGAGATCCTCGCAATGATTCAACAAGTATTTGGGGAACAAAGCATGAGCGCACATGTGTGTTTAAGTGGCATGCTCGATTCAGGGCCGGCCGTACAGCTATTGAAGACGATGCTCACACCGGTAGGACCGTCAGCTGCACAACGCCTGACATTGTTGCCAAAGTTCAACACCTCGTTCGTGAGGATCGACGTCGAACCATTGAAGACCTTGCTCATGAAGTGGGAATTGGTTATGGGACATTCCAACGAATTCTAACTGATGAATTAGGCATGAATCGTGTCGCCGCAAAATTTGTGCCAAGGATCCTGACTGTCGATCAGAAGGGCAGCGTGTTAAAGTTTGCACGGAGCTTCGTCAGGCCGTACCCTATGACCCCATACTTCTTGTCCAGGGTCATCACCGGCGACGAGAGCTGGATGTACGCTTATGACCCTGAGACAAAACAACAATCCTCAATCCTCCCAGTGGAAGAGCCCAAACTCACTATATAAAAAAAAAAAAGCAAGCGAGACAAGTGAAGAGCAGAATCAAGAGCATGCTCCTCGTTTTCTTTGATACCAAGGGGATTGTGCACAAGAATTCGTCCCACCAAATCAGGCAGTGAATTCCACGTACCACTGTGACGTTTTGCGACGGCTCCGTGAAAATGTGCGGAGATGACGGTCCGAACTTTGGAGACAAGGGAACTGGTTGTTGCATCACGATAATGCGCTCTATCACAATTCCTTGTTCACCAGGAGCTTTTTGACGAAAAACAATATGACGGTTGTCCCCCACCCATCGTACTCGTCTGATTTGGCACCCCGAAACTTCGCTCTATTCCCCAAACTGAAAATCAAGTTGAAAGGACGTCGGTTTGACACAATTGCGAGGATTCAAGAAGAAACGCTGTCTGTGTAAACACCTTCAAAGACCATGACTTCCAAGATGCACTTGGAAAATGGCAGAATTGCTGGGAACGGTGTATACGTGTGGAAGGGAATCGCTTCGAAGGTCACAGCGGTCATTAGTCTCAAAGTAATTTTTTGATTTGATGGCAGCATCAATCTCAAATATTCTGGATACTACCTCGTATTAGACTAAATCATTTATGTGTATGAATTTGAAATTATTGTAAGTGAAAGGGGAAGGTATTGTAATATGATAATGTTTTCATGGTGCATTGCTGATTGTTTACTATGTATTATTATGTAATCTAGTTATGAAATGGAATTGTTAAAACAAGTAACGAGAGGTGATCTGCATTAACAATACTGTTTGTGAAGATGAAACAATTACGGACATTTCAAAATTTATTGAAAAAGCCATAAAGAAGTTTGCACAAAATAAAGACTGCTTAATGGATTTTTTTTTTTTTTTTTTTTTTTTTTAATATATATATATAAGTGATTCTCAATAGCAAGTTTCAGTTTAGTTCTAGTTTTGTTGAATTAATTGAGTGATATATGTAACAGATTTGTCATCATTTATGTGCATTTATTTATTTATTTAATGGTGCAATATATAGCTTGCAGAAAATGATCACAATATAATATTAATGTTGTAATAGGTTACATTTATTTTTAAGTGCAACTATCATTCTCTGATTCATGAGCTGCCTCTGGAATTTATAATACCTCAATATTAATGCAAATAACATATTTTCAAGATTACAGCTGTAAATAAAGTTTTACCGATCTGATGCATTATATTTTAAAACATATTCATTTCGGTAAAATAATTTTCGCATAATTTGTGAAAGAAGGAAGAATCAAATATGTTTTTATAGTGTATCAAATTAAAATTTAAATGTTTGAATGGTTACCATGAAAGTGATAGATTGTAAAAATTAAATTTATTTCTTTATTGCAGATATATAAAGAATTGTTCCATTATTTGGTATAACTTAGGAAATCTGAAATCTGTTACCTTATTATTACACTTTTAGAATTTTCTTGATAGGCACATTGCATTGACACACTATGTGCACCAAACTAACACTGCTTGACTTTCTAGCATGAACTGAAACAGGTGGTAAAGAAAAAACAATAAACTTCGACAAAATATAGACAGATTTTGGGTGAATGGGCATAGAGTTTTTAACAATGTCTCAAAATTACTGGTGTTATAAACAAAAAACTGACATATTTTAAGCAACTGCTTAAGATGGTATTTTTGATAATATTATTTGTCTGATAATGACTGTGTTGCTGCCCTATTGTTGGGTATTTGCTGACTGGCAGAGTATTTCCAGGAGTGCCTGGTTCTGAAATCTACTCTAGATTAAATTTATGCTGTTTTTAACATTCTATGTAATATAATTCATTGATTATTTTTAGGATGTAGGAAATGTAAAATGATAAAGGTTCTTATAGACTCTTAAAAGCAAAATGTGGTCCTAATGCAAAAAATTTTAGGCAGTATAAAATGTCATTTGTGTAACTGCAATAAATGATGCTTGAAATTGTCACTGATAGGCTTAATAGACTCAATGGAAAACAATAGGTAAAAACTTCTAAGATCTGAATTTTTTGTTATAAGTAACGGTGAACATATACAAAAACTTGCAAATTATACTGTTATGTTACTAAAAAAAGCTTCATATATTTTAGAATTGTCTAAAACTTGCATGTTTTAATTTCAAAATATAAATAAGGCAAAAAAATTAATTCTGATGAGTATCATACATAATATGTTTCAAGGACTTTACCATTTTCTTTACTTTTACAGTTCACCATTGCCATTTTTTCCCACGAGCACTTGGAGAAATAGTAGGTAGATACAATGTTCAGGAACTGCATATTAGTTTGACTGAGGGACTATGGAAATATGAAACCTGGGGTTATCCTGTACTTGATGCAGCTCCAGGTGCAGAAATTTGGACATGGTTTAAGAAGGATACTGAGGAGTATGTGTGCTTATTTTTCTTTTTTAATAATTGATATTATACAACAATAATTTATTTATATATAAGCATAGCAGTATTTTCTCTTACATATTCAATTCAATATGCAAAGACTAATAAGAAATGAGAGGAGAATGAAAACAGCAATTGTGAAAGTGATAAGGGAAAAATTGGTAATAAAATTCAAAGCCATTGTCCAATTGGCTAAGGTTCGGGATATCCTAAAATTCTTTCAATCTCTACCTTCTTTCCCTTTCCCTGTTTCTCTCTTATTCTCCTTCCTTCTCTAAGGGACATAACCTGGACAAAATCAAATTAATAAATGCCTTAAAGTCAGACTTTTTAAAATATTATGTGTAGATATCAATTTAATCACACATGCTATTTGTTGTAACATACTGGAAAGTTTCAGGAGAGGAGCATGCCATTTACACATTTCTTGTATTGCATTACTTGTTGAATGCCCCTCATAATTCACAACATATATTGAACTGTTTTTTGTATTTATGAAATTCTGGATATAACACATAAATAACAATTTACCTGTTTCTTGATTCAATCTTATATTTATATTTTACAGATCTTATTTATTACTGTTATAGTCACTTTCATAACTAATTGCTATCTTATCTGCTGGGCAGAAACTGTGTTAGGAAAATAATTCAGGCAGCTTGATCTAAACAGGATTTAAAACTGTGCTTCTATATTTAAAGCCAGATTTGTACAGATTCCTAAACACTGCAGCATGGGATTTGCTGTTAGGAAAATGTGCAAAAGTATGTGTCTATAAACATGCATTTGAGCCAGTAATTGATTCAAAATTCACTGGTTTTGTTATATAAGTGGGTTTTTTGTATGTTCACTAAAATAAATAATACACTAGTAGATAAAACAGAGGAGTAAATAAAAATAACTGTGCAAGATGTGTCTTTAAATAGTACCTGTGCCTCTGCTTTAACTTTCAGTATTGAAAAAACATGGAAAGAGCTAACTGGAGCTCTTTCAGGGCTGCTTTGTGCCTCACTAAACTTTATAGATACCTCAAATAGCCAGAGCCCTGAGTTCAGCTTTCAACCCATGGGAGTTGTAGGTGATGCTCCTGTAAATTCTTCCTATCTTCGTTATGCTACTTTGCCAAGAGAAATTGTATGCACAGAGAACCTAACTCCATGGAAAAAGCTACTTCCGTGCAATGCTAAGGTAATTTTTATGCAGCTTAATGTGTCATTTTGTTGAGTTCTAGTTCATTTAAAATAATGAACTAAGGTAATTTTTATGCGGCTTAATGTGTCATTTTGTTGAGTTCTAGTTCATTTAAAATCTCTTTAGAGTTTAAGTAATTTGGCTATGTGAAATATATGAGTGCTTAAGAAGCAAAATGTACTATGTCTTTTAATGCCATTTTTAGATATTAGGTTAAAGACTAAATGTTACAGTTTAACCTACATTACGTATACTGTAATGAAAATGAAGAACTAAAATCTCAACTTGAAAATATTTTATTGAATGTAATAATTGATTAATTACCTTTAAGATGCTTTGTGAATTGTGAAGCTCCATTTTGCCATCAGTAGCCTAAAAGGGGTGGGCCAGAATGAACCATTTCCTATAAATGGTTCATTCTGCATTATTTGTTAGTCGTCTTTTTTGTCAGTGAACGAAAGTTATAAGCAGAGAAAAAGTATTTTTATTGCTTCATATAGGGGCAAGCAAAGCAGTATTTTGAAAATGCATAAACAAGTCTATCATACTGAAATTTTTATAGGTCGTAAATTGTAGCACAATTTTTTTTCTCATGTTCCTACATTTAGCTTCAGTTGTTTTCTCTATCTTTTTCAAATTCTGATAATAGAGCCTGATAAGGTGCTTTGATATTAGGTTTGATTTTCTGTAGAACTGTTACCAACAGAAAATAGCATTATAAAAATAATCTTAAGTAAATCTGTATGCTTAAAAAATAGTATGCATAATTAAAGTTAACAAAATATTAAGAAAGACACTTCCTATTAGTATATCATCATTGTTTTTGTTTGTTGTTATTGGAGTTGTTATGCTTGTAATGAATCAATCTCTCTAGAGGTGAAGGCTATGGAATTCAGTATTGAAAAAAAAAAGGAAAGTACTTAGAAATTTATACATTAAATTTTACAACTCTGCTCAAGTGTGTGAATCTTAGGTGAACTACAAAACAAATTCAAGAAAAAAGTCGACATTTTAGGAGCACAAATTCAATATGTGAATCAGATTTTCTTAGGTATTATAATGCCTCTCTTGTAGCAGATAAATGTTTTTTTTTGAAAAAGTAGGAATTTTTAGTCATGTTCACAACTTTCAAATAATAAAATTATTGTACTAATTTGGTACTGTTAATTCATCTACTAATGCTGTCATTCTCAAGTTACAAGAATGTGTGTGTGTGTACATTTATTCTATTTTGCCAATTGCTAATACCTTGACTTCAGTGCTAAGTATAGCATGCTCTTGGCTGCTCATTGCTAGGATCAACCGGTTTGAAAAGTGAGACCCAAATGTATGGATGGCAAAATACTAGCATCAAAATGGAAAGTTAATGTAAATTTCAGTGCATGTGCATGCCATATCTCTCCCTCTCTTTTTTCTCCCAATGTAACATAGGAAGAACAATTACTTACTGCTTTTTGCTTTCCTTTTTCAGAAAGGTCTTTCAACTTTGCTGAATGCAGGACACATTTACAGTACTAATTATCACTCTCTGGGGCTTCATTTAAGACCAGTGTGCAGAGTAAGCATTCAACTTGTTTATTCAATGTAATATTGAAAATATTGTCTTTCACATGACTAAGCCCTGCTTCTGGAAAGATTATAAAGACAATAACTATTCGAATTTGTAAATCTTTTCTACAGAATCATATTCTATAGACAAATCTGAGATTGGAATGGAAAATAAATTATTTGTGGTAAATAGTTCAAAGTTATTTGCAAATAAAGTTAACAAAAAGGAAATAGTGCTCATTCTACATAAGTGTCAAGCATACCTCTCAACTACTGAGAGACATCTGCCATATTTATCAGGTAATATAAGGTTCAACTGCATAACTATTTGCTGTAGCAATTTGTGTACTGTAAGAATACAGCAAAGTAAAGATCCTAACTCTTTGTTAAGGTAATAAATACCTTAAAGTATTATTTCATTTATTAAATAACCCAATGCATATTCAAAATATATTTATATTTTATTGTTGTCATCTTTCATTTAAATTCAAGTTTTGTAAATAAATGGAGCAACAGCAAAGCAAAACAATAATTACAGAACTGGTGAGAAATTCTGCCTGCAGCAGCTATGCATTTTCAGCTCATCATAAGATTTATTGTCATGTTTTGCAACATATCATCATATAAAAAGTATTTATGAGGAATTCACTAAAATTTCTCTGTTTTGTTCCACTTACTTGGACATATTTCATAGGCTGTTGCCTTCATCAGCAGCACAAACTAGTGAAACTTGAGTGAATTCCTCAGAAATAATTTGTTATATTATACTATATTTCACTGTGAAAACCCCAATATTTAAATCTATATCATTATCAATTTGCAGGTTAAGGGCATGCAAGCTTATAATACATTTGCAGCAGATTTTGTTAGACTTTGTTTTACTTATGACCTCAAAGGGAAAAATATCAAATGGATTTAAATCTGGCAACCTGGCAGGCAATTACATGACTCCATTATGTCCAATCTGCTGTGTGGCAAAGTATTATTTAATATTACCCTAGCTTCAGCAGCATAATGGGCAGAACATTGTTCGTGTCATGTTTTCATATTAACATCTAATAGCATTTTTTCCATCAATCCTGGGAGTACATCCAGGTGAAATATTGTTGCATTCTCCTCCATCAGTTGTATTTGGCAGCAAATATGGGCCTACAATATGGTAATGGATAATTCTGAGTTGATAGCTTTATGTAATAATTTGTTTAAAGATAGTATGTGCATATGCAAAGGTAGATTCAGTGGACATGGCCATGAAAATCAATAAACACAAATCCCAATACAACTTGCAAACAAAGATTCAGCTTGTCACTTAACATGTGTGTGCCTAGAAAATGAACAGCTGCAATGTGTCCAAAAGCAATTTATAACTACATGATGAGGTCATCACATTAAGACCAAGATATTTTTTATATAAAGAAGATCATAGAAATTGATACTTTTACATGGTATAGAAATGCAACTATTGAGCTCAAATATCTTTTATATGTAAAAAAATGTTCTTATAAATTACATTTTAATGATAGTTCAATATTAATTCTATTTTTGATTTGTTTCTCAAAACAAGAGCTGTTTACAAGTTGCTGTGCAAATAGCATAACTGCTAATATAGTTCTAGAACTGTTCACTCTTTTTATAAAATTTAGGTATAAATTTTCAGAATAACCTTTTTCTGATGTACAGTTTTTAACAATCCATTTTTTTCAAAGCACTCATTCTTTGACAGTCTGTTTAACACCTCTAAAACAATTTTTTGTTCATTGTTTCACTGAAAATGGCATCCACAAAACACTTTTTGCCCATGTGAAGGTAGGTGAAAGTCACAGGATGCAAAATCTGGTGAGCAGGGTAAGTCTGCACACATCAATGCCTGATTGATTGTGTCTTGTGTGATAGTTGCTGACCATTTTTTTTTTGTGGCTTTCCTGTAGCCTAAAGAATAATAGATTATGTCTTCCGCAGATTTATTTGAAAGTTTATCATGTCTGCAATCTTTGCATCATCAGAAAATGCAATAATGGACCAGTAATGATCATATTCACCTCAATTTTTGAAGTTATGGTCTTTGGGGACAAGGTGTAACAAAAAATCTTCACCTTACTTCCAAAGCTTCAGTTGTAGGCTTGTCCAAAAAAATGCTAAACCTTATTGCGAAGCATTTTGCAACTTCAAAAACACGTTCTAAAAAGAATGGCTACTAACAATCACTAGAGCATACATATATGAACAAAGTAAATCTGTCTGCTTATAGTTTAGTGCCTCTATTATTTAAGATTGCTACATACTTCTTATTTGCACTGGACTCCAGCTAAGTGTGTTTGCACATTTTGAGTTTTTAAAATGATCTCTTGTAGTAAACATGTATGAAACAACCCTATTCTGGGGTTTTTGCATTCTTGGTATAAGAACTGCACTTTTACAATACTATATAAAAATATATATATATAACAACTCATTCCTCTAATTGTTATTCCAAATTTTATGTATTTTTTTCAGGATGAAAAATGTACACAAATGTCAGTGGAGTTACGCCAGACTGTTTCACTGGTATATGATCTAGTCATATTGGGAACAGGAGGACAGGATTGGTCATTAAAGAAACTTTTTGGCATAGGCCTGAATGGAGCATGTCCATTAGCCACAATGAGTAATATTTATATTGATGTAACTTTAAATGAGGTAAGTAAATCTTAATTTTTATATTGCTATATTTCTTCATATTTTTTAGATTTTGTAACCTAAGGATAGCAGGATGGGATACCAGTCCCCTTGCGAGTCCATTAGTCAAGTGAATTAGTAAGTAATATCTGGGTTTTGTTCATAACCATAAAGAATGTGAAGAATTGATAGGGGTCCATATTTATGGTGAAAGCCTTACTTAGATTCAAAATAATATAACAAAAGCTCGCTAGAGCTAATAAAGTTGACTACACAAAGTAACTTTGCAGTTCTTGATCTCTGATATCAATTCAGAAATTAACCAAGTTTTGAAATTCACCATCATGTTGCTTTTTTCCCTTTGGAAGGAAATGATTATCACAAAAATGACTGGAGATGATCACCAATTTATTATTGTTTTCTTCTCTTAGTTTCTTAGGTCCAATATCATCCGGGCAATGACAGACACATCTTTCATGAAGGTTTTGGCTGCACTGACTGCAGTTTTGTGCCAGTGCATGGAAGCAGAGTTTCTACAGTATTCATGATTAAGTGAAAGGCCTCACAATGAATGACAATAGGGCAAACTTAACTGTGGTGGAAGGTGCTGGGACCAAAACTAAAATTTGCTGACTCTCCTTAATACATTGTGATCAGTGATGCTTTGGCCTGTGACATTTGGGCTAACCACTGAGTGGTGCACTGGCCCATAGACAAAACATCCAGGGGAAAACAAAAATGATCATACAGTAGCAATTTCAAATATGCTAACCAAGGGGAGTAAATCAGCTGCAGTTGAATTTCCTTTTTAGGGGACTTAGCAAAATCATAGCAATCAGTTGTTGAAATTCCCAACAGCATTTTAACATTCTTTTTTTCTCCTGCCCTTATCTAAACAGACCATTTGACTCATCAATCCAGATCATTTGCACAGTCATCAACTTGGATGTCTGCTGATAGCTGAGTTTAAACAAAAGATGGCATTAGTTGAGGCTGAACAGAGCAAGGTGCCTTAGACATCGTTCTTATACTATTTCATAAGAATTGGTATGTCCTAAGCTGATTAGGTTGGAGCTGGTAAGCAGTTGACTTGCAAATGGATGGTTGTAAATGTTCCACATTGTGTCCCAGTTTCAGATATTGAAATATTTTCTTAAAATAAACATTTTGCAAGCAGAAGGTTCAGTGTTATTGTGGTGTAATATTCTTGAGCAATGTAATGTGCTGTTTATTGCCAACACAAATTAGGGAAAATTAGTTAAAATCGGTGGTTGAGAAACTTAAGCAACGAGTTAAAATATTTGTTTTTGAGATTTTGATGGAAATGGGGTTACTCTCATTAAAGCATTTAATTTCAACTCCCTCCTTCTCCAGTGAGAAAAGCACAGGACCATTAAAACACCATTCATGGATTACCGCTGAAGTGCAACACTCAAATCATTATAAATAATATAAAACTCAATAGGAATCAACACAGCAAAATGTATGTAATTTCTTTGTATAAACGTATTTCAAACCAGTTAAAACTGAAAGTATAAATTTTAATATGGTTAAAATATTCAACACTCTTGAGCGTTTCACTCTTTGAATTACTAAAATTCAGGATGTGTTTCGTGAACTTTGTTCGCATTGTCAACTGACATGACTAACAAGTCATGTTAGAATGGAGATGCAGGTAATTGTAAGGGATTCTGGTGGTGTATGAAAGAACTTAAATGGAATGTTGTCTGCTTCTGGAATTTCAAAGTTCATAAGCCTATGTTCATTTTTCTTAATAAAGATGTTCTGCCATATGCTCAGTTCTTCAGAAAATTGGACAGCTCTCAGTAAATTAATATCTTTATCAATTTCATGGTGCTTGTTCCAAAAATGTGCTGCTACAGTTGATTTTTCTATCTGTTGTGTGTTTATGTTTCTCATGTGTTCCTCGTCGGTCCTGGTGTTGTAGTGGTAACCATATTTGCCTTCTAAATCCAAGATCGCCATTTCAAACCCGGCAGGATCAATGAATTCTTTTCAGACTTAAAAATCCTAAGTATGGCTTCCTGTGGAAGGGAAGTAAAGCTCTGGGTCCCATGTCATTCCTTTATGGCACAAAAAAGAACCCGTTTCACACCCTGAATAGAATGGGATGCTGATGACCTGAGATGTTAAAAAGCATCCTAAAATAAATCAAAGCAATAAATCATGTTTTCCTTCATTCTGATAACTATGTTTATTTTAGTTTTTCCTGTATATATATATATATATATATATATACCTTTTCATAGACCTTACAATTTATCTGATATATCCCTGACTCTTCCTCTTTGGGTCTGCCATCTACTTTGTTTAGGTTCAACAATTTCCCAATATTATATCTATTTAGAGGAGCCAATCTAATATTGTACTGATTAAATTTTTTTTGAAATTTATTATTCAATTGTGGATGGCAAGTGAATTTTTTGTAGATCCTATCTGTAGATAAAGCGCTCAATGTGGTAATTTGTTTAATTTTCTTTTGTCTCTGAAATCTTACAATATTTTGATCTATCATCTGTTTTTTTAAACCATTAGAAATGGCTGTGTCTATTATGTACTAGTATTTCTTCATATATTCAACACTGTGGAGTGGCACATTAATTAATCTGTATATCATACTGTTGAAAGCTGCTTCATTATGTGTTCTTGGATTGAAAGCATTGGCCTTAATATAATTATATATATAAAATTATTTATCTAAAGATAAGATCTACAGAAAGTTCACTTACCATCCACGAATGAATAATAAATTTCAAAAAAAGTTTAATCATCACAATATTAGATTGGTTCCTCTAAATAGATATAGTATCGAAAATTGTTGAAACTAAATAAAGTAAATGGCAGACCCAAAGAGGAAGAGTTAGGGATATATCAGATAAATTGTAAGGATAGTGAAAAAATATACATAGGAAAAACTAAGAGAAATATAGGTATCAGAATGAAGGAACATATGAGAAACAATAGACACAAACATATAGAAAAATTGCTGTAGCGGCATATTTTTGGAACGAGCACCATGAAATTGATAAAGACATTAATTTACTAAGAGCTGTCTAATTTCTTAAAGAACTGGCCATATGGGAAAACATCTTTAAAATGAAGATAGACTTATAAACTTTGAAACTCCAGAATTGGACAACATTCTTTCATAGGCCACCAGAGTCCCCTACAGTTACCTGCCTCTCCAACCAAATATGACTTGTTAGTCGTGTCAGTTGACAATGTGAATGAAGCTCACGAAACATGTCCTGAATTTTAGTAATTTAAAGAATGAAATGTTCAAGAATGTTGAATATTTTAATCATTTTAAAATTTTAAACTTTCCCTTAGGAAAGAAGTTTTAACTGGTTTGAAATAGGTTTTTGCAAAGAAACTCAAATCATTATTGAGAAGATAAAATGAAATTATGTGCACTCTTTTTAGATTTAAAGAAAATCATGAAGAATATTTTCTGAAATGCTGTTTTTATTTCACTTTTACATATTTTGGCATTTTGCATGTTTATTATTAACCCTGTTAAATAAATAAATATTGTTGTTTTTGATTTAATATCAGAAAATGACATGAAACTGCAATTCACCAAAATTAACATAAGCTGCTAAGACTGAGTACAATATTATTTTATCATCATCTTGGATACAAGCTATTAGATTGGTGAGCTATTAAATAAATCAGATTTATAAATTTATTATTGAAGTCTTCTGATACCAAGGGAATTAAGATAACTCAAACATTTAATTTAAAATAGTTTGGACATAGTGTAGAATTTCTAGTCTTTGGTTTGCATATTGAATATTTTTTAGTAATTTATATGATTGAGTGGAACCTAAACACTCTTAGCTTCACTTTTTTGTACCTAGTACATGTTTTGCAGATCATCGTCTGTATCCTCAGTTACGTGTAAAATTCTTAATGTTTCCTTGGAGACATATTTTTTCTGATCTGGTTGGCATGAGATGAACTTGAAAATAGATTTTCATTTGCAAGAGTATCGAAGTTCATTATATTTATAACCTCAGTACTCCTGCAGACGAAAGTCCTATTTTCAAGTTCATCTCATGTCCACCAAAACAAATGATTGTGCCTAAGGAAACACTAAGAATCTTCCAGCAGTTGAAGGTAATTGAGAATGCAAACAATGGTCTGCTAAACATATTCTAGGTATAAACAAGAAGTGAAGCCAAAAGGGTTAGGTTTGATTCAATCATACAAATGATCATAGGATTTGCTTGACTTGAATTATATTTCAAGTTATGAATACTTTTTGTTTACCTCAATTGCTTTAAGCTTGCATCCTCTGGTGATGGAATCAGAAATTTAAAATAATCTGTAAGCCAGTAATGGCAATAGTTTCTTATGTTCATTGTTAAGAAATAACCTTATGTTTAGAAAAATTAAAAATATTAATGTATAAATACCAATTTGTGTATAGGTACCTTTTATTAAAAAGGATATATTGTGTTTCAGACAGGAACTCCTTTCCAGCTAAACCCACCTCCTCCAGCAGTAATAAAAAGCGCACGTGGTGGATATGACAGTAAATTTGCTGTGTATGATATTAAGGCACTTGAATTCATGGGCATGTTTAACATTGCTGCTGTATACAATTCTGAGAAAGTTTACACAGTGAACATTCCTCCAATACTTTATGCCAACAGATATATAATAGGTAGGTGATGTAGTTTTTACAGAAATTGCAAAATATGGGTGAAGTGTTTAAAATTTTAAAATATACAATTAACATCTACAGCTTTAATCTTATTTTGATTTAAAATAAAACACTAAAAATCATGTCGTCACATTAAAACTCTCTTTAAGTTTCACAAACACACTTATAAAAGTAATTTTGGTACATGTTTCGTGAGGTACATTCCTCACATTGTCAACCAAAACGACGACCAAACATCTACAGCTTTATTTTGTTTGCCTATAATTGTTTAACATTCCATGCTGACTCCTAAAGGAAATATTTAAATTAAAATTAATTACATTTTGAAAAGACAAATAAAACTAAGTTTTATTAAGCAAATATTATTTTGGACTTGCATAAGTAGGAAATACCAGAAAAAAATGTTCATTCAATGACGATGTGCACTCAAGGTATGATAATTTAATAAAATGCAAATAAGAAGCAAAAAGGATAACATATAAAGGATTATTAAATAAGAATTTATTCATTCATGCTTTAGACTGCTTTGAAATGTATAAGAATTATTAAAATGTGCTGATTTATATGAGAAGAATATATATAACTAAAATACCATATATGTACCTACAAAGTTCATCCATCCGCTTATGATCCTAAAAGTAGTTCCCTTTAATGTTTAGGCAACATCTCTAAATGTCACCAAGTTTCTCTATATATATGTTGCGTTGAATTTCATTAGTTATCACAAACTATTACATTGAATTTTATTAGTTACTACTATCCACAAAAGCTGACAGAAAATTTGTCTCCCAGCATTCTTTAGTTGCATGCATTGCCAGATATTCAGCATTGTTTCTGGCAGATGGTTCTGTACAATGCCTTAGATTACCACATCTTTAGGCTTCAGAAATTTGCTTTAAAGGAGCTGTGTTTCACCTACAGTCAGGATTATTGTATGATTTAGTTGAACTACACACAAGTAAGTGAAGCGTTAAGAGTGTGTAGTTCAACTAAATCATACAATAGTATAAATTAATCTGTTTCCTGTTAACAACAGTATTTATATGTAGAGAACACTGTAGACATTTCTTTTATGCCAATTTACTCTATTTACCAAAACCTAAGACTTCATATTTATTTAGGTTATGGCCAAGAATATGGAGGAGTAGTGACAAAAATTCATAATGGACATTGGAAAAAGCTGGATATAATATATCTTGAAAATATCCCATGGTTTTTACCTGTATATTTCCATACGCTTAAAATTGTTTCAAATGGAAAGGAAGTTACGCCTTGTAAGTATGGATATGATACATATGATATAATGAATATATAAGAATGTCATTAATAGATAATATACCATTTTTAATATTGTAATGAAATAACAGATTCTAATGTAAACAACACTAATATTAGCAATTAGAGGTTGCTTAGTAGTGTGCTTTCATTTTAGAAAGTTGTATTTATAAACATTTAGTTTTTATCTATTGAGAATTTTAAGAGTAGCTGTGCGCTCTTTTGTAGTAGTAAGTTAAAGTTTCTGAAATGTTTACTAGATTTGCTTGTTTTTTGGCTTGATAACTGAAAGCTACAAGGAATAATTATTTTTCTATATTTATAAAATTTTCAGTTTCTGATGCAAAAGTCTGCTTGCAGCAATAGGCACAAGTATCTCAAAGGTGTTAAATATGTCACATAAGAGTATCAGCTAACTGTATAGAAATTACTTTTATTAGCAATAATAGGAAAGATATATGCAGCAATATTAGCAGAAATATTACAAAATTGGGCAGAAAGGGAAAGCAAAATTTTTGAGTTTCAGGCAGGATTTAAAAAATATAAAACAATCAGTAATATAATATAACAAATTATTTATGATGAATTCACTCAAGTTTCACTAGGTTTTTCCCACTTACTTGGACACGTTTCAAAGGCTGTTGCCTTCATCATCAGCACAGTTCTGCTAATATTTCACTGTGAAAATCTCAGCTGTTTAAATTAACAATATCTTTGTGATAAATATAATGGTAGACAAATATTTAAGCAAACTATGCTTATTTAGATATTGTGAAAAACCAAAATATGTGCTTATTATAACACTGCACTTCCTTGTTTCCATTAGTGTTGAAAAGGTATATTCCTGGAAAGGCAAGAACTCATCCATATTATCTTGAAGTGGCTCTCAGACTTCCAGCACGCTCTGTTACGCAAATCTCCATTGAATTTGATTATGTTTTCCTAAAATGGCAGGAGTATCCACCAGATGCTAATCATGGATTTTATATTGGTGCAGCTGTTATTACTGCCTTATTACCTATTGCAAGAAACTATACAGGATTGCCACAGGATGGGAGTACATTAACATCAAGGTAAGCAGAAGTATAGCACAGGACAGCAGTTTAAAAGTCCCACAACTTAAATCAGCCAACCAGTAAACATATCCCCTTTCATTAGCTGAGATTCCCCAAGTGGAACACATGATGCCATTCTCTCGTCCAGTTATTTGCAAGAAAGATTTTGACAATAGTTGGGCACTGTATGATGTAATGATGAGATATTTATAGCCTGCCTCTTTATAATAGAGGGCATAAACCATATGAAGAGATATCAGGGAGAATTATGTACAGATATAGATATTCATTCTCACAATACAAGAAGGAAAAATGACCTTCATGTTCAGATATGCAGGACAAATATTTTAAAAAATAATCTCACAAATGTAGGCATTAAAATTTATAACAAACTACCAATAAATATTAAAGAAATAACCAATATAAAACAATTTAATAAAGAAGTCAAAGCCTTTCTACTACAGCATACCTTTTATTCAGTAAGTGAATATGAACTTTAAATAAGGCATATTGTAAATCTAGTACAATTACTAAACTTGTATATTGTTTATATTATACTCTGGACGAAGCCCATCTCACGTAAATAGCAACTGTAGCTCTAGGACATGTCCTATATCATGTAAAATGATCAAAAGGATGAATAAATAAATTTACTGCATTCATATATTCATCTTCAAAACATACATCAGAAACAGAAAGTTGTCTGGCAGAATAAGAAAGGCATTTAGATATAAATTTCCTGGCAGCCGGGTTCCAACATAAAAAACATTAAAGCTGGTACAGAAGTGTATTGAGACAGGTTTTGTGACAAATTACAAAAAAAAAATTAAAATGTCCTGTGCTCACAGAAGAAAAACATGGTGAAACAAGAGCTTCCATTGAACCTTCCTCATTTCCCAGATCTTATGGTTTATGACATTTATCTTTGAGGGACACTGAAAAATAAGTATATTCAATTCAATTAACACTGAAAGAACTTAAAAAAACATTTGAAACAAAGTTAGGTTTAATAGTGATAGGAAACTGACAATTGTCAGCAATAATTTCCTAAGAAGATGGATTGTGTGTCAAACAGCAGTAGAGTCTAACCACCGCTGAACTCAGTGTAAGGACTTTTAAATTATTCTTATTGTACACCCTTTGACAAAAAAATTGAGTCATTGCCAGATTCTAAGTGTCGATCGTAGAACTTCCGGTACACTTGTTAATACTGTATTCACAAGCGCATGCAGTGTGTGCACATTGCAGTGGATGCTTTGCCTATAAATGTAATGGTCACAATCATAAGCATCTAGAAAGAAAACAATGGAGCAGATTAGCAGTGGCCAAGTTGTGTAGAAGGCATTACTTTTCTGCGTAAGCTCCTGGGTTCAAATTCCACTATTTTATTTTTTTTATTAGGTTTTATAAGTGTATATGTAGAACATTATGTTACCTTTATACCATTTCATATCCTTTAAAAATAACTAAATAAATATGAACAGAAACATTTATCTTCTAATATGCAAGGCTACATCATCAAGGCTTCATGAATTTGTGCCTATAAGACATCTTTTGTCCTTTTTGCATGTACCCAGAATTCGTGTGCAGCACATTGCATTTAGATAGAACAAATACTGAAGAAAACATAATATTCATTATAATATATATATACATATATATAATATGTTAACATTAAATTTTGCTGTGTATGGGGAACATAAAACTAATTTGTCATAATATGTTATAAATGTTTCTTAAAAAATAAAAAAGGCCGCTTCCTGCTAGGAGGTGAACCTGCACTCTTAATAACAGCATCACCATACACTCTGCCACAGAGCTAACAGAACACACATATATTTGAGCATCATTAGAGCTTGCCATATAATACAACTGCTGCAGTGGCTACACACCCTTGATGGATACCTTGTGAACCGAGTGCTGCAATGAGTAGGACTTATCAGAATGTTGCTTAAGAGAGGTGATTGATTTTGTTGTCAAAGGTACCAAGTGGTTTGCATATTATATTGTAATTAAGATGGCATTGAAACTTCAATATGCATCCCTTCCATGTATGAGAACCAGTTTTAACTTGTGTAATATAGCTGGAGACTAGGTAAAAATATTACAGAAGTAATGAACTACTGAGTACTCTGGTTTCTAGGATTCACTAGAGGTTAGGTCTAAGTTATCTTTTTTGTGTGTGCATGTGAGAGAGAGAGAGAGAGAGAGAGAGAGAGAGAGAGAGAGAGAGAGAATTCAGAATTCCATTTTTGTTTACTGTTTCACTGTTGTGTTTATTTGATTTGTACTTAAAAAAAGAAAGTGAGACTGTTATTCTAGATATGTTTTATTTGTAGAATGCATATAATGAGGTTTCATTGAATTCTGAAATAGGTAAAAGGGCAGAATTGTGTGATTATTGTTTTTGGCATTTTCTAGCATTGTCCTAGAATGGACTCATCCTTATTATAGAAAACTATGTTGAAGAATTTCTATTTTGTTTTAAAATTGTATAGATTTGCAGGCAAGTCTCAAATTAAATTATTTCAAAGCAAGACATTAACAGCAAAGTAAAATATCAAAATGAGTATTTTGAGTTGGTGCAACTCATTTATAAAGTTTTTTAACTAGGTATGTTTAAAACACATGTTCCCATCATCAGCAGTGGATCAACTGGAGGAGAAAGCTATTAGCTGCTGTTAAAAGAGGAAAATGCTGAGGAGAGTATATGAAGCAAAGTCTGAATGAGGAAGAAATAGGGAACAACAAGATTGAAGTGGAAGCAAAACATGGAGAGAATGGCACACAGTCATGAGAAGTTGATTAGAGAACTATGAGAAATGGCAGAAGATAGATGAGAGTTTAGAAAGTGACTGAAGAAACTCAATGCCTAAGAAGTTTAAGGGATAGAGAAAATGCAGTTTTTTCAGTTCTTTCATGATATATTTTAACATCCACAGAGATGAAAGTCAAAGGAAACCACTGCTCTACTGATAATTTTATTGTGGAACACTATTAAGAATCATGAAATAACCAGCTCAGTGTTCAGTTGCACAGAGTCTATACCTTCTTTCTATCATTTCATTAATAAAGGGAACCAAAATCTTGTCCACATATCTTCAAAGAAAATGAAAGTCTTATATCTTAGCATTAGCATTTGGTATCTTTCCAGAAATTGTCTTAGAGCTCACAAGCAGAATTTGTTAAAGTAACTGTAATCTTTGAATACATAGACTTCCAGAGTTAGTGTCTATTGCTCATCATGATGTAAGAATGGTTTCTGCAGCTGATATTTTTTACAGCCATAGCTATGCTTTCTCATAACTGTAAAGTCATCATACTAGGACTGCTTGCAGATCAGCATTGTCCTATATGAACACAAGTTGTTTAATACCCATCAGATATCCCTATTTTCTAGGTTATTACAGAAATATATAAATGTTGCAAAGCCAACTATGTACCAAGACTTAAAAAACATACATAAATATATTGAGATAGTTTTTTTAATGGTATTTAACACCCATTTTTACTACTGAGGCACCGTGATACATGAAATGAAAGGAAGTGTTCCAGGCCTAAGTTTAGGGTACCTCCTCAGCATTTACCAGTTATGAAGACTAAGGAAAATCTGGAAAATACCTCAGTCAGGAAGGATGGTCCTGGAGGGATTCGAACCCCAAACCTCCCGCTCACGAGTTCACACCTTAATGACCTCGGCCACCCGTTGTGGTTTATATATTAAGGTAGTGCCATGGCCAAGTTGTTAGATGGCCTAGGCTCAATTGCAGCAATCAAAGTGGGATTTTTGGCATATAAAATGGTGCCTTGGCAGGTTTTCTCCAGTTACTGTGGTTTTCCCTGCTACTCATTATGATATTGCACCATCATTTAGTACTATGTATTCTTAGTGAATATTTCAAATTCTCAATGGGACTATGCTGTTGTCCTAGCCCACCCATGTGTGGAACTCCGGTACCTAGCTGTGAGTTGGCTACACACACATATATTGTATTAAAATATATGCTTATATATATATTATATTTTGATAAATCTGGACATAACGTGAAACACTATAACGGATGAGGCTAGGTCCATAAGTTTCCAGCCTATTTTCTAGATATGATAAAGACAAAAACTATATTTCACTTTTCAATATAGGTACCCTTTATTGCAATGCACTTCTCACATCTTTGAATTACATTACATTTCAATCACCTCCCAAAAATATTCAGAGAAGTGTTATCTGCAAAATGGGCACAAACAGCATCCATCACTTCTTCGTCACATTTAAATTTCTTTCCTCGAAGATCCTTCTCGAGTTTTGAGAAGAACAAATAGTCACTTGAACCTACATCCAGGCTGTAGGGTGGATGGTAACTCCTTGAAGCCATATTTCTTCACAGCTTCCTTTGCAACAATAGTTATGTGCACAGGTGTGTTGTCATGAAGGCACACACCATCATTCAGCTTTCCTCAACATTTCTCTTTGATGGAAGCACATAGTCTGTGCAATAGCCCAGCATATTACTCCTCATTTACTGTGGTGTTCCTCTCCTCGAAGTCAATGAAAAGTATTCCTTCACAGCACCAAAAGATTGTGGTCATGATCTTGTTCATAAAGGCATTAATCCTTATCAGCAAGACCAGAAACTTATGGACCTACCATCGTAAAACATATAGGTTAAACCACCAAACACTAAATTTTATTACTTTCTAGGATCTACAGAAATATATCGTAGTACTGGATCCATCAATTACTTCTCTAATGCCTAATTCATTCTAAGAATGTCAGCTTCCTCATTGTCTGTCATATGCAATATGTAGAAGATAAACACAGTATTCTTATACATTAATCTAAGTTATTTTTGTGAAATTGTACAACAAATTTTGAGAAGTAATTAAGAGAGAGCATTGCAGAGCAGAAAAATTATTTTGGTGAAATATGATTGATATTGTAAAAGTTCTCTCTCTCCCTCTCTTGCATTTCTTTAACCAGATAGACATTCCAGCATTTTGCACCAGTTCAATAGTTTTTTAAAGTACTTGAAATTGCATTTCAGTTTCAATGCTTCAAGAAATGGCTATTTGGTACAGCTGAGAACAGAAATATTGATAGTCACTTTACCAACTCCAGACTTCAGCATGCCTTACAATGTCATTTGTCTTGCCTGCACAGTTGTTGCATTGGCATTTGGTCCACTTCATAATATAACAACAAAGAGGTAATTATAAATATTTTTCAGTATTTTTATACCTCATTATACATAAACACTTTTGGTTAATTTTATACAAAAAAAATTAAAAAACTATACTAATACTGCATCTCAAATTGGAATAAATATACTTTATTGTCTAGCTGTATCTCAAATTGGAATAAATATACTTTATTGTCTAGCTGTATCATTTACCACATTTTCAAGTTAGTTTTAAAGAGAATTTGGCAAATATTGAAAAATGTTACATATTTGAGAATTATAGACTTTGATAACAGCATATTTACCTAACAAAGCTAACAAATTAATGACTTTTTACATTAATTCTTGTTGGCAGGTTAAAACTCAAGGATGGCATTGGACAGAGCCGGTTACTTTCTTGGTTGAAATTTATGCTAAGAAAACGTACTGAAGCAGAAGAAAAGAAATTGTAATGTTTTCTGTAAATTATGCTTTTTGTATGAAATATTTTGTTATGTAAGGTTTGACAAACTGTAAAATATGTAATAGTTTTATTGCATGATACATATTCCAAAAACTTAATGTACATTCCAAAGAGCCATTGGAATATGCAATTGTTATATGTATATAAACTTATATGTGTTTATTTACTATCTTGATCTCATCCAGTCTGAATTGTAACTGGCTATTACCAGTATTGTTTGTAACAAATTAAAGAGAAAATAAATAAACAAGTAAACTGAACATTTCATTTCTTTTTACTTGCATAGCATTGCTTCTTTTCTCTGTGAACAATAATGTTGATGATAAACCAACAAACCAATAGTGGCAAATTAAAATTTCATTTTCTTAATTATCTAGTTCGTCGATTTGATAATCTGCAACTGAAGATGCAGGCAAAAGTCTGCAAAACTAGTTTTTGCACAATTCAACAGTAAGTGGAGCATAAGATTATCAAATCCACTCACTAGATAATTAAGAACATAATAGTTGCTTCACTGTATTGGTTCCGACATGAAATTAAATGTAATAAAATTTCATTATTTAGAATTGGCAGGAAAGCTCAACAACAAAGTTTATAAAAAATGTTAATGATCATAAATTAAAGTAAAGCTAATCTTTCTGTTTTATATATTGTTGAAACAAGTATAAAGTAGCAAATAAAAGAAGATGTAATTAAAATGCAAAAAGAGAAGGTAGAAGTTATGAGTTGTGTTTTTATAACAGCATATAAAATTGGCAAATATCAAAAGACTTTACAATGACATGCCCATAGATACACAAATGAAAGAGATATAGAAATGATTATTTAAAGAGACAATTTTGTATAGATACAAAGGAAAACAAAAAACACCATTTCAGACCTTAAAAACTTATTTTAGCCACAAAAAAAAAAAGTTTGGCACACTTTTTCATGATCTTAATGTAAATGCAACATGATTACAATGCATATTGAAGGACTTGATAGAATACCAGCTGCAGAGTATTTTTTGTTTTGAGAGCAGGGTTTGAATCCTGCCAGGACTGTCCTCTCTGATTAGGTTTTTTTTTTTCAGGTTTTCCTCAGTCTTCATAACTGGCAAATGCCGGGGAGGTACCCAAAACTTAGGCCTGGAACACTTCCTTCCTTAAAAAAATATCCTTTCCCAATATATCATTTCATCTCATGTATCATCAGTGTCCACCGCCTGTGGTGCCTCAGTAGTAAAAAAAGGCGTTAAACACTACTCAAAAAAAAAAAACCCACTTCAAACTGGTTTCATACAAGGGGGTATGAGCTTTATGGAGAGATTGCACTTGCATGTATAGATTTTATGGTGTTTGTCATAGTGGGTTAGTAGTTCAGTTTCAACAGCACCTTGCACATATACATACATTCATGGTAACATTCACCTGTCAGGTAATTGGACATGATATTGCTTTGTGGAGCTGAGTGGACATGATGCAAGAGAAGCAGCAAGAATTTACAGTGAACAGCTTTTACACAGAAGCAATCTCAACTGATGTGCAGATATTGCCTTTAGTTCCAGGTGGGCATCACACATCAGTCCCAGATCCAAAACAAAATCACTTATTTTCTTTAACAAGCCCTCATACAATGCTTTTTCAGACTTGTATAAATCTTCAGCTACTTTTCCCAGTTCTGTGGTATTTTGGGTTAATTGATGGTATAAGGTGTATATTTTATCAAGAAATGACTTGAAGTGATATATTTATGATGGAAAGTCTTTTTTCATAACATCCCTAACAGATAGCTCCAGTCTATGGTTGGCACAATGCCAAACCAAAATGTGTGGATATTTTTCTTTAAGTGTCAATATTCAATTCTTTATACCAACATCACAGCTGCTCCATCGCAAGCAATAGCAATAAGATTTTTTCCTTCTAAAAATAGTCATTAATCACCAATACATTCAGAATGTTCATCAAGCACTGGAAAATATCTTGTGCAGAAAAATTCTCTTAATTCCAAAATATCGTTGAATAGATTTGTAGGTTCCTTCATGTCAGGAAGCATATTTGGAACATACATAAATAATGTGGATAACTGGCAAATAGTAGCGCTTAAAAAGGTTATCTTGCAATGTTATTTATTTTCTTAATAAATGTATTTTTCATTTCATTTTCAATATATTTCATTATTTTAATTTAATGCAAGCATTAGTGGAATGTAGAATTTAGCCTATGTTGCAACCATTCATTTCTTGAACATCACTTCCAGATTGCAAGTCATTGAATGCTTGGTCTTTCTTTGCAAATTTGTATGCTATTCTGAAGATTCTAATGTTACACATTTTTCATGTTCAAATGCTTTAGTGTAAACCACCCCCAATTTCTGTTCTGTTGCAGAAGCTATTACTTCAGTGGCTGCAATGTGTACCAAGCTATTTTTATACTTTACATACCAATGCTGTTCTGTGGCCACAGTTCTGGATAGAAGTGTTTTTATGGTCATGGATTTTTTTGTGCAGCAAAGTCATCTGTTCTTTTATACTATCACCATGAGAAATCTGAACATTAGCCCAGGGCTTTGAAATATTCATACCTTGTTTGCATCTTTTTACTTCCAAACTTGCGACTTTTACAATCCGTTTTCTTATTTTTCAATACCAATCATTCATTATTCTTGTAGAAATTTTCCTTTTAGCTAGGATTTCAACAGTCAGGCAGAGCTTCTTCTCTTCCACATTACTGGCAGTTGCAACAATTATGTGTTTTATTACTCCATTTTTACTTGTATTCATTGCAATCGACACTAATTTTGCAGCATTACTTACACTAGACTCATTATTTGTAAGCTTTTAGCTGAAGAAACTGAAGGAAATAAACTGCATATTTTACCATTCATAATGTAAAACTTCAAGAATGAAACTCATTTACGTGCTATTCACAGTATAAACTGCACATACAATGCACCTCTACCACATGTTAAGTGAATAAACCTGATAGGTAAACTGGAACAGGAAGTTCTAATTGACTATCCATCAATCTTAGTGTATTCCATATTTATTAACCTTGCTATCGATATATAGGCATAGCCCTCTTTCACATGGAAATGACCGCCATGGTTGGCCGAGGTCATTAAGGTGCAGACTCGTGAGCAGGAGGTCTGGAGTTCGAATCCCACCAGTACCGTCCTCCCTGACTGAGGTTTTTTCCAGGTTTCCCTCAGTCCTCATAACTGGCAAATGTCAGGGAGGTATCCTAAACTTAGGCCTGGAACGTTTCCTTCCTTAAAAAAATCCTTTCCGAATTTATCATTTCATTTCATGTATCACCAGTGTTCACCGCCTGTGATGCCACAGTAGTAAACATGGGCATTAAACACCATTAAAAAAAAACATGGAAATGATACAAACTTCAAGCTAAGTGTCAAAGTTAGTAGCTGTAGTTAGCAGCACTAGATTGCATGGATTGTAATGAGAAAAAGTAACATTTTGGACTCTGCAGTAGTGGCAATCTTAGTTTTCAGTCTTGCTTATAAAAACTAAATTGGAATTATTCTGAATTGTTAACCTTTACCTATTGGAATTTTAAGTTATCATCATTATCCCCATCTGGTCCTTAAAACATCCAAACCTTGCTTTTTGTTTGGTTTATATTTATTTCTATTTTGTCTAAATTAACTTTAATCGATTAGTGAAATGCAAGCCTTTAATTTTTCTAAGGAAACTAAATTTCTTGAATGAAATACCAGATCTTCCAATTAAGTATTTGTGATTGTTATCAGATAAGTAACTAAATTTTATCTTCTTTAATATTTCTCATAAAGGCCCATATTCTGCCATAAAATATATTTGCTTTCATTACAGTACCCAATATGTTATCTAAGCATGAAAGAAAATGTTCCTCATTGTACAGAGTAAATTGTTTGTCTTGTAACTGAAGCCATATATTTTTTTTTCTCTGGCTGGCCATTTCTTTTCAGAAATACACAGTGCAGTTCCACTAGCATCCTCCTTTTAATTAATTATTCTAAAAATTGTGTGAATCAATATGCCATTTACACCATTAGTTCTATAACATCACACAGATATAATTAGTTTACCATTTTTTTTAACACTTCACTTGTGTACATTTAACAAGTTTCTCTACAATCTGACTGCAGAGGTTTATTTTGTTTGCTAACACCAACTAAAAATATCAGAATCACAAATGAGAAAGAATGCAGATAAAGATAAAAGTATACATTTTCACAATTGTGAATAACACACAGGTAGGTTCTGGTTATTTGTGTCTTTCCAAGAATTGCACTTATTACATACCACCACTGTAAGCAGTTAACACTGACTGAAAAGTATATCACAAAGGAAGTGAACAAAAATAGCTTTTGGCCAGAAAACCCCATTGCCTCATAAGGGTTTTGTACTGTAATCAAAAGGTGGGCTAGGCCATTCTTCCAGTATCACCATCTCTCTCTTTTTCTCTGCTAGCCAAAACAAATACACACTACTTCATTTTATCCAAAAATATAGGTTTTTCCGAACATTAACTTCTTGCACTGTTCTGTTTTTATGTTTTCTTTGAGGTTTTTTTATCTGAAAATGTATATTTAGGCACTATTCTTTATAAAAAATTAATAAATTTTACAATTAATCTTATAAAAGCAAGCGTTTAATATGAACTTTTACTACTACGATTGACATTTGCAATTGTTGTAGTTATATCTGCTATAACTACCTAGGGATTAGTCTTAAATAATTTTTTCCTTGTGGTCTATGGAGTTGTTTCCTAAAGCCCTGGCATTGCTACTATTAATTCTACTAGTTGGTCTGGCCAATAGGGCATTCCTATTACTAGTAACATGCAATGGCTGTTCAATAATGAATGCTCATAGTTTTTCTACAGGTATAGTTTCTTGTACTAAACTTTAACTTTACAATATCTTGATAACTTAATGCATAATGTAAACGTGGTACTAGTTTCATTAGCAAAAATGGTAACATTTTTTGATATTTAAGGAAGCATGTCAATCTGACTGTAACTTGGCAATGCTACAAAGAGGTCTTGAAAACTCTGCAAGGCCACATTACATGCAGTTAAGTAGGCAGTTTGGGATGTGAATGCCTTTATGACATCCTATCTGCTAATACATTCTTACTTATTAAAGATGATTAAAACCTTAACAAAATCATTTTACAGTAGATAATTTTATTTAGTGATAAAAACATAGTTGAAGGAAATTTTCGTAGTGAATTGGATCTAAATTTAGAAAATAAAAACTATTTCACTTATCTTATACATTCCACTTTATTTACTTATTGTGAACATTGCCTTAATTTATTTTAAGGATATAACTCAAGTCTTAATCATATTCATTTATTGACTAAAGTATGGTACAAAACTACATATTTTTGCACTTAGTCAAAATTTTCTATTAAGTTAATTACATCAAACTTAATTTCAAAAGGCTAAGTTGATAGTTCTCAGTCACACCAAGAAAAAATAAGTAGTTTGTAAAAAAATTTACAGATAGCATTCACTGCATCAGAGAGCATACTTTTAGTTCGAACATTTAAAATTCATTGTTTGCAGAGCAAATTTTTCAGTAAATAGAAGTGTATGTTGCCCACAGTATTGTTGTTGCTAGAGTTCTTCTAAATTTCTATAAGTAAGTAATACTACATGGAGATCATATAATTACATTGTAGTACAATACCTATTTTACTTATAATTTATATATAAATATATATAAATCTACAGTAAGTTTTAAGTATACTTTTATAATATGTTCACAGAATTTAAATATGTTTGTGAGGAAAATTGTAATTTAACCTAAATGTCTAATACATCATGTGTGTTAATAATGCCATGAAACTTAACAAATCATTTAAGCCATATTATGATTTGGCTATATTATAAATTTCTTCATTATGCTATTTAGCACTGAAAAAATTCCTGCTTTATTATTATAGATTCTATGAGTCTTATTAGAAGAAGCAGCTTCATATAGCATGGTGCAGAAACGTGCTTATCAAAGCTGTTATCAATGATCATTTTAAAATATTAGAACATTATGGTTAGGTAAATGTTATGGACAAACCACAATATATTCATAATGTTGATGAAAAAGGACACAGGTTGCGCTTTCATAAAGAACTTTCTATGTATGCACAAGATTACTCAAAAGTGTGCATTATTAATGGGCTGGAGCATGATGAATATGCTACTATTGTTGCATGTGAAAACATTTTCTGTTATACATTTAACTAATAATATTTTTAAAAGGCTGTAGAATGAAACAAGAATGAATGATAATATACCTATTGGGAGTAATGCTGAAATGAATCCTTAAGACAGCATGACATCCGAGGTCTTGATTGATTGGTCATACCATTTGGCCACTTATAAATCTCAGAAAAGTTATTTCCTTATTTTTGATTTAGATTACAGAATTATGGAAACAGTAATTAAGCATACAATTTCTTTGTACTGCTTTTCTAGTCAAACAACTTATGAACTTCATCCAATGGACAAGGTTTTAATGTTTATGAGGCAAAATTCCAAGAAGTCTATCACCAAGCAAAAATTTGACCTTATCATCACTATTATGCTGCATCTCCAGCCTATCAAACCTGGTTTCAAAGAATTGAACATTTTTTCACTTTAGACCAGACATAATTTTAGAGCAATTTTTTGCACCTAGTCTTATTAAGGAAGTGGCATACCAAACTAAATCAACCTGAGCCCCAAATTAACACCAACACTAGAAGAATTATCAGATCAAATCATTCAGAGACTAACAACAGTATTATTAACTAAAAATGTTAATTGGAACTTTAATAGTGAAGTTAATCATACAATAATCTTAATGTTATTGTTGCATCAAACATTGTCGAAGTCCCAAGAGCACCAGATAACAACACTGTATCTCCACTATCTGAAGTTCAGCTGGGATACCAACTCCTTATTTAAATCACTTAAAAAAAAAAAAGGAGTGGCACATAAACAAAATGCCAACTATGAACAGTTTAGTTATCATTCTAAATGAAGAGCTCAAATCAAACAAGAACAGCAATTTCCTCAATCAAAAAGTGCTCAAACACAGCATAAGCAAAAATAAGTAATAGTCCTGTTATCCATCTTGAAAACAGACCAATCTCACAAAGATGCTGATGAAACATGGCACTGCTATATTTATAACAAGGACAAAACTTTACATATGAAAAAGTATTTGATGTGTGAAACTTATGTCCATGAGATTGTGGGTTTGACAAAAAATGACAAGGAAAACTCTATGTACACAAAGTGTACATAGGCAGAAGTATCAGTTTAAAAGTCACAATTCTTGAACGAATTTTTTAAAAAAAATCTATATTTTCCTTTTATTTGCAGTATACTTAATTTATGATTGGTAGATACATTTTAATTTTCATTGACAGTTTATCTGAATGCTTTCTGAGAGTCATTTATAGTGAGAAAATAAGTATATTTCAATAATTGATTTCCTATAAATATTATTTTTGTTATGGCTTTGTAAGTTTACATATATGGTATTATCTATAAAGTGCTGGCATTAATACCAATGATGTGGGAAATGATGCTAAAATGCAGGTTAAACAAATTTTAATCCACATTTCTTTTGTGCTTGAATGTGTGACAAATCACACATGTTTAACTATTCAATTATAAATTTATATTTGAGCAAACCTATATTACCTTTACATAAAATGTCCAAACCTTAATGTGGCATTAAGCCAAGGCATCTTAGATATAATTCTTCAAAACGAAAAAATTAAAACTTTTATTATGAGGAATAAGATATAAGTCATGGCAACTTTTTTTTTCCCTCATGAACAAGAAACATGAAACATGTAATATATATAATTGAAAGTGTATTGAATATACTATCAAATGAAGCCATCAGATGGTGAATGTAAACAGATCTATGTGTCTCAGCATGCTGCAAAGTTCAGTTTATGAGTGACAATGGTCAGAGATAAAGGTCTGAAAAGTGAAATGTTGCATGAAATATATGAAAATAGCGTTTCTCTGTGACAGGAATGTGACAGAACACCACACTGAGCTAGGAATACTGGGTGTTTGAATAGTAGTGAGGTGGATGGAGGCCTTTAAAAGGGGCAGAATGTCAAATGCCGATCAGCACGCAGTGGGTTTCCTGTGTTCATCCACTGGATTGTCGCTTGAGTTCTGTTATAATAATAATAATAATAATAATAATAATAATAATAATAATAATAATAATAACAACAACAACAACAATGTATTGTTGAGTTCTATATAATGTATTATTATTATTATTATTATTATTGTTGTTGTCACTTGAGTTCTGATTGATACGCCCTTGTCCACATTTCATTAATTGCAATGATGCGATTCAATATGGCATCCCCTTTATCCGGAAATCTTGCCAGATTGATGTGACGTGTTTCATGGAGAGTTCACTTCTATACCTCTTTTAATTGATGTGGCATCCACTTTCCATACATTTCCCATAAAATGTGGTGCACTGTTTTAGCCCGAATTCCTAATTCCACAAGCATCCAGTGCCTATCATCTCATAAACACTGTTCCACCACCATTATCTGTATATTCCTTGCCCGCGGACACAGGATGCCCACTATATGGCAGACAGGCAGTCAACATTTTGCCCTCTTTGTAGATCTCTGTGGCTTTGTTCGATTGGGCAGGGCATGCGCACCCAAGTGCTTCCCGTAGCTCTTGTGCATTCCTGTTGCGGAGAAATGCTTTTTTCAATTATGCATGTTGTTTATCCTTGGTGACCCCCTTCCTATCCACTGTTGCTCACCAACTGGACTTCGGAGTGTGCTGAGACTTGCAGCTCTGCTCACCAGCTAGTGGTTTCATTCCAAAGTACACTCCATACACTTTCAATCATATATCTTATATTTTTATACTGTTCCTAGTTTGCAATAAAAAAAATAGTTGACATGACTTATGACTTATCTCTAATATATGGTTTAATACAATGGTTCCCAAATTTCTTGCATGCATGCCCCCCTTTTCAAGAAATTATTCGAAATTATTTCAATTTGTGCTTAGTAATTAATTTGCAAGTTTGCACGCATGCTTTAACAATGTGACATCTATTCAATCATAATGCAATAGTTAGTTAACACTCTTAATAAGAACAGACGTGAAAATGAATAAGTTATTAAATAAAAGTACTTTCCCCATATCTGGCGATCCCTAATGGTCCAGACCCACAGTTTAGGAACTGCTGGTTTAATAGACATTTGTTATTAAATACTCTTATGTTTTGATATAATTGCTATATATGTTATGAATATGAAAGATACAGAGAAAACATTCTGCAAGTAACAGAATTTTAAAACCATTTGGTTACCTATGAGTATATATAAAAGTTCTTTTAGCACTTTTAGAATAAAAAAAATAAAACATTACTGATTAACAAATGGTACTAAATACTAAAAGGAAGATTTACTAATGTAATCACTTAGTATTAAGTCTATGTGTGTGATAAACTTAAATTAGAACTTGTTCTTGGTAAATATTTTTAATATGCTATAAATATGTACAACTTTGCCTTTAAGAGGATAAATATCCTTTATTATATTTAAACTGTTGCTACCAGTTCCTTTATTGTTTTAAATATAAAAATGGTTATAAAATGTTTAACATTAGATAATGAATACAAACTCTCTTGGTACACAGGGTATATAACTGATGTTGCAAGTGGACACCAGAGCATGAAAGGAGGTTGTAAAGCTGAAACTTAGAAGTATGATGCTAATACCTATAGTTAGTAAAGGTGTGGAAAGGTTTGCTGATATAATTTTATTAGGAAGATATGGAAATTTATTTTATGTAATAAAATCTAAGATAAGATAGTTATTGAGACTCCAATGGTTTAATCATTCTTCAATAACACAAAATTTATTATATAGGTACATTTTCCTGCTGATGCTTTGAAAAAAAAAATGAAAGTTATATTACCTTTGTTTTTAGTCTCAATTGCCTATTAGTGAAAGTTTTAATCCATATTTTTACAATAAACAAAGTGAAATCTAGAGAGTTATTATACAATAGTTTTATGGTACTCATTTTCCTTTAGTCACTAACAGATACTTTGTCAAAGTGAAATTATAACCACTCTGTTCCCATATAAATGATTATCCAATACTGTCATCTCTTACACTCTAGTGCTTCACTTACTTTTAAAATATAGTGAGACCGGTTTCAAAGAGAATCCTCTCCATCCTAGACCGACTTGACGACTCTCAAGTCATCATTATTCATTAATTACTCCTTAATGACGACTTGAAAGTTGTCAAGTTGGTCAAGGATGGAGAGGATTCTCTTCAAAACTGATCCCACCACATTTTAAAAGTAAGTGAAGCACTAGAGTGTATGAGATGACAGTATTGGATAATCATTTATATTTTAACTAGCTTCACTGCTTTGGTTTCAACAGAATTTTAAAAATTTGTTATAAACTCTGGTCCCTTTTATTTACAATGGTATTTGTATGGCATGTACAAACTAATACCTCTGTGATCATATTTAGAGCATGATTCATAGGTCTATTAAATGATGCATGTAGTAAAGAATAATTTGCATATATTGATAAAGAAAAGCAGAGATTAAGCACATGGCTTAAGAATGATTATTAGTGTTACTTTTCAAAAAAATATTCCCCATTTGACTGGTAGGAAAATTTTCAGGTTACAAGGTAGGATCCTATCCACTTGTGCTTGTTTTGTTGTAAAGATGTTCACTTGCATCATTAATATCCAATGTGTACATAAAAACTAACACATTTAATATTCTACATGAGTTTTTATGCAAAAAAGAATACTGCAACTGTATTTGACACTGTTTAAACACTACTTCATGACACAGCTGCTAATGTAAGCAATGTAAAACAAAGGTACACAGAAATGTGCTGTACTACTGCTGCAGAACTGCCATCATCACTGCGAGATCTGGGTTTACTTGAACAAGCTGAACTGCAGTCTTCATCTTCACATATATCACACAGTGTAGCAACTCGTGGTTCATAGAAAACTCTTGCACGTCGAGCTATATATAGTGCATAAATATATTATATATAACAATGTAAACATACTTAATGTGTAGTGAAATTTATCTTAAGCAATTCATTTAAAGCTTAAGAAAAATAGTTATTTGCGTAATTTATGTGAACAAAAATAAAAATAAAATGTTCCAATGCCAATATTTTAAATAAAACCACTTCAAAGGAAATATTTTAGCTTCCTATGGATACTCCAGATAGTATGATGTACCTACAAAAAATATGAAGGACTGGGATTATTTAACTCTAGCTAAGAAAATTTTTACAGCATATTAATGCTTGTCAAAGCTTACAACATTCCCATAATATTTACGTCAACAGCTATTGTAACTTGTCCCAGGAAATTGGAACCTGTTTAAATATACTTACTGTGCAGAGTGTAGAAACTGAAACTCTTACATTTAAAAAAATTGAGAACAGAATTAAGGAATAGAGTATTTTAAACCTTATACTCTTTACATCTAACAGGAAAAAATGTTATCCAATATAAAGAGTGTTTTCCTATTAATAAATTGATATGACAACCTGACTGCCTCAATGGTGGTGATTGGAGACTGTTTCTTAAAATGACAGTCAAATGTTTGTCCTCTAATTAAGAAGTGCCTGACTCTCCATGAAGTAGTTCCTACCACCACTGAAAGGATCCTGTAGATGCATCAACATGCCATTTCAGCAGGTTCTATTATATGCTTATTCATGACTCTTTCATGTAAAAACTATCTCACTTGTAGGGGAAAGAGTGGGGAGCACTGCTGGCAGGGATTCAAAACACTGCATGGTCATGCAGGATAATTTTCATGAGAAAGCCCTGTATATCATTGACCTGGTAATGAGGCTTAAGGCTTGGGAACAATAGTCTGCAGAACTTAATGCAGAGAAATACAGAATTTATGAGCCCACCATCCCATACTGTTTGTAAAAATATAATCTTACCTCAAGAAAATTACATGGTTTAAATAAAATCATTGTTTAAATGAAATTGTTGTCAAAAATTTAAAAGAGGTAGGGTACTGAGCCTCCAATACCAATTTATAACTAATTTAAAGCCCAAAATTACTTTTTTTTCATCTTTGTGATGTATCTGTTCCTTTAATTGTATTTACTAATGAATGGCAGAACAGAGCATACTCACATGAATCATAATAGTCATATATTGTAACTGGAACAGGCTTCTGTTTTGCCACTTTGTGTGTTCTGAATGCTGAAACTGTGGGGCAATATTCCTGTCTGATCATCTGAAAAAGCCAAGTAAATGATTTTAAGTGGTGATATTCAATGGAATAGTCAGTATATTTATGTCCTTTCAGTATGAAATTATGCATTAATAATTATGAAAATATTTCAATAATGCAATAATGCCAAGTAAATGATTGCAAAATTTGCAAGTTTATGCATACCTTAAAATAGAGGAAATTTGTATTTGTGCTCTTTTCCAAATAGCTAATTTAATGAGAATCAAAAATATAATATAATATAATATTAATGAAGCAATGGATAATATTTATAGGCACATTTGGTAAATGAAGTCATAAAGTTTTACCTTATCAAAATACAATATAACAACTGTGTCTCCATCTTTGGTCTCAACACGCTTTACATTCTGTGATACTTCTAAGCTGGGCAAAGAATCTGAATCCACAGTAAAACCAGAAGGTAAAGTCACCTCCATCACAGCCATATTGCTCTCATTTGCAGCATTTACACCTACAAATCTGCAACATACAATTTTAATGATAAATAACTTATATCTTCATAAATTGCCATGGCCAATCATATTTTGTTCGGCTTCTTTGTGCTGCATCATCATCATGGTATAAAAACCAATTCTGCCAAAGATTCAGCAACAGGAAAGTTTTGTACCTTTAAATTTAATGATACAGCAACATCCAAAAGCCAAGCATTATACAATAAATTTGCATCTTCATTTTCTACATAATGTATAGCATGCATTGTAGATTGCTTAAAATATTTATTTTATGGCTCAAAATAGCACTAGGAGACTGTTGGGTACTGCTATCTTAAATAAATGTCCTTCTTGGTCCATGACTAGAGAAACAGAAGAGACCTAATGTTAGACATTCATTACATGTATTATCATTTACCAGTTTGAGAGCAACTGTATATTTTTGAAAAGTATACTGAAACTTCACTTTGCTCTCTACTTTATGTGGTTCAAGTTATATGTTCTACCATATTAAAGGCAAGGGCTTAGTTGAGCTAGTACTCATCAGTGCTCTGTATAAGTTGTTAAAGACCAATACAGGATAGTGAATCCTCTATTTCTTGAGTTCCATATTATATTCTGACACTTGTACATGCAAGTGATAACTTTGTTAAGTGGCTTTTGTATGTTTCTTCAGTGTACTTTTTTATGGTTTGTGCCTTGCATTATAAATGGGCCTAAAAGGTTGCTTAAGAAAACTTCAGGTGATTACTGTAGTGATGCAATTAATAAAGCTAGTGGTTTGGGTGATGATAGAAGCACACTTGGTAACAGATAAAATTAATGAAAACACACCTAACAATATGTAATTAATACCAAGTGCAAAAACATTTAATATTAATTTACAAAGATCAAGTAAATTATCATCAAATTATCATCTGGATGCCAGATTTGCTCAGAAGCAAGGATTATAACCAGTAATACAAATGGTACTCATATTTTTCTGGAGTGGGTTCAAGGTAAAATTTAATTATTTGGAAGGGACAGGAGTGCTCAACAAAGTTTAAGGGGAAAAAAAAATTGTGATCATAAATTAAACAAAGTTCATGTTTCTGCTTTATATATGTTGACACGAAGGTAGTTAAAATGTAAAGAGGAGGTAGAAATTATAAGCCATGTTTTAAAACAGCAGTATCAAATTACTAACTCTCAGAGACCTTACACTGACATGCCCAAAGATATAGATTTGGCACTTAATACATTGTAAATGAGAAGGAATAATTTTAGTTGCACTAATATTACATTACACATCAATGAGAAAGCATGAAAATTTGGCCTGTTGGTTGGTTGTGGCCATTTTGTCTTTATTTTTTCAGCTCATCCAAAACATTTTGTCAGTATTTTGTAGTTTTTCTGATATTTTAAGTACCAGTTCAACAACAGCATTTGACTCATTGTTGTTGTTATTATTATTATTATATCATCATCATCATTGCTATATACTTAAATATACTTTTTAAAGAGTGTTTACTTACCCAGAGCATATGGAAAGCTGGAGATGATTACTATCTGAATTTTTATCCACTTGAGGATCAAGTGTAAATAATGGCCAAGCTCCTGTGACATTTACATTGTACTGATATGATACTTGCACTATTGCAAACCCTGTTCCAGTGGCTGAGATATTCATTTCTCTCACTCTTCCAGGTACCTGGAATAAACATTTATATAAGGCATCTCCAAATATCTGAACAGATGGCATTTTATGTATTAAGGAGGAGAAGAGTAGAGTCTCTCTCACACACACACACACACATTCCTAAGGCTATAACATGTTGCATGCCTCTAAATATCAGGTCTCTATAAGGAATTTTTTTTAAGTGTCTGGAAACTTTTGATTATCAGTGTACATAAAGGAAAATAATGCATTTAAATTTATATATATATATATATATATATAAAGTAATAATAATTTTTATTATTAGTGACATAATGATCCCTATCATCAATTAAAATTCAATTTAAATTCTGTAATGTATTTATAAGCAAAGTTATCATGACTTGGAACAATCTTATGCTCATTTTATTCTTGAATTATTTGGTAAAATTTACCATATAAGTGCTAAAAAGTATCACATTGCAAAATATGAGCTATTATTTTACTATCAATGATACAACAATTTTCTATGCTTTTGGCTTTTGAGATTTTACATATTAAATTCTTTTAATTAAGATGCTGAGTTCTATTAGCACATTCACTTCCCCAATATCATGTAAGATATTCACAGAAATAACTGATTAAAATTTAAAAACTACAGCATAGCACATGTTAGTGTGAAGAATATATAAATCTAATTTTAATAGGGTATAAAATAAAAATATTAAAATGAAATCAAAAACAGTAATTAACTACTTAGCACAGCTAAATACAACATGTGCAGAGTGTTGCAAAGTAATAATGCTCTATTTATATCAATTGGTCGGTAAGCTAAAAGAATGAAAAAATAACAATAATTTTCACATGTTCTATATAGATAGCATCTGCTACTCACCTCTTGTTTCTGCAGTATCATTGCATTAGCTTGATTTACTTTCATATTAATTGGACTACCATTTAGATAAGAAAACCGTATTGAAAGATCCAATGAGTTAGATCTAATGTTTTCTGCCAGTTTTGCCAGAGCAGAGATTCCAATCACAGTATCCTGCAATATCATTTATAAGAACAAAATATAAATAAATAAAAAATATTAGCAAAACAGCACAAAATCTACAACTACATTTTATACAGTACTCACAAAATTATTACACAATCAGCAGGTGCATTTTAAACTCTTAAACTTGGTAAAGCATGCATAGAGTTTGAACAATCCTCCATTTTTTATATTTTCTTATAGTTCTATCCATTCTCTTTGCAATATTTTTAATATTTATAGAGAGAAGTATATAGGTAATACTATCTAATAAATCCACATTTAAGCTACCATATGTCTATGCATTTCAAGTAAGTTTTTAGTAAAACACTGAAGTTTCTAATCCATTAGATTCTGTCACTCATAAAGCTCATTTAGGATTAGAAATTCAATACTATCAATATAAAGATAATACTACCTAATAAACCCACATGTAAGCTACTATATGCCTATGCATTTCAAGTAAGTTTTCAATAAAACACTGAGGTTTCTAATCCATTAGATTCTATCACTATAAGCTCATCTAGGGTTAGATTTTCAATATTTGCATATAACATACCAAAGTAATGGACATGATGCTTTTTTATTTCTCTCTACAGAAATATCCAAGCATCATGTGTTTAATGACTGTATTGTAAGAATAAATATAATAAATAAATAAATAAATTAGTCAGTCAGTCAGTCAGTCAGTCAGTCAGTCAGTCAGGTCAGTCAATTAATTAATGTAACATCTACATTATCAAAATATCCTGAATTTATAACTGAACATTTTCCTATTTAATTCTCACTACCAAGTAAGATTTCGTTGAATATGTCAGGACTTTACATATTATAAGAATAGAATCTTCATATTTTCAAATATATTTTTATTTATTTAATCCACTGAATCATATACAGTGAGATTTTAACTTTTTCCATCTATAAAAAGGGAGATAGAATCACTGAGCATAAAGTCAGTATAACTATTTTAGTATTTAGATTTTTACTGAAAACATCAAACGATACTCTATATTTAAAACTGATGGTGATGATGATGACAACGATGACAACGACTACGATGAGGAGGAACATTAATCAGTGTTAGAATCACTGAGCATAAAGTCAGTATAATTATTTTAGTATTTAGATTTTTACTGAAAACATCAAACGATACTCTATATTTAAAACTGATGGTGATGATGACGACAATGATGACAATGACGACTACAATGAGGAGGAACATTAATCAGTGTTATAACAGATGTTACAAATGATACCTTTCAGCAGCAATACATTGCCTATATTTGCATAGTAAATTCTTGTACTTCATCTAACTTTTCTTCTCCACGAATACAGTGATTTAAAACATGTTTCTTGTCATGGAGAGATCTTATCTGTCATTACATTTAAAAAGCTGGCAAAAAGGTTCATTACCTGGAAAAGAATTGCCAGGATATTTTCTTGCAAATGGCCATGCTATTTCTCTGCAAGAATATATTTTCACATATGTATTATACATAAAACTCATTCTTCAAGGCTATATTTACATAGGAGTATAACTAATGAAGGACAATCAGCACACAATTTACAAACAAAGAAAGAGCTGAGTAACACAAGAATACACAACTACTTGCTGACAAAGCCTTCCTCTAACTACAAGCTGTACCTGCATTTTATAGCCTAGACTTTTCTCAGTACACAACTGCACTGTGCCAGAACTCAAATAACCTCATTGTACAATGAGATAAATCAAAAGAAAGCAATGATACAACTATTTGCTTTAATTAGTAAAACAATAAATACAATGAAATTAACAATAATATTAGTAACAATGCACTTCAATAATAACAATAATATTAATATTATGATAGTAATTGTAATATCAATTTACTTTGGTATAAAATGATACTCTGCAGTGAGGAAAAGAAAGAGTAAAAAAGTGTGTAATTTTAATATTTTGTTTTAGACCCTTTATTGTTCTAAAATTTTGTTATAAAATTACTAAAAATATAAAATTTTCTGCATTTAAGTTTTGAATTTCTGAATTTACACAATTTCTTTGATGTTATTTGGAAGTCTTTTGAGACCATTACAGGTGAAGCTATCCCCCAACTAGGGTAAATAGCCAAACTACTTTTTTTTATTAGTATGATAATATATACACCCATTAGCTTTAAAGGAATTTAAGTTAATTTTAAGAACCAGGGTCATACCTTTCATGCATGCTCACACAACACACACTAGGTAGTGGTAGAATTTATAGATCTTTGTAGCATTGTCTACAGCTACCTGCTATTCAGGGTCATCGTTAATCTTATTATTTTCTTTTGAATATTAAAAACAGATTTACTAGTCGTGGAGTTGTCCCAAAACATGAATCAATATGACAGAAGTAGATTAAAATAAGAAAAATGTTAATGCAATCATAAAATGGTTGAAAAAACCACATCTATTTATTTACCTGTGTTGATGCAAAACCACCATTTTCATTTCGCTGAGTAACTAACCACTTCATTATTGGAAGAGCATCTTGCACAAGACCTCTTTGTAGGTATGTTAACAGAGCATATGCTGTTGTTTCTACAGAAATTGAATTAGGAAGGGAATGCCAAGGGTTCTTATCTGCTTTATCAATGGGCTTAGCCCACCATTTCATGCCTCCTAAAGACAAAGAAAAAAATATTATACTACATCCAAAATCATCTCTGATTTAAAAATTATAAAATTCCTTTATTTTGTAGAATGCTTTATATTAGCTGTTTCACACACTCTTGGCCTCTCGGTTTTACTTCATACTGTCCAAAAGAGTCAACATAATTCAGCAAGATTTAACAGAGACATACCTTGGAGTATGAAAAGCATGATTACAGAAGGACATGAAATTGATGCTGCTCTCTAGGCCATATATCATGCATACACATGAAGAGCAATTGCATGTTTGCTGTTCTAGACAGTGGTATGATGCATCTAACTCATGCTATCATTGGAATGTTAGCAGTCACCATGCCTGTACAATAAATTCAGTGTATAAAATGCATTATGAACTGGTATAAAACAGAAGTGCACATGCTTTTGTACTTAGTGGAAAACTGTATTGATAAAGGAATACTAAGGATAATTTATTGTGCAACTTGGGGTTTAGATACCAGTGGAAAATCCTTCATTCACTATCTGTGAAGAAAACCTTGGAAATATTATGTGAACTGAGTTTTATGGGCTATAAAGCCATGGTTCAATGGGATTCTTTTGCATTTTTCCAGACGTTTCATCCATTACTACATTGAGCATCATCAGTGGTATTATCACCATAATCTCAAGGTCTGCTTCATCTCCAAGAAGATTACTGTGACCACACCACTAATGATGTCCACCGCAGTAGTGGATGAAATGTCTGGGAAGATGAAGAAGAAGAATCCCACTGGACCACGGCCTTACAGCCTGGAAGACTTAGTTCACATAATTAACACCAGCCATGAAAGCCTATGTTCTACATGGATATATTGTTAGATATGTGCAAAAGACAACTTTAAAAACTGCCAGAAGCAATGATATAGAAAGTAAAAATCAAACTGCACATTTTCAACAAGCCCATGCCAAACTGTTGCAGAAAATGATTTCTACAAAGACATATAAATGAACTGGAGAAAGAAAAAAGAAACAAATAAACCAAACTGCATTAGTGCTTTACAAGGATTGAAATCTTTCAATGAACAGAATTACTGTCACTGGCTCCAGCAGTTTATCATTGCTCATTTGAGAATATTGAGCTACATGAAGTTCTTCTGATGAGGCATTGTTCCACCTAAGTAAGTGTTCCAGTTCCCAGAATAATCACATTTGGGCTAATGAGAAATCTCATACCAAGTAATAGATAACTCTTAACATTAAAAAATTTAGGTGTGCTCATGATGTTGCAATATACCACAGTTTATATGGAAATGTTGCGATGTCATTTGTCATGAATGATGCCAATTAGTTTGGTAGGGAAAAAAAATAGAACAAGAGTAATGCAGCTCTGCACTTAAAAACTGATTATGTAATGCACAATTGAGGATTACATTTTGGATTTATGAAATTTCAGGCTATTCTTAGCCACTCTCACTATAGCACGAGTTAACTAACTTCCACTGTTCTAAGAGATAAATTTAAATATACCAATAATATTACACTAATGTTTTAATATTTTTAAAATATCAAAACCACACATAGTATTTCATAATTATGCAAAGTGCAAGATGTTCATATGATGGCATACAAATAACAATAATGCAAGGCAATTATCTAAAAAACAAAGAACTAATTAATAAATAGTTAAAGAAATTCACAAAATAGATGAACTCCATAGACTAATAAGCTGAATCAAGATGAAACGGAGAATACAATATTTTATGAAAATATGTAGAAAAACAATCAACTTATAATGCAAAATTACATTAGCATATTGTATACTTAATTTATTCAGCATGCTTAAAAAATAAATAAATAAAAAACTTATTATAATTCTATTCCATATTAGTATTAGTTGTATATATTTTTATTTTTGAAAATTTATAGCTTTTGTATTGAAAAATATACTATTGTTATGTCTATTGGAATGTTGAAACAAAGGAAATGGTACAGGCAACTATGTAGTTTATAATTTAATCATTTGATTATTATTTGTATGTAACTGTAATAAAACTGTATGCTGTTAGTCTGTGCAGTACACAGCAAAATAAACATAAATTATATTGTAATTTACATCGTTAATTTTACTCTCATCATAATTTGATGCATTTTGCCGTTCTCTGAATCTTTCTATTTCACAGTTAACTTAGAATAGATGTTTGAAGTTTCTCCTAAAATATTCTTCTCCTTTGTGTTTCTTATTTTCTTTTGCTATAATCAAAGTGTTAAATGTTATTGAGAGAATATTTGCCATTATTCATTAAATGGTAATTTACATAAAATGCAAGAATAGAATAAATTATTTACTTTTTTAAAAGATTATGCTTTTCCTTGATATTAATGAGGAAAGCCTCTGAATGAAGTAAATTTTAGTGCCACTTTAAGATCCATTAAAAATCAAGAATACCCCATGTTACCTCCTAGCCAAATGGTTAACTACACGATTTAATACATTTCCCAAATTCCCAAGTCTAAGTATAAAAAACTCATTCGATCTTATAAACAAAATCAAAGATAATAAACTAAACTCAAATGATATCATGGTTTCCTTTGATGTAAAAGCATTGTTTCCAAGCATTCCAAAAGAGAAAACCCTGAATTTGTTAAAAAAATGGCTACTATCTATCAATATTGCAGAAACACACACAAAAGAATATGTAAAACTCACAGAACTATGTTTAAACCAAACCTACTTCACATTTGAAGGAAAGTTTTATAAACAAAAATCAGGTTTAATGATGGGTAGTCCACTATCTCCATTTTTGGCTGATCTGTTCATGAGCTATTTTGAAACACATATAATGAAAGCCTTCCCATACATATTCAAAACATGGTACAGATATGTTGATGATGTGTTTGCCATTGTAGAAGATAGATTCATAGAAGATTCATTGAAACTATTGAACTTGCAAGAAAAAACCATAAAATTCACTATGGAAACCCAGGTTAATAATACTTTACCTTTTCTGGACCTAAGGATAATAAAAAGGAATAAAAATATAGAATTTGGTATATACAGAAAGGACACACATACCGACAATTACATAAAAGCAAAAGGTTTCAACCCCAGACCCCACAAGGAAGCAGCATTCAATAGTATGACATATAGGCTAGTTAATACACCACTCAGTAAAGAAGAATACAGGAAAGAATATGCACATATAATACACACAGCAGAAATAAATGGATTTAACAAACAAATGGTAGATAAAAAAATAAAAAGATTTAAAAATAAAAAGGAAATTAAACTAATCACCACACTCAGTTCTTCACTTAAAGAAAATACCTATCAAAAATTCACATATCACCCTTATGTTAACCATAAATTCCAAAAAATTTTCAAAAAGTACAACATTACTCTAGCACCAATAAACAGATATAGTGTTGGTAAACTATTAAATCTAAATAAAATTAAACAAAAAAAGAAGAAAGAAGAACATTCAGGTATATATAGAATTAATTGCAAGGATTGTGAGAAAATATACATAGGAAAAACAAAGAGAAATCTGGGGATAAGATTAAAGGAACACTGGAGAAATATTAGACACAAACAAGTAGAAAAATCAGCAGTGGCTGCACATTTTTGGAATGAGAATCATGAAATAGAGAAGGACATAACATTACTAAAAACAATTCAACATCCGAAAGAACTTAATATATGGGAAAAAATTTACATAAAAAAATATGAATACAAACTTATGAATTTTGATATACCGGAAGCAGACAACATATTGTTTAAGTTCATTAACAGACCACCAGAGCAAGCATAGTAACATACATACTTTGCTGAAATTGGCTCCTCAGTCGTCGTTTTGGTTGACAATGTGAGGAATGTACCTCACGAAACATGTACCAAAATTACTTTTATAAGTGTGTTTGTGAAACTTAAAGAGAGTTTTAATGTGACGACATGATTTTTAGTGTTTTACTTTAAATCAAAATAAGATCAAGAATTTGTTTCTCTGGTGCAGTCTTCCGAGATTTTTGCATTAGAAACCAGGTATTTTGCCTGAGCTATGGTAAGAATTATTTTTATATTTATTATCAGCTGACAAAGATTATACTGATGAGCTTTTAATAACTCTTAAAACCTACTTTGAATGAATTGTTAAATTATTCTGATAAATAATAACCATACTCAATACCCAAACATTGGTTTTTCAATTTATATAGATGGTCTTCCTTATCTTTTACATGCAAATTATAACTTTCAGATAATTATACTTTATTTTAGCAAGCAAACCAATTAAATTGGTTGATTTGTACAGATAATATGAAATCTGACCACTAATATTTTGATTTCTGTGTTGGAACACTACAGTAAGTAGCACGTTATCTTTATCTTTGAATTTCTTTCCTAATTTCTTTTTGCTTGTATTTACCATTTAGTCAAATTCACCAACCTTCAGACTGTGCTTTGCTTTCCATAAACTGAAATGCTGTATCTCTATATGAATGCTGAGCAAGATTAAGAGCATATGTTGAAACAGTAATTGCATACACATCATCCAGCCCATCCATATTTCTCACTATGTAGTCTAAAGCCTTGTTGATTGTATTTCTATACAACTGTGTAGACTGTGAATAAAATAAGAAAAGAAAGTGCTTAGAACATAGCTATTTTAATGTTTTTCATGCACATTGATTTGCAGTAAATAACTGATGGCATACCATGCAGAGGAACTAAGGTTTTTGCAGAACAGCTCTTCATTATATATGCAAACTTTTATGCTGGAATTTCTAGATATTTTTGTATGAATATAAGTAGTTGCTGATTTTACATTTGCCTAGATTTTTTTATTAGCTTTTAATATTCATTTTTACAACTATGGCATCACAAGTAGTAGACACTAATGATGAAATTATAAATTTGAAAAGGAATTTTGGAAAGGAAACGTTCTAGATCAAAGTTTAAGGTACATTCTCAGCATTTACTATTAATGAGAAGGAAAACCTAGGAAACTTCAGTCAATGAGGATGGTCCTAGTGGGATTTCAACTATATCTCCTATTCACAACTGTATCAGTCTACCTGGATATGAAGAAGCTGCTCATACCAAATGCACGTAACAAGATAGGTAATGTAATAAATATGCCATTTTCTAGCCTTAGAAGTACAGCTGTTCCTGCTAAAGTGTATAGGTACCAAATTTATGTGTGAAATGCTGCCCAAATGCAATTTTATCCATCATAAATTCTACAATGGAGTGGCATCAAACTATCATTCTAGGTTAATATTGAAATTTATTAAATGCTAAGAAAAATACCAACTGCAAAGGGGTCTCAACCTATCTGGCCCAGGCCATTTTAGGTATAACCCCTCACAATTACAAAACTGTTTAACACAATGATGATTTTATACTAACCCTTCACCTAAATAATTACATTACATAATTTCCACCTTGACTGTATCAGACCCCAGTCCCCAGTTCATCAGCAGTAGCCTATTGGAAACCCAGGAAACTAAAATAAAATATTTCAATTATTCTACCCATACCATTATTTTATCATAGCTACAGTCTCTACAAACAACTAATTCCTTTATTTCTCAAATATCTACACACTATACTTAACACCTTAAAATAGTTCATCCACAATACTCCTGATTATAACCCCATTCAAATAACTTCATGCCATAAATCTAAATCACTAAAACCAAAGATAATTTACTTATTAATCATCCATACCTATTTATTTTTAACTCCCCTAAATTCCAGAGATGTGAATAACATTCTCATTACTCCTATACATCAAACATACACTCTATTCCCAATTTCTTCAAATTCTTTAGGTCTCCATATTCCTAATCTAAGCCATGCTGGGGTCAAATCCTGCCAGGACCATCCTCCCTGACTGAGGTTTTAATTACGTTTTTCTCAGTTCTCATAAATGGCAAATGCCAGGGAGATACCCTAGACTTAGGCCTGGAACATTTCCTTCCTTAAAAACATCCTTTCCCAATATATCATTTCATCTCGTTTATCGTCGGTGTCCACTGCCTATGGTGCCTCAGTAGTAAAAACGGGTGTTTAACACCATTAAAAAAAGCCATGCTAACCCCTCCTTCTCTTTATTACAATTATCAATATAACCCTCATTCATACAATTCTCTTTTAATTCTTGAAATAGCAGCAAGAAACTTTCCTCTTATATCTGCATACAAAATTTGCATCTATATCCTCAAATCTGATTCTAATCATCTTCCAAAATCTACCTGGCAAACTATCCCTTCCTAACCAAACCTTCCGCATCCCATTCCATGTCAATTCATATCCTACTTTCCCTATCCAACTAGTTTCTCTTAAAGTGAATTCCTGAAATTTTAAACATTCTTTCAAAATATGGCATATGGCATCTGTTGTAATCTAAACCAATATTTTAATACTCTTTCCATCATCCATCCTCTTACACTTACCTTTCTCATTTCTAACAGGGCACCAGCATTAGCTGCATTTAGAGGAATACCTAACATAGTTTTAAAAAACATAATGAGTATTTTATCAATCTCTTTCAAACTATCCACCACTTCCCATATCTCTATACCATAGGCCCACCTCGATTTCACTAGTGCATTGTATTCCTTTACACCAAATTTCATCTATATTAGGCGCAAAATATAGATATTTCCTTACAAATGCCATCGACAAATTTCCTTTAGCTAATGCAACCCTTTTCTATCTTTCCTATTGACCTGAACTACTAAACCTTATTCCCAAATATGTGAACTTACAAAGTGGATACTATTTCCTCCGATAAACCGCTTTTCTTCCTTACTAAGTTTATTTCCTTTTTTAAAACCATACACTTTTTGTCTTATCCTGATACACTTTCAGATCCCATTCCTCACAATATCTACCTATTTCTGAAAATGCATTCTTGGGTTCAATAACTGAAAAGGAGATACCATTAAATCATCTGCATGTAATATTCCAGGAACTTCTTGGTTATTTATTACTGGCATATGCTTACTAACTTTCTATAATTCTACCAACACATCATTAATAAACAAATTAAACAATGTAGGACTGAATTTACATCCCTGTCTCAATCCTCGATCCTGAGCAACTTCCTTTGACACCTTACCCTCCCTGCATCTAACACAAAATGTTGTCATTAGATTACTTGAAGTAATCTAATCATCTCTTTCCTGATTCCTTTGCTCCATAGCTTATACCATAACCGATCCCTAGTTACACTATCATATGCTTTCTCTAGGTCTATAAACACTGCATACAATCTACCTGGTTTCTTTGATAGATATTTATCAATTAATATTTTAATTATTAATACATTATCAGTTCTATATTATTGTATTCAACCTTCACACTAATTCCGTTTACTTACATAACTAATTGCTTCCATCATCAGCTGTTGACCAACTACTTGAACTGGTGACTGGATCCCAAGGTGTTTAGCGGCTGTCTCTAATCCCAATAGATAATTAAGACAGCAATAACCAATGGTTTGAACAAAAACACAGTAATAAAAATTATCAATAAAGTTAAAAGACAAAAAGCAATAAGAGAAGTTTCCACACTGAAATACATCAAGGAAAGATACAAATTCAAAAGCTTCAGCACCATCCAACTTAACACAACAAATTTAAGAGTATATTTGAAGAACAGATATGATGTTAACCTCAAAGAACAAATATAATATAAAAAGTATTAGGTTGCACAGTAAAAGACACCATACCAAACAAACAGAAATTAGGAATTTATGAAATCAAATGTGCAGATTGTGATCAGAGATACGTTGGAAAAACTAAGAGAAATTTGGAAATTTGGAGGAAAGAACACTTTTAGATTATTTGTTTTAAACAGGTTGATAATCGACAATAGCATCTCTCTTTTGGGCCCATAATTATGAAATTAAACCAGAGACTAGGAAGCTAAAAGAAAACTTCACAAACCAATAAAACTATCCACTTGGGAAAAGAATTTTATTTTAAAAGATAAGAAAAACTTGATGAATTTTGATTTCCCACCCATGGATGAACTCAGAAAGTTTCTACTAGAATCATCACAGACCTACACAGAAGTATCTTGGAATTTAGCTGCCAGTTTGAGTAGTCAATCAACAGTTGATGATGAAAACAATTAGCTTCCAAAACATCCTAATGTTATGTAAGTAAATGAAGTTAGTATGAACAAGTTGAATAGATTAATGTAGAATGTATTACCACTCCATTGTCTACAGCTTCATTAGTACAACTTATTCACATTATCAGTTGTTCTTCTGTCTCTTCTGAAACCACTCTGAATGGAGATATTAATGCATTTCTCTCAGCCTATTCATTAATTCGGTCTGTTAATATTCCAGGGAAAATCTTACCAAGAGTTGACAAATTCCCCTATAATTGTCCATTGTACCCTTGCCCTTATAAATTGGATGAATGAGAACAGTCTGCCAGGCTTTAGATATACTCCTTATGCTTATTGCTATGACATGGTTATTCTTGGGCAAAGAAATTCAAATTATTAAGGACTTTGTATATTTAAATATAAAATTTAATAGCACATGAGACTGGGTGAACACAAAGAAATGATCATGGCAAAAGGAAAAGCTCATGGATAAATGCTTATATATGTGCTTATGAAAATATAATATGGCTGGAACAAACGTGCAAGACCTCAGTTGAAACAAGATGTCTATATGGAATTGAGATTTGGGGAGTAGGAGGAAGAGATGGATGTATTATTGAAAAATGTTTGTAAACTGATTTTCCCCTATAGTGATGTAGAAGAAGGAGTATGGAAGAATTAGATAAAGTCAGTGTAAGAGAAATGATTATGGAGAGAGCATTATAATATTGGTTCAGAATTTATCAATTACCTCAGGAATATATTTCGAAAGATGTTTGACTGTGCAAGAAAAGTATATACATTCAAAGAATTAGAAATGGTGGAAAAAACAACAGCAATCCAAAAAAAGTATCAACAATCTCAGATTAATAGTGGCACATGAGGAGCTTAATATTGGAAATTATGCATTAATAATGGCACTTAATAATTAAAATACTAATAATGAGACTCATTATTAGTGTAACAGTAAAGTATTTTTGAAGTCAACAATTATGAGCTAATTGAATGCTCGTCTGGCATATATGAAACATAGGAAATGCCAAGCTCTGCCACATGCATTTAGCTGCAATGTTGGGAGATTTTGGTAAGGAAGAAGCATCAGTCTATCAAGAGATGTGAGTGGGTCAAGATGCAATGCCTTTCCCTGGCCATTGTAACAGATTCCTACAGATAACATATACTTTTTGTAATACCATGAGGTAAGACATTAAAAAGCTGTACTAGCAGCAGCTGAACTATCAGTTCATTGTATTATTTGTATTCTTTGTACCTTAACTTAAGAAGTTTGGGATTTTTGGGGGTTAAAGTCAGGAGCATTCTTCTACCGTCTATCCTTGTGCAAAATTAACTGAAAAGAATAAAATAAAAGCAAGGTTTCTACCAGAGGTTGCAATTATCTATTTAGGAGCAAAAATAAATGGGTTTAGTTCTTAATCACATAATCGTGTAAGATAAATTAATTTGTAAGATTTATAGATTTTATATAACATAAATTAAATTTGTAACAGGGAGTGTAATAGATGAAATAAGGAATTCATTTATTATCTGTATGGCTTGGAATAGAACCTGGGTTAGCTCCAAGCAATAATAACTTTTTAATGAGCTTATTGCAAATAAATAAATTTTTCTGTTTTCATAAGGAGTATCACATATAAATTTGACATCATATGTTACCTGATCTTCAAGAAATGCTATCAGAGTGTATGCTGTCAGAGCTAGTCCTTTAGCAGCACCTCCCTGCATGTCACGATGGCTCACTTTACCAACTTCAGGAAAACTGCCATTTGCAGCTTGGTTGCTAGCTAGCCAAGCTAATGCCTCTTGAATTATTCTATCTTCAATATTGATGTAAGGTATTGCTTGATGGAAAGATTTGGCCACAAAAGCAGTCAACCTGCAAAAACATTATAAGAAGATATTTAAAGTTATATAAAACTGGAAAAATAAAAGAAAGGAATAAATCTTGTTTCGCTAACAAAAGGCATATATGCAATGCAATTAGTGCCTTAATCTGACTCCCAGAGTTATCCTATAGAGGAATAATATAATTTTTTGGAAAGTAGGCTATAATTCTATGTATCTTTCTTTAGTATTTGTGTACAATCATTCTTTGAAAGTAAATACCTATGAGATATGATTTGGATCTAGAGAATATCTAATCTTTAAAATGACTATTTCCTCCATTAATCAATAATAAGAATATCTTATATGCATGTATGATCATATAATTTATATTCATATATTTTTTAATGCATGTCACTTATTTTGTTGTATGCAGGAGCACTATTATCATTTGAATAGTAAATATACTAAAGACCATTTACTTTATCATGATGATTATTCTCTCATTTTTTGTTCCTTTCTTTCTCTTTAACTTTGCTAACAAATGTTGCTATTTAATCATTTTATTTTTTCAGATAAATAAATGCAGTCTTTTTCTATAGAGAACACATTTTATAAAATTAATTTAATTTAGAAATTTCAAGATATATTTATGTTATAATTAATAAATGATCAGAAAATTATCACTTATTAATTGAGGATCAAGTTGGACCATCTGTAGTTTTCATGTTTTATCATGCTGCAACATTCTGAGAAAAGAATCATTTCAAGACAGGTATCCAATGAGAATGGTATTCATTAAGAATACAGTTTCTCTCAATTGACCACAGCCAACAATTTTGTTGAAACTTTGTACAGCTTCACCTACTGACATTAAAATGTTGCCAGCTGATGTTCTGCCTATGCCTATGCAGGAATCAAATTAAAATAGTATTAGTCCATCTTTTGGATTTGAGAGACTCTCTTTCAAAAAAACTATTACTTAATGAGATTATACAGGATATCAACCATGCAATCAATATCTGGATCATCTACCAGTTTTCAGCCATCTTGACCACCTTGGCTTTCCTCAGACTTGAGAATAGAATTGTTTCAAGATAAACATTCATTATGAATACAGTTTCTCTCAACTGATTGCAGGCAGCAATTTTTAATCACTTTGTATAACTTCATCTAATTTAATATTTAATAATAAAAGTTATTAGCTGGTGTCTGTGTACAGGGCTTATGCAGAAATCAAATGTAAATTAAATATAAATTCATTGCTTGGATTTAAGATCCTCTTTCAAATAAACTGCTACTTAATGATATATTAACTCAATTATGTCTGTTTTGCTTTCTTAGGCTGTAGAAGGCCATAAATTGAGATAATTCGTAAAATACTTGGTTAATATTCCATGAAACATTCAGTCTCCAATGCGGAGAGAATTTAAAATTTTTAAAACTATTACTTTTCACTAAACTTTAAATAGGTATATTATTTTATAATGAAATATTCTAGACTAGGGTGTAAAAGATAAAGGATAATTTACTTTCTTCTGTTGGCTATCCTGGTACTTCTATATGATTTTGTTCTTTCTTCTTTAATGCTTTATTTCCATTTCCATGTTGCAATTTGTAATTCTTGTATGTGCACAATTAAATATATGGTTGCTTGTGATTTACTTTAACTAATATATTGTTTCATGAACCAAAACTTATCATGATTTCTATAAAGCAAAATTTATAGTTTTAACCTTCATGAATTTTGTTTACTTCTAGTATTTCTAAAATATCTGAAACTAGTATCCATTTAATAACTCTAAATATAACATTTTATTACTCTCTTTAGTGGCACCTATAAATGAATTTTGCTACTATGAGCACTCATATTTTGGTCATTTTTATTATAAGTTTGCCAGTAAAACAAATGCATGAAATGTATCAGTCAAAGTAAAGATTTCTTAATCTCTAAGCGAGATCTACAGTTGAGAACAGTTGCTGAAGATCTTTTGGAGTTCCATATCCTTTTTATATTTTAAAATTTTAACAATATATCAATAAAGTATCTTAATTTAAAGTTGATATTTTGTGCTCAGTTTAATGACAGCACATGCAAGTGCTGAAATGATGTGAAGAATTAATTTTGTTTTTATTTTAATATTCATAAAGAATATGGAGTTTTAATTCTGTATTTCCAGAAGGTTAAACTTTTCTATAATTCTTTAATAGTGGTTTACTCAAAGAAGTAAAATTATAAATCTAATAATCTCTTCTGAGTTGAAATATTTAGAACACTCTGTTTGATTCCAAATTGACTTGATATTGAAATTATAAATCTAAGCCTGATATAATGCCTGATGAATGGAGAATAAAGTATAGTGAACAGTATAATTTTCTATTAAGAGCTTCATTTTTCAGTACTTTGTCTTATAACAATTGTGTTAAAATACATTAAATCTAAAATTAAACACTAACCAAGTACTACCACTTGGATCACTCATGCCAAATGCACTGAAGGATCCATCTGAATGGCGATAAGTCAGTTCCTGTTGATACCCAGTTTCTATATACTTCACTGCCTTGCTCTCCACAGCTGGTGTTAATTGCTTTGTATTCTAGAAAAAAAATAATAATAAATAAATAAAAAAAAAGTTAAGACAATTAACTTTTTGATTATTCATACAAAAGTAAGTGTATGCATGCATCAACATTATAATAAAAGTGTAAGAGATGAAAAAAGTGATTAAGAAATGGAGCAAAAACAATCGCCCATTTCTAAGAACAATGTAAACTTTTTTAACTGACAAACCATTTTGGAAGAACTTTTACTTTTTTATATTTTAAAGTTAGTATTTTCTAAGGAGAGGAGCATACTGTGGTTAGTTTAGTCATTAGAGGAAGTTCTTAGAATTATGCAGATTCTACCTATTACTCTAAATTTAATTTTTCAGGGTAACAAAAGTCCAATCAACACTAACTGAAGATAGAGCTAAAAAGTTTTACCCAAATTCTCTAAATGAAATTTTATATAGTGAAGTTTTTGAGATATGGGCCACCTGAGTGCTTCTCCCAGTATGCAGCTAAGTTCTGCTAGCTAGTAACTCAAGTAGCCTCACTGTATGCAGAAGTACAGTCAACTCCTGATAATTTGCAGTAATTAATGTATGAACTTCACTGAATTATTGAAATTTGTGGAAGTTTGTTTCTTTCACCTAAAATTCAGTAAAAATTACTTTGACAGATTGAACAAATAAAGTAAATTTCAAAATCAATATATATGAAACACTGCAATACATTTTAAGATACTTACCTGCAGTGATACGAATTTTAAAAATAATATACATATCACGTTTCACTTTAATAGAAAAAAATCAGTCAGATTTGTTTATGTCCTTGAAGAATTCATTTTTCCTTATTTTAGTATACAAATTTCATAGGAAAACAATGTCTGATATTGCCATTTTCCATATACAATAGATATAAATAGTGATACAAATTTTAAAAATAATATACATGTCATGTTTCACTTTAATAGAAAAAAATCAGTCAGCTTTGTTTATGTCCTTGAAGATCATTAATTTTTCTTCATTTTAGTGTACAAATTTCATAGGAAAACAATGTCTGATATCACCATTTTCCATATACAATAGAAGCATATCAACAGCAATACTGTGCAAGTCCTGCAGGGTGTGATTAGTATCACTAGTCACTCTACTCACAATAGGACTGAAGGGAGGAAGCGTGGCAGTTTGGTTTCAATGCATTATGAGCAAAAATTTTATGCATGAAAATTTAAGAGAAAAGAATTCACCAATTGAGTAAAGGTAAAATATTATATAAGTAAACAAATAAAAAAGAAGATAGAGAGAAGATGCAAATTATCTGCAAAGCAAATTATCCACATGCAAATTATTAGAAGTCAACTATAATCAATAATCTCACTGTTTTTATTCTTATATGTTTTTATTTATGATTTAGCACTGCAGCAGAATGATTTTAAAGCATCATATCATTATTGATGCTTGTACTATTTATTTTTTCTCACATTTCTGACTACACCAGTGTTGGCTTATCAGTTCTTATATTAAAATAACTTTTAGTCATTCTTATTATGTTGCCAAGTTCTTCTAAAACTACTGATTTTTTCTCCCTTTATATGGTTTGATTCAACTGTGCTCTATCTTCCATGGTGTCTTCCAGATATTAAGTTCAGTTATATTGCCCATTGACAGTACTGATCCATCAGTGGTCTTATGGTAAGTATATCTACCTGAAAAACTGAAGATCCTGGGTTCAAATACTTAAGGTTAATTGCCTGCATAAGGTTCTTTCCAGATTTTTCCCTTGCATTGAAAAGGTGAATACCGAGTTAGCTTTTAGCAATATGGACTCTTGAGTTCATTCATCAAACATTCATTCAACATCTCTTTAGACCTTGTTACAAGGAACATTAAACAATTAATACTTTTTTAAATGATGTTTAATGCCCATTTTCACTACTAAGGCACCACAGGCAGTGAATACTGATGATATGCGAGATGAAATGATATATTGGGAAAAGATTTAAAGAAGGAAATGTTCCAGACCTAAGTTTAGGGTATCTCCCTGGCATTTGCCATTTATGAGGACTAAGGAAAATCTGGAAAAAACCTCAGTCAGGGAGGACGGTCCTGGTGGGAATTGAACCCCAGACCTCCCACTCACTAGTCTGCACCTTAACAACCTTGGCCTCCCATGGCAATATCTAATAAATGATTCATAGTGCCAGTCAAATAGACAACTGAGCTGAGCAACTTCTGGTATTACTGGTCTTGTTTTCTAGCTTTATCATATTACAGCAGTTTACCATGACGATAGATTGTAAAATAGATTAAAATTACCACTTTCTTTGATTTGTTCATTGAAATAATGCATTAAAGTAAAAGTGCTCAGCACTAGATAAAAAAAAACTTAACAAGATTATGCAGTCACTACAAAATACTCTATTTTAATACGTGTTTTAATTTTATTATTTGCTGGTTCACTTCTTTGCTTTTTTCATCATTATGATACCATACACTTTATAGATGGCTCAACTGGAAATTCCTTTCCTGCTAAATTAAACTTTTTCAATGGAAATGGATTATTGCAGTTATTCTGTTAAAGTTTTCAAAGAAAAAGTACTAGGAACTATATAATAAAACAAAAGCATTTATACATTAGTATGATCTATTACACTTTCCTAATGCCTCAAGTTCTATCAATAATATGGAGTGGTCATTGCTCTTGCCAAACTTGTAACTACTTCCCTCCTACCTTACAATCCCCTCTCCCAACACTATCTTAAAGGTAGCCATTTTAATTTTGCCCTTTTCAGCAAAAATAGTTACAAACTTACCTTCAAATATTCTATGATAACAATATTTGGAACAAAGTTGAGCATATTTTGTTCTCCACATCCATAAGGCATCTTAATAAGATTTGCCAAATTAGGTATGCTTGGACCTAGGATATCACCTGTGGATGGAAAATATCCTTAAATAAATATATGCATTATAACCAAAAATTATAATAAAGAGTAAGAGAACTCCTCATTACATACCTACAGCTGATATTTGTACTGCTTCTGAACCAGGTACAACATTAACAGGGAAATCCAAGGAAAAATTAGAAGTAAATGCATTTGTATTTCTCAGATCCAAAAAGAGAGCTTTATTATGATACTGTGTTTCACCTTCAGCCTGAAAAATAGTTAACATGACAATAATTCACACAGTTTTCTCTGTCTCTCACTCACACACACATGCACGCACACATACATATATATATATATATATATATATATATATATATATATACCTTCACTTGTCTAGCTTCTTGCCATTGAAGAACTCGCAGTAGTTCGAAATATAGCAATTTCAAGTGTGACTCTTTCTCTGTGTTTTATCTTTATCTACTTTTATTATTAATGTTAATTTGTTACATTGTTAATAGTGTTTCTTTATTTTTATGTTTCATTAATATTATATATATATATATATATATATATACACACACTTCTTAGATATGTTAAGCAGTGGCCCTGATAAATTATATATTTTAAATGCAAACAAATACTCATACGATTTAAAATAAACTTATCGCCATCTCTTTGATATAATCACATACATTAGAATGAAGATTTTTGAGTTATAGTAAAAATAATATGTACCTAGAATTTTCAGTCATACCAATTTCACTTCCCAACACTTTAGAAAAAGCCTTTGAATACCAAATCATAACTAAAACTTTAAAGTGAAGAAGTGTATTGGACTAGGTAAACTAGAAATAATATACTGTCCTCTGGACCCATTGTTTGTGGTTTCAGACCTGACCGATTTTTATGGATCTTTTTTGGACTTAAAATCTGGGGCACATGCTCTCTAGGATGACTTTAGGTAATAAGTTTCTTGTCATAGATTTATGGCCTGTTAAAATAATCTATATAAAAATACAGGCTTTTGGCAGTTTCAGCACTATTATGAACTACTCCCTATAAATTAACTCATCCCTCATCCTTTTGTCATCTAATTGCAAACAATAGATAAGATATAGGAAGTGTAGTGGGCCCAACTGGAGGCCTAAGTGCAAGCTAAATCTCAATGGGGTCTGTAACCCAATTAAACTCATTCAATCAAATAAATCATTACTGTTAATTTAAAGCAACAATAATAACATACATAAGTTATAGTTTAAATTACCTTAACAAGAAGTTTCTTTTCAACAGCATCCCCTGCCAATGAGCTTGTTGCTGTCACTTTAATAGTAATATAACCAAGTTTTTTTGGTACTATCATAAATGACACAGCGGCTCCACTATTAGCTTGTACTGTAATTCTCTTCCGCCGATATAATTCCAGTTCTATGCAAAGAGAAATAAGTTTTATTTTATGTACATACACCTATACTTACACATCCACAACTTTTTTATATAATTGATGTAATCTGTAATCTGTATCTGTATCTGTAATCTGTATGTAATCATGTATAGAGGTATATACTGTTCTTATATATGTACAAAGTTAAATAGCTATTGTAACCAATAAATTCTATGTTCATAAAACTTAATGACTGCTGCATAACATATAAAATGCTCTGAAAACTAAATTAAACACAAATAATACCAGATTACAAGCATTAAAAGAAAACCATAGCTATACATATGAGGTGTTTTGTAATTTTCTTTAAAAAATTAACTTACTTGGTTGATCATTTACATCATTTGATATCTCAGCAAATTCAAAGTTTTCCAGCTGTGGATTTTCCAGCGTAACATCAGCTTGTAAATCTTTTTCCATGTAATTAAAAACAACAATTGGAATAGCAACAATTTCTCCACGAATGACTGAATAGGGGAGGTTGACAGAAACAAAGAAAGGCCTGAATACTTGGAGCTGAAAAAAGTAATCAAAATGTTCAAAAACTAAATAAGTAAATAAATAAAAATACAATAATTAAACAAATTAATTAATATTTCACACCCTTACCTTTTTAGGAGCTTTAGTAAGCCCAAGTCCATATACAGGATCCACTGAAAAGCCTGATATGACCCAAGATGTAATGGTATCTGGAGCTGCCTTTCGAATAGTGGCTTTCCCATCAAACCTAGCAAAGAAAATTTAAAAATATTTTATTATATACAAATTTAGTATTTCATATTAGTAATTTTCATATTTATAATTAATTTAATAATAAATCAGCTGGTCTGCTTGCACAGTATTATAAATATATTGCCAATAAATTTGAAGAGTTTTTGCTTGTATAGTGAAGTGATACAGTTTTAGACAAAGTGATCTACCAAAATCTGCAACTGAAAGCAACTTGCCCAATACATATTAATCACTAAATAATCAGAAATTTAGAGGTATAAATTCATTGCATTGATGCAATTGGTTATAAATATATTTATATACGGTTTGAATATATGCATTACCAAATTATAAAAAACATCATCTTTCCCTTTCTTTTTTCAAGCACTGAGTGTATCATGCCAAATGTCATTGGTCTTCAAGAAAAAGAATGGAATGAACACAAAGAATGGCGATACAAATAAACCTGTTGTTTAGTAGAAAATAAACAACTTAGCACTTTGTTTTTCAGGGCAAGCAAAAAAAAAAAAAAAAAAAAAAAAATCATACCTGCACAACATTCCTATTAAGAGCCAAACCTGAGCTTAGCAATTCAGTCATTTAATGACTTAACTATCATAATGAGCCATAATACTTGAGCTTTTTTATAATTTAATATTCATTTTTTATAAAGAATCTTATATTAGAGGTTCTGAACCTTTTTGATTAAAACTGCCCTCAGCATCTCAGCAATTTTGTAATTACATCCCTAAGCTGAAGGTAATATATAATTATTAGATTTATTGAGTAATCGTCTAAAAAAAATCAATTTAAATCAGTTAGTTGCAGCATTCCAGGATGCCATGGCACACCGTGGGAATAACTGTCCTATACTGTAATTTTTACCAGATCAATACAAGAAGCAAATATTTATATCATTTCTATCTCATCTAGGAAGGGAAGTTGTAAGACAAAGCAAAACTATTATGCTGATCAAAAGCTCTGATACATTTTTTTCTTTATATTTAAAAAGTTTATTTGAAGAGAACATAATTTGAATTAACTAGAAATGCTAATTGGAACTTGTACAGTAATACTAATCATATAATTGAAATCATTGTATGATTGAGTCAAACTAAACACTCTTATTGTTCCACTTACTTGTCTATAAATGTAGAACTGGTTTCTGAACACTCATTCACATTGTCAGCTGGAACTCTTGGATACTTCATTATACTGTGGGAATGTGCATTCTGCTCTGTGGAGGTGTGATGAACTTAAAGCTTATGTTTTCATCCCCAGTAGTGTGTAGTGGTTACCATACTTGCCTCCTATACCCAAGATCGCAGGTTTGAACCCGGCCAGGACCAATGGATTTTTTTCGGGCGTAAAAATCTTAAGTATGGCCTCCTTCGGAAGGGAAGTAAAGCCGTGGGTCCCGTGTCGTACATTTACGGTACGAAAAAGAATCTCAAGCCTGAAAGAGACACCTCTGTGCAAAATTTGTCGGTCATTTCACGCCCTGAGTTGAATGGGATGCTGATGAATGACCTGAGATGTTAAAGAGCGTCCATAAGTAAAAAAATAAAAAAAAATCCCCAGTAGTGTCAAATATAATTAAACTGTCTTTGTATTTGTATATGTAGATTTTTTCCCATGTTGCTAATTCTGTAGGTCCTTGTACTGATTTCAATAATTTTTCTTTATTCAATATGTCATGGTTTTCTGACCAGAAATGAAATGCTACTGCTGATTTCTCCATTTTCTTGTGTTTTATGTTCCCAAAATGTTCTTTCAAACATGTGCCCATGTTTCTCTTTGATTTTCCCATGTAAATTTTCTCACATTCTGTACAACTTATTTTGTAAATATCTGCTTTTTTCTCCTGTGGAATACTGTCATTAGCATTGTCTATCAGGAGATTTGTACATTAAATCTCTTTACAAGGGCTAACCTCATGTTAAAATCTTTAAGAATGTTCTGAAACTTTTTTGTAGCCCATGGATGATATGTAAATTTTTTAAAAATCATCAGTAGTAGCATTTCATTTCTGGTCAGAAAACCATGACATATTGAATAAAGTAAAATTATTGAAATCAGTACAAGATCCTACAGAATTAGCAACAGAGGAAAAAATCTACATATACAAATACAAAGACAGTTTAATTATATTTGATGCTACTGGGGATGAAAACAAACTTTAAGTTCATCTCACCTCCACAAGAGCAGAATGCACATTCCCACAGCATAACAAAGTATCCAGGAGTGGACGTTCTAGCTGACGATGCAAAGGAGGGTTCATGTCTACATTTATAGACAAGCAAGTGGTGTAATAAGTGTGTTAGTTCCACTCAATCATACAATGACTTCAATTGTAAATTGAATTGCCTGTAAATGCAACAACCATAGATATCTGAGTAACGATGCTATATTTCTGTTCAAGAAATAATGTTTTGAATTTTTGGCAATCTTTGCTTATTATAAAGGTACATAATCTGCAAATATTGTATTTTCTTTTGTATAAATAGCTGAAAGCCCATATAACATTCTTACTAATTTTCTTAAATCAATCACAATCAATAATCATAATTATGAACTCCAGTTAAAAATTGTTGTGTGTACATTTTTCTAATGCTTTACTTTATGCACATATACCATGAGTATTACACACATACATTCTAAGTATTTACATTCTGAGGGAAATTTTAATATTTTATCATTGTCCGCAAATTCATTAATAATAAATATTTTATTCTACATAAAATAGAAGCTTTACATAGAAATCAGATAAAATGCATTATATGCCTCTGCATTACATGCACACATACAGCAAAAAAAAAAAAAGCACAGCATAAGAAAACTAAAAGAAAGAAAATGCTCCATCTATACTGTATATCATGAAGCACCATCAAGAACAAATGTTACTGTAGCTGAAGTTGCACCATGTCATGTCATATTCTATCATACATCATATCACAATACCTATGTTTTTATTCTGTTCATGATCAATAAAATAATATCACATTTCTAGAAAAAATGGCAAGCATGATTTTTATATGCTATTTTTGTACAGCCAGCACCAGACTATGCTTAAAATTATACTCATCTTCAGAACCTAGTGAAAAACTGACCTATTTCATACATTAAACCTTTAAATCTCCAAATTTGGCATACAAGTAGTTATACTACAGAAAACCACAACAATGCTCACACTGACGAGAAAGTACATGAGATTCCTGATTTTTATTTTTATGAAACTCTTTAGGGCAAAGGTTTGTTACTTTATCTAGGGACAACTAGATTTGACTTCTAGGGTATCTTCTGGGACCAGATTCGATAAAGTATCGCAGCAATGGTAGCAGGTTATATGTATGATAGAAGTAACATCAGATGTAACAAGGCATTGCAAGGCTTTCGTATTGTTAATGAAGTTAGAAACAGAAAATAGTTATGTTTATCACATGGCTCTTATTGTAATTAATGATATTTATTATTTAAACTGGTATCATTTTGTGATGATACTTCAGTTCAGTTTTTTTTCTTTTATCTGTATACCATTTAATCAGTTATTATGACAATTTGTGATTTAGCCTACAGCTCTGCATTCACCAATCTTCTCTAAACATCTGGTTATTTAGTTAATTGATTATAAATCCATACAAATTATCTAATCAGAAAGCTAATAATACTGTCGTAAATGAAAAATAATCAAAATAGTTAAATTTAATTATACCATTTTCTAGGTATGATGAAGACAAAAACTATATTTCATGTTTCAATATAGTTACCCTTATTGCAATACACTTCTCACATCTTTGAATTAACATTTCAATTCCCTACCCAAAAATAGAAGTCTTGTCTACAAAATGGACATAAACAGAATCCATCACTTCTTCTTCACATTTAAATTTCCTTCCTCCAAGGTCCTTCTTGAGTTTTGAGAAGAGGAAATAATCACTAAGAGCTAGATCTGGGCTGTAGGGTGATGGTCAATCTCTTTGAAGCCACATTTCTTCAGCGCTTCCTTTGCAACAAGAGCTGTATGCACAGGTGTATTGTCACACCTGTGACAATATGTGGTATTGTCACACCACCACTCAGCTTTCCTCGCCTTTTCTCTTTGATGGAAGCATGTAGTCTGTGCAGTAAACCAGCAAAGTACTCTCCATTTACTGTAGGTTCCTCTCCTTGAAGTCAATAAAGAGTATTACTTCACAGTCCCCAAAGATTCTGGCCATGATCATCTTGGTTGACTGGGTCACTTTGGCCTTTAGAGGGAGTGTTTTAGCAGATTTATGCCACTCCATTGATTCTCTTTTGGACAAGGGATCTAGTAGAGGACCATATTTTCATCTACTATAACAATAGTTTGCAATTCTCTCTCTTGTTGCCACGGCAGAGCTCCAAAAAGGCCTGACAACAAATAACTCATTAAAACATATCTTTTAAAAAAGAAATTATTTTAAAAAATATATATATATGGAACTAATACAGTGAAGCTAAGTCATATGAACAAATTATGTGATACATGTTGTACTAAACACTCTTATTGCTTCACTTACTTGTGTGATATTTGGAACCGTTTTGAAGACCTTTGTCTTCATCTTCGGCCAAGGTTACGACTGATTGGAGAATCCAACAGCTCTGTAGAGATGAAGTGTTGCCCTGGTGATTTTAATGTACTTAAAATTGGTGTTTTCTACCTTTGGAATATCAAAGTTCATTAATTGATCTCTGTATTTATGAATGTAAATTTTTTCCCAAGTATCCAGTTCTATATGTCCCTGAGTCTCTTTTAATAAATTCATCTTCTTCACAATTTCATGGATTTTAGTCCAAAAATGATATGCCACAGCTGATCTATTTGTCTGTTTATATTTTATGTTCCTGAAATGCTCTTCTAAAGGTGTGCCTATATTTCTCTTTGTTTTTCCAATATAGATCTTTTCACAATCTGCACATGTTATTCTGTAAATATCTGCTTTTTTCTCTTGTGGGGTCTTTAAGCCATTTTATCTTTCAAGATGTTTCCTAAATTAAATCTGTTGATTGGTGCTAATTTTATATTAAAATCTTTAAAACTATTTTGAAATTTTTTCATTGCTTTTGACTGATATGTAAATTTTTTAAAAATTGGTTTTTCTATATCTGCTGAAATATGGTGGTATCCTCTGATAAGTTTTTTTCTTTTAAATCTCTCCACATTTTTATGTACCAAATCTTTATTAAAGTCATTTAAAATTGCCATTTCTTCTATTTTATTGTATTCTTTTTAAACTCTTCTTTACTAATTTGTAAATTAGCCAAACGATATGTCGAGTTGTTGAAAACTGCATGTTTGTATGTTAAAGGGTTAAAACACAAGGGTTAAGGATTACTTCTCTTAAACTCCTATGTTTCAAAGTCATTACAAACCTCATCAGGGAGACATTCTCAGTATGGATCTCTTACGAAGAGACCTGTAATGACTTTAAAACATAGGAGTTTAAACATTTTCAACATGGCTTCCAACCAAAAGAATTTTAACTTTAATGACATTTACCATGAATGCTTGCATCATAAAAAAAAAGTAACTGGAAGTAAAGTCATATATGTCATCTAATCGAGAAAGTCATTGAATATCAACCATTGTATATGTTTCATTAATGTGTGTCTCCTCTTGCCAAAATGCCTTTAAGACGTTTTGTTTGCTAGCAAAGCATTTCCAGTTCAGTGGCTTCTTCAGTATTATAATCAAATCAAAGTTGCATTGATTTAGGTCTGGTGATTAAGAAAGATATTTTAGGACATCCCACTTCCAACGCATTAAATTCCTGACAGATCTGCTGCAGGAGTCTAGTATTATCATGCAAGATAATAAGGCATTACCTAGCAGTTTTGACCATTTCTCTTTAACTGCATAATGCAAGTGGCTATTTCATAAATCTATGATAATATAGAGCACACACAGTGTGATTTTCAGATACCAGATAACTGACAAGAACACCTCAAATGTCATATTGCCCAAGCAAGCATGAATTTTGTAGGAGAGGATCATGTCAAATATTGTGCTTACATGATAGAAAGGATTCTACCATTTGTTTGGCTGATGCTTGTATTGCAGTTGATGTGTTCTTGTCCATGTTTCATACACTGTAAAAATGAGATTAAGAATGTCATTACCTTCCCAATTACACTGTTTCAGGTAGATTCAACACATCTGATAATTAGTTCACTTCTGTTCCTCAGTCAACATTATAGCCAAATAGGGTACCCATTTGACTATAATCTTGCATATAGTAAATACTGTCATAAAATATGGAACATTTTTGGAATAGAAATATAATATGCATAGATAACTCCTCATTTCAGCATCTGTCTTCCATTAAATGCCAGTCAGTTAGCTCCACTGACACATCTATGTGAATGGAAATATTATGTCCACAAAGAGGCAGGTAGGTATATAGTTGATATGCATCCATGTTTGATTGCTTGAACTGTACATTATGGCAGTATCTATCACCCGAGCTTTACACAGCTCAGCAGGATACATAATTTTTGTTCATGAAGTAATGCTATTTTGACATAAGACTGCCGTTCCACTTGACTCACTCCCATCTTTTAGTTATGTATAATGAACTATATATTAGATTTCTTGTGTTATTATATTTTAAAGATCATGTACTTATCTACATGAATATCTAGTTCACAACCTGCATATACTCTGCTATATCAGTTTCATATATACATTATATATAAAACTGATTCAGGTTAAACTAGTTCAAAGGTTAAGATTTTACAGTGAGAACTAGAATCTTAAAATTATATAATAGCTGTGGTAGTCCTTTTGCCAGTAAAATTAAGTTCCATTATACTTAATGTTAAATGAGATCATGCATTACTGATTGCACTATAAAACATAGTAATTCTATATATAGAATGCCAGTCAATGTGCACACAAAAAAGAGCTACTTGTTACACATAGTTATTGGTATTTTAAGACAAATAGAAATATCAAGCATAAAGAAAGGTCATAATAAGCAAACTCAATGCAGATTGTGCATACCCTGAGGAAAGATTGGTGAAAAGCCAAGTAGAGGCAATGTCATGCATTAAAAAGACATGAGGCCTGTTCCAAACAGGGGTGGGAATACGTGAAAAGGCATAAGGGCCTGCAAGAGGGGGGCGAGTCACAGGCCTAAACACCACTGGAGGTCCAAGGTCTGGCTTCACAACAGGCAGCCCTGGTGCTGGAATGGGGCGAAATGGGGGTCGATTCTGTGCTATCAAACCAGTGCCCCATCCTGGCCCTGAAATTTAATAATTAACACAAATTGCTTTTGAGCTCATAGATATAAAACTTGGAATACACCTGAAAAAGTACAGACAGTTTATAAAAATGTACAAATATTTACTTTTGTATTTTTTAAATTACGTGCGTACGTGCGTACGCACGCACGCGCGCGCACACACATACATACATACATACATACATACATACACACACACACATACATACATACATACATACATACATACATACATACATACACACACACACACACACATACATACAGGTGACTGAGTTAAACTACTATTTATTTAACAATAAGTAGTTTATTATAGCTTGAGTTTATAAAATGAGTTTGGAAGGTAAGACAAACATTACCCTTAGTGGTATCCAGATAGAAAAGAATAAGAACATGACTACAACAAATTTTTACCAAAACTGGTTCAACTATTAATTTTTTATGAAGTATAAGGAGATAGAGAGGGAGGGTGTGTGTGTGTGTGTGTGTGTTTGTTTGTTTGTTTTGTTTGTTTGTTTTAGGACTTTTACAAAGCGTATACTGATTTTGCTGTGCATCCTAGAAATTACATAATGTGTATCTAGCAAAAGTATAATAATAGGTACCCAGTTTAGTATATGCAAAATATTTTTACAATCTGAAATTTTATAAAAATCCAAATGCTACTGGCAAATTCTAATAAATGACTGAAATGTTAACTCTTTAAATTAAAAAAAATGCCTTTAATACAATGAGGCACCTTAAAAACCTTTCATTCATAAGTCAGTCTCTTACCAGCAGATCCCCCTGTCCCCCACACCATCACTAGCATTCCTTTTCATACTGTTATGATAAAGTTGTGAGCTGTCTCCAGTAATAGAAAATCATCATAAGTCATACGTCAGTTCAGTTAGTGCAATTGTATATTCTTAATAGGCTGGCGAGTCAATTTAATGTCTTATGCTTCACTTACCATTGAATAATACAGAACATGTTTAACAGGCCATTACCCACATCTTCAGCTGTAAAGCGACTGCTGGATAATTGATGGTTGGATGGAATTTGTGTAGTTCTCATGGACAAAAAAATGTTCATCCAACAAATCCATTCAACCATCAATGAATCCAGCAGTTGACTCAAGCTGCTGATGTGGGCAATGGCATGTGAAACATGTTCTGTATAATTCAATGGTAAATGGTGCATAAGAGTAATAAATTGACTCACCAGCTAATGAAGAATATATTAGTTGCTTTACTATATTAGTTCCAACAAATTAGTTTTAAATTTAGTGCAGTAACGTCATGCAATGGCAAAATATTCATTGTTTAAGCATTTATTCACTTTGAAGATGCACATAAAGTGCAAGAAATTATGTGATAAAACAAAGCAAAAATTTAGATGTAATAAATGTCCAGTTCTATAAAATAAATAAATCAAATAAATATAAACAAAAAACAAGGAATTTAGTAAGCAAGTTTAACCAACAGGTTCTCTTATGGACTGTAAAAGGAAATAAGAGGCATGTGCTTATAGAAGAAACACTTTATGAAATAGAAGCTTTCTTGTAAAGTAGCCTTCAAAAACCCCAAACACAGCAGACTGGAATTTCTAATGAATCTGTAAGATGAACAACAAAATTGCTAAAGTTAAAGCAGAGCTAACCAATGTAAATGATATGTTTCTTTAGAAGATGTAGATTGTATATCATACAAAATGGACATCTCTGTAAAAAAGATGAGAACAGAATTATTTTATTTTATTTGTAGTACCAAAGTTTTAAAAGATAAATTGTGGTGGCAATAAAAACTCATAGTGCTAGATAATGATGATTGGGGGAGGTCATGCCAGTAAGCAGCCATCTTGCTAATGGAAGGTTTTAAATGAAATGATATATTGCTAACAGCAATAATTGCATAAATGAACCACCACCTAAAGCTGTATTTCTGCCTCTCAGAGTGGAAGAAAATTAGGAAGAAATAGACACTCATATTCCTTGTCCAACTGGAAATCACATTGTTGTGATGTTGTACATCAAATAATAAGTATATTATTATATCAATAACAATGAACAAAGCAGTTTGAAGTCGTATAAGAAATTGCTTTTATATTCTTTTTTTTCATTTGTGTATATTTTTAATAAAAATGCTGTCAATATTTCAATAATAATGGCAAAAACAATTAAATATGAAAATAACATCAAATAATAAGTATATTATTATATCAATAACAATGAACAAAGCAGGTTTGAAGTAGTATAAGAAATTGCTTTTATATTCCTTTTTTTCATTTGTGTATATTTTTAATAAAAATGCTGTCAATATTTCAATAATAATAGCAAAAACAACTAAATATGAAAATAACTATTTACATAAGCATTGGGGAAGCAGATCTTGAGGCGAAAAACACTGAAAAACTTCTTTCCTCATTTGTCATGTACTTTGATACCGCCATGGGTGGCAGAGGTCATTAAAGTGCAGACTCTTGAGCAGGAGGTCTGGGGTTCAATTCCCCTCAGGACCTTCTTCCCTGACTGAGGTTTTTTCCAGGTTTGCCTCAGTCCTCATAAATGGAAATGCCAGGGAGGTACCTTAAAAGTTAGTTCCCAGTTTATCACTATCATTACCTAAACCTGTTCTATGATTAGATAATTGATTGTAGATCAATGTATTTGTTTAGGGTAAACATTATATAAAAATAAACCAGCTTGTAATGTGCATGCAGAATTTATTGAGAACTTTCCTGATCAGTTGCCTCCTCCAGAACTGCAACTTATGATATTGTAAACAAATTGCAAATAACTGGTTGAGTGTCAAAAAATATAAAGTTAATAATAGTTACAGTTTTAACACAGAACAAACTTGAAAAAATTGGCACAAATACTGAATGTTTATCTACAAAGTCACTCCTGAAGTTAGCACAAATTGGGGTTTTGGAATGTAAAGATAAACATAAGCAATGAAATCTGAAACATTATGATGGCGGAATTGCTTATCAGAATATATTTTTATGGAAGGAAGGATAAGCATTCCCGAATCTTCTTTAAAGTAAGATATACATATTTTAGGGAGAAGCATTGAAAAGGAGAGAGTAGAACACTATGTGAACAGACAAAGTTTATAATTTATTTCAAATAACTGTGTAATCCTTCATAGGCAAGATCAATTACATCTATTTCTGTAAAAATCATATTTTAAAAATATCCTGTCACTTCTGGCATTAAGGTGATAGTCTCTGTAGGAGATATAGAGGGACTAAATCAAATTTTTATATAAAATTTAAATTGGAATATATATAGGGGGTTAATTACTAATATCAAAATATTTTTATTGTGTAAAGAGGGGCTTAGACAAGTAATTTGAGATAAGGAGTCTACAATTACCAACAATGTTAGAGGTATGAGACATTGAATTTACTATACTTTGATACTCAGAAATATAAAATGGAATTAAAACTTTGTATTTGAATGATTTCATGCCCTTAGTGATTGAAAGAAACTGTGTGAATGAAGCATCCACAGTATAATGTAAAAATGTACTGTTATCATAATTTGCAAAATTTACAGACTTAATTTCATGATTGCATGCCACTGCATTATGCAGTAATTGAACTTCATGTGTTAACAACAAAGTTTGATTCTACTTTTTTATAGTGTGACAAACTATTTGTTTAATTTATTTCATGTAACAGTTGATAACCTTGTGATATACATTACTGAAAGCACCTTAATAAATTAGGTGAAGCTTTTGGCAGTTCCAGAACTGTTTACAAAAATTCCTGTAAATCAAATACAAGTTTAGCCAACTCTCTTCAAGCCCTAATTTTCTACTTCATACAGCCTTGACTACTGCTGATTATATCATCTCCAAGCACTTATGTGCATTCCTGGTATTTTATGCATATTAACATTAATAGCTTTTAAAGCCATTCTTCCTTTTGTTAATGCCTTTTTGTTTTGTTCATCCCAACCACCAATGCTATTGAGCCTAATGCCTAAATAGTCAAATATACTACCCACTTCAATTTCTGTCTTTTCCTACCACCATTTTTTCATTTTTCCGCAGCTTGCTTACTTTTTTGAATACTATGATTTTTTTTTTATTTTTGAATATTTATTCTTAGATAAATCCCTTACAAAATTTACATATTGCTTCAATTGATTTCACTAAACCAACATTAGTTATTGACCCCACTGCTAGATCATGGCAAATAGTGAGTCAGAAATCTTAATATTAATTGTTGAAGTATGCCTGTTGATTTTACCAATTATTTCTAGCATATAATCAATAAAGAGATTAAATGCTATAGCACTAAGCTGACACCCTTCTAAGACCTATTGTGTTAGGATTATTTGCAGTCACCATATCATGTGCAATCTTAATACAATAACCATTATCAAATTATTTATATTGCGTGCTTTATGAACTTGACACTTACTCCTTTTCTACTCAATTTAGCCCACATGCATTGCAAATCCGAAGGCATAAGTGCTTTAAAATCAAGAATCAGTGGAAATTTATCGACCAAAACAAACGGCTAAATTTGATCTGGAATATGCATCCAAAAATATTAGCTTTTCATTAAATTGGTAAGGTAATTTAATAAATCAGATTATTTCAATGCAATAATTGTGTGTTTTCTTGATGTAGCAGTAGATTTACCAGGTGTGATAAAAAATAACGGCAATTTTTTTATTTGACGAGTTTCATAAATCTGATTTTCAATTCTTTTTTTAAGCTTACTTTACACATGTTTCTAACTAATGTAGGTTTTTTTCAGCTATTTTGAATGTTTAGTTCATTGTTGGCAGTCGAGAAAGTTAGACGTGTTTTGGTATGCTCTGCAATTTTTTACTTTCGAAAAAGATGGAGCAAAGAATTTGTATTAAATTTTTCTTGAAAATGGAATAAAGTGCAACAATGTATTTGAAATGTTGACTGTGGCTTTTGACAAATGACTACTGCCCTGGACGTCCTAGCACATCAATAACCACCGACAAAGTCGAAGAAGTGAAGAATATGATTCTGGAAAATCCCCGAATCAATATCAGAGAGGTTGCTGATGATGTCAGTACATTATTTGGTTCACACCAAGTAATTTTTTCGGATGTTTTGGGCATGAAATGTGTGGCACCAAAGTTTGTTCCGAGATTGCTGCTCATACCTCACTGCTTGTTTGTGATTTTTTGGCAAAAAACAAAACCATAATGTTGCCTCAGCTACCATATTCATCGGACATGGCCCCCTGCAACTTCTTCCTATTTCCAAGGCTGAAGAAAGCTATGAAAGGATGACATTTTTCTACCATCAATGAGGTAAAAACACAATTGCTGAAGAAGTTAAAGGGCATACCGAAAAGTGTGTTCCAGAAGTGCTTCCAAGATTGGAAAAAGCACTGGTACAAGTGTATTATATCCAGAGGGGATTTCTTTGAAGGGTCAGTATTGATATTGATGAATAAATAAAGATTCTTTAAGAAAAATGAATATTGCTGTTATTTTATTATCACACTTTGTATTGTGGTGGCAGCAATCTGTGGGAGACTATTGAATTAGTCTTGAAAATCTGATGCCATCTAACCTTCAGAACAGAATGAAATTTGAATGCGAGTGTTTTCTAGTGCACACATTTTGTGATGCAGTGAGTGGTTTAATAATTACAGTGATTTTGATAGATTCCATGAGATATTTAAAAAGTGCAACATGAGATTAATGATGAATGTGTGGGCAGAAATCCAATGTAATGATAACCAATTATAGTATTGGCAACATAGGAATTTGGATAAATTTTGAGAATAAATATATGTAAAAAATTCTATTAAGATTATAAGCAGATGAGGCTGCAGTGACTGATGTGAATTGTTTATGGGCAAACTATTAAATCCTAAAAGAAACTTTTTATATTTGATGAGAAAATAATTTAATTGTATTTGTTTTGAAACTTTTTGTTCCTAAAAATTACAATTAAGAGCATTTTTATAGGGAAGACATTGTATAACAATTCAACATTTTTTTTATTTTATGAAATATTTATACTTTTAGAATGTCATACAAATGTAAACTATAAACAAATGGAATTATCCTCTCTTTCTCTCTCCGTCATTCATTATTACATTCAGAGTATAAAAAAATGTTTAGTTTTGGAATTAATATTCCATTTAAAATAAAACAACTATAAATGCTAATTTTGTAGGTTAAATATTACTGGTATGGATCAATTAGATTTTATTGTAATAGTTTCTTTAACACTAATGATAAAATTACTTATTACCTTAACATAAATCACATGACCTTTCTCATTTTATAATGTACAATATGACATTTATTAGACAAATAAATGCAATAGCCTAATTATTGCATTCTTTTAAATTAATTGTGCTATGAGAAATGAATCTAAATATTAACCAGCTTAAACTCTAGAACTATTTGTTTAGGTGCAGAAGATTGCATGTACAAATGATTTAAGAAATTACAGATTTCTTTTATATACAGAATGAATTATTCTATAAGTACATCTTCGATATTACAATTACCAGCATAAAGACATAATCATTATCTTACAACCAACCAGATCAACCATCACCACAGCCATCACCACTGTCACTCTCCTAGCATTAAATCTCTAAATTTCATTGTAGATACTTCACTAACGCACAGGCACATTCTATAACACATGGTTAACATTATATATGGCCAGTGCTTATTTAATAAACAGGACAGAACAATAATAGGATGTATACCATGCATGAAAGAGTTGGAAGTCGAATATGCAACTCTATGACTATACGTGACTAATTATATGGCTCTTTATAGCTATTATGACTTTGGTCATTAAAAAATCTAGCAAGTGTTCATTAAAAGCAGAAGAAGCAAGTAAACTAGAAAAAAAAATATATTCACCATTTTAGATTTCTAGTTGCTAGAATGCAATATGAAAACATTTTGTCAGTTTAATAGCAAGGAAAATAATTTTTCATGAGAAAAACATCAGAGGCAATGGATTGTTTACATGTGTCACAACTAAATGACACTATATTGAAAGCACTTTCTCAGAACTTTAGACTGGAAACTAAGTTTCATTTACATAAAAACTAAATATAAATATTATCATGTTATAATTTAGGGGGGAAAAAGAACAAGAAATGTAATGAAAATAAATGGACTACTTCACAGCATCATATTTGATCTAAACAGATTCGTACATTTTTACCTTGAAAAAACACAATTGACTCAATTATCAAGATGTATCAACTTTAAGTTACATTAAGTATCTAAACATAATTAGAAACAAGAAAGTTAGCTTTTCTAAAAAGAGTAATATAGTTGATATAGATCTTATCAGTTTAATCAGTCAGATGCAACAATGGAAGCAATAGAGCCAAAAATGAATTGAATAAATACATTTCTTCTTTCAGTCACTGTTTTATGTAGAAAGGGATGCAAACTGCTTCATCGTACATAGCTCATTATCATCTTCTAAACACATAAGACCCATAACCTACAATTATATATTCAACTTACTTACACTAAACTCCACTTATTTACATAAGACATAATTTTAAACATATTAGAAAAAATATTACTTTCAAATTTGTTGCACTGAAAAACAATTGCTGGTATATTGATTGCTATGAAAAAATGGGTGCAATATATCAGCACACATTTTCTCATTTTCAGTGCACAGTTCTGACCTTTGAAACGTCAGATAAAATGAAAATCTTAATTGGAATTTCTAAAAATATATAAAATATTTAATTTTTACTTACTCAATTGATAAAGGTTTAGGCTTTCTTTAAATATATAACACACACACTTTTGAATTGGCTAAGGAGCCTAAGATTTATATAACTAATGTTCTCAGTTATATGTCTATTAATATATAATGAATGTTTAATTATTATTATTGGCAATTATGGGTAATAAATTATAACAGAATCAGATAGGAACATTTTTCTGTTTTGCTTATTCCTATGATTTGAACTTCAATTATCCTGTGCTAAATATATTAAGCATCTTGAATAATGAAATGATGCATATAATTATGGTGAAGGGCAACATGAAAGGTTACCCAAAAGTTTTCAAAATAGGCTATTTAAAGCATAGTGATGAAGCAGCAGTGCTGTAGAGCTATCTGTAATTTATAATAATAATTGGTACGAACTAGAAATGCCATAATGATGGTGCAACCAGCAAGCCACCTCTTTAGCTCAAGTGATTAGGGTATTGTTCCAGATGCAGCTGCAAATAAAGAGGGTAAATTCAAATTATGCTTAGGACAGGTCTCTAGGAAAAGAGTTTTCAAAAATCCCCTTGCTAAATTGGCATAAAAATAATTCACTCCTTGTAGATAAAAAGCTAAGTATTGGACAGAATGCTAATCCATTTTTCTATTTCTACTCTTCTTTCTCTCCCACCCTTTTGTTTTTTAATTTCAGATTAATACAAGTTAACAGAGGGTTTCTGTAATAATTAAAATTTAATTTCAGCCTTTTCCATAGTCATAGTCACACACACTAATGATAACTAAGGTTGCTTACTATCAGATTATTGAGTTAGAACTTATATAATAACTGGATTGTTGCAAGATGCAGGTAGGAAAGTATGTGCTAATATATGCTCTACCTGTGAAAGATAGCAATTGAAGTATAAATGTTCCGTGTAATAATGGGTATTTTTAATGTAAGAAAAAGCTTGCATATTGGAAGAGTAAAAGAAAATGACAATAATTTTTGGTTTATTTTCATGTTAAAAATTATATTGTAATCGTGATATAAAACTAAATGTGTACCTGAAGATGGAGCAACTCATTGCTATGTTGGAAAGAATTAAACTTATTGGAAAGAATATACAATGCTATGGTGGAAAGCAGGATGTTATTTAAAGTGGAAGTTCAGGGTTCAGATGGGGAATGAAAATATGTTCAGCAAAAATATAGATCTTGTGTAAGCAAATTTTAGGATTACCTTGAGCATCCCCTAATGGGATAGCTTCGATGGAATTAGATAGGTGGACAACTAAGCATAGGTAGGATATTTGAAAAAAATTATAAAATACCTATATACAGCAATAAGCATAAAGAAAAGGATCTTGGGTTGACCAGAAAAATTTAAAGAATTTGGATGGGTAATATATGGGAGATAAAAGAATATAATGTAGGTCTTTTGGTATTATTACTTAGAACCAAAGATACTTACAGGCAGAAGTTATTTAGTGACTTGAGTGATAAATCTGTAACAAGAATGTTCTAATAAAAAATAAAAGGCTCTAATAAAAAATATAGATTTGTGTGATAAAATGGATACAGAAGGTTTTGTATGTAAAGACAAAAAAGAGTGAGATTACCCTAGGAATAGAATATTATGGAAAAGAATATAAAAGGAGAAAATAATATAAAAATTATAAGAGAATTTGTTAGCCTTCTTACATGTTCTATTGAAATATGATCTTCTGAGGGGTAATATAACCTAATACTGTAACTCCTAGAAAATACTGTTTAAGTATTCTTCAAGTATTCTGTTTCTTTTTTATATAATTTATTATATATCTAATATAAATATAATTACAAATCTGTATTTTTTAATTGAACTTATGTTATTATTGTTTTTATTTTTATACTATAAAATGCCTTGTTAGCCCATTTATTGTAATTTAATTTACTTGTCTTATATCATTGGTTATTTGGTTGAATATAAATATATTTAATTAAATATACTTATAAAGCTGTAGGCAATGGAGTGAAATATATCCTATAAGAATATATTAAATATGTTCACACTAACTCCACTTAGTTATACAACATTAGGACATGTTTTGGGGGCAACTGCTCCCATCATCAGCTGTGAACAGACTGATCAATTGGGCGGCTGGATCCTAAGGTGCTTCTGTGACAGTCTCTGATGATTTCAGTAGGAACTTGCCAAGTTCATCTGTGGATGGAACATCAAAATTTATTAAGTTTTTTCTATTTTTTAGGATAACATTTTTTTCCAAGTAGATAGCTCTATTAGGTTGAAGTTCTTTCAGCATCTTAGCCTCTGGTGGTTTAATTTCATGACTTTTGATTCAAAAGTGAGCTATTACTGCTGATTTATTAATTTGCTTAAAAAGAATATTTCTAAGGTGTTCCTTTCTCCAAATTTATACATTTCTCTTAGTTTTTCCATTTTTCACATGTTATGCAAAATCAAATGTGCAGATTGTAATCAAAGTTACATTGGAAAAATAAAAAGACATTTACAAATTCAGAGAAAGGAATACTTTAGAAATATTCATTTTAAGTAAATTGATAAATCAGAGGTGGCAGCTCACTTTTGGACCAAAAATAATGAAATTAAATGAGAGACTAAGCTGCTGAAAGAACTTCAGTATCTAATAGAGCTATCTACTTTTTGCAAGTTCCTACTTGAATCATCAGAGACTATCACAGAAGCACTCTAGTATCCAGTCACCAAATTCAGTACCTTGTTAACAGTTGGTGATGAGAACGATTGCCCCAGAAACATGTCCTGATGTTATATAAGTAAATGGAGCTAGTGTGAACATATTCAATATATTCTTATATGAATCTGTACAAGGTCAATAAGTAAAAAAAAAGGCTCTAATAAAAAATAAATAAATAAATAAAGTACAAACAATGAGGTAGACAAGACATTATCATTTGAGAAATTTACTAGTTATAAACATAAGCACTACACTGGGAGGCTTACTGTATTGTGTAGTTCTGGAGAGTATAGCATTCAAGCCAAGGATATGGCTTCATCAATACAACCTGCTGCATTGATGAATGTAGAGACTTGCAGGCAAATAAGAGATAGATTTTCTATGCATTTGTGTAATTTTTATGTTAAATTAATTTTATTAGTAATATGTTAAGATTTTCAATTATATAATTGATATATTAACCAAAGAGTAGTTGGCAATAGCTTCTTTCATATAATAAGCAGGTATGTATGATGGGAGGGAGTGTATGCATTTTACTTAAGAGGTAAATTGAGAGAATCCATAGCTATTAATGATGAAGCAAAAGGATACCAACAGCTTTAAAGTTCTTAATTTAATATGTTTTCTTTTCTTTTAAAATTTTAACATACAATCCAGTGCATATCTATGCAAAAGTGTGGTAGGTAGAGAGGATTACAGATTGGTTATTAATTATTTTAATGCACCACATACCCATTTTGATTGAGCTTGTTACCAATTAACCATCATTGATTGACATGTGAGATTGGACTCACTTTTACATTCAAAGTTCATTATATCATTTACCACTTAGGTTAACAGTCAGATACATTGAATATCTTTCAATGCTTAATCATGGGGTAAATAATGTATGCCCTAGAGTGTTAAAAAATTTCAGTATCCTGCAGGCAGAAGAGTTAGTGCATGTTGTTAAACTAAACATACTGCTCATATATCTACCATTCACATTATAGTGTTGTCCCACACTCTATTATTTTTTTCCGGAGTTTAGAGGTAAAATTTCTTAGTGTCAACTGTTCACATAGCCGACATGTAATATAACCTCTCTGTCATTTTAATTTTCTGCAGTTCACAGATAAATATTTCATATTGCAAGATGGAACAGTAAGAGCCGCAAATATGTTGGCAATTGTTTCTATCAAATGTGTTGGAAGAAAGAGTTGCATTTACTTATGTGAAACTTGCAAAAATTCAGGAATACTACTCTAGAAAAAATAGATATACTTGGTTTATAAACTGATTATATTATTTGATAAAAGAAATAGTAACAACTATGTTTCCCTAAAATAACACCTTTCAAAAATAATCAGAGTTGTTATATAACAATAATAAAATATAAGACTTTGCTAAATGCTACAGAGCTTTGGACTCTGTCGACTAATGGCAGGATTGCAATCAGTTCAAAATGCCAGGAAATAAGAAGAATAATGTTATTGGTATCATTAAAAGGTAAAGAAAAGGACTGTGAGTGAAATATAGAAAAAGAAACAAGAAAATGTGAGACTGAAATCCAGGGCCATGTGAAAATGGTATAGTTGACCTTTTTATTTATATGGTAAGAATTCCTGTAGTAAAATTAATTTCACAATTCTTAAGCAGAAATAAATTGTCATGGATACTTTCAGTTTCATCTTGTTGACCAAAATGGCAGACTAATTGAAAGTTCTGAATGCTATATGCAGGCTGAGCATAAGCCTGTGTTAATATGCTGTTGTCGGAAAAAACTGGATAGCATAGAGGCAGTGGCAGAACTTTATTAGAAGAAAAATTTAATTGTAACTAAAAATGTTAACTAGAGTTTGTATAGTGAAGCTAATCATATAATTAAGATCATTGTATAATTGAGTCAAACTACACGCTCTTATTGCTCCATTTACTATTTATAATATTTAGTACTAGTTTCATGAATCGCAAAACGCATCCTCAACTAACTATAGACTGCTGGATAATTCGTTATGCTGTGGGAATGTGTATTCTGCTCTGGCGCGATGAAGTTAGAGTTTGTTTTCATCCCCAGGAGTGTTGAAGTTCAGTAAACTGTCTCTGTATTTGTAAATGTAGATTTTTCCCCATGTGGCTAATTCTGTAGGTCCTTGTACTGATTTTATTTTGTTCAGAGATGAGATGCTACTGCTGATTTCTCCATTTGCTTGTATTATGTTTCTGAAGTGTTCTTTTAACTGTATGCCTACGTTTCTCTTTGTTTTTCCAGTGTAGATTTTTTCCACCTTCTGCACAACTTATTTTGTAGATATCTGCTTTTTTTTCTCCAGTGGAATACTGTCATTTACAAAATAAGTTGTGCAGAATGTGAAAAAATCTACATTGGAAAAATAAAGAGAAACATAGGCACATGGTTAAAAGAACACTTCAGGAACATAAAATACAAGCAAATGGAGAAATCAACAGTAGCATCTCATTTCTGGACAGAAAACTATGACATGTAAATAAAGCAAAACTATTACAGTTAGGTGAGGATGCATACAGTCATTCATGAAACCAGTACTATATTTTATATACAGTAAGTGGAGCAATAAGAGTGTACAGTTCAACTCATTCATACAATCATCTTAGTTATAAGATTTAAATATATTATTTATAAACTTCAAAAATGATAATCTGAAATATTTCAGTCAGTACAGGTTAGTTAAATCTAAATGTTTTTAAACTATGTAGAAAGTTTCAATGATAATGAAATAGACATAATATATGTATGATCTGCTTAAAGAAAAACAGTTTACTTCAATTGCAATTTCAATTCTTCAAAAATTATGTAATCATGCCAAATATTTATTCTGCAGGATGTATTGGGCAAATTTTACTAAGCAAGTTTAGCAGAGCAACCTTCAGATTTCTGTAGATCATAAATTTTCAGTTACCATGTTAATATTTAAATTCAGATTAATTTTTACATTATAACAACACAAATCTATAATTTACTTAAGAGTTACATCAAGAACCCTATTAAGAACTGCATACCCTGCTTCAAGCATATGCCAAAGCCAAGTTTCAGGGAAATGTTGGCGAACTCTGATCCCACCTGCTTCAGGTGTTATTCCTGCAGAACTACTCCCAAAAGCACCACTTTCAGCCATAGGAGGTGCTGCCGCAGCATCTTCAAAAATGTTAGACCTGTAGTACACTAGTTTTTAAACAAACAGAAGGTGACAGTTGTTAGCTATTGAAAAGACAAAGCATTAGAATGTTATTTCACTACATATATTGAGCTGTCAATATTACTTCTACTAGTCAGTTCTCTTATACTGTACACATTAAGACATTACAAAAATATTTAGAACCATTTCCATCATGCATATTAGATAATTAACAATCATATGTTTACTTTCTGCTTGTTCTGGCTATTAATTCAGTACAAACTGAAATTTTAGTAAATAATAATTCAAAATTCACCAAAAACATTTATCTGCAGTACCTACATATTGATCTTGTTAGAATATGTATTACAAAGATAAATTGCAAAAATTTTAAAAGGAAATGTCTTTATAGATAATGATAATGCTACTTTAATTAAAAAAGGAAATTTGAAATCTCTTCAGAAATTCTGCATCCAAATTTAATAAAATGAATAACACAAGGAATTCTAGGGCAAGCCTTAGAATTGCCTTGCATAAATGTTTTAATTTATTTTGTATGGTATGAAAACAATATACATACAACTCATCTACAGTTATCTATTCCTTATAGGAAAACAAGCTCTGTTTAAGTTTATGCATTTTTCCATAAAATTAAGCACCCACTTGCTGCCAGGACTTCACTTTTGGAACTTTCAAACTATAATGTACTTAACTAGAAATGTCAATTGGAACTTTGCACAATGAATCTTAATTATTAATCACATTTCTGGTTAGTTAATTTTCCCATTTAAATGGTTCTTCAAAGGTTACTGAAGTCTTTAGGCACAACATATGAACATTGGCTCTTCAATAGGAACACATAGATAAGGATGACTGTCAGGCTGAATCTATGCTAGGCTTGGTGCAGCTTGCAAGCTTACATAGCTGTTTGAGATCAGTTGTTGCATAGTATCAAGGATATAGGATATGAATGATATTAAGTTAAAGGTAGCTACCTTTTAGAAACCCTCTCTTTGCTAGAGATGTATGAATGAGGATGAAGAGAATGAAATTGCAGGCAGAATTTCAATCAGCATAGGATGAAGAATGTAGTATGCTTGGGAAATTATAGCTAATGGAAGGCAAGGAGATGATGCCCTTTTTGGGGCCTTCTCAGCTGTTGGGAGGTTTACTAAGTTGCAATATGCATTAACATTTCAGGAGGATATAGGATCTGTCACTAATAGGTGTTATGATAACCCAAGGTTCAAAGGTGTGCAATTGTTTTACATTTTTAAATTTTTTGACTCTATTTAAATCAAGCATTGATTTAAAAAAAAAATATGTCCATTTAGTATGTCCCTGGATTTTATATTTATGTTCTTAATTTCTATTATATACTTACAAAAATACCATAAAGTGAAAAATGAACAATTATATCTGATATTAATGCCATCTATGAGGCTAAATAAAGTTTAATAGAAAATTTTCCAAATTATAGCCAGATCATAGCATATTCTATATTGTTATTGAGGGGTCAATCCTGGTGGTATAGTGGTAACCATATTTGCCTTCTAAACCCAAGATTGTGGGTTCAAACCCAGCTAGGATCGATGGATTTTTTTGGGTGTAAAAATTCTAAGTATGGCTTCCTTCAGAAGGGAAGTAAAGCAGTGGATCCCATGTCATACATTTGTGGCATGAAAAACAGCCTCAAGCCTGAAAGAAGAGGCCTCTGAGCAAAATTTGTCAGCCATTTCACGTCCTGTATTGAATGGGATGCTGATGACCTGAGACATTAAAGAGCGTCCTTAAATAAACCAAACCAACAACAACAGTTATTGAGGTTAGTAACTTTGAATGATTTAAACAGTAATTTAAATTGAACAAGGAGAAGTTACTTATGGGGATATTAAAAAAAAAGTAGAAAAAGTAAAATAATATAGCCAATGCACTACATAATTATTTTAAATGTGAATTTAGATTAAAGCTGCTAAATGGAAGAATTATAACATTTCACCGACTCTTTCAGCAAGAGGAAAGATTGTTTCATCACATTTATTACGCTTTGTTGTGAAAAAAAGGGGGGAAGGACTGAAAACACCCATCATTTATAGTAAAGCCTATTTTTGTTTTCTGTTGAAACTCTGATAAAAAAAAATGGGTAAAGGATAAGAAAAAGTGAGCATTATGTTCTAGAATACCAACAGTGTCAGAGACTGCAGATGTTTATTTTTCATATGCAACATGAATGTTTTAATGCAAAGAACAAGGAATTAAGTATCTAATCCCTCCATCTGCTATAGGACCTGTGCCTCAAGGTCCTTATAATCCACCTAAAAATATTGATCAATTTGATTCAATACTAGACAGCAGTTATGAATACTCACTACAAAGGTACAAAGATGAGCTAACTCTTAAAACTTTTCATGTATTAGAACTATTGAAATACAGTTGAATGTATTAATAAACATTTTTAATTTCCTTAAGCTGCATCTTAGCTTTTAGAATTCAGATTAAAGTCAAAAAACCCTTACTGCAGGTACCTCATTAAGTTTCTATAGACACGGAGAAAGAGGTCTTGTTCAATAAAGAAAAATCTGGGTAATTACAATAGCATTTCACACCTTATGAACAAGCTGGTTATCCACATGAGACCCAAATAGATTCTAGCAAGAATCTATTCAAGGGTGTGCTGCTGAGTATTGGTAATAAGCTTTCTTCAGTTTCAGTTGTCTACTCAGTTTTTTAAAAGAAAATAAAACAAATAGAGGTCTGAAGAAATGTAAGAGCTACATATATTAGACTAATAACATGCTTTAGCAAATTTTTATGGTGTTCTTGCAAATGGTACTATGGCGAGAAGGAAATACTGTGGACACAGAGAACAGGGAAGCCAAACATCAGGATCTTGTGAAGAATGAATTTGTAATAGTACTAAACTGAGTTACCAATAAATCAATATGATTACCTCCTCAATAAAGTTTACTGCTTTTTTACATGCAAAAATAAATTAAAAATGTTCTCAATTATCTAGTGAGTTGATTTGATAATCTTATGCTCCACTTACTGTTGAATTATGCAAAACTAGTTTCGCAGGCTTTTGCCTGCATCCTCAGTTGCGAATCGAGTTTTGCATAATTCAACAGTAAGTGGAGCATAAGATTATCAAATCGACTCACTAGATAATTAAGAACATAATAGTGGCTTCACTGTAATTGTTCCGACACGAAATTAAATGTTATATTCAAATTAAAAATGTTTGCATATCTACATATTGAATCTTAAAAAGTAAAAAATTTCGAAAAATAATAAGATTCCTGTTGAACTATAGAACTGAAATCCTTAAAAAAAGTAAATGAGAAGTTTTAGGAAATAACAAAGATGATAAAACACTATTAGTAAAAAAATGCTTGCAAAATTGAGATAATTTGGATAACATTGATCTGAAACTACACTTTCTTTTTTATAATTGGATGTATTTCCTGAAATAATCAGGTGGAAGTGAATGGAGAGTAAAGCGAGCGATTTTATGAAGTTATTCCAGAAACAGAAAAGGGAAATCAAGATAACTGAGTATTTCAACATAGATATATTCCTGCTGAATACTTCAAAGAGAGGATCTGTAGTACCAGGCATGAGAAAATGTTGGTAAAATGATGCAGGTTATTATTGGTGTGTTTTATTTAAGCATTGGATATGGGGAAATCTTTTAACATGTGCATTTAATCTCTTACTCCATTCTTAAATTATATAAAATGCAAATTTTCTGTTTTTGATTTGCAAAATAAGGAGTAATGAGAAAATTTTTAGGAATGGTTCTACAGAACTATACTTCCTTTTTCTTTTCTTTCATTTTGGAAGATGAAACAATTCTTACGTTAAATTTAAGACCAACTTTGTGCCAGAACTAATACAGTGAAGCTACTTATATATTCTTAATTAGCTGGTGAGTCAATTTAATACTCTAATGCTCCATTTACCATTAAGTTATACAGAACATGTTTCACAGGCCATTGCCTGCATTATCAGCTGTGAGTTCATTACCGGATTCATTGATGGTTGGATGAACTTGATATAGCTCTCTTGGACATTTTATGAACATTAATTTAATTTAAGTTATTAGTTCTTGTAGAGGTTTCTAAGAAATAAGTTAAATGATGATAAAATTTATGCTATTATGAAGCAATACAGCTTCCAAATAATTCTAAGGAGTCAATGAAATTTATTATTATTTATTTATTAAATACACAGATCTTACAAGAAGACATGGGACTAGTCAATACATAGAATAAAATATCCATAAATAAGAAATGACCAATTCAAAATATCAGCATTGACTACATTCATGTAAAAAACAACATATACAGAGTAATCAATAAGAAAATAACACAGCATATGTCAAAATATAATACAATAATATGTTTTCAGTCATTGGCTAAAAATTAAGCATGTAACTGATTCATTACAGCAATAAAATCTACACAGAAGCATATGTTGTCCATCTTGTGAAAAACTTAGAAAACTATTCATGACATTACTTAAATGTAAATTGGAACTTACACAGTGAAGCCAATCATATTAATGAATATCATTGTATGAAAAGTAAGTGAAGCTTTAAGAGTGTGTAGCTTTAAGAGTGTGTAGTTCAACTGAATCATTGAATGATATTCTATTCATGACAGTTTTAATAAATACAATTTTTTGTGTCTTTGGTGAAGATTTCCACTGCTTAAGCCTTTACTTTAATATCTCTGCTCCTTTTTGTTCAAATTAAATCATGCATAAGATAACTGAGTTCCTAAAGACATTTTAATATGGGTGGGACAGACCTGCTCTTTAACTTGATACCAAACTGCCAAGATGACTCTTAAGGACAAGAATTGCCATGGAAGAAACAAAATATACAGTATGTGATTGTTCTGTTATGCATTAATTGTAACAGAAATAAAAATCTGCCTTTGCTAATTATACCGAAAATCTGTGAAACCTCTGTGTTTTAAAAATGTTTTCATGCTTCCCACAAAGTAACAAGTCATGGATAACAAAAAAATTTTGATGACTGGCTTCACAGCATTGATGGAAAATTAGATGCAAGATATTGAAAGACATTGTTCATTGATAAATATGTGGCACATCCTTCAGACACTTTACTTAACATATGTTACTATGCAGTTTCTTCTTCCAAAAATGCATCAATGAGCTTCAAACTCTGAACCTTGTGTAATACATATTTCTATGCTGCATTAATGCAATATGTACCTACCTGTAGCATGCCATATGCTTTGTGAACATTGGAAAGAAACACAAAAAGAAGATTCACATTTTACAGCGAAGATTTTTCAATTTTTTTCTTCCTATGTTTTTTAAAATTTATATGAAATTCATTGCCTATGTGGCATATCAACATTTTTATATAATAACTGCTGCAACCAACATTATAATGCATGTGTATACTTTCTTATGACAGGCAATGCATTATATTTTGGGATTTACAATCCACAGCTGCTTCCATAAGGCTGGGTTGTGAGACAGTTTTTCAATGCCCATTTTAACTACCGAGGTTCACAGGCAGTGGACAATGATGATACATAAAATGACATGAAATGATAAACTGAGAAAGGCTTTTTTTTAAAGGAAGGAAGCATTCCAGGCCTAAGCTTGGGGTATCTCCTCAGCATGTCATTTACGAGGACTGAGATAAATCTGGAAAAAACCTCAGGTAGAGAGGACTGGTAGAACTCAAACCCCAATCTTCAGCTCACAAGTCCATGTCTTAACAAACTCGGTCACCTGTGGCAGTGTATGCAAGACAGTGAAAACCATGAATACTGACTCAATGATTCCATTGATGATAAGAAATGGTAGAAAATAGAAAATAAAGTAACATTTTAATATTAAGTTAATATTGATGAAAAGAGCATAACTACTAAAATCATGATTTCTTTGAGATAGTTCAAGACATTCAGAAAGATATGGCTAAGAAAGATTTTGATGAACAGCCCACAATCATTTCCATGAATTTTAATGGTGCTATCAATGCCCTAGAGACAAATGCTTTCTGATACACCATAAAACTCATGAGAAGTTTATGATTTAATTATGATTTAAGGGGTAGAAGAGAAAAAAGGCTAATATGATCGACTTTTTTTGAAAATTGTGTATTCCTTTTATATATATTGCATAAACACCATTTTTTTAATGTAATTTTAAAATAATTTTCTATTAATTTTATTTCTGTTGTTTAAAAAGTTTACTATGCTATTATACTTTCACTTAAGCATTTTTTACACTACACTTTTTTTTTTTTGTCAACACTAAAAACATATATTTTTACTGCAATTTCTACCCAATAGTTTTATAAGTTTTGTGTAGATATTTACATTTTAAACATTTTCCAAGAGATTTGAGTTGTTCTCAATGAAGGTATGGAAGAAAAGAAAATTTCAGCATGTGAGCTCAAATGAAGCAATTATATTTTTTTTTTTTTGACGTTTCGTAAATAGTTTTTGAATTGCGGGAATTTTCACAGTGAAATATAGTATAACTTAACAAATTATTATTGAGGAAATCACTCAATTGAGTGATTTCCTCAATAATAATTTGTTAAGAAGCAATAATACTTTTCTTTTCCTTCTGCACAATGATTAATGGTATAACATATTCCCTCTCCTAACAGTTTCAACCCCAGGCTTTTGATGTGATGTTAGCAAGTCTCCTGAATAGACACATCAAAGAATAGCTAGTCAGGATAAGAAACAACATGAAATAAAAAAAAATTAATGAAAAGGCATAACCATTGGCCAACAACAGTAATATAGAATGGGTTGTAACAAAAAGCAAATGACAGCTAAGCAACATCTAGCAGATAGTGCAGTCCTCCCTTTAATAGGACAGATTGTCCATTTATTTTTAACGTACTAGAAACCATCATAGATGAATTCAATTGCCAATGCTCAGAGAATCAGGATATTATGGAAGCAACACATGTACTTTACACAGGAAAAGCTGCTTTCCTGGATAGTAAAGTGTCAAAATGTCTAAATCAACAAATATCGGTCTTTTTCAAATTGTGACCTGTTGGAAAAACTGTTTATTCTGAAACTAACTTATCAGTGATTTAACCCCTTATACTAAATAGGAGCTTCCAGTAGCATATTGTGTAGTAATTTATAAAACTTTTTTTGTTAAACATTATCACTAATACATTTAGAATACAATTATTTCTGTCCCAAAGAGGATGAAAATCCATTTCTGATCAACAGCTTTTAATGGTCAACTCACCCCTTTAGTGATGTTGCTCTGGAGTGGGAAAAGATTAACATCTCTTGATAAATTAAGTACTGACTTTAAAATAAAACTAAAATATTCATTTTTGTTATATTAGTGACTTTTGGTCCCTGTAAACAAAATATATATTTTTAGCTAACTTAAATTATGTCCACAATGAATATTTTCATTTTCATCCTCTTTTTTTAAGCACTGCACCTTATCAAAGCAAATAAAGCAAGCACATGCAGTACAATAAAAAGTAAAAACTATGAATTAAAATGAAAAATGTTAAGGAGAAATCCCCCAAGAAGGTCTTCCCTCAAAAATTTTCCCTCTAGCCCTAACTAGCACATTGAACCCCCCTAATTATTACTCTCTGAACAATGAAAATTAGTGTGAACTCTGTATAAATAACCTTTATTTCTGGTATTATAAAGGGTAAAATAGAATTATTAACCTTATTTTTTTTTACTAAATTGAGAAAAAATATTGGACTATAGATGAACATGGAGTATACTTTCATTAATTTTGTATTTATGAATGCTTCCCCCCAAAATAAACTGGTTTTATTCTGAATATTATTAAAATTGCTCTTTCTTATAGCAGAAAGTTTCAACTAGATTTCATATGTATATTAAATATTTATGCCATGTAATTCATGTGGATAATTACTACACAATACATTAAGATCAGCTGTTCAAAAAATTAACTAAATTTTCTCAATATGAAAATCCCCGACTTTAAGTTGTTACAAATGTTTATGATTAAATTTGTTTAAATTACATTTCTATTAGCCATAATAATATAATATTTATAACATTATCAAAAAAAATTAAGTATACTAGTACCCAAATATGCCTAAATAAAATAAAAAATTAAGAAATTTCTAGTGCACACATACAAAAAATATGAGATTGCAATATCCTGGCTTCAAAGAAAAATACAAAACATCTAATATGCTAGTATTTCAACTTTTTAGAGAGCAAGGGGAACAATTTAAAAAATTGTATTAATCTTCTTTAAAATCATAGGCCTACTATTCATTTTATCTTATTTGTAATATATAAACCCTGTTAAATATAAAATTTAATTTCGTGTCGGAACCAATACAGTGAAGTGACTAATATATTCTTAATTATCTAATGAGTTGATTTGATAATCTTGTGCTCCGTTTACTGTTGAATTATGCAAAACTAGTTTTGCAGTCCTTTGCCTGCATCCTCAGTTGCAAGTCGACTGTCAGATTCATTGTTGATTGGCTGGACTTGGTGTAGCTCTCATGAACATTTTATGAACTTCTGGATTAATTTGTCTACTGTTGGGATCTCAAAGTTCATAACCTTATCCTCAAAATTTTTTATATAAATTTTTTCCCATATTCCTAGCTCCAAAGCCAATCTACATCAATAATTTCACTCCCAATTCTATATCATGTTTATATCTCCAAAAGGGATGTGCAACCACTGATTTCCAAAAGAGTGATCTTTTAGTGTCTTTTGATGTAAAGTCACTTTTTCCCAGCATATCAAAATGCAAACTTCCAACATCCCTTCCGAAATGGTTACAGTCTGTGAAACTAAGCAACGAGGAGATTGAGAAATACATCCAACTAACCGAAGTATGTATCAGTCAGAATTTCTTCAGGTTCAATGGTGAATTTTACAAACAAGAAGCCGGTATAAGGAATTCATTATTGTCTTTTCTGGCTGATTTGTATAGGAGTAGTTTAGAAATGGACATCACCAAATCATTTCCATACATTTTCAAAGTATGGCACAAATATGTGGATGATAATTTTGCAGTAGTGAACAAGAAACTCTTTAATGATGCTTTGAAATTGCTAAACCTACAAGATAAAGAAAGTAAATTCACTGCTGTAACATTACAAGGCAACATGATTCCTTTTCTTGACTTACAGATTTTAAGAACAGGCAATAATTTGCAATTTGGAATATACAGAAATGACACACAGACTGAGAATTACATAAAGGCAAGTGAATTCAATCCCACAGCACACAAACATAAAATTCTCAATGGCTTAGTGCATAGACTCATTAACATACTTATGAATGAATTTGAATACAGCAATGAGTACTATCATATTATACAAACAGCAAAATTCAATGGGTATTATCAAGAAATTGTAGACAAAAAAAATTGAGAAATTCAAACAAGAGAAGAGGTTAAAGCAGGTTACAACATTGACAGCAATAAAAGAATCTACCATCCACATGAAATTCACGTATTATCCTTGGGCCACCAAAAAATTCCAAAAAATACTTAGAGAGTTTGGGATTACTGTCTCTAGTGAACAAGTTTAACCTAAAAAATCTGCTCAATTCTGGTCATAATGATAGAATATCTGAGGAGAAGAAGCCAGGAATATATAAAATCAACTGTTCAGAATGTAACAAAGTACATATTGCAAAAACAAAAAGCAGTATTGGAATCAGACTGAAGGAACACTGGAAAAGCATCAGGTACAATCAGATAGAGAAATCAGCAGTTGCATGTCAGTTTTGGAGAATAAACATGATATAGAAATGGAAGAGAAACAATTGAAATTCCTAGATTGGCCCGTGAAGCTGGGAATATGGGAAAAAAATGTATATAAAAATATGAGGATAAGGCTATGAACTTTGAGATCCCAAAAGAGGACAAATTAATCCAAAAGCTCATAAAATGTCCACAAGAGCTACACCAAGTCCAGCCAATCAACACAAAACCGACAGTTGACTCACAATTGAAGATGCAGGCAAAAGCCTGCAAAACTAGTTTTGCATAATTCAACAGTAAGTGTAGCATAAGATTATCAAATTGACTGACTAGATAATTAAGAATGTAAAAACTGTTTTTTTTTCTGTCAAAATTGGGCAATCTACAATTATAGAATTTTCAAAAATTAAATAAATAAATAATACATACAAGTTGCCCTGAACTCCTAGTTGCATCTACAGGCTTGTCTAATTTAACTTATCAATATTGAAATTTGAACATGTCTGGTGAATAGATGTCAAATAGGTTAACCTATAATTTTAACCTCTAAATTTGATAATGTTTGTTATTTTTACTACAACCATACTTATTTAAAAATATGATTTCTTCTAAAAAGAATTAGATACATTTGTCTTTTTTCATTAACTCTTTGTTGCGGTATTGATGATAATCACATACTTTTTTTTTAATTTTCCTTACATTTATGTTTTAATGATTCTAATGAAAAGTCCCAATATCTCAAAATATGTCATATGTATAAGATGTAAATGTATAAAAAGAAGCATATCCAAGTTATTTATATACAAAATGTACAAAAATGTCTGAGTAGAGCCTTGAAGAATGACATAATTTACAATTACTGAGCTCTTAATGGTGTTTAATGCCCATTTTAATTAATATGGCATCACAAGTGGGGTGGATGATAAACTGGGAAAGGAATTTTTTTTCAGGAAGGATGCATATTCCAGATTTAAGTTCAGGATACCTCTAGAGCATTTATAAGTGATGAGGGCTGAGGAAAACCTGCAAAAATCTTTGGAATAGAGGATAGTCCTGGGAAACTTCAAACTGCACATCCAACCCTCCCATTCGCGAGTCCATACCTTAGTGACCTCAGCAATTCATGTCTAATTCCTGAGTCTAATCTGACCCTATTATTTTTATCTGTAAGAGCATGAATGCAACTAATGTTTTTTAACATTAAATTATAAAATATACACATTTTTCATGAATTGCAATATCATACCCATTGCATATAGAAATTTCCAATATGCAATGCTATATTTACAGCAAATATCTTTAATTTTAGGATCTAATGAGTGTCATGGAAGGTTTACACATTTATCCAAAAGAAACTTGATAGCTTACACTCAGTGTAAGAATGCTGAAACCATAAGATGGGGGGGGGGTAGAATTCATGGTAGTCTACCCATGTTTTTTTTACAATGGAGACTACTTATGGAATACTACTTCTAAATAGCAGAGTGCAAAAGGATGAATGGCCTATTTGTCAACAATCAAACATTAGAAATCCACCAACATATAGAATTAAATTACACTAGTATATTTGTTTTAGTGAGCTACACTGAAAGATTTTGGAAGAAATTTATGGATAAAAAGTCTTCATGAATTCTGTTTTTACATGAACTCTCTTAAACCAGACTACATAAAATTATCGCTTAGAGCTATTAGTGTGTTCACCATGCCTATATTTCAGTTTTTATTACTACTGCTTATCTGTATCAAAAAAAAATATTGACTGATGTTATCATACTAAAATTGCTGATGTTATACACGATGGAAAAGTCTAGCTTTGAACTTTTGGAGTTCTAAATTTACATATCACTCTTGTAATGTGATTTTCAATTTCCTAGAAAAGTAATTATATATAAATTATAAGATGGAAATGTTACAGTTCTTCACTTACCAAAAGGAAAATGTTCATGCACATAGCCATTTGTGAGAATCACTGATCCAGAATTCTGAAAAACATAAATAAAAAAATTGTATGAAAATTAAAGAAGCCCTAATTGCATTAATTTTTCATTTATTAAATATGTACACACACAGGGAATATAATTAAATACCTGTACAAACTTCAAAGTTGAGTTCTGTGAGCTAAGCAAGGAAAGAGGTCATATAAACATACACCTGGAAATGCATAGTGTACAAGTCATAAATGAAATACTACATTCAGTACTTAGGGTTTTCTGTTATGTGTCAAATTTTTTTATTTTTATGTATAAAATTTACATATAGTTTACCGAACTTCTACTGTCATCTGCAAAGGAGGTCAAAGTTTATCTATAGTAAAACATGTTGGTCGAATTAACTTCCCTATTTATGAGCAATTAACTTCCCTATTTTTGACATGTGTTGCCAAGAAAGGTTTACATTCTTGATTAATTTGATTCACATATTTGTATTGCTAAAGAGACATTGGATTAGCAAATTATTGAATTATTGAACTGAGAGCTATTTTCCACAATGGGTTATCAAAAGCAAGATGAAGATAAAGGATACAATACCTGTTCATTAATTACACTGGGCAACATCAATTGCATTGCATTGATTCTTTTAATGCTTTCCAGATGAAATCATTGCACTGAAATCATATCCAAGCTTGGAAAAGTCCCATCCTATCACATTTTCTCAGAAATAATATTTCTTGCATTTTAATTATATGCATTCTCTGTTATGTTACACTAGTAGGGACATTTACATTCATGTTTCTTGCTTTGTACTAATGTATTTTATTCCACACAGTAATAGTTATTCAGTTTCTACTGTAAGTTAACAAGCAGAATGACACCTCTAGGAAGTAAAATTGTTCAGATATTTTTTGTTAATTGCATGGCATGCTTATAAGTACCTATAAAGCAATGATGTAATATGATGTACATATTTTAAGAAAGATTACTATGCCTATTTTGGAGTACAGCTTTGTGATAAAAACAATCATGGGCTCCACACAAAGTATGCAGAAAAGATACAAAGCAAATTAGGTAATGGGTGAATGGACTATGAGTAACATTACCTTTTAGAGTACCAATAATATAGCATGAACGAACTTACCAATGAACAGACTGTAATTTCTGCTCCTCTGATTTGAGGGGATAAACAAGAGTACAGACACATATCACCTATCCAAATATTCTATTTATTTTGCACATATCTTATTGTTCAAATGTTTCTCCTCCTCCACTACCACCAAATATGCTTGTTGATCCATCCTCATCTATATCTGCAGCCTAATCTGGCTCTGATGATTATTTCCAAACAGACAACATGCCATTGAGCAGTTCACTCAAGCTCAACTTAATGATTTAGTTTGTGATGTTGAACTTTCAAAGTAAAATCAAAACTATTGGTTTTCAGGCTTAATGAAAAAATATGCTCTTACAGAGACAACATATATCTGGTATGTAAAACAAGAACAAGAATTTGCCAGCTATTATACAGACCTAGATAAGTTTGTATTTTGCAGCAACATCCATGAAGTAAAACTACTGGAACTATCAAATCATTAACCTGTGAAATAAAGACTTTTTATTGATGCCACCAAACACAGTTTTAAATACCCAGATCAAGGTCTCACCATTCGAACTCAGAAAAAATGTCCCCAAATCAATGGAAAAGTTGAGTATAAAAACATAAAGAAACAACCTAATTAAGATATTGGAATGTTCTTTTACCCCTCACCAAATAATGATAGACCTAATGAGGCAATTTGTCAAGATCTTGAACATGTGCATACATGCATATGCATATTAGTGTACTATTATGGAATTTATGGCAATTTTTTTTCTGCCAATTATGCAATTTCAGAATACAATTTGAACTAAATTAATGGTGCCACTAAATTGCTCTGAATCAAGGGAAGAACATAGAATGACATTATACTGTAAGACAACATTGTTATCAAAGCAACCATTGTGGTACTTATGTACAAGAAAAATGAACACAGTGAAGCTGAAATACAAAGCAACAACCTTCAAAATTGTTACAGAGATTGTCCATTAATGTTGACATCGATGAGAAAGATATGAATATCAATCATTGCATGAGCAATTCACTGAAATGTAGCACCTCTCTTCAAAATGCTTACAAAATGTCCTCTTTTTTCACCAGGCATTATCTATGCAATGGCTTCTTTACTTCAGGAATCAAATGGAAGTTGCAGGAATGAGGTCTGGGAAACATGGTGTTCAAGACTTCCCATCCTCATTTACACAACAAGTCCTTTACAGATCATGTGACATGTCATGTTATTATGAAGAAATATGACTTTGAGCAGCAGTTTTGAGTGTTTCTATTAAATGGTGTGATGCAACTGAAACTGCAGAAATGATTTGTAATCTTTTACAGTACAGCCCTTATAAACAGGGTGAGATGCAAGAAGACCATCATAAGCCATGAAATAAGTGGGGAGGAACTATCAAAATTTGTGTTGTCATGCCTTTCTGTGAATCAGCATAAAGCTATTCTGATTACTGTTAGAGTTCAGATTCACACATGTATGCACATGTTTTGTCTATTAGAATTTTGCAATTTAACATATCATTTCTCTCCTGATGGCCTGAAAGGGATACATTTCATAGAGAATCCAATTTTTTTATCTTGTTTAATTTATGTGGCATCCATTTGGCAGCAATTTTGTGCACTTGGATAAAATGTCATAAAATGTGAAACGCCATGAAAGCAAGACATTGCAATATACTTGGCTAATTCCAGCACAGTCCAGTAGCTGTCTTCAACTAAGTATTATTCAGTAAGTGCCACGACATGCATGTCTGAAAAAACATGCACAAACACTCACAATATTTCTTCACACTTTCAGTCTACTTTAAGTTTATAATTATTTATGAATGCAGATAGTAAACTTTGAGAAAAAAATTTTGATTTCATTGTCTCTGCTTTAATATTACAATGATCATAGGCATCTTTGCTCAGAAAATTGTGTATGATCATTTGAATTCTAGCAGTTTCCTAATAGTGGAAGATATCCTATATAGGTACATTTTAACAAAACTTATAAACATTGAGTTGTTAACATATTCATCCCTTATCATAAATACCTTCCAAAAATTAGATAGAAAATTATTAGGTATCTTACATCAAAAACTTCTTTAGCTGTTGCAGATCCTGGCCACCAAAAGAATGACATCCCAGTATCAAAGTTTCTCATCACTGGCCAGTATGGTGAATAACTACCACCATCATAAGATTTAAGTTCTTCCAGAACACCTTCCTATAAATACAGATAAGTATATATAGTTTTCTGGTGGTATACTCTATAGAAAATCATTTGTCAACAACATAGGTTACCTTATTTTGTAAAGCTGTGATTTAAAAGTAAAATAATTATAAATGCATGAAAAGACAGCTGAAACACATTACAAAGTAGAGCAAATGTTACACAAGATTTATATGCAATTTTTAATATTGATACAGTACAGTTAGAGAGCATTACCAATAAATGGATTCATAATCCAATATAGGATTTTTATGCTTAGTACAAGCAGCTCTTTTAGTTTATCTACAATAAAATTCTGCTGTCTATTAGATAGCACATTTTTCAGAATAGGGGAAAAAAAAAAAGTTTAATCCTTTTAGTTATATGGACATCTAATTCTGACTCTGGCCAATTTCTATGTGCCTATTACAAATTCTAATGCAAATTATGTAATGTAATTCATTGCATTAAACCTTCATTTTAAACATATAATTTATCCTTACTACATTTACCCATCTTGTTCCTGAGTGGTCTACTACTGGAATATCCAAGAAACATTTATTTCACCCTCATCTTATTATTACACAAAAATTATACCTAATTATAATCTTATATCCATCTCCAAATATAGCTCTTTTTTCAGCTAATAGTCAACAAATAAATCTACTCACACAACCTATAAATGACACATATAAATACCAAATTTAAGTAAAACTATCTACTGATAAGGTTTCTAGCTAAACTAAATTTATTCCATCTTCTCCACTGACATTTCCATCTTAATCTTATTTTCCAATAAAATTTACATAAGTCCCTTGGTTGAATTAAAACCTTCCTCCATTCCTCAATATCCTTACATTTCAATGGAATACGTAGGTACAGTATCTTCCTCCTCTCCACTTATGGCCACATTATTCCTCAAACCCCTTGGTCTCCAAACCCCCAAGTCTAAATCAGGCCATTCCATTCCTTTCCTTTCCTATCTGTTGCACCTTCTAACATACATCTCCATCAATCCTACCTTCAAAGACATAATATATTAAATATCTTTTCTTGTATATTAAAGATCCTAAGATTTGCCTATCCATATCCTTAAATCTGGACCAATGCCCCTCCAAAACTTTTCTAGCATGCTCTCTTGCAAACCCTATATCACCTAATCTGTTCTTTTCCAACTGATCCGTAATACTTCCTAACCAATTACTACTATTTAAATGTTTCTCCTGATATCTTAAACAAGCCTTCAATAATTATCTTCTGGCATCCGATTTAGTTGATACCAATATTTCAGTTTCCTTTACATTCACCATACACCTCATACCAACTTTCTCCAATTCCAGGAGACATTGGCTGTGTTTTGAGGCACACTTAACATTAACATGTAAAATGATCTCAAAATGAGGTCCATATTCTTGATCATCACATCAGTGCACCAAATTTCTATTCCATATGTCCATCTTATACGTAGATAGATCATGTCATAAGTAGGGGTGTTTGAATTTTTTTAAAATGTATTTAAATAAAATGTAAAATATGGCATTTTATGCTTTTATTCAAATGCAACCATTGTGTATCTCTGTAATTTGCCATTGTCAACCTTCTCCTCCTCCTCCTCCTATAATTGACTATTGAAACCAAATACATATAATGGCATCTGCTGCATATTCCATATGAGATAGCTTCACACTGTTCCATATTCCTACTACATATATCAACACAGTCTTATTTAAGATGCTTCTTGACTTCATCCAGGAAAATAGTGTGACTCTCTACAAACGAAGAAGAAGAAGAAGAAGAAGAAGAAGAAGAAGAAGAAGAAGAGGAAGAAGAAGAAGAAGAAGAAGAAGAAGAAGAAGAAGAACAAGAACAAGAAGAAGAAGAAGAAGAAGAAGAAGAAGAAGAAGAAGAAGAACAAGAACAAGAACAAGAACAAGAACAAGAACAAGAAGAACAAGAACAAGAACAACAATTTATTGCTGTTAATAGACTCATTTACATAAGTTTCAGACATTGTCAAAATACTAGAGTAACAAAGTATAATTTATTCTTAGAACAAGGTTTTAGTACATGTTTGCAAGAGTTAAAAAATAGTTTACCTATAAATACTATTAAGATTACAATTGATTACAGTTCATCCAATGAATATAAACTTCTATTTACAAATTATTTTTTCAATTGATATTTAAATTTTGATTTTTCTACAGATTTAATCTCTGATGGCAATTTATTGTACAAAAGGGTACCTCTTACATTTGCACCCTTTCATACTATTTGTTTATTATAAGCATACCTATGATAATCTTTACTATTTCTAGTGTTATAGCTATGAATATCATTATTTTTATGAAATTCTTTGATTCACTGCATAATATAGACTTATACACATAGAGAGAGTAGACAGTTAGCATTCCATGCTTTACAAATATAGAGAGAGTAGACAGTTAGCATTCCATGCTTTACAAATGCACCCTTACACGACTGTCTATATTCTATATATTCTAATTTAGAAATTAGCCTAATACACTTTTTCTGTAATATAAATAATCTATCCATATGCACTTTTGCTGCAGACCCCAAACCTCAATACTATAGTGTAGATGAGGGTATATTATACCATAATAGATCATTTTTAACTCATTTGAGCCAAACACATCTTTAAAAAATCTGAATAGATAATTGATTGACTTATTTTGTTACATATTACATCTATATGCTTTGCCCATGTTAATTTACTATCAATCCATACACCTCAGAACTTATATGTGTCTACCCTTTCACAGATTTTATCTTCAATCTTACATATATCTTCTAGAGCATTACTTTTAATTAGATCAAATTTCATAAATTTCATTTTATCCACATTGCATATAAGATTATTGTTTTTGAAGTATTTTATAATTTGCTCCGAACTCTGAGAGATGGTGTCCATTAGAGACTTATTACACTCACCCCAAGAATTTATTGTGGTATCATCTGCATAAGAAGTATTAATAGAATTGCGCGGCTGTACAATATAATTCACATATATTAGAAACATTAATGGGCCCAAGACGCAACCTTGTGGGACGCCATATCTTACTATTCCATATTGAGACCTTACTTCAGACAAGGTACTTGAATGTATATTCTTTTGAAATGGTACATTCTTCTGAATGGGGCCAACTCCATTGCCTGAATTGTTTTTCAAAGTGTTGCATACATTAATCACTGCTCTTACAGTTTTGCATTAATTTTGTTTGGGTCCATTATTTTAAATTTTTGTAGTTTCACCAAATCTGGTTATGCAGCATATGTACACTTTGTATTAAATCTTCATTTGTGCTAGGAACTAATGAAGGTCCTTAAGAATATTTGCATTAAAGATTCCATCACTTAACATTTCACTTTGTCTTTCAATTTTTCTGCAAGAACTTGGAGTGTGGGATAAGTTGATCCTTTCAAGAATGTAATCAAAAATATTATAAGGGGAAAATTTTCAACAAAACCCTCAGGGGCCCACCTTTATGGTAAAGGAAGTAGTAACCCTGAGATATCTGAATCACCCTGTGTCTGGGGATATAGCTAGACCATTCTGTCTCCTGGGGACATAAATATGGAGATTTGATCTTCCAGGTTAGGAACCAGAGTTGACTAACCAGCATTTAGAACACTTAGCAAATTGAGAAGTCATTATTGAAGCCTCAGAATGTATGTTCAAAGATGACAATTCAAGCAAAGGAATGTGGTATTTAAATTTGGTACATGGAACTTAAGAACTCTATACAAAACCTGTGTAATGATATCACACTTTAGGAATTAAAGAAGTATAGCCTAAGCTACACAGTGGTAAGAGTGAAGGGTCACATGAATATGGGGTAGCCTTTATAATGGATAAAAAATATAAAAATAACATCATTGATTTTAAATCCATCAATGAAAGAATATGTGCATTGAGATTTAGAGCAAAATTTTATATTTCCATGAAGAAAGATCAATAAGGTACCTAGGCAAGAGTTTGAACATAATACTAAAAATAACTCCTAAAGTACAAGGAAATGTCATTAAATATCAGCAAATACTAGCCAAATGGCTAGATAACTGAGCTGAAAAAGAGCAGGAAGAAGTGGAATTTAAATGGGGAAGATTTAATGAGGTAGTTAAAGATGTCATTAAAGAAATGATTGGTTATGAAACAAAACCTTCAAGAAATTATTGGTTTAACACAGATTTTTAATTCCCATTTTTACCATTGAGGCACCACAGGCAGAGATACTGATGATACACATGATGAAATGATAAATTGGGAAAGGATTTTTTTAAAGGAAGGAAGGAAATGTTCCCGGCCTAAATTCAGGGTACCTCCACAGCATTTGTCATTTACGAGGACTGAGGAAAAGTTGGAAAAAAACTCAGTCAGGAAGGACAGTCCTGGCGGGATACAAATCCCAGACCTCTCACTCATGAGTCTGCACCTTAACAACCTCAGCCATTCATGGAAGTTTGACATAGATTATGCTAGGGCATTAGAAAAAATAAGTAGGACACAAAATAATTATTTAGTTAGGTCCATTAGAAGCAAATACATTCTATATAAGTCAAGTGCAGAGAAGCCAGTAGGTGTAAGAAGAGAGGAGTATAAAATAGGATACTAGAGATGGAAATAACAACATAAGACAAGCATACAGAGAAGTGAGTTTCAACAGGAAGAATTACACCCCAAGAACAAACATGATCATAGACAAATATGAAATGGTTATTGAACCAAGTAAGATATTAAATGGATGGAAGGAATATTTTCAACAATTACTAAATAAACAATCATAGAATGAAAAAAGTAATATAGAGGAACCAGCCAATAATAACAAAGACTAAACTAGAAGCCCCAGATAAAAACATTATGGAAAAACTGGAAAGCATCTGGAATAGATAGTCTTCCAGCAGAGATAATTAAAGTTCTGTGGACCATCCATGTACTGGTATACTCATGGCTAAAGGAACAGATATTGAATGAATCAGCATCGACTGTCTACAAGCAGACTAGCCAAAATGTAAAAACTATAGCGGCATAGCTTTACTTAGTACAGAATATAATACATTTACACATATATTAAGGGAAAAAATGGATGCATAATATGGATCAAATTGTAGGAGAATACCAGGCTGGTTTCCAGCAAAAGTAAAAGATATGTGATTCAAAAAATTCACAACCACCTTAGTATGTGCAATAAATTTAAAAAGAAATAAATAATTTAAGTTTCTCAAAATATGCACAGTATTAAAAATGCGTTAAAAAACTTTTTGCAAAGATTCTATTCCTTTTGACAAGAAACCATTATCTACTAAATCAATTGCAAAAACTATGATCAGGTAATGAAAAGAAATTTAAAAACCCATACCAAAGAACATTTCAGAAATATCTATTATAAATAAACAGAGAAATCAGTAGTGGAAACTGATTTTTGATCAAAAAGCCAATAAAATTTATTCAAAATTGTTGAAAAACATTATGTAGTGTTGACACCATCAAAAATTAAAACTGCAAGACTGACATTGGATATGTTCGATAAATTCCTCCAGCGGCCCACAGAATGTTCTAAGAAGCCAAATGTACAAACTGTACCTAATTAGTGAATAAAAACTTTGAACATTATTAATTGGACATGTTTTGGGAGCATTCACTCCCATCATGAGCAGAAGACATATCCAAGGAATTCCTCCATAGTATGAACATTATTTTTTAACAAGAGATTTTTAATACATTTTTAAAATTTTGTGCTTGAAGTAATTTTAAATGATTTTGTATTTTATTATATACAGGGTTGTACCTCATGTAACACATAACTTATGCATTTTTAAGTCTGTGATATTGTAAGTATATTAGCCCATCTGATATAGTGTGATGCACATGATAAACTTAGTTATTTCTAAAAAACTGATTATGCGCACACGCACATACACACACAAACACACACATATCTGGCTGGAACATTTAATTCCTTAAAAACTGGTATATTGGGAGCATAAGATGATAATTGCTGCATTATTCTTAATATTTTCTTTTGCCATTTAAAAACTGACCCCCAAAAGGGTATACCATAAGCTAATATTAAATATACATAAGCAAAATATGCTACTCTCAAAATATCTTTATTACAATTGCTATTTAATATGCACATTACATAAGATATTTAGTTTAAATTATTATATAAGGTAAAAATGTGTTCATTTCAGATAAGTCTGAGTCAATTAAAACCCCTAAAAATTTTGTAATATTAATATTAAGATTCTTTATAGGCATATTTTCAATTGCTATGCTATATGAATTATTAAGAACAGTATAGCCAGTAAGTAAAGTACAATTCTATATTAACATTAAAAGCCTGATTAAAAATTCTAATTTCAGGTAAACCTGAATATCACAAAATTCATCTCCAACTCCACCACTTTTATACAAATGTGACTCATATGACAATATGACCAAAATACTTATATAGTGATCAAACATGGATAAATCTAATCAAAAATTTAAAAGCATCAGTTAGGCATAAGCATAAAAAATTAAATGTGCCTAATGTTTTAAAGCAAAATGTTTTTATTGTAAATCTGCATTACATAGGAAACTCACCTGTGTAATATCATTTCCAGTCTTAAGAAGAAGAACACTCTGGTCAATACCAAGGAGTCCCACATAAGAATGAGGTTTAGCTTCAACTACAAGATCCACATTTCCTCCTGGCTCTACCTTAGAGGGCACCATATCAATATTTACCTGTCAAAAAATTTGTTTTCAATATAATTTATGCCACTATTTATAAACAGCTTAGCTGTAAAGTTAGTTTTTTCAAAATTCACTGTGATAATTTTTTTTGTTTGTCATGTAATACATGATGAATGAACATGAATCACAACATTGTTCACAAAGCAGCATGCAGACTTTAATGCATTCAGTTTCAATAACACAAAGCAATAGCTGGAATATGCTACATTTTTAGCTAATTTGAATTGTTATGAGCATTAATATAATACACTTCATTAAAGTGGTTCTGGTTTTGCTTGAAATAATTTTCCATTCAATGATTTTTATGTTATCCAAAATTATAAAGTACACAAAATGAGAAATGTATAGCAGTAAACTTTTTTCATGCATTTGAAAATGGAACAATAAATAAATATACTTAGCTTTCCATTGAACATGACTTTATGAGCATAACTGGAATACTATACAGACAACATTGCTAAATTTATAGTTGGCACCATTTAATGCATAGTAATGTCAAAGACTAAAAGCTCTGTAATATCCTGAAGCCAGAAGGTAGTTAAGCAAACAAGAAGATTAATAACTTCATTGTTCAACTTTTATAGTTTTCTATAAGTATCTTTCTACCTACCATTTATAAATATTAATGTCTTATTCCCACTTTTAGCAGAATTATTGCAAAAGCCAGTTTTTATTTTTTATTTTTTCATTTTTTCCTTACTGTCCAAAAAACCAGTTTAAAATTTGATGGTGAATAACATGAAATTCTGTTAAAATACTTAGTTGCATATCCACTTTGCAAGGCAAGAAAGTCATGTCTTGCAAAGCAACATGGATCATGAAGTGTGAATGTATTTGCCTCATACATTGGCTTGCATGAGGCAGCCTCAGAATGATGTCTGTTTTATTGTCATACTCAAATGCAGATCAGTCAGAGCTGCCTGTTCTATGTAGATGCCTGAATATTGCTTTGTATGGTTAAATAAGCGCCAAGAATTGATGAAATATTATGTAGCTAAGTGATTGTTGTGGAATGTTTCAGAGAAAGTTATTTCCTGCTTCTTTTTCTGGAAATAAGATTTCCAGAGCCTCTTTTTCATGTAAGATCTGATAATGTAATGACTAGAGAGGATTGAAGAAAATAATGTGAATTTTGTATATTCAAGAAAATATTTACTTCCTTTATAAAGTCAGAAACCCTAATGTCCAAGTAGTCACTTGATAGTGGCCAAACAGTTAGATTTTGTGCAAAATATCCTTTTTGAATGAACATTATATTCTATCTTCTTTCTTACCTCTTATGCCATCAAGCGTTGAGGTGACCTCATTAAATGCATTTATTCCATTCCTTTCTATTCAAAGACAGCCCGTTCATTTCCAATTCCTTTTTACTTTGTTTCCATTTTATTCTATCTCCTCTTCCCCCCTTCCAAGTGATTTGGGGTCTTCTTTACCCATATTTCCTTCAACACACTTATGTGTTATCGATTTTAGTTTCCTCTCATCTCCCATTTTATTAACTTGCTCATACCATTTCAGTTGTAATTCCTCTATAATCATACTTGTCCCTTTCTTTTATCCAATCTCTTTCTGAATTCTTTCATTTCTAATTCTCTCTCTTCTTGTCTTTCCTAGCACTGTCTCATAAACTTCACCCCCATAAAAGTGATTGTACTCTCATGATTATCTTGTAGCATGCAGTGCTCCATACCATAGAACATATTTGGAATCATAATTGCATTGCATTTTGTTATAACACTAATCTGAGGTTTCCCTATAATAGTATTATTTAATTTGTAATGTACTTATCTTTTTAAAAATTCTTTTTAACATCTCTTTTTCAGTTCTTCCTTCAGGATTTATTTGGAAGTTTATTTCTCTATGCCTTTCATCACAAGTTATATTAATTCTTCCTTATGTCTTTCTCTTAATAGACATCACTTTACTTTTATCTTCATTAGCATTACTTTCCCTCCAGTTCTTCATACTATTCCATCACTGCCTTGTGAAGTCTCTCAAATGTACAGCTATTAAAATGTTATCAGAAAAAAATAATGCTTGTAGATAGACAAATCAAATCCTGCACTATCTCCTTTTGTTCTATGTACTCTTTACTTATGTATTTCAATAATTTTATCAAGGAAGATATTAAATAGTTCAAGGCAAAGTCCATCACCTTGATCAATTTCATTAAGAATTCTCTAGACATTCCATTATCCATATGAACTATTTGCAGTTTCTCATATACTCTCTCTTTACTATATTCAGCAGTCTTCTTTGTACCTTATTCACTACCAATGCTTTCCATATATACTGTATTTGAACAGAGTAGAATGTTGCATTCAGATCGACAAAAGCAAATTAAAGATCTTAGTTCTCAGAAAAGTCTTCTCTATTATTGAACTTATGGTGTGAATGTGGTCCTGATCTACTATCTTGGCCGGAAAGCTACTTATTCCTCCTCCATAGCTTCCTCTACTGCTTTATTAAGTCACCTCTCCAATAGATAATTATAAATGTTATATACTGTGGATGAGAGGCAAATGGCCATATAATTTTTACATCATAACTACTCACTTTCTTATGCAATGGAATGGAATGGTTAAATTTTTCTTCCATTCTCTTATATTTGTGTTCTCCTTCCATGTTCTCTGGAGTATCTAACACCATCACTTGACAGGAAAATATGCCACATTACTATTTTTATAATAAATATTTCCTTCCCACTATCCATATGTAGCACATTAGTTGGAAAAGAAGAATTATACTTGAAAAATTTGGGTCACAGCTGAAACCCGAACCATGGATTTTCAATCTTCCATGCTAATTCTGTAATCAACTGAGTTACTATATCCTCCCCCAGTTATGAACCATGTAGCACTCTCATCTTATTCTATGTCTCAGGAACCTCCATTAAGATTTTCTCTGCTATGATACATTTATTGCTCAAGAGGCAACTGGAAATGCTACAAGCACTGGACTCATTTTCAACTTAGTTCCCTACTGAACTTAGATTTTAAAAATAGCAAAAGTCATACTAACAATCAACCTATTAAATATGCCAGAACACAAACAAATGAGCATTATAACTGTAAGCCTATAAGTAACTGTCTGATGAAGACAAGTTGTGTGCATGCAAGAGCAATTCTCCTGAATTATTGCCAACTTGTACATTAGTGTACTGTAGGAAACTCACTTTGTAGGATAGTGTGTTGTGATCAAAGAAGTTTGGGAAGCACTGATCTAGGGTCATCATTTTACTCTTCTGAAAATTGTTTAATGGTATCGATATATTTTACTATAATATAAGTGATCAGAAAACAATTTATTAATTTATTACTATTCACATTTATTTATGGATATTTATTCAAGAAAGTTTTTTTTACAATATATGCTCGAGTTCTAGGGTGTCTATTGCAGTCATATCTATTTATTAATATTCATTTTTATATAACAAATAATAAAGCAAGAAAACTAAAATATACTCACAAAATTTTGTAGCGATCCTTCCAAATCAATGTCCAAGGCATCTGCCACAACTTCTCCATCATCCCTTACATAAAACACAACAATATGTGCTGTGGGTGCCATTGCATATGTTGCAAGGAATCTAAATGTATGAGTTTTCTTATCAGGCACTTGTATTGTGTTAGCAAGCACTACATCCCCTCGTCCAATTATTTGGTAAGAAAAATATTTCAATGGTGCAGTAGAGTTAATTTGAATTTCAACATCTTGATTTACCTATAAATGTAACATAACACTCTACATATAAACTAAACACAAACATACACTTTCAAAGCTAGTTTTGATATTTATATTAACCAGGATAAGTTTATATAGATATTTAAAATGCTTAAATAGAGCAGAGTTTATCACCTGCTCTGTTCATTTTCTGATTAACAAGAGCAACTAGGGAGGTCTGAAAGAGGGTTCACTTAGCCTTGCAAGAATGTGGGGAGCTGTTGAATATATGGATGAATGAATAAATGGATGGATGGGTCGATGGATGCATGGATGCATGCATGGATGGATAGATTATATTAAACAGGAAGGATAGAAAAACAAAGGCTAGAACAGAGTTTGTAAATTTTCTATAAAAATTGCTTAAAAATATGAAGGAAGAAAATATGAGTGTGGTAAGGAAATTTTAACTGTGTTGCATTTGGCAATTACCCAATTTATTAGTACAAAAATTATAAATATACAATTTCTATTATCTAAATCCAGTCAAAAGTGTGAAAATAACTATCTCTTAATGTTCGACTGGAAGTGTAATAATAAAGAATTCTTTTGCAATGTTGAATTTAATTTGCAACTTTCAAAAAGCATGAAACTTCATGAAATTAAGATTTAATAACACTTAAAAAAACTGTACAATAAAAACACCATTTAAACAGAACATAAATTGGTTATTTAAATTAATTTTTTCTTCTTAAGATAACCTAATCTAACTTATGAAAAAATATAGAAAATTTCTATTCCCTTTTTGGTATATTATTTTTATAAATATTAAAATATTTATCTAACAATAAAGCCTTATTAAAATTTTTTAAAATTTTAAATGAACAGTTTATAAATGAAGTTTATAAACTTGATACTTTTCATATGATGCATGTACTAATTTTGTAAAAACATTCAATTAATAGTGCTCTGAATTCAATTAGGATGCACAAATTGAATGCAGCTATTTACATCTGCAATCTTAAGATAATTATTGCATGACAATGCAACTTTTCTACACACTATTGCTTTTACATACCACAGGATGTTCAGTTTTAATCACAGCTTGAATAAATGAATTACTTGGAGACATAGCTGAACTGACTGTTGAAAACCACTCTTTTAAGTCCAAATAATCAGCCTGAAATAAAACAAAAGTATATATAAAATATTATATTCATTTATTCCTGAATGAGAAATGTGCATGTGTGCTTAGCTGATCCTGGGGGTCTAATGGTAACCATACTTGTCTCATAGACCCAAGATTGCAAGTTCATTCCCGGCCAGGGTCAATGGATTTTTTGGGGGTCCAAGTATGGTTTCCTTTGGAAGGGAAGTAAAGCCATAGGTTCCATATTGTAGGTTTATAGCACATGAAAAAACCTCAAGCCTGAAAGAACAGGCCTCTGAGTAAAATTTATCAGCCATTTCACACTCTGAATTGAATAGGATGCCAATGACCTTGAGATATTAAAGAGTGTCATAAATAAACCATATAAATAAAGCATGTGTGGGTGAGCAAGAGCAGGAGCAGGAGCAAGTGAGAGTATGTGTGAGCAGAGAAATATCTAAGATAATGTTGGTCAAAATATTTCGAGTGCTATTCAAATTTTCTAAAAGAGTGACCCAATTATATTTTGATTTAATGTAGTAATTTTTTGCTATTGCACTGCCATATACTAATTATCAAAGGGAAACTGCTGGTCAAAGCAAAAGCAAACAAATAAACAAAAAAAAAAAAAAAAAAAGGAGAAGAAATTCAAAACATAGAGTAAATATATTAAATCACAAGCATTCTTTATTTCCCACCTGCCATGTTTTCCCAACCTAGCTTCTACAATTAATTATCAGCTATTCATAGATATGAAAAAAGTTCTACATAGCTGCAATTTTGAAGACACTGACAGGTACACTATATGTACCTGTCCAGACATAGGTGTAATACACTTCCAGAAATGTGGAGAGACAAATGACATAAGTGCATTCAGCTTAAGGAATACTATAACAAGAAAGTGAACCCATTCATCAATCTATACTAATATGAGGGTCATCTGAAAAGATTTCAGAATGATCCTTGCATCAGCAGTTCCAAACAATTTTGTTATCAAAACCTACCATCTTCCGCAGAAACATCTGTGCAATAATATATGAATTGTTCAAGAATCATAGAAGCTATAACTATTTGTTGCAGTGTAGACATATACATATGGGAAAAATGGCAAATATCAAAGATTGTGTGATTATTTGGTACTTGGTACAGAAGGGCATGAAATGCTACAGAAATTTATGGAAATAGGGGCCTCTGCATCATCATTTCCAAGTAGACCCTGGAGTTTAAATGTGATGTGAAAGCTTGGAGGATAACCCATAGTAGAAGACCAAAATAAGTCAAGACATCAGAAATTATTGATAAAATGCACAACATGGTTCTGGAGAATTGCCAATTAAAGATGTCTGAAATTGCTGAAGCTGTGAACATTTCAGAGGAACACATATTTCATATTTTGAGGGAAGAATTATGCCTGAAAAAACTTATTTGCATGGTGGGTGCCACAACTACCAACTCAAGATCAAAAGTAAATCAGAGTGCAACTCTAGCAGCAACATTTGGCCTCTCTTCAGAGAAGTTCCACTAACTTTACAAGTCAATTTGTGACTAAAGATGAAATATGGGTTGCACTACTATACATCTACCTATGGCAGTTTAAACAATAACATCATGATTTTCCACTGCCAAAGAAACCAAGTATGTGAAATTGGTGGGAAGACCATGGCTTCCATTTTCTGGGATACCAAGGACATATTGCAAATTGATTATCTTCCCACTGAAACATCTATTACTGAGTATATTATGCAAATCTTTTGGATCTATCGAAGACAAAAATACGAAAGAAAAGGCCAGGTTTATCAAAGAAGTAAGTCATCTTGCATCAAAACAACACATGCTCTGATATATGTGTTATTAAAATTGCAAATTCCAGTGAACTGGGATACCTTTTCTGCCACATTCACCTTATTCCCCTGATTCCCTAATCTGGTTCTATCAGACTTCCATTTGTTCTCTAAACTGAGAAAATTTCTTGGTAGAAAGAAATGTGCATCCGATGAAGAGCTTAAATAATCAGTGAAGGGGTGTTTTTCACACCTGCAGGAATCTGACTTTCTTGATGGTATAATGACTTTGAAGCATTCTTGACAAAAGTGCATTAGTGTCGAGGGAGGCTATATTGAAAAATAAGAATAATTTTAAAAAGATATGCCATCATTTTGTGCTTTATCCAAGAACTTTTTAAATAACCCTTGAGCAAACAATAAAGTGTAAATCAATTAAATATATCTCCTATATTTAAATTATCTTTGAAAATGCTTTGCTTTACAATTTTTTATTAATACCTTTATATATTGTGATTTGCATGTAGGCAAGAGATTTGTATGGAGGAATGAAACTGAGGATATTTGCAAGAAATAATTTGTAAAAAGGATTTGTAATTTAAAAAGTAGATTGAAGGATATGGACAGACAAATTATGCATATCTTGATAGGAAGAAATTTGCTGACATTTTAAAATTAATCCAAATGGAGTACGAAAAAGAATGGTATGTTGATAAATGCAATATAAAAGAAAGAGAAGGTATTATTCGCTTGAGTTTAGGTGTATAGAGATTATAAAAAGGTTGCACAAAGCATACAGCTCATTTGAGGGCATGAAGAAAATGCCAAGCACATATTTTGACTGTGTAAAGATGAATTGCAAGAGGAAGACTTCATTAAAAGATAATAAATAAAGTTAATGATAACTAATAAATAGTATTTAGAAAAATCTGGAGTTAGAGGTTAAGTTAAGAAATTAGGAGAATTTCTAGACAAAGTAAAGGAGAAATTGACATGGTCATTGAATTAGAAAAAAAAAGAACAGTAAAATCTAAAACTTCAATACCCAATCAGATGATCATTTCCTTTATCATCAATTAAAATGATGTTTAGTGATGATATATATTTACTTGTTCCTTACATCATGTAAATATTATATTAAATTCTGTCAAAAATATAATTTTTATGTGTAAGTCAGGCTAGATATTTGAGTGCATAGTTATAAAATACAAATATTTGATAAAAACTACAAAAATTATATATTTTTTATATATATTGTTCTTCAGATTATTTAAATGACATTGGACATATCCATAAGATCATGAAAATATGAAAAGAGTAAAAATCATTAAACAATATAACATATAATTATCTATACAGATGCAGTTTGTTAAAATTATTTTATTTACAGTATATTAGTATTAATTACTGTGTAGTCAGATTATTATCTAGTTTGTTTTTGTCTAGAGAAATATATTGGTTAGGAATGATAACTTAATGGATTTATTGTTTTGAGTAAGTACAGATCTACCTGTGATCATTTTGTTTTATTATGTATTGTGTTAGATAAGTGTGTATCAGTTGCACTGATATTCAAGATGAAAATGGAAAAAGAGCAATCCTGTGTATTCTAGAGAACCAAACCCCTAATTCTTCCTGACTTTATTGTTAAAGGTGGGTTTGGTGACTTTTGAAGATTCAAAGGCATGCATTTAATGAGAATTAACAGCAAAGTAAACAAAATAAAAATGTTTTTTCATTAAGTCTTAGTGAAAATAATGTTATAACTTGTGATATATCTTGAGCAAGAACTAAGTCATAAATTGTTTTTGTATTTGACACAAATAAAAATAAAAAAATTAAATAAATGTGGTTATTGATTTATCAAGTAGTTAGATGTAAATAATAAGATTTTATTAATATTCTGTATATCTAACCCATGCATAATTAAAGCCAGATTAGGTCTCTCTCCTTCTCCTCCTCCTCCTCCTCCTCCTCCTCCTCCTCTCAGATTATAACTTAAAAACTTCTTTCTGGCTCTCAAGTTTCAATGCTTGTGGGAGTAGCCATAATGCAACAGTGAGCATGACATTATGGGATCCCAAAAACCATAGTACAAGTAACAACTTTTGACCTTTCCCTTTAATACCTAAATTTATTTTCTCAAAGTATAATAGGCCTCAGAGCAAGGAACAGGGCAGAGTTTAAATTATACATCCATTAATCCAGCAATCTATAAAATAATTGAACTATTTTAAAGTATTCAAGGCTTAAGTAGTGTTCTTCTTACATAATTCTATGTCATATCTACTAGTTTACAGTTTTTTAGGGATAAGATCTACATGAAAATTTTACAGAAAAGTTGAAGGTATTTTCTTTCATACAGAAAAATTCCAAAATGAACTCCAGAAGGAACTAAATTAACATTAATAATAGGGATCTATTATTTCCCATCATTATTCTCTAGGTGTGGTTAATTTATTACAAAAGAATTAGAAAGGTCGTGGTCGTGGAGAATTTAACATTGCAGTCTTTAAGACTGCATTAAGTTGCAGTTCACTTGCCTCAATTCCAATAACTGTAAAATTTGAATCTGCTGGAGGGTAAAAATTCAACTCCACCAAGCCATTTTTTGAAAGCTTATAGCGCTCTTCTGTATAAAGATTCTGATCATATGTAAAACCATATCTCACAATGAGAGGATTTTTATCATCTTGCACAGGTGCACCATCATGGTAGGCAAGTTTTACCTGCAACAATTAAAAAAATTCACACATATTTAAACAATGAATTAAGAAAATGCATTATTAAGCATGCTAAATGCACTATTTATGATTATTTTTGAAAATCAGAATAAATGCATAACTAAGAGAACATATTTATGGTTTTGGTTTTACTAGTTTTAAGATTCACATAGACTTCCTAAGGTCTTTGAGAGAATTATGAAAATTAATTAATCATAGTACTGATAAGTCTGAAGTGCATTAGCACCTAAAGTTATCTAGTATAAGGCCAAGCAAAATTTCAATGGAAAAAGCTCAACTTGTCATAAATAGAAATCACTGAATTGTTAAACTGGACTGAGGAAAGTTGTGTTCCCTATAGGAATGACTGTTTGCAATAATTTTCTAACATGCACATTAAAGTGATTTTTTTATATTTATATATATTATTCTTTTAACAAGAATTATTACAATGATCTTGCCTAGGAGTAATGAGGCTCTATTGTATTTTTTAAAATTAGATATATTGAGTGCTAGTTTGCCTACTCAAAGAGCTAATATAGAAATTTAAGAAACTCTGTTAAAAAAAGGACAGGATCAGCTATACTGTAAGATAGTGATAGCTTGGGAAGTGCTTAGTTATGAGCGCAGAATCAAAGATGAGAAACAGGATAACACATTTGTTTTGAATAGAATATTTTCATTGAGATTCCCCAAATAAACTTTTCATGATTATTTTCTTACCAATTTGATGAAAGTTTGAAATACTTGAAAGTTTTAAATATCTGTTATGTATTTATGAGCATCACTAGATACATTCCGAGGAGATGAGAAATGGTGGCTAGAAGGGAGGGAAATTGAAATAAGAAAATGTTTATTATTTGGGGGTAAGGCTGAATAGTAATGGAAAATGGTCAGAACAAAAGAAGAATGCACTAGGGAAGGGAAAATTAGCTACTAATGGTATAAGAACATGCTTTAAGAAAATCCCAAATAAGTGTAAGCTGGTTAAGGAGAGTATATTTGACTACATTGAATCAAAAATGATGCATGCATGATAAAGGTCTAGTAATAAAATGCATTGTGAAATACTGGCAGAGGATATAATCATTGGAGAAAGATAATATTATCAAAGACTACTTGGAGGCACAAGAAAAAGGTAAATGTGTAGGAATTTAGATAGGTAGATTAAAGGAAATTGTAAGACGAATTGGTTGGGGGATCTACTTAGTTTACAGCCATCAAATGGACAAGTCAGTCCTGGTGGTATAGTGGTTACCATACTTTCCTTCTAAACCCAAGATTGTGGATTCAAACCCGGCTAGGAACGATGGATTGTTTTGGGTGTAAAAATCCTAAGTATGGCATCCTTCGGAAGGGAATTAAGGCCGTGAGTCCTGTGTCGTAGATTTACGGCACAAAAAATAACCAAGTATGAAAGAAAAAAAAAAAGGCCTCCGAGCAAAATGTGTCGGCCGTTTCATGCCCTGAATTGAATGGGACGCTGATGACCTGAGATGTTATAGTGCATCCGTAAATAAACCAAATCTAAAAAAAATCCAGAACATTTGGGACTGGTGCTGCCATCTGGTCAAAAACTTACTTTGAGACTAACAACCGCCGTCACCCTCGAAGTAGTTCCCTTCCACACGTATACACCCGTCCCAGCGATTCAGCCATTTTCCAAGTGTATCTTGGAAGTCATGTTATTTGAGGGTGTTTAGCACCGACAGCCTCTTGAATCCTCTCAATTGTGTCGAACCGACATCCTTTCAACTTTATTTTCAGTTTGGGGTATAGAGCGAAGTCGCAAGGTGCCAAATTTGGCGAGTACGGTGGGTGGGTGACCACCGTCATGTTGTTTTTCGTCAAAAAGCTCCTGGTGAACAAGGAATTGTGACAGGGCGCATTATCGTGATGCAACAGCTAGTTCCCTTGTCGCCAAAGTTCGGACCGTCATCTCCGCACATTTTCACGGAGCCGTCTCAAAACGTCACAGTAGTACGTGGAATTCACTGTTTGATTTGGTGGGACGAATTCTTTGTGCACAATCCTATCAAAGAAAACGAGAAGCAAGTGCTTGACTTTGCTCTTCACTTGTCTTGCTTTTTTTGGTGTAGGCGAATTCGGGCTCTTCCACTGGGAGGATTGTTGTTTTGTCTCAGGGTCATAAGCGCACATCGAAGCTTGGGTCATCAGATACGGCCTGACGAAGTTCCGTGCAAACTTTAACACGCTGCGCCTTCTGATCAGCAATCAGGATCCTGGCACAAATTTTGCGGCGAAAGGATGCATGCCCAAATCATCAGTTAAAATTCGTTGGCATGTCCCATAACCAATTCCCACTTCATGAACAAGGTTTTCAATGGTCGATCCTCACGCACGAGGTGTTGAACTTTGGCAACAATGTCAGGTGTTGTGCAACTGACGGACCTACCGGCGTGAGCATCGTCTTCAATAGCTGTACGGCCGGCCCTGAACCGAGCATGTCACTCAAACACATGTGCATGCTCAAACAGTCATGCTTTGTCCCCCACTGAATTGAATCATTGCGAGGGTCTGCATTGCATTTTCCCCGAGATTTGGACAGAATTTGATGCACACTCTCTGTTCTTATCTTGAATCCATCGAAAAATCGCCACACACTACAACAGAGTAATCATGAAAAGTACTATAGAATCTATACACATCTACCCAGCTGCATGAAACTTTAAACACTCACTCATCAGATGTGCTAGTGTTGCCACCTAGCGATACACAACTCCACTGCAACTACTGTCGAGATGGCAGCACGTCCTGAATATTGTGGATTCCACCTGGTATTATAGGAGTTAAGCAAGAATAGGGTAGTGAAAAATATATAGAGGTTTGTGACAAAATGGGAAGGGAGGGGTATGGCATGGGCAAGAGCAGGAACAATGATGTTAGGTGGGGTAAAAGTTGACAAAGAATTGAGCCCAGTGAGTGGTAAGATAAACAAGAACTTGCACTGTTAATTAGAATCTACAGAAACTGAGGAATGGAGAGAGGAAATATGAAATAAAAATCGAATAAGTTGCAGGTAGAAATTCTGGCATTGAAGATTTTTGGTGTTTGTAGAACAGAATTTTTGAAGCAGTTTGGAACTTATTTAGGGAAAGTAAGAGAAAAGTGATGGAGGAAAGATTAAGTCAGAGGAAGAAGGTAATAAAGTAGCAATGAGGGAAGATGATCACCTTTAGGGTAATATTTGTAAAAGTCACCTGAAAATATATATAACTAGAGTGATGTCGAATCCCTGTACAAAACAACTGGGGTGTTAGTTGTATGAGATCCTGAATTAACAAGTACTCATGGATCAAGGAAATATGTAAAACTGTAATTGTAATAGAAATAATAATAAATATTCATTAATTCATTCATTCTGAGTTTGGCTTATGCTATAAATTGATATTTCAATAAAAATCTTCCTCCTTGCATCTCTATAACATAGAGTGAGTTTGGTTCAGTAGCTTTGAACAATATGTCTTTGTATTTGCCAATGTGTTAGAAACCAATAAGTGTAAAAAGAAGCTTGATAAGGAATCCTTTTTCTGCAATGATTTTGTATGCCTTTAAATGCCAGGTAAATTGGATACAGTCGTTAGAGAATTTGATATTAGGAACCTTTCTCCTTCATAGGTTTTCACAGTTTTTTCACTTGTTTGCCAATTTGAGAGAGGGAAAACACTCCTTAAAAACAAGGCAGGCCAACACTGGTAATGAATGAAAAATACTCATGCAGAGTACTATAAAAGATGCTACATTAGCCCATAATGAAAGACCTTGAGATGCCTTAGGGATTAGTTCACAGAGTGATTCCACTATTCCATTATCAGCACTTTAGATGTAGAAAAGTTCTTCTCCAGAAGAGTGAAATTCACCAAAGTGCAAAACAAGTCAACAGGGAATGCTGTTGGATAAAGTTTAGAAAGATTTGAATTCTCAGTAGACTTCATATATTCTAATAGATATGTGGCCTGCATTTATTAATTTGATCCTGAAAATAACATACTACTTACAAATGCTGTATATTTAAGGCCAGGTTTAAAATAATCTGATGCCTTAATAAGATCCATTTTGTATTTGTGCTTGTGAAGCATCAGCTGAGCAGAGTTATTTTGACGCCGACCAGTTAAAGCTTCTTCTACAACAACATCGATCTGAATTGACCTTTCAAACTCATCTCCCAATCTAGAAAAAAAAATATATATATATACATAACATGTTCATCTTTGAAATGTTTTAAAACTTTTAAAAAGGAAAAATTATCATACAAATCTTAACTCACTGCAATTCTTTAGCAATATCAAAGTATACTACTGCCTTCCCATCTATTGGCAAAACTTTTCTGACAGGGTTCTGGAAGATAGGTTGCAACAGTCCTGAGTAGTATGTTGGATATGATGTTACAGTTGCTTCACCCTTGACTGGTTTGCCATAAACATACCTTAAAAAATCAAATATACAATAACATAAAATAATAGAAGTAATATGTTATTGCCAAGTTATCATAGTAATAACATTTAATTATTAAAAAATTCAAAAGCATATTATTAAAGTACAGTACTAAAATCAAGGATTATAATCTTTACTATACAAAATAAAGAGTTTGTAGAGCCTTTATAACTTGTTCAAGATATCAAAATGCTTTTAGACTTTCATAAGAAATGCTTAACTGGAAATTTTGAGATGCAAACATTTTTGAAAAAATGTTTTGAGTAAATGAATGTGTTTTATATATATATATATATTGTATTTGTAGCATTACTCTAGTTGGTTAAGTTATAGATAAATATATTATATTGTACTTAAATGTAAATTGGAACTTGCACAGTGAAGCCAATCATATTAATTGATATCAATGTATATCTGAAGATGGGAACTAAATGTTCTGGAAACCGGTTCCATACATTTATGAAAAGTAAGTGAAGCTTTAAGAGTGTGTAGTTCAACTGAATCATACAATGATATCAATTAATATTATATTGTGTTTATAATCACCATTTTCACAGTAATTACATTAATAAGAGAACTTCACTTCAGAAAATAGTAAACTTCATTGTTTTGAATACCTTTCCAAATTTGCTCAGAAAACCTGTATCTTTTTACTGGTTTATAGCTTAGCATTTTCTCTGATACTGGTGATCTGGTCAATAGCATTAGTAGGATTATTCTTTAATGCTAAAGCCTGTACTTCTTATTGCAAATATATATTTATGGCCCCGAGTTCACTGTATATAGGATCAAAGAACTCAAGTGCCATAAATATAGTAATAGAGCTTAATAAGGGAACAAAAAATTCTAAATGCCCTTTTATCAGACTTTTATAGTTTTAAAGAAAATAAATATTTTATCTCAAAATATATAGCAACACCGTTTTCATGAACAGGAGATCTAGATTTTTCAATTCTTGCAAGGACCATCCTCCCTGACCGAGGTACTTACCAGATTTCCTCAACCCTGATCAATGGCAAATGGTGAAAGGGTGCCCTAAACTTAGGCCTGAAACACTTTCCTCCCAAATTAAAAAATTCCCAACTTATCATTTTATCTCATCAATCATCAGAATTCACTGCTTATGATGCCTTAGCAGTAAAAACAGGCATTAAATACTATTTTGAAATTCTGCCAAGTGATGTACTAATACAAAAGTTCATTAAACCTCCACCAGAGATGAATCGACCTACCACAAACAACGAGACCGGCAGTCGACCAGGAACTGATGATAGGAGCGATGGCTTCCGAAACTAGTCTTCCATTTTATTGAATTTTAGTGGTGTGTATGTTACAATTTTGACTCAATTTTTTAAAATGTTAATTAAATACTACATTTAAAAATTAATATTCTATTGGCTTTCTCTTCTCCTTCTGTTTTTCACAACTCATCACTATGGGAACACATTTTATTATTTTCAGCAACTAGAGCGCAAACATTATCTTTCTTGATGGAGGAAGAAGACAACATCATTTTAAGTGCATGTGTATAAGTTTATTCTACTCCTGCTCTGCCTCAAACTTCCATGTCAATAAAAAATAGCAAATATTCATTATTTTCAGTGCTCTTTCTCTTTATGAATTAGCAATTAATAATACTATTTTCAATTTTTTACTTGCTATTAATGTGACAAATTTAGAATTGTTACTGCATGAAGATGAGCTGACAAAATTACAGCATGAAAATTACAGTATTATGAATGGAAATACATTAAACAAAAGAGATGCAAGAACAAAGTTCAGTTTAACACAGTTGGCACTTGTGGATCTAATTATAATTAATCCATGTCAAAACATCCTCATTTGGCTTGGAAGACAGCCTATATGCCTTCCAAACATGTACATCTGTCCATTAAATCCCGTTATTCATATCTCCACACAAAAAGATCTACAAGATTTAGGTTTAGATATCTCACTGGCTATTGCACAAGACTTCACATCTAATCCAAAAATGATGGAAAGTGTCCTTCAAATGGCATAGGACACTGCCACTTACATGGAGATGCACTATCATGTAAAAACATTTTCAACCTTGTTTCAAGCAGTACATTCCTTAGCATTGCAGACAAAGATCCTGAGTCAGGTCATTTAAACCAGTTAGTCACTGACAGATAACAAGCTTAGTTAAACTGTTTCCCACAATTCTGCTCAAACAGATAGAAAACTGTTCCTGAATATTGACTTGAAGAATGATATGTGACTTTTCAACATCTTGTTATGCAAGCAATGAAAATTAATAATGCCATCCCTCTTGAAACAAGCTTTATTTGCTACAAAAACATGTCCTCTGGATTTTTATTCAGAAACCATTGGCAAAACATTACTCTAAGCCCAAATCTTGTGTTCTTTAAGGCATCGCATTATTGAAGATAGTAGGGGTATGTGGAACAATCTCTCAGTGTTTGAAGCATAATTCAATGAAATACATCTAATGTACATCCTATATTATAGTTTTCCTATCTCCAGAGTCATATGCCAGTTTAATAATCAATAAACAGCAAATGAAAATCCATATAATTTTCATAAAAATTTTCACTTATTACACTCAACATATACTTGCTGTCTATAGATGACACTTCTAGAACTGCTTTGGTAGTACCCAATAATTTCTTCTAATAAGGAATAAAACTTACATACAATAAATCAGAAAACATTTTGCAGTATATGTTCAATAGTGATACTCCTATTATTTTCGCATTGTAACTTACCAACTTCCATATGTACTGAACAGATTACTAAAATATTCTAATCTTCTGAAATTTTCTCTAATAACAATTCTGATTCAATCAATTTATGTATCTCCTTTGTTTAATATTTGTATTTCTCATTATCTCCAAACAAATTTGCTCTTCCACTAATGCTTTGTTATTGTTTGATGCTTTCAATCATTCCATTGTTGAAGGAAAAACTTAAATCTCTGTTCCATAACTATTTACTGCATATATCTTTTCCCTTCTCTTCTCTCTACCCTCTTCCCATATTATTCCGAATATTTAAAAGTTCTTTAAAGCAGCTTCTTTGTCTTCATTATCTTTTAACTTATTGCCCTTTTTTCTATATATTGTGGTTCAAAAGGTGGCAGTAGTAGATTGCTTTCAAAACTAACATGGCAACCTGTTCAGGAATGATATATGATTATAAACAGTTATAAAGCTTAGTCTTTTTTTGGGAGCCATAATTTCTACACAAGCATTCAAAATGGAGAAATATAAATTTCTTGTATTAATAATACATTACTTTTTGAAAAGAGTAACCATACAGAATCTAAGACAATGCTGAATAAATATTATGGCAATCTGTACCTTTGCTTAGTATGGGATATAAATGGTTTGACGAGTTTAGGTATTGCCATATGAGCACAAATAATGCAGACTCTTCTAGACATTCTGTCCAGGTAACAACTGCAGAAATGATTGAACAATTCCATGACATAATGCTGAGTATCAGAGACTAAGGATGCTTGAGATTACTGAAACTGTGGGCATTTTTGGAGATTAGATGTATAATATTTTGCATAATCCTTTACAATGAAAAAGCTATCAATAATGTGAATGCTATATTTATAATGACTGACCAGAAAAGGGAACAAGTTTTCAGTTTTGTGAAGAATTTGGAGCTGCATAAGTCAAAGTAATTTTGGAAACTGTATGTGGCAGTTAGTGAAATATGAATTCACCATTCGTAGCATGCTGGAAAGGGAGCAGTTGAAATTGGGTCCGTCAGAGAAAGCACTCCAAAGAAGGCAAAAACAATCCCCAGCAGGCAAAGTGATGGCAACTTGTTTTGGTATTTCCATGGTTTAATTTTAATCGACTTTTTGAAAGAGGGGAAAACCATACTGGTGAATATTACATTGCTAATGCAGCAATTAAATACTGCAATCAAGAAAAATTAGCCTCATTTGGCAAAGAAAATGTCCTGTTCCAGCACATCACTTGTGCACCTAGCACAAGTTCTGCGATTACAAACTGAATTTTTTTAAATGTTTTATTTATTATTGCTTTGACTGCATTGGTTTTCTCATGACATCTGTAAATTGTGGGCTAAATACTATAAGTGAAGTGTAGGGATGAATTAAGTTAAATTAATGGCTCAAATAAGCCTGGACTCCTTGGCACCTTAAAGGTATCTGGCATCATCTTCTCAGGGTTAAGGAACAAACTCAGAAAAAAACTTACCCAGATAGCTAGATCTGACCAAGATTCAAACCAAGGTTCTCTGGATCAGTAGTTGCATACTACCACCAGACCATGGAGGTGGTCAATGCTAAAATTGTTGAACTTAAGGTATAATATTCACCTTCCCCCTACTCTGCATGTTTGGCTTCCTTGGACTACTTACAGTTTCCCAGCATTAAGAAATAGTTAGCGTCTGTATCAAATGAAGAGGATGTCATCAAAAGAAATGTGTATTTTGCAGAGCTGAGGAAACTGTGTTTGCATATTGATATGATCGTTCATATTTTAGGATAAGCTGCACAATCTTCCTGTTCAGAATCAATTCTCTTCTTTTTATAATACTGTTTCTACTAATTTCTCCACATAACATGCTTACTATATTCTATATTTGGCATTTAGAGCTTTTTGTAATATTGTTTCTCTTATTATTTTAAATTCTGAAGTATAACATTTATAATGCATTTTATAATCAAGACTGAATTAAATTTGGCTAGTGTTAGCATTGAGTTGCAATTTAGAAATTATTTTAATAATTATTTTCTCCAATATGAAAATCTATCATTTAAAGAATGAACACTAATCATAATTAATAGTAGTACATAATAAATACCTACTTAGCATGAATGGTAACTGCTATGCGAGAATCCTTAAAAGTAGCATGTTTTGGAGAATCTATAGTTACTTCAAATTTTGGCAAAATATATTCTGCAACTTGAAACATTTTAGTAAATGATTGCCCTAAAACCAGAACTGTAATATTCCAATCTCCAAGAACTGGGTGCTCAGAAAGTTGAAGTTCACTAGAGAAAACACCTTTTGTAGTAAGGGCTCGATTCCATTGCTTCACTCTATTGCCTTCGCCATCCTATAAAGCAATAATTAAAAAGAGAAAGATTAAAGTTAATTATTAGTTAAATGGATTGTATTTTATAGCTTTAGAGAACCAACTAAATATAAAAATTAACAGCTAAGTGCATCATACATACAACAATATTTAAACCAACTATTAAGACAACATGAATTGTTTCTATATACACTCCAAACAAATGTAAACTTGCAAAAACAGAAGCAAACAACCACAACAACAGTTTCACTGCTGACAAAAAAAAAAAAGAAACATCATTCATTCATTATTCCATGCGTTATTGCAAGTATCACATTGGATGCCTCCTAAGTGACAGATTGGAGAAATCTCACCAGAAAGGAGTGTACTGGAGAAATAAAATACCCAGAAGGCATTAAAAAAAAAAAAAAACCAACTTCAGTAATTATCATTATTTAAGAATAGGAAGAACTGGAATGGGCAATAATTGTTCAATGCTTGAGGATGATGATTGTGATGGTGGTGATAAGGCACATTAACTTAATAAAAAATAAAATACATTCAATTAAAACTGAATATATGAAAAGAAGAAGATTCAGGCATATATAGAATTAATTGCAGAGATTGTGATAAAGTGTATATAGGAAAAACAAAAAGGAATTTAAGTATTAGACTAAAGGAACATTTGAGAAATATAAAATACAAACAGATACAGAAGTCAGTAGTGGCAGCACACTTTTGGAAGGAAAATCACGAAATAGAAAAAGACATCATATTGTTAAAGGCAATTCAACACCCAAATGAACTTGGTATATGAGAAAAAATCTTTATAAAGAAATATGAACACAGATCATGAATTGTGATATACCAGAAACAGATAACATATTATATAAGTTCATCAATAGACCACCAGAGCAAGCACAGCTACTTACACTTCCCACTTGATTAGATCCGTTAGTCATTGAATGGTTGACAATATGAGCGACTGTCTCATGAAACATGTCCGTTTACTTTTAAATAAGTTTTTAATAAGTGGAACATCCAATTTTAATGTGTTGACATGACTTTTAAGTAGCTTTATTTTTAGTCTAAACCAGGTTTTTTGAAGAAAAAACATGTTTGGTATGATCAATAAAAGCTGGAAATCTTAAAATTAAATTGAAGATCTTGCTGCATAAAGGGTGCAGCTTCACTTTCTATTGAAATATATGTTTTGACTGTAATATGCAGGAAAATAATGCCAGACAATTTGGTACAAGAAAGATGCAGCTCCTATAATTCTAAGCCAAGCTATTACTAGTTTTTCACTTGGGTCTTGCATGTATTTGGGACAAAATGGGGCAGCTCTTCTTGCACTTAACAATAGCATTATTTAGGTTGCAAAAGTTGTCAGTAAGAAGTTCTTTATTTCATGTTAAATGAAAGCTAAGTACCTTTTCTAAATAATTTTTCATTTTCATTGAAAAGTAATGATATCACTAATATATGAGGGTAGGTTCATAAGTTTCCAGCCTAACCACTTTCTAGGTATGATAAGGACAAAAACTAATTTCAATTTTCAATATAGTTTCCATTTATTGCAATACACTTCTCACATCTTTGAATTAACATTCTAACCCCCCCCCAAAAAAAAAATGGGCATAAAATAGCATACATCACTTCTTCATCACACTTAAATTTCCTTCCTCAAAGGTCCTTCATGAGTTTTGAGAAGAGGAAATAGTTACTGGGAGCTAAATCTTGGCTGTAAGGTGGATGGTCGACCTTCTTGAAGCCACAATTCTTCACGGCTTCCTTTGCAACAAGAGCTGTATGCACAGATGTGTTGTCCTGAAGAATGCTCACACCACCACTCAGCTTTCCTTACCTTTTCTCTTTGTTCAAAACACATGGTCTGTGCAGTAGGCCAGCAAAGTACTCCCCATTTACTGTGGTGTTCTCTCCTTGAAGTCAATGAAGAGCATTCCTTCACAGCCCTAAATGATTGTGGCTATGATCTTCTTGGTTGACCGAGTGACCTTGGCCTTTAGAGGTTGTGCTTTGGTAGGTTTATGCCACTCCATTGATTCTCTTTTGGACAAGGGATCATAGTAGAGGATCATAGTTTCATCTGCTGTAACAATGGTTTAAAGAACTTCTCTCTTGTTGCCACAGTAGAGCTCCAAAAGTGACTGACAACCGATGATTCGTTGTTGCTTTTGGACTGAGAAAAGAAGTCTTAGGCGCCCATCTTGCACTAACTTTATTCATGTTTAACTGTTTATGAATAATTAAAAAAACTGTTGTATTAGAAAGGCCCAACCTTGCTGCTATTTCTGCAATTTTGAGTCGCCAGTCTTCAATAATTTCTCCTTCCACAAGAGCGATGTTTTCAGGAGTGAGCACTTCCAAGGGCCAACCTGCATGCTCTTTGCCTTCAATGCTTTCTCGACCCCTTCGAAAAAGTTTGGCCCATTCTTTTATGGTAGAATATGAGGGGGATGCTTTCCCATATACACCATCCAATCACTATTTAATTTCATTTGGAAAAAGTCCTTTTGAGAAGAACTTAATAACAGCTCAATACTTCATTTTGAACATGTCACAATCTTCTACAAACATAGCCTTCTTTATGTAGCTATATCTGAACAACTGAACACAGTGGAGCAGAAGTTACAGCTGCAACTAATTACTTAATAGATAAGGTATGATACCAGATAAGGGTTTTGTGATGGCCATGATTTGTGAAGGCAATAATTCTTATTGGCAAGGCCAGAAACTTATGGACCTACCTTCGGATTTTAATTTTTATGTAAGAGGGAGGCAGTTTCAATTTTTTAACAATCCTCCATATCAACTATAATGGTATTTATTTTATGTAATGTTGACCAAGTATGCAAAAAATGTCACCTGTACATGGGGAAACAATACTAAAACATATGACAAGTGATAAATTTTTAAAACAGTTTTTATTAGTTTTTGAAAAGTTTGTGAAATTGGAGCAAGGTCTTCAATCATTAGTAAAATAGAGCGTGTTTTTTTTAAATTGAGAAAGATGTAATGTGTGCGCTTACTATGTCTGCCTGTACAATTGTACATTATGACCTTATCACTATGGGCAACTGCCTCAGGTAAAAATGGGTGTTAAAATGCTATTAAAAAAAACCAAGGGCAAGCATGAACTAGTTACAGTTTATTTAGTGGTAGTAATGTACATAAAACAGTTTTCTTAACACTTATCAGATTGAAAAACCACTTGAAAATAAGAGATATTTTTGAACTGCTAACTTTTACTGTTCAGATGCTTTCAACATGTTATATAAAAGCACCTATTATTGCTGTAGTTCTAGTTGAAAAATGGAGGCAGTTTCCCTACAAAAGTTAAGCTTTAGTTCTTTCAATGTGTGGGTTTGTTTCACATTCTCCTTTAATTTATCCAAGAGATACAGTCACAGGGAATCAGTCCAGGAGCCCTAGGGGGCCAGATATTCTTACTATAAAATCTATATACTTCTTGAATCTTTTCTCAGTATATCATTTCATTTCATGTATCACCAATGTTCACTGCCTGTGGTGCCTCAGTAGTAAAAATGGGCATTAAATACCATTCAAAAAAATATTTCTTGAACATTCTTGTTTAATTTAATTTATGGAAATATTAGCTATATGGGCTGTGGCAAAACTCTGTTAAAAAGGCAAAATTATGCTCTCCTAGTTAATTAAAAAAATTGTGAAATTTATGGGCATTAAAAATGAATTCATAAAAAGTTGATACCTGAGGTGCATCTGGAAAATGTTTTGGAAATTAAATTTTCCAATTCCAAAAATATGTAAGAAAATCAAAAGTCTCTGAATAAAAATAAGTATAAATTAGCTGTAATATTTCCTAGCTTTAGCAGACACACAAAAAGGATCACATCTTGGAATTTTTTCATGATGGGAATGTATTAAAAACTTTGGAACAAAGCACATTAATATTGTCTTTCCCTCATTCTTTTCCTTTTAAGCAGAATTTGTTTTTCTGGGAAATGAAAGTTTTTTTTAATAGTGTTTAATGCCAGTTTTAACTACTGAGGCATCACAGGCGATGGAAATGGATAACATATGAAATGATAAACCAAGAAAAGATTTTGTTTTTTTAAAGGAAGCATTCCAGGCCTAAATTTAGAGTGCCTCCCTGGCATTTGCCATTTATGAGGAATGAGGAAACCCTGGAAAAAACCTCGGACATGGAGAATACTGCTGGTGGGAATCAAACCCCAAACCTCCTGCTCACAAGTCTGCCCCTTTTAAGATCTCAGCCACCTATGGCGGTAAATGAATGCAAGGTATGATGTTCCACAGCTTATAGAGAGGCAATATTCACTACAATGTGAAAATGAATGAAATTGTTTTCAGCATTTCTCTCATGTACTTTACCACCTTTATTGCCAGAAAAGATCTGCCTACAACTATTGCATACATCCAATCTAAGCATATGATCATAATATGCATAAGCTTACTATTTAGCTCTACAATCAGTTTTGATATTATCTTTATTGGAGTTATTATACAAGCATTGATTTTTAATGAGCATATTTATGAGACTATGATTACTAAATAATTAAATATCAGTTGATATTGTCTCTATTGAAGCTACAATACATTCAGCAACTATTTCCAGCTAATATCCATAATAGTGTTTTTTCAACCATTTTGTCTAAAATGAACTTAACTCACTCATTTCCTATGTAAGTGTGGGAAACACATTTAACCTCATCTCAAAGGTATTTCTTCTTAATTAACTCCTCAGTCTATGTAATGTGGAAATCCTTTCATTTATAGCACAGGTTGACATAAGCAGAAAAGTTGCTGTTTTTCTGATGCTTCAAATGAAAAAAATGTTTCAAAAAACAGTTTTTTTTAACGTCCTGGCAGAGTTCTTGCTGAGGATATACTTTTTTGTATCTCCATTAATGTAGGAGATATGGGATATAACTTCATTTTTTTAAATGACACCATGTACATTTTATTCAAGAATACATTTATCTTCTCCAAGAGCTAATCAGAAATGTGTGACCGTGTATCATTTTAGTACAAAAAAGGGGGGGGGGGTAGATGTAGAAATGATAAAATGCATGACTTCTTTTATTTAATATCACCATAGTGAATATTTTGTTTAGCTAAATAATTACACTTCTGCATAAAATAATCAAATAAACCATTATCTACCAATTTATATTCTCTGTAAATCACCAGCATTACTACTTTCTCTTCACATTCATGTACATCGTGAGAAAAACTGTAGTCACAATAACTCAGTGCAGTACTAATTTACTTAGATAAATGACTAATAGTACACTGGTAAGTAAGTTAAAGAGTTATATCTACCACACATCCCTCTCAGGGATACCTGTGTTTATATGAAATGGAAATCATGAACAAAACTCAGAATTCTACTACAGTACTACATTAGGTATGTAATTTGTATAAAGGCATTAAACAGTTTTTTTTTCAATAATGTGCACTCAATACCATTTGCATATCTACTACTTTCTTGACAAAAATGGTACAGTGTGATGCATTTTTGAATAGCTCTTGGAGAGGGTAAATGTATTCTTGAATAAAATGTGCATGATGCCATTTAAAAAATGAAGTTATATTACATATCTCCTACATTAATGGAGATACAAAAAGGTATAATCTCAGTAAGAACTTTCCCATGATATTAAATAATATTTGTTTGAAACATTTTTTCATTTGATGCATTAGAAAATGGTTATTTTTGGTGAGCTGTATAAATGGGACACTTTGTATATTAATTAATAATTGTATAATAATTAATTGAACCAGCATCTACATTGCATCTCAATGTTGCTTGTTGCCAAATTAGTTGTTCTATGGAGAATCAAAATATTCAGCTTTATTTAGTACTTAAAAATAACTGGGTAAACGTAAAGTTAATATTTTCCTGGTCCTTCTTATCTCCAGCATTATTTTCCACAATTACATTCCTGTTTAAATACCATTTTATTTGTAGCAATAGTTTACATAAATGCCCCTCTAAGAAAATATTTTATTATGTAGGCCATTCAGAAATTCTTCCTGAAGCCAAAATAATATCATACAACTCAAAAAAAGTTACAACATAATTATATTTTTCATTTCCCTAATGACATGAATTAATTTTAAATTTTAGTGGCTAGAATGAGTTTCTGCTTATTATACATAGGTGCAGAACAAAAGATCATACAATTTTATAATTGCATTTAAACATATTATAATTTAGGAAATTTCACAAGACTTAAGATAGCGGTAAGCTTTAAATAATATACAACATATGAGCATATACCACTTGCAGAAAAAATAGACTTAACATAAGCCTGTAAGCCATTAAATTTGTCAATTGGTGTAACCACTCCTTCATACCTATTCCATGCAACTTTGCTCAGATCTATTTCAGAAACCTTGTGTTTATAACAAATGCTGCAATTTTTTGCCTGTAACACTCATATATATATATGAAACATAAAAATAAAGAAACACTATTAACAATGTAACAAATTAACACTAATAATAAAAGTAGATAAAGATAAAACACAGAGAAAGAGTCACACTTGAAACTGCTATATTTCGAACTACTGCGAGTTCTTCAATTGCAAGAAGAACTCGCAGTAGTTCGAAATATAGCAGTTTCAAGTGTGACTCTTTCTCTGTGTTTTATCTTTATCTACTTTTATTATTAGTGTTAATTTATATATATATTCTGAAATTTTTCAAGATGCCAACATTATTTTGGCTCCAGTGAACAAATGCAGTTGAAAAATACCAACACAAAAGACAAAATTCCACCAGGAAAACAACCAGGCATTTACAAAATTAGTTGCAAAGATTGCCACCTGAAATATATAGGTGAAACAAAAAGGAACATCACACTATGGTTACAGAACACGTGATAAATGTAAAATATAAACACACAGAAAAATCAGCAATAGCATACCATTTCTGGCAAAAAACCATGAATTTCAAAATGAACCTAAACTCTAAAAAGCTTTTCAAAAACCATAGAATTATCTGTGTGGGAAAATATATTCATAAACGTAAACAAGGAAAGTTTAGTCTTGTTGAATTAAAAGTAAAACTTATAAAATCATGTCAATATATTAAAATCTCTTAACGCTTTACATTAAAACTTTTTTTATTAAAAAGTATGTTAGAACTGGTTTCCCGAGTCACTTGCTCACATTGTCAACCAATTGATGACAATTGAGACAATTGGTTGACAATATGAACAAGTGACTCATGAAACTAGTCCCAACTTACTTTTTAATAAAAAAAGTTTTAATGTGAAATGTCAAGAGCATTTAATATATTCACATGATTTTAGAAGTTTTACTTTTAATTCAACAAGATTATGATAGTTTCACTGTGTGGATTCCTACATTCATTTTTAATTGAAAAGTCTCCAAAGTCAGTGGCTAGAGAAAGCATAGAATAAGCATACTAACAATGACTGTATGAAAGGGGTTGCATTAGGAACTATGTTTTAAACCATACAATAAAGATTTTAACTATGTTTTAAACCATACAATAAAGATTTTTTGTAAGCCTTTAAACAGCACATAAAGTAAAAAGGCATGCATTTTGTGAGGATATGCAGTTGGCTTTACATAAGCATCTATTATTTACAAACTCTCAGTACTTGGTTATGTTATTCTCATATGGCGCATATTTTTAAATCATGTACAAAATTCACACTGCACTGTAATCATAGGTTTGGAGACTCAGAACAAAGCACACAGAAAGCCTTTTGCTGCAGTGATGCCATCTTGCAAACTGGCCCCATGTCCTGGATGTAAACATGAGAAGCATACTACTGGTATTGCAATACTTCCTGCTGTTGACAGAACATGTTGTACTTGTGTAAGGTTAAAAATAAATTTTGTATTAACTTTGTAAATTACACCATTCTTTCATATAATTCCTGTGTGCATAAGCTTAGATAACTAACTTATATGTATAATTTTTGAAGCTGTTTACAGTGAAGCTATTATATTTAAAATGATGCACTCTGGGTAACTTATTTACACACTTCACTTTCTATATTTTCCTAAGTTGGAATAATGTTTCGGGAACTATATTTTCCTAAGTTGGAACAATGTTTCAGGAACCAGCATTCCAACTTAGGAAAATATAGTAAGTGAAGTGTGTAAATAAGTTACCCAGAGTGTATCATTTTAGATAACTAATTCTATGTGTGGTCCAAATTTGCTATGAATCCCGTTTTTTTTAAAACTAAAAACTCTTTGATTTTTGTAAAAATAAAATGCTACATACATTTCTTTCAGTCTTTCTTCCTAAGCTTATCAACTGAAAGGCCATTTATAATTATAACATTTGAAATTTGTTAATTGCTAAGCCATACATATGATATGTACAGTGTTAGCAATGTTCCACTCTTAATATTTACTAATAACAAATTATCTGAATGTTCAACTCTTTATTAAAAATTAATTAGAAAAAATGATATATACTAAGAACTAATATTGAGATCTAATTACTATGTATGGAGTTTTTAATAGTAGACCAATGCCTTTTATTTACATTTTTTATGCTTATAAGGAATCAATATTTATTTTCCATTCTTCTTAACTTTCTGGCAGTTTTACCCAAGAGGCTGTAGCATCTACAAGGTGTATTCTAAAAGTTCTTGGCCTGACTCAAAGAGTTATGAAGGTGGCCAAATTAACTATAATGGTTGTTAAGTATCAGTCTTTAGATGGTGAGCTGTAAAATTTCATATGCATAAGTGTAGTTATTTGTTTGTGATGATCATGCAAACAAACTGGATAAAACTAAGATACAAGCTGATTAAAGTACTTCGTTTTGAAGGGTTTAACCCCAACAGAAATACAAAAGGAGTTAAAAATTCCACATTCATTTTCAATGGTTAAAAAATGGGCTGCAATTTAAGCATGGTTGTACATTCATTTAAGATGATGAGCACTAAGGGCATCAGAAACTGCTACAACTGATGAGATTGTGATAAAAATTTACAATGCCATATTCAATGATGGCCAAATTGGCTGACATTGCAAAGATCTTAATGAGCCATGTTCATTACATTTTATATGGATATGAGAAATTTTTCCACTCAATGGGTGCCATGTTTGTTAACAATAGACAAAAAACACATTCCAAAGAACATTTTGCAAGAATGATTAAAATTATTTAAAAGCAGTTCTAATAAGTTTCTTCCAAGTTTCAAACAACAGATGAAACAAATTCATCGCTACATGCCAGAGATGACTGAGCAGTCCAATCAGGTGAAAGTGCCCAAAGAAAGCATAAATGATTCCATTTCCAGGGGTAACGGTTTTCTGGGATTCTCATGGTGTGGTGCTCATTGACTGCCTCTAGAAGAGCAAAATCATCACCAGAGAATATTACACTTCACTATTGGACCAATTGAAGGATGTCATTTAGGCTAAACATCCACATCTTGTGAAAAAGAATATCTACTTTTATGACAATAATGCACCTTCACACTGATCTGGAATTGTTGGTGCAAAACTGTATGACCTTTGCTTCCAAGTGCTTCCAAATCTGTCATATTTGCCAGATTTGGCTCCCAGCAATTATTTTTTGTTTCCAAATCTCAAGAAATGACTGGATGGACAAAGATTCACATCAAATGTTAAGGTTGAATCCGAGACATATTTGGACAAATCTTACTTTACTGAGGATATTAAAAAGTTAGAAAGTTGTGGGACTAAATGTATTGATTTACTAGGTGACTATGTTGAAAAATAAAAATTACATTTCTTTTAAATCATTTGTTTTCTTGGTAAGTCTGAGAACTTTTAGAATGTCCCTTATACATAAACTAATCAGTACATCAACCAAATTTGGTATTGCTTTTATGAATGTCCAGGAATTTTGTTACATTTTATTCTAAATGTGAATAACTATAAGCAATAAAATTAAAGTAAACCTTGAATCATACTCACTGTGATGTAGATATCTAATGCACCAGTAACACTTGGTTTCAGAAGAGCATTCAGGACTATTGCTCGAAATTGCATTTTTTGACCTGGTTTGTAGATTGCTTTATCTGTTTGTATGAATACTGAGTAACTTTTGTGGACATACTCCAAGTTACTTGTATTTTCAAATACTAGACCATTAATCCCACGAGCTGAAAGATTATATGATCCTGGACCTAAATCACCAATCTGAAAAAGGAAACATTTTTGGGTATTTAAGCTATTTAGCAATTAATAACTCATGTGCAGGAAGTAAATATGTTAAACAAAATATAATAAGTGATTTAAGCCAGTGATGAGTGATTCACACAACATTAAGCCAATGGCGAGTAATTTTAATTAGAGGCGACAATCAATAGTTAAGCTAAGTGGCCTGCTGGCTAGGACCTCTGGGACTGGGGTCTCTCCCTCTTCTCCCCTCTCACCAACACATAAGTACCATAACAGAATGAACATTTTTCTTTTAAATGAAGGCATTAATGATTAATACATATGCAAATGCACGCTCATTTTAAAAATTACTTCAGCAGCTAATAAATACCGTAGAAGGAAAGAATTCGCTTTACATTTTGATTATATTACCCAATTCTTAGGCTATATGAAACCAATTAAGTCAAACTCTGGAAAAGTTGAGCTATAGAAACAACCTTCCATCTTTCCCAACTTGTGAGTATGCCGAAACAAAAGAACAAAATGAGTGATTACAGGTACAAATATTGTTCATCAGAGAAAGAAATCTTTCACACTTTATATTTAAAAATAAGATACATTTGATTATTTCAGGGCAAGAAACTTTACTGATCTAGTCATTACAATATAATATGACACAGATACACCACACTATTTTTTGACTTATCATCCATCTCTTTGTCTGAACTGTTCGTAATTTTTAATTAGCTGATAATAAAGTCTACTCTTTGGGTCATACACTCATGTTAACACATTTTCAATAACCCAGATGATTTCAGATGATGGGTTGCGATTGAGATACCAACTCCTGCACAATTTATGCAATTGCTGCAAATCATTGCATCCCAGCACAATGTTGATATTTTTGGCCTTTCTTGCCAATCAGCACCTGCCATGTTTAAAATTACTAGCACCATTTGACTCTGGCTGACATGATATTGCATTTGGTTCATACACCACCAAAATTTCATAATGAATCTGTGTATAATTGAAACATTTTGTCCTTTAAAAATCATACTGCTCCTTGTGTACTTCAAACTTGGAGTGGGTTTAGAGTTGTTGTGTCCTTTTGTACTCGTGTTACAATGCTATTTTTATTACTACCCCAATGAAAGTGGCTGTGTAGGAAAGCCCATTCATGAACTCTGTTCTGTACAAGCATCACTCTTATCATGTGGTAGTTCCAGATTCAGGCAACAAATGAAACTTATTTTTTAATCCTCCTCATATATAGTCACTCATTCTATTTTCAGCAATTTATACAATGGAATTTAATTTTCTGCAGAGTTACTTTTAAAATTTTGTTTTTAACTTTTTAATTTGCTCTACAGTTCTTTGTCAAAATTTTTGTAAAAAATTTTGTGCATATCTGCTGCATATAAGCTTTAATAAATTGAAAATTGTTCTTTGGTATATCATTCTATTTTCCAAAGATAAAGTTTTGAATATAAATATGATTTTGTTGCTTACATACTCTATGCAACAGCAGCATAATTTTTGACTCTGTTAAATCCACACAAAACAAAATAATAAAGCTCACTTAACTTTTATCCATATTTACAAATGCTGGGCTTTAATAGTTACTATTTAAGACTTCTAAATTGATTAATGGCATTCCTTGATTGGCTTAGGCTTTATTGATAAGAATTTGGCATATTGGCAATGATATACCCTAAGATCATTTACACTATAATATGCTTTTCCTGACAAAAACCATGTTATCTTTTTTTTAAATACATCAAGATTTTCATCAAAAGAAATTATGCATTTAGTTTGCTTTTGTTATTGTTCTGGTACATCCAATGTGGATTTAATCATAAGTCTTTGTGGAGTATTTGTATACTTCAATTTTTGATTTAAAATTATGCGTACTCTTATGTATAACATACTTATAGAATATATAAAGAGAATACTGTAAATGCTAATTGTTTAAAATATAGAAGGAATGGTGTTTAATGCCTGTTTTTACTACTGAGCACCACAGACGGTGAACACTGGTGATACATGAGATGAAATGGTATATTCAGAAAGGATTTTTTTTTTTTAAGGAAGGAAGCATTCCAGGCCTAAGTTTAGGTTACCTCCCCGGTGTTTGCCATTTATGAGGACTGAGGAAAACGTGAAAAAAACCTTAGTCAGGGAGGATGGTCCTGGCAGGATTCGAGCCCTAGACCTCCAGCTCATGAGTCCGTGCCTTAACGACCTCAGCCACCTGTGGCAGTTTTAAAATATGGCTTACAGTAAGTGTTATGAAAGCAGACTAAAAGTATATCAAATATGCACCAAAATAAAAACATTATGTTAATTTGGTAGATTAAATCACTCAAGTAATCATTGCTATACTCTTACTCTCTTGTTTTCCAGCTTTGATATATATTATGGGACTCTATCTCCTACCTGCACTATTTTTCTATATGTTCAAGCACCTGCTGAATTGTAAATATGTAAAGTCATAGTCTAAGTAGCTTACACAAGGACTAAACTTCATGATGTATTCAAATAATTCTGTGTAATATTTCTCAGAAGAATATTTTATTGTTTCTTGCTTTTATTTTAAACAAAAAAATTATTTGAGCTATGTGATCTATGATCTAAATTGTAACAAAACGTAAGAATGTTATGGAAACATTACTATAATGCTCCATTACACCCTCAGTCCCTTACCTCCAATTTAACAATTCGTGTAGCATAAGGTTCCACAGTCACAGTTTGAGAAGTTTGAAATATTCCCCCACTTAGCTGCTTTCCTCCAACTGTCACTACCACTGTAGTTGGCTGAGAAGTTTTTTGTAATGAAATTGAAACATGGTATTCTGTGTTTGGACGGAGAATTTTTGGAGCCAAAATAGTGTAAAATCTGAAAGATAAAAAACATAACTTTAGATTACTCAAAGACGTGCCTTGTTTCCTTATCAATGCCTAGAAACATGTAGTAATAGTGATACTGAAAATTGGTAATTACTTGCTTCAGTCCTGTTCTGTTATGAAAGTAAAGATTATAACCAGCAGCAGCGATGATCATGATGATGATGATGATGATGATGATGATGATGATAAAACTAGATAATTTCAAAGTGAAAAAGAAAGATATATTTTTCTATATGCAGTATATTTAGTTATAAAAACAAAGGGTACATGAAAACCTAACATATTCCTTCACAGGTAACATTTCTTTTAAGTATGATAAACAAAATTGTCTTATATAATGTTTTCCTTTTTAAACAGTTTAGGAAAAATATCACATTGTGTTAAGATTTATGTCTGTCTTTATGAAATAAAAAATATTTTAAAATATTCTAGAACATTATATTCTGTAGCTTAAAGTAATCTATTTATAATCACAGTTAAGAGATTAGTCCTAAAACGTTCAGGGCTCAATTCATTGTCTAAAAAAATGTTGTTAACTTCACATCATCTCCAAAAAAATATGTGCAAAAATGGCAATATTGTTGCCAAAAGTAATTTATCAAAATAATGTACATCTAGGAAAAATAAAACATTATTCATTTCATTCTTTTAATTATTTATTTATTTTTTTCTGCCTGTTTATTCTGTATGCTTCTGTTTAGTTTTGCAAACTATCACTAACAATTTGCACAGTTCAAACTAAACTAAATATAATTTATTACTTTTGTAATTTAAGATAAACAGGGTACAAGATCATTCTTCTGTTTTTATTTCTTTTAAATGTTATTTTCAATAAACAATTAGTGTTATTAGTATGGCTACCTAAATCAGATATTTGCAAAACAACCACAAAATGTCTACAAGCTATGGGAAAATACTTTTCATAATTTTTTTATGGATCTTTCAGGTGAATAATTATTGAATTTTTAAAGGAATGCAAAAATAAAATTTACTTATTTATTCCTTTCTAAGGTAACCTCATGTCAGTAGACTGCAAGAGTAAATGTGCTTTGTTGCAATATTTTGTATTTTATCTTATTTAAAAAAAACCTCAGTAAATATTAATTGTGTCAAGTAAAATTTTTACAAATTTTACTCATAACAATGTGATATATAACCTGTATGAACTAATGCAGTAAATTTCCTCTCTCTCTCTCTCTCTCTCTCTCTCTCTCTCACACACACACACACACACACACATGCGCGTGCGTGCCGCGTTTATGTTTCTATGTTTTTTCTCTTAAATGATAAAAAAAAGATCAGAATCTGTAAAATTTAATAAACATCTTCAAGTTCACAACTACAGATAAATGAAAATATTAACTGTTTGTGATATTTTAGTAGAATATTCCTTCTATTTTTAAACACCTTTCTATGCATAAAGTTTAGTGCATTTTAATTTTCTTTCTCCATTCTGTTCCATCTTCTCAAACCATTTCTCGCATTCCTGTTTCTATCATTTTCTGCAGTTCCCACTTTTTTAATAGCATTTAACACTTGTTTTTATTACTGTAGCATTGTAGGCCTTGGACAATGATTACCCTTGAGATAAAATGGGAAAGGATTTTTTTGTGGGGATGAAGCATTTCAACCCTAAGTTTAGGATACCTCCAAACAATTTCAATTTATGAGAACTGAAGAAAATTGGGACAAAACCTGTTGGAGAGTCCTGAGCTGCAGACTTTCCATTTGGAGTCCATGGCTTAATAGCCTCAGCAACCTCGGTGTTGTTATACTTCTTTATAAGCATAATTATTATAGTGAAACAGTTGCTTAAGACTTCAAGCTAAGAAGGGCTGACTTATGCAAATTTTAAAGCACTTGTGATTAAATATCAATTTCATTTGGCTATAAGCAAATTCAATATAGAATAAGAATATGCAGCAAAAAATACAGATTATGGCTTTATAGAGAACAACCTATTGCAAAGGGGAATGTTGAAACAGGCTAGATTTCAACTGAGTCGTATATTCTAAGCTGCTGCTCCAGTTTCCCACAACAGTGAACTCTTTCATATGCAGATATCCAGTTAACTAAGGGACAAAGCCAGTGCCGGCTATCTGGAAAATACTTTCATTGATTATGTAAACATATATTGCACAAACATTTTTTCCATGCAGAGATTTATAATTTTTCATGTGGATTTTTAAAAATGAAAATTTAAAATACAAGTTTTATTTTGAGTGCTTAATGCTGTATTTTCAATCTGTTAGTTGACATAATTTTGTATATTAAGCACATTAATTTTATAATCATTTTATATTTAGTGACACATTTTTAAAATTTTGATCTACTGCATTAGTACAGAGTGGCCTACGAAAATTCGGTCCTTAGTTGCTTTGGCTGTATGCATGGTCGAGGATGACTCGCCGTGGCCGTGTCTTAATTTCATTATGTGTAATGTGGTTAATAAATGCACACCAAAATATAATATTTTGGTGTGCATTTAAAGTACTAAACTCAAAACTGTATGCATATTTTTTAAGCTATGCAATTCATTATAGTTAGCGTACTTACTTAAATTTAAAAGCAAAAATATTCTCTAAACTTTTATTTGTTAAACATTTGTCCATTAAAATTGCAACGCCTATAAGATACACGTTACACTGACCCCCATATTTTCTCAGAAGGAATGAGTATGATTCGTCGAAAATACGACAGCAATACCAGCAGGTGTCTGAATTTGATCAAGAGATAATAGCGGCATATCGAGAGTACGGGATGTAATTTCGAGAAATTGGTGCTCGTGTTGGACGAAATTTGTCACCAGCAAAACGAATATGAGAAATCAGTGGATCGAGATAAGACGAAAATACAGACGTGAAGGATCCCAACTGCTACATCAAATAACCGTACGAGAAGACAGACATAATTTCCCCACGGCTATTAGGAACAGGCACAACGTGTTGTAATTTTATGGCCAGCGATGCATTATTATTATTATTATTATTATTATTATTATTATTATTATTATTATTATTATTATTATTATTATTGTTATTAGGTATTTAGAAGCAAAGCTATTAAAATAAAAAGTTATTTTTTGTTGCTTTTCCAGTGCTAAAATCTACTTAATTCCAAGCGGTCATTGAGATCTATGTCCAAATATGTGTTACAAAATACTACGTCCATAGCCAGCAATGTATTAAAGTTCAACAAATACATTTTTTAATAAAATTTACTGTCGTAATCCTAATTAATAATTTTGTCGTGTTTGTTGTTTTTACATTAATGATTAATAAACATTTTTATTTTTATTTAATCGCCGTAAACGTCTTGCTGAATATGTCACTACACTAAAAATATTGTATCCGGCATCCAAAACAACGGCACTCTTATTAAGAAAAAAAAGGGGGGGACATGTAGCTGTTTTAGAAACATGATCATTTTTGTGAAATTGTCATAGTCTTCTCATTATAGACGCAGCTTATGGACGCGGCGTGGCTTCAGAACTGAGAACATGGAGGGGCTCTCATTTCACAATACATCTCTCAGTAGCGATCGTCATTGCGTTCGCCACACCTATGAATAGTGAATAAAGTGAATTAAATCGCTGCTGCCCGATGGATTCCTTGAAGCAATAACGAAATGTTCTTGTGCTTGAATGTGTTGAATAAAATGGAAAAGAGCAGCAACACACATAGTAATAGTTCAACTTTAGTTTAGGTAGTCAAAAATGCTATGTCTTTTTGTTGTAGCCCTTCGATTAATTTCAGAATTTCTGTTATATATCAAACTGAGTCTTCAGGGCTTTAAAGCCGTGGTCCAGTGGGATTCTCCTCCATCTTCCCCGTCGTTTCATCCACGAATGTGATGGCGTCATCGGCGTAATGTTCTTGAAGACGAGGCAGTGACTGACTTGTTATAAGGCTTTTAGGAAATTGTAACTATATATATATATATATATATATATATATATATATATATATATATAATGGGATTACCTGTGGAACTGAGTGCTGATTGGCTCGCTTGGCTTAGGAGGGTTAGATCTAAATCTTACAGCCCGGAGGACTGGATTTGCATAGTTAACAAACACCGGTCGTGAAAGTTTACGTTCTACAATCTGCTATAAGCGTTTAATTTTGTTTCAAATAATCTAGTGCTACGAAACATTATTATTACTATTATTATTATTATGATCATTACTTTTTCAAATTAATTTAGAAATATGTTAAAATAACCAATCAAATGTAAGAACTGTTATTTTCTAATTTTTTTTCTATCTAAATATAAAGCTTCTTTTAGCGAGACCTACGATGCCTTATTCTACGGGTAGCATAAGTTCGTTTTTAAAGAAATTTTACAGACTCGCTTTTATATGTGGTTTTTATTTACCTAAGTTTCATCTAAATAATAGCTGGAAGTCTTGTGTCACTAGAAATCCTAATGTATGCGTAGGAATTTTAACTTTGGCGCCAATGTGTCATTTCTTTTCATTAAAAAGTTGCATCCATCTTTAGTCTTTCTGTACCAAAACCCCAACTTTCGTAGCATTCTGTAAGCGAACAAATAAAATTTTGCATTAAATGTTGTATTTTAAAACCTGAGTAATTTTTTTTATATTGTTGGAACTTTGATCATAGAAATCCTTTATGGAGTAGTTTACATTTGTAAGTCTCTTTGAGGGTTCAACATGTGATCATGGTACACTTGCCAAATTTTGAGAATTTCAATAACGGACACATACTTTTTTCCTCTCCAAAGTCGGTAAGAAATCGTTCTCTAATTATAAAAATAACAACCGTCAAGTTAGTGTAATGTATTTATTTTGTAATATATATTCATTGTCAATATACTCGATACATACAATAACATAATTATGTGGTTCATTATGCCTGCAGTTCTTCTTGAATTATTTAGTAATACTTTTTCATTGGCAAGTATATCATAAAAGCCCTTGACAACTAGTATAAAATTTAAATTTATTTGAATTTCATTCTTAATTAAATTTGAAGAACTTTCGTATCGTTTATTGCTCCATTTGCTATTTAATATTGAAAACGCCCTCTCTAAAACGCAGCCTGGAATATTTAAAAATATGCTCATATTGAGAACATCTATAGGAAGATGAGCACTGAAAATGTTTAACCATTTTTCTTGTAATGATTGAAACGTTTGTCTATTCAATGACCTTACACTTGTCACGAAATACACAAAATTCCTCATAAGCAGACAGCAATCAGTATCAAACACGAAAATAACACCATAACACAAGACAACTGCACACAATGACTGATCAGAATATGTATGCTTGTAATGATTCACCCACGCCATGTTATCCACTGCAATATTCTTACCCCTATCTACATGCTACGGACAATAGCACTTTATTCCTACTTCCGTAAATATTATATTTAGAAGACGTTTCATGAGCTGTATGATTTCGACATGCAAATATCAGTCAAGAGACGAAATACGGACTTTTATTTTTGACGTTCCACATGCCTTTCAAACAGTGCACGATTTCCCCTCAAACGCCGTACATTCCGTATTATACGCGACTTCTAGCAAGTCTAGTTCATGGTGACAGAAAAACAGGAGCATTGCTAAAATCTGACGTTTTGCCCTCGCAGCAGCAACTTTGTTCACACCACATTTTGAAGTCAGAGACTGGAGTTTTTTTTTTTTTAATAAAGCTTTTTCTCTCTCTCTTAGTCTTTAGAACATTTTAAACTTTAAAAATAATATTTTGAGCCTGATTCTGTAGTTCTCTCTCTCTCTCTCTCTCTCTCTCTACTTTGTAATTTTGTTAAGAAAATTCAAGATAAACTGAAAGTGATCTTTGGTGGAAGGCGAAGGGATTTATATACATATATATATTTGTTTTATTTACGAACGCTATTTAACATCTCAGGTCATCCGCGTCCCATTCAATTCCGGGCATGAAATGGCCAGTAAATTTTTCTCAGAAGCCTCCTATTTCAGTCTTAAGGTTCTTTTTCGTGCTGTAAATCTACGACACGGGGCCTAAGGCCTTACTTCCCTTCCGAAGGAAGCCATACTTAGATTTTTACGCCGGAAAAAAAAGCCATCGACCCTGGACGGGAGAGAACCGCGATTGTGGGTTTACGAGGCAAAGCATGGTTACCACTAGATCACCAGGACCGACAAGTTTAAAGAATAATGAGAACGTTATACTAAATGTTAAATGATTAAATTTATCGTGTGCTTAAGAATATCAGTTGCTTACAAGAATCTAAATTCTAAAGGGAAGAAGTCGTAGTCTTCTTATATCTTCCCTGAATACGAGCCTGAATGGAAATAGATATTTATGTGGATAGGTTATACACTAGTAGTATTTAAAACAGTTCTATACTGTAAAATGCGGTGAGGGAAAGAGAGAGAGTCAAGTATTGGCATTATCAGAACTTTTAAAGTGACTAAATTTACACTGCAACCCAATCTCGCTGTTTATTGAAGTACACCATTCTTTTTGGGGATAGATTCAAATGTTAACATAACTTAGTATATTTCTCGGAACATTTACCTACACCTAATATATTTTATTTTCTCTGCTTTTTAAGAAAATTTTCTCTTTTTTGACTGAGCGTAGACGTTGGCAATTTGTCAAGAAAGACACATACTTTCAGTAGAGAAAAAAACTGAGCATGCGCGCTATCATAAACGTTACACCGGTCTTTCATAGTTTTGTCGCCCGTTTCACAGCTTCTGGCGAGTCGACAGTCAGAGCGGGGGAGGGAATGTAATATCCGCGCAACTGATTCAAGTTCTCGCAATTACAACTACAATATATAAGCACATGCCTTATGTTAGCACAGTTAGAAAATATCCTGCTACATCCACATAGCTCCGGGATACTTTTAGAAAACTTCATTCATGCGCATTAGGTCGTCTTCCGAAATAGAGTCAATTAAACTTGGAAGCAGACAAGTTCACTGTTGTCGACGAATTACAAGCAGATGATCTTGATATTCGGATAAACTTCTGTAATTGGGTGTTACGAAAAGTTAATGATAAGAGTAACTGATCCACACTTAATATTCTTGACTGACGAAGCATGGTTCCATTTACGCAATCGTGTTTGACACAAATTAGCAGGTACTGGAGCACAGAAAATCCCGATTTTATACACCAAACTGCCTTGCGTGTCCAGAAATCGGTGTGTGGAACCTGCTTCGTAGGTAAAGAATATTAAGCGTGGGTCAGTTACTCTTATTAACGTTCCGTAATATCCAATTACAGAAATGTATCTTAATATCAGGATGACTATGTGAGCTTTCAAGTTTAAATTTATTGAGTTTTAGAAGATAATCTGATGCCTGTGAATGACAATTTTTTTTTTAAAATGATGCCAGAAAGTGTGGATGAAGCAGGACATTTCCAACATCTCCTGTCTTTGGGCGTATGCTTATTTTCATTCTAATTTTAATTGCGAGAACTTGAATCAGTTACGGGGATATTAAATTCTCTTCTGCGGAAATTATCGCCTTGACTGCCGAATCGCAGCTACCGTGAAACAGGTGACTAAACCACGAAAGACTCAGTAGTACTAAATAATTAAGCACATTATTAAATACATTGAAGTTACTTCGGTTGTAATATATTTTCAAAAAACTAATAACTTGCGAGGAATATGCTGAAGGGAGAATGAAAGTACGTGTTCAGAGCAAAAAGATGTAGTGCGTTTAACAGTTAAATGAAAGCCCTATATCACAGTTTCTTCGTATTTTTTTTAAAAAAAATGTTATATTAATTTGAAACTTATAGTCTGCAACAATGAAAATGCTTCATGATTTATATGGATTAGTTCATGCTATTTACTATTAGACAAAAGAATTCTCACCGCAAAGTCAAATGAATAAACAAATGAAAATTAATAATTTACGAGGTGAGGCTCAAACCATGAACCCTATCTCTCTTTAACGAGCACGATCACTAGATTAATGGAATCTCTAATATGCTAGTAAATATTTGTGCTATGACTCTACACTTATTTCTCTTCGAGAAAAAACATTGTTATTTGTTATTTATTTTGTTTACTTACATATTTTGTCTGTGTTAAGTGCCATTGACTTTGATTGAAACCATGACCCTTATAAGCAAGCACTCTTTTCTCAAATCGCAAATAAACTTTCCGATGACCAGAGTTTTGCTGACAATGTTTCTCAGAATCTGGTTCAGAAATGCTTACCGACTCAGTCAATTATATACTAGTCAACATCTTATATCTACTGTCCTCTAACATGAGTAATAAGAATTTCAACCTAATTAAACACATTTCGATCTATTTAAATACATTTCCACCTAATTAAACTTCGAAATAGTTTCCGTCAAACCATTTGAATGTATTTCAATATAATTAAAGAATTTCAACCTAATAAAATACATTTCAACTTTTTAAATACACTTAATCTAATTCAGCTGTTTAAAAGTGCGAATCTCTCATGTATAAACAGGGATCTACTGCACTTTAATATAACTGGATTAAATGTATTTAAATAAGTTGAAATGTATTTTATTAGATTGAAATTTGTTTAATTAGTTGAAATTCTTTAATTACATTGAAATGTATTCAAATAATTCTACAGAGACTATTTTTCGAAGTTTAATTAGGTCGAGATGTATTTAAATAGGTTGACGTCTATTTAATTAAATTGAAATACATTTAAACAGTTTGAGAGAGGTTTAATTAGGATGAAATGTATTTAATCATTCAGAATGTATTTAATTACATTCAAATGTATTTAAATAGTTTTACAGAGATTTAAATAGGTTGAAATGTATTTAATTAGACCAAAATATATTTAAATAGATGGACATGTGTTTTATTAGGTTGGCACATATTTTATTAGGTTTACAAGTATTTAATTAGATTGGCATGTATTTAATTAGGTTAAAATATATTTAATTGGGTTAATATATTTAATTAGATTGCCATGAATTCATTAGGTTGAAATGCATTTAATTAGATTGAAATGCATTAAAATATGTTGAACATGCATTTATTTAGATTGAAATGTATTTATATTGACACTGTAATTGTAAGTATAGGTTGTAAATATATTTCATTATTTCCCTCCTACCACCGGGAGTAAGGCAGATTGAGATACATACTGGTCAGGTTGATCTTAATAGCACTATAACAGTACTAATTGCATTTGAAGTATTCATTAAATGTGTGTGTGTTTTTTTTTTTTTTTTTTTTTTTTTTTTTTTAATAGAACACATCAGATAGCGACAAACAGTAGAATTCTTGAATAAGTATATGAACTGTAACCTTTTCTCTATCAATAGTTAAAAGTGGATTTCGAATTAAAAATAAGCCATTGGTCTTTAGAGTGTTATTTATTAAAATTTGGTCTGCAAATCATGGTGTTTCTGGAATATATCTTATATGGCAGATATGACGTCCAGAGCTTATGGAGCTATTTCAGGATATAACCAGGAGATTTTTGACTTGAAACAGTTCAGACGTTCTCTAGTACATCTGCTCTCAACCTAATTCCAAACCCATGTAGACTGCACCAAATGAATACTTTGAATGCGACATAAGACTATAACTTTTATATAAATATACAAACAAATCAGCTCGGGATCTGCCCCGCGCGTAGGTCTGCTGCCCACACGACTCTGGCTCTCCTTCGGATAAGCTGTGGGAGTAAAAACCTGTCTCGACAATGTAGGCTGTGGATACGGTACCTTGGTCATATCGCATTTTCTCAGAAAACTGCAAACTTTTCATTACTCTCAGTATGAAAGCGGCTGGCTCCCAAGCAAATGTTGCATTATTTCTGTAGTTCACAGAGCGCAGTTAAGATTAACATCTCAGGGAAAATCTCAGGGCTATCATTTACACGCATTAGATCAATTTCTGAAATTTAATCAATTTCTCGCCTGATATTTTCTTTCAACTCTTGTGGGGGTTTGTTCCATATACTTTATTTTTTAATTTTCTCAGTAAGTAAAAATAAAAAAACAGGTAACATTTTGAAGAGAAGTTTTTGCACATTTATTACACCATATTCGCACTTATTTATTTAAACTGGTAATGTTAAGACCCCCAGGTCTTCTCTTCCGCATTACCATATACTTACAATGCATATTAACATACAAAATAATGCATAAATATTAATAAACATTTAAATTAAAAAAATTAGTGAGTAAATCCATTGCAAAATAATTTTAAGTACTGCAACCACTAACAAAAAAAAAAAAAAAAAAAAAAAAACTGATGATTATAACGAACAAAATAACGTTACAAGAATGAATTTATATATAATAGTAAAACTATATACATACACCCAAGACATATCAAGTAGATAATTAAGTATAATAGAAAAACATCCAATTAGAAATAGATTTAATTGATAGAGTATTACTAATATGCTGTTTTAATGTAGTTTTAAACTAGATAATGACAGTTCCTGATAGTACAAGACAATGAATTACAAAGACGAGCAAGAGGTAGAAGTGTCCAGTAGCTCAATGTAATGGAATTGATGATATAATCTGGTAATGAGATTATGGTGTGAGGATAGTGGATGAAAACGATATGTCAGGTAGTATGGGGTGGAGATGTGAAGGATGTAATAAAAATAATGTAAGAGAATGGAAAATTCTTCGTTCCTTAAGACGGAGCCAGGATAATAATTTGAGAGATGGAGTGGCATGTTCAAATTGAGCAGTGTTGCAAACATAATGAACACGTTGAAGCTTCTGAGTTAAATAGACACTTAGGTCAGGAAACAAAACATCGCAGTAATCTAAATGAGACATCAAAGGTACAAGAATCTTTTTCAGAGAAAACGGAAGGCGATTGTTAGCTCGTTTTAACGCTAGTATTATTGAAACTATTTTCTTACCTATTTCTACAACGTGAATATTCTAATTTACGTTTCTATCGAAATATACGCACGATTTTTACTAACTTAGTAAAGCAGATTATATTATTACCAACTTCTTCTGTAGATAAATGTTATAGGTTTACAGACTTTGCTAACCAATACAATTGCCTGCGACTTTTCTGGGTTTAGTTTAAAACCATTTCCCCCTGTTTTTCCTAATGATAGTAAGGAAAGGAGGTTTTCTTAGTCTTGAACAGTATCAGAATATCATAGAATTGATCATTATATAAATTGAGAAACGAACCCTATGGGACTCTCGCCTTCATATTTCGCCAGAAGGAAGAAGTGTCGTGTGATAAAATACAAACTGCATTGTTGATGATTATGAAAGTAAGAACATGGTATAGTATTCAATAGTTTTATTAGATATTCTCGTCGAATCAGTTACTCCATCATTAATATTATGTAGCATCCTACTACAGAACTTTACCAGAACATCAGGAATGTTATGCAATTCCTGGATAACAATGGCCTTGTAGACTTTAATAAAGTTTAATGCTCGCTTTTTAAAGAGGAAATGATGCGGTAAATGACATCTAAAATGCTAGAAATGTTGGATGTAACAGAATTACATTTCCAACTTGAACAAGTAGCGCTGATATTACATTCACTTCGCCGAGAGTTACGGCTCTAACTGCCGACTGCCGACTGCCGTGAAACGGGAGACAAAACCACTAAAGACGCGGTATTTGTGCAATTGTCTCCATTTAATTTTTACAAAATTTCTTCTTATTTCTTAAGTTTTTGCAATTAATTTACATTGGATCAAAAATTGGTAGAAAATTAAATGATAGTTAACTTTCGGAGCTTATAGTACTTTTGCTATCTTTTTTTTTTTTTGGTATTTTGTTACACACAAATTTCGCGTTAAGCAATGAAATCAAAGTGCAATTTATCCTCAAAACCTAAAGAAAATATGGAATATATATTCAATATGGAGTAAAAGGCAGCCTTGAATGGTAATATTTTGCGTCTTTGTAGTACGGGACGCCCACCCCCGCCCAAAAATGTCACCAAAATACTTCAGTAACATTTTGTTCACAACGATTACCTCCCGTAACAACTGCGTGTTCGACGTATTTTCCACCATTATGTACATCTTCCATACGGTTTATCTTAATAGTCAATAGTTGATAGATATTTGTCGAAATATTAATATAAAATAAATACAAGAGGTCCTCACCTATTTGCCATTCTTAGGAGTAATGAATGCCATTTGTATTACATTGTTTCTTCATTTAATTTTAAATTAAACATAATTATTCTTATTTCTATTCCTGGAACAATACCAAATAAAACTAAACTCTGTCTTCGGTGCATCAGCAATCTCCTACTGCAGTTAGAGAATACAGAGGTTCAACCACCACTTCAGATAATTCTTTCACATCTTTTAAGTTCCTACTCCATTCCAATTCTTCTTGAACTCATCCATCACTAATTAGCATATAAAATTAACATATTCAACTCCATTACATTCAAAATAGCACTTTGTGATTAATTTTATAATCTTAAACCTATTCTATGAGTACCAACAATTTTAAAACTAGTTCAACAAATCACCAAACTCATTTGTTAGCTATCCATATCCACTTATTTTTAACTCTATATAAACAGTTCGCTAAATTCCTCATACTTCAAAATGTTACCTCAAAATAGAACAGATGTAAATGGTTGCATACATAAGATCATACTGTCTAATAAATCTAATAAAATTAGTTATTTTAATTCAATTTATTTATCTCTACTGGCCATCTCCATTTCACCTTTACCTTTCCATAAAACTCCCCCAATTTAGATAGCCGAGTTTGATCTTCAAAAATATCATAGCACTATACTGCTCCCCTGTTATACTGTGCAGAATATTTCAATACTTTCACAAAGTTCGTCTAGACTAGGAGGAACATGTATGAAGCAGTTCTTTCACATTATACCACAAACGATAAATTAGGACTTTGTGAAGGATATAGAAAATCTAAAAGTCTAGTAATCAGCCAAAGGGGAAATAACTTTGCAGTAGGTGCCCATTTCCATGACCATATGGGAGGTTGCTCCATCATGTTGAAACGTTGCTTGTGCATATCAAGGTTGTTCAGCGCACAAAATATGTCCAAATCACTTTCGATGTGACGTTAATTGTCGTCAATGATGCCCTGGGAAAACACAGCAGCCCACTTTCGCCAAATGTAATGGTCTCTGTGCATACTCATCCGGGTTTTCCCTACCCAGAAAACTAGCTTTATTCTTTTTGATATGGCCACTTAGTAGCACATCACAAACGTCAGATCACCTCCAGTTTTGGAGATATTCAGAATCTTGAAACACATTAAACATTACATATGAACAATATTGAATCGTGCTATGACTCCTTCAGCTTATGAAATATCACGTGTAACGTTTTCTTTTGTGAGAAATGTTTTGCACACGATCCCTGGTTACCTTTTTTCTTTTGGAGAGCTCCAGCATGTATAAAAATAAAATAAGCCTTACTTATCTTCAGAGGTTCGTAAACAAACTTTTACATCTGGTTGAAAAAAATAATTAACATCGCTTTCATCCTCCGCTAGGGCAAGAAACAAGTCTATTTCATATTACATTTTACATATTACACGAGAGACGATATACAATTCGCCAAGTAGTATGCTTCACAGCAGTAGATAAAGAGAATGATGCCATTTTAGACAAAGCCATTGGGGGGGGGGGTTCCCGAATATTTGTAGCGGCAATAAATGCTGACTTGGCAGCATTATCTGGAACCAGTAATAATTGTGATTGATGTATTCTTTTTTATTTTCCTGTTGTGTACATTGGTATGGCATCTATATTCCATGCTCTTTGCGCTCGAGTTACTTCTTCTGATACCAAAAATTAATTACTATGTGCTGCTAATAAAAATGTCCCCATTTAAGTCCTCAATAAAATTGTTATTGTTTATATGCATTAGCCTTATGAGGGAAATCGATTTTCTATGTTTAGTAAGCATTTCAGTTTTCCTTTTTATGAACCAATTTTCCTTAAGCTTGATGTGTTTTTACTAAGAGATATGTTATAACACAAATATCTTTTCCCTAATCTGATCGATTCAGGATTTTTATCACTCTTTTTACTTATTCTTGTACCAATATTTAAAGATGCTCGACTTTTTATTTTTCATAGCTTATACTTTTAAATTGAATGCAGTGTTATATTCTAGCCATAATCACCTGTTTTGAGAGAGAGGCATTTTTCTCTAATAAAATATGGAACATATGTTTTTTTCTAATGAACTGAAAACTACAGATACAATTAGTGATAAGAGAATTGGTTTTACTTTTCTAAACAAAATTACTAGTGGTCAATAGCTGATAGAAACTTCATGTTTGTAAAATATACCCAGGACAGAAAACGCACTCACAAATAATTGGTAACGTCTCTAATGCAGCTATTGCTTCAACAATGTTCAAAGTGACCACTGCGTCAATACATTTGTGGAGACGGTGAAAAAGCGAACGTTGCACAGATTGTGTTTCTACAGATAATACGCTGTTTCATATTCTCTAGTATCGTGAGAGTTCCTGTTACACTCCACCTTTCACTGCGCTCCAGAGAAAGTAGTCTAATGGGGTCAAGTTGGGGGGCCGAGCTGGCCATCTCAATTGTAAACTTTGCTTCCACAACTTCTCTGGGAATATGTGCGAATTGTGTGAGGCACCTATCATGCTGGAACCATATTGCTTTCCAATCCCATGTCCTCCATGAAAAGTGGTTGAGTCTCGCAAAAATGATGCTTTTAATGTCCATTTAATGTTCCCTAATAAAAATAGGGAATGCCAATGATACTGCACCAAACAGTGACACTCCGCTGTCGTTGATATGCAACCTCGGGAAGCCAGTATACATTTTGCATGCTCCAGTGATGCATGTTCCTCAAATTCATATTAGTATAATGTGTACAAAACATTATAAGTACTGAGGAATGCATTATTATCTTGCAACTGCTAAAAATCAAAAGTACAGGATGCAATGTGGCTTCAAAGTCATTTCCGTATAGTTCTGGGTGCAGTGGCATTTGATGTGAATGAAACGTATGCCTTTACAAAATATTCCACACACTACCGAGTTTATTCCAGAACGGCGTTCAACCTGCCGAACACTCACCTGCGGATTGTGAATTACAGCAGCAGAACACGATTTCGCTTCCGTTGTTAGTTGCTGTGTTTGTGCGTTGACGCTTTCTGGGAAACCAGCTTCCTGTTTCTACAAGAGTTGTGCAGATGCTGGCAATGATACGAGATGAAGGGCACCGTCGGTCTGGGTAACTTTCAACATACAATGTCACAGCTGCGGTTGCATTTCTGCGACGTTCGCCATAAATTAAAATAATGTCTAGTTTCTTCATTAATGAAAAGCGGCATACCTACTAGATAGAACAGCGTGGTAGCAATGCAACAGGGTTGCAAATATCAGTACGGAGAGTAGTATTAGCAGAGAACAGAAACAGTATAAAGCGTTATAGTACGTACATTTCTCTATTTGACATTGACAACAGTACAGCCGCCCAGATCAGGAGACACTAACATACTTGAAGAGCAATGTGCTGGACTGATAATGGTTTATTTACTAGTATAGAGATAGTGCAATACCCATGCTCTTTGTACTCTGCATAACGTTAGAAACAGTGTCTCCATTGCCACCCTTTAAAGGTTTACCTATATCAGAAGTTATCTGGTTTAAAAAAGTGAAATTAATTCTGTTATCACTAATTACACCTCTAGTTTTCAGTTCATTAGAAAAAAGATACATATTCCACTTAAAAAGAATGTAACCGAGTTGAAAGCGATACTTTTTCAATTTTCTGGATTTCTGCCTACCTTCTCATTTGTGAGCCCCTGACATGGGTGCGCTCTTGCGCAACTAGATTTTTCATATCTTGTTGTCTAATATTTGAGGTCGCAGATTTAGGCGAAACACCCGGTATATCCCTTCCATAAAGATATCATATGTGCTTGCGGGTTGTTTTTTTTTTTATGTCATTTAACTGTTGCTATGATAATTGTGTCACTCTTGTATAAACAAGTGGATTAGAATACCGACAACAATTTTTGAATAAACTTTTTAAAATTGTTTTGTTTTTACATATTTGTACTGACTTCACTCGGTGCTATTAACAATGCATAGAGCAATATCCCAATGCATTGAGAAGATTTGGAACATTACATGGAATGAGAAATGATATCTAGTAAAAGCATTTCCTAAGTTGGTGGATGGAGCAAACGGATGCAGTTACGGATAAAAAACGATCGGGTGTACCAAATTAGTAGAAAATTAGTTTAGTATAGATCTAGTTTAACAAGTCCAGGAAGTTTGTGAAAATTGTATGGCGGATAATGAGAATCGGTTTCGATCTTATCTTTATAAAATAAAAATGTGTTTTGAACTCAAAGAACAACATATGCAGATGTGCGTTCACTTTAGCTTTGCAAATATCAGCAGAAATTCAGAATAACGTGAATGGCTACAGGGATGAGCACATTTCGAATGAATTGGATGTGTTAACATTCACAATTGCAGGATATGGATTCAGAAGGATTATATGATGTTAAGGCTACTGCCTGATGCAGTTTACGTCATATTTAATAATATAGCTTCGTCTACGAAGAAATAGAAAATGCACAAAAGAAAACGGTAACGTTAAATGTTGCAAGACTTGTGTAATATCAGCATTACAGAATAGTGCTTGTTTTTGTGCAAGACGGTGCTTCATCTCACACACATAATACCGTGAAGCAAAACATTTGGTGATCTTGTTACTAGTAGAATAGTTGCCAACTCAGTCACCAGATATGAATACTGTTGCTAACTTAAAATTGGGTTACCTCAAAGTACGGGTATTTCTTAGTAGATTACTACTGGTGATGAAAAATTCTATATCAGATGTCATTGAAAAAATTCTTAGCAATGCACTTACTAATACGGTTTATAGTATAAAAGGACACTTTTTATCGAACAACGCTGTTATATTTCATTTCTTTACGAACAAATTGTTTTCATTTTTTCAAAATCTAAAAATTTAACTAAGATATGGCTATTTGAAACTGAATAGATTTTAGAATAACCTTGCACTTTGCCATCAGAAACTCCTGTTTTTACATATTGGACGAGGGTTGTATCATGATCTAGCTTTGTCGGCCCTGGTGGTAATTATGCTATCCTCCTACACCCAAGATCGCGGATTCAATCCCGGTCAGGATCAACGGATTTTTTGGGCATAAAACTCCTTAGTATGACTTCCTTCGGGATGGAAATAAAACTGTGGGTCCCATGTCGAGGATTTACGGCACGTAAAAGAACTTCAAACTTGAAAGTTGAGGCCTCTGAGCAAAATTTATCTACCGTTTCACGCCCTGAATTGAATGTGTCGCTGATAACCTGAAATATTAAAGAGTATGTGTTTTATTCTAAGTAATAGCAACAGCCTACAATAGCAGATGTATTTATTTCACTAATGATTTACCAAATACACACACTAATTGCTTATCAACGCGTGGGTCTAGCCAGATTATTTGTGATCCTTTTTACACATAAGAAATGTTGAAAAAACACAAACTTGCAGAATTACATATATACAAGCCCTAGCTTATGTACAACATTTTTATGAAATAACCCCCTTCTCCAGTCTCATTTTAAGACACTAAATAAGAGAAATATACATCAATCCCTGTACACATAATAGGTAAATGCAATACAAGTTATGTCCTCTCTAGCCAGTTTTCTCTTGCACATCTTGTCTGTTTGATAAATTTACATAATCCTTGCCAATTATAGCTACCCAATATCAAATTTAGACATGCCGCCCTATTCCTTTTCGATCTCTCACATTTTCCGGACAGAATCCGAAACCTCCAGCACTCTATAGCTTCACGTTCTGAGAGAATATGTACCCAGTTTTCCTATTTGCCACACATAGAGCACATCCTTTCCCTTGTGACATCCGTCACTTTCCATCTCGCAAGGCGCAGCCATGCTATTGCCGTTCTGTCTTCCCCTATCATTACATTTACATATGTTTTCCTCCCCCATGTCCCTTTTAGTTCTGATTGTAATTCTAGCGAGACTATTAGAACACCCATCTTTCACGTCTGCCTATCGATATCAATTAATCGCCTTCTAACTTTCCTCCAAACATTTCTTAGTTCTAACTCCCATCTGCCACACCCATCCCATTCCTATTCTTTCTATACGCCATTTTATGATGATTCACAGTTCCCAGTTCCAATTGTTTCTGAATTTTAACGTTGTGTCCTTTTCCTTTATTAAATCTAACCAATGTTTGATAGTCATGATTTTAAAAAATATTATCAAAAATGCTGAATTTTTCTCATCCCACAATTTGCCACGTCACTATCAACCCTTATAGACTAGGTGGTAAGAATGGTTTATTAATATAAGCTTACAATGCATTCTTTTTATAATTGCAAATATACAATTTTGCATAATAGCAACAATTTTAAAGTTTTTACTAAACTAGTTAATACCTACACATTTCACATATATATCCCCATGTATTATTTGTTCTTCCTCTCCTTTTTGGTACTACACTTCTGTGTAACGTTGCACACTAATGTATACAGGTTTTCATTCTTGTTTCATAGCTTTCAAATCATCTATTAGTCAGAAGACTTTAGTACAAGTATTTCCCATAAAAACCGCTTAATCCAATATCCCATTATATTCCATTAAATTGCTACGAGGACCAAGGAAAGTGATTTTACACCTCTGTACAAAAGAAATTGATCTGATTTGCTATCTACTCGGATTTAGAATACTTACCTTAACACATCATATTGACTCTAAAAAATGGCATATATGAAAGTAATTTCTTTTATTTACTTCAATTTATGTATTTTATCAGCATTTGCATTATTTCATGTAGTTCACAGAGCAGCTAGTATCAGTCTTTTGTGATTTGGCCTAGTACTTCGTTATGATGAAAATAAATTTAATGAAAGCGAAAAAAAAAAAAAAAAAAAATGAGAGGCGGCAAAAAAAAAAAAAAAAAAATGTTAAGGCGGATTTGGAGAAAGTGTTACAGTATCCCAGTCTCATGTTACACCCACATAGTGGTTGTAACGCCTAACCGGTTTTCCATACTGTCATTTCAGCGCGAGGAGTTACGTTTTAGCAAGACCTTGTAATTATATATACATTGCGCCATGGGCACATAATTCTATTTCCTTTGCATGACAGATTCAAGATAAACAATTGCAATCTCTGTGTGTCTACTGTTTACTTAGCTCGTGGCTGGTATTTGCTAGGCATTATAATGAATTTCTAACGTACACCTAAACACATGAAAGGTAAGGGCGCTGCAATGGGTACCAGAATGGCACCGTCTTAATCCAATCTTTTTATGGTTCACTAATAGGAGGAATTTCTTAAGTCAGAATGTTATTATGGTTGAAATATATCGATATATTCGTGCTTTGGATCCATGGCTCAGAATCTTTCCACCATTTCCTTACCAATTTTAACTCCAAATTTTCAGTAAGTTAATTACTTTTGCTTCTTCCAATGCTGCTACATTCCTATATATTGACACCTCTTTATGCAATGGCTCTTTTCTTACGTCCGTGCACATCAAGCCCACTAATTTACAACAGTCCCCTGCTTACCAAAAGATATTTTCTTTTTTCTCCTTCAATCAGTGGCCGCCGTATTTGTAACAACGTTTCATCTCGACACCTATATTAAAAACCTACCCCAAATTCATTAACATTACTACTACTTACGTGCCTGGAATTGAGAGCATCAAGCTAATTTTGAAAGAATGTCCCGATACTTTATTAATGCATTCACCTGGAGTGAATTTTCTAAATGTGCACCCCGCCTTACTTTTAGAATAACCCCTAACTTTACAGGTATATTTCGCAGCAACCTATCTGCTCCCAAATTACCCCGTCCGGTCGCAGGCTCATATCCTTGTCAACGCCCTAAATGTAACACCCTTAAGCTAATTATGCCATTTCATTTGTTTCACAGCCCCAATTTATCCAGAGAATTTAAGATTACTTTATTTACTAACTGCTTTTATTAAGCTTTGCAAAGCATTTAATATTTGTTTTGATTCTGTTGTTTCGCCCCGTATGAACAAAACCAAGTCCCACTTGCCAGTTGCCCAACATGTCCCGTCTCGCTCTAAAGATATGGGCTATGCTTTTAATTTAATACTTATTAATGCATTACCGACTCATAGCTCTGAAAGTTTACTCAGAGAGAGAGAGAGATATGGCAGCTATATTTTTGCAAGAAGCGCGTACTCCACCAGGTTTAAACCTATGTGTTAATATTTTTTCCTCTGTAAGACTTACGAATTCCATAATAGAGTTCCCCTTTTACATGCTCAACAAATAGCTGTTAGATATTATTTATTGAATTTTGTAGAAATTTATTTTTCAGTCAGAAAGGAAAAATTTTAAGTACCCACAATCGATTTGAGATCTGGCGATAGTTGGGGCCATTTTGTTGGGAAATGTCTCTGATAACATTCGCTTTAGTTTTCATTAATTTAACTGCTTTGGCGGAGTGTATGTGTGAAATGCTGCACTGTCTGGTATGAAAGTTATTTTAAATTTCGGATTCTTCTGTCTGAAACGAAACGGAAGCGCTGTTCTCAGATTACGAATTCTCATTTATCATTAAGCTGATCTTCAAAAAAAAAAAAAAAAAAAAAAAAATGGATGAATAATGAACTGCATTACAGCTTGCGAGATCTTTTTGGAGCAAATTCTCTTTCTGTCCCAGAGCTGTAGTTTTCCCTAGTTCCCTCATGTAATTGCATAGTATGCATGCCATGTTGGTTGCATCTTGCAGGGGTTTTAGGGATAGACAAAAATTAGATGTTTCTTTCAGCTGTTAGTAAATCTGACCACTGAATTTAGCCTCAATTCGTAAAGGTAAAGTTATCTAATGGCAGTCAGTGAGACAAAGAGAAGCATTCTAAAAGGAGAATATACATGAAGTATCTGTAACATGTTTATATAAACACTTGTGTTGCTTCAGTTCCTCTCAAGAGACTGTTAACCATTCCCCTTTACCCCACGCATTACATGTTTTGGCTTTTCTAAGCTGAACTACCTTATGCTAATTACCCGTTCATATAGAAATTTTACCACTGTCCTAATGCATGTTGCTGAATTTCCCTAACAGTAGTTTCCCATGTTTAACCAGTTCTATATTTCGAGTACATCCGGGTCTCAGGTACGTTCAGGGAAAATGGAGTTTGCATAGAAGAAAAAGAAACATTGCTATACCACTGGTTACATAATGCGTAATAGGTGGGAGAAATAGGAGGAAAATCCGTGCATTACGTGTTACCTCTGAATTACAGTACGTCATCTTGCTTTCTGCAAGAAGACATGAGTCATTCTTATACGTTTCATTCGAAGATTTTATCTCGTTGGTATTCCCAAGTCCATGGCCATTCTCACGATATCCTGCTCTTCAGCTGAAATTAATTAACAGGTTATGCAACTTTATTACGATAATCATAATAGAGAATGTCTGCAAAAGTGCTGATACTCTGAAATCCTCGTTGTCCTTCAATTCCTAACTAGGTCCTTACGTGAGATCTGATAATGAACATGAGAGCTCCAGTGTCTAGAAAACTTTTTCACATATAAATTTAGCTTTGGAACGACTTCTTTTCCAAGATGATTTTAATATTGTTCTTCTCAAGTTTCTGTCATGACCGGATAAATTTGTCTGCGCTGTCTGTCTAGTTCCCTTTACTCTTCCCGGGTGTTACTTTGCAGCAGTTTGAAGGGGATTTTTCTGTCCTACCATACTCTCAACTTACATTACACGGAGAAACGGGTATTAATCCTTTCAAAAGAATACTCCATTTTTAAATGTGTTCTACTAAAATTGCACCAACTCTAGGGATTCAAATGAAATTTGTTGACCGGTAATTCTCTAACGAATTAATGATAAACAGGTCGTTAAAAAGAACAGTCATATTAATTGAAAGAACCAGAAGATAGTGTGGTTTAAAAAAGGGACGAGGAAGAAATAATTAACAAAGGGAATAACTTTGCAACATATATGTTATGAAAGACACAATAGCGCCTACCAGAAACCAGCCAAATTCCAGTGGTGTGTGGCAATCCCGACTCTTATGTTCAATTTAGATCTCAATCCACCTCAAATCTATTTTATTTATTGTTATTATAGCGGTAGCAGAAGTAAGCAACAATCTTTGTTGTCCTTTACCAGACAAAAGTCTAGTGACTGCGGAAAGATTATTAATGTATCATGTAAACGTATTTTAAAAAGAGTTCATTTTATTCCAAGATGCAATGGTTTTAATACTTTTCATAATGAATGAGAGAGATGAGGCAAGAATATTCATAGTGGAAAATATATACCCAAAATATATGTGCAATTTTGCTATCTTGAGATACGTAGCTCGCAATTGCAGTTAGTTGATATCAATCATAGGCTCAAACATTAGTTCTGATGATATTCTGCGCCTCCTTTTCTAATTATAAATAGAAGTTTATGTGTATATGCTACGCTAGCGTGTGAGTTTGATTCCAGGTCGGAAGTTTGCCGGGTAAGCTTTCATTCTGTTGTTTTCTCTCTACCGGATCACATCAGGTACTAACGGTCTTCGGGTTATTTTTTAACTTCATTAACCTTATTTATCTCTCTAAAGAGAGTTGGCGAAGAGTTAAGCAAAAAATTAATAAAGAAATAAAACAAAAGACAAAGAGAATGCACTTTATATTGCCCTATTTCTGAAGAACATTTTCCCCACAATTGCTGTAGGAGTTTTTCAGTCAGAGCACATGGTTACAGCATGATGTATACAAACACGCTTTTCTAGAGCCTATATGAATCTCGACCTAGGCCAGTATGGTCCAACAGTTTTTCAGTCACGGGCCAAATTTTCCCCCCAGGAACTATCGCCACTCTTACGTATATTTAAATAATATGTTTATATAAATATATTTGCTCCAAGTAATTGAACTCGTGATTATTGCAGAACAAACCAAATGTAACACGTTTAAGTTCACACACTTAACTCACACTGATACGTGCTAGAGAACCGAAGTCAAAGAAAAAAGTTGGAATTAAATGTAATCGCAAGTACCGATATGAGTTGTTCAGTTTTTCCCTTCTGCGGAGCATTCGCCTTGGTGTTGAAGCGACCTTGCACTCGAGTTGCTTTGTTGTTTCTAAAATGCAAAGTTCTGTATTTTTCTTGGAATCGGAAACAACGCAATCAGATTTTGCTCATAAAACTATTTGATTTAATGAACTATAGTAATAAACGCTTTTGAACACCTAATTAAAGGCTGTGTAATAAATTTATTAAGATGATATAACACTGTATGCATGTACAGTTGCAAGCAACACACATCCTTTTAGTTAAATAACTCCATAGTTTTACAAAGCTATTAATTACATAAATTTAAATTACTACTCCATGTTCAGCTCCAATCTTAGTATTCTTTCTTTCTTCCCGAAAAAAGTTAACTTTAAGTTTAACAAAAACATGCTTGGTTAAATGTTCCACTTCGTTTCCTAAAATTTCACGAATGCATTAAGTGCAATGAAAGGTATTTCCCGTTGTTTATATTGCAGAAAGACATGGGGAGACAGTTGAACCTTCGGCATAGAGTATCATGAAACATTTGTTTCTCTAAGAGTAAGTTATGATGCTATCCGAACCCAAACTGTACTAGATTGTAAAGAACGCATATAGGCAGTTGTTCGTTTTGTTTTAGTGCGTGAGTGCTGTGAACAAAACAAATATTTTAGCATCAAAATTGGAAACATCTCATTCGTTGTTGTAGTTGACAGTCCAGAAACAAAATCGTATCAGCGACTGTCATTACGTACTATGTGTTTCTTGTCGTCTGGTAAGCAAACAAGCATGCTGACTTCAATAATTCATTTTAACCTCTTAGGCAGTCATGTTTAAACCTACATCCTCTTCTACCTTGGAACACAAAATATCGTGCACTAAGTTGTGTGTAGCGTATCTTTTTATTTGTTTATTTGTTTTTACACCATGAATGTAAAACAGAAAAATATTATCAGGAGTATAAAAATACAATGTTTTCAAAAAATTACTATTTAAAAAGATAATTAGCTAGCCAAATTTTACAAAAAAATAAAATGTATAAAGTGTCTCACATTGAATATCCCTTACTTATTATTTATGCAGTTCAGCAGATGTTAGCTCTGTGAAAAATGCTGTAGTGCTAGTATCCTAACTCAATACAGGAAAAATTCACATTTATCGCCTTCTAACGCACCCTAGTTTCAAAGTCTAAGCTCTTAATATAGTATTAAGATAAAGAGTTACCAATTAATCGAGTAATTTTAGTATGTGGCCCAAATAATGTTAGGAAATGTTTACTTTTCTTCTACTGCTGTATAATTACTTCAACATGCATAGTACAGATAATGGACGACTTGCTATGTCTAAAAATTTGACTGAATTATCTTTAATACAAAGTGCTTACCCATCAGAAGCGACTTTCTCCATCAGGAACAGAACTCCAAAGAGCAAATACCAAAGACGCAACATTGTGGTTGCGGGAATCGCTGACCTGAAAAGCATTTAATACAATCTATTAAAAAATTGCTTTATTTTTACTACCCTAGTTTTGATACTTGGTTGTATGTATGCTGTGCCTATGGAATAAAGGATACATTAATGTAAATAAGTTCAGAAAATTGTTTACTTTGTGCTAATACATACTTTTTTATGTTTTAAAAGAACTATAACTGTTGATTTGATGCTCAGATATTTACTATGATTTAAATTAGACCTCTTTTCCCTTCACATCCTATATATACTTAAAATTTATTTCATATGCAGTATTTTTTTAAATTTATAATGCTGCAACATAAAGCAATTTTGCTGCGCTTTTTGGATAAAAATATTCATTGAAACGCCTGTATATGAGGGTTCAAATCCTTTTTCTCTTCACACCATGTACCTACTTAAAATTTAGTTCATAAGCTGTTTTACAATTTTTAATGCTGCAACATATTTGCAAAGCAAATTTACTGCGCCAAATGAATAAAAACATTCATTGAAACTTCCTTGTATGATAGCTTTACATTTGGCTAACATAACAGGGAAAAAGATGGAGACATTATTATAGTTGAACGCGTTGTAATGACAGGACAGTAAGTGGAGACAGAGCAAGAAGTGAACAGTTTGAAGTCCGTGGCCCCACGCTTCGGCCCTTAGACTTAAGAAGGTAAAGGTATTAACAGAACACAATTTCATACTAATATGTTCGCATGTATGTCTTCAAATTAATCACCCACCAAGTCTGTTCTATGCGCCACTTTTAGCGATCTCTCTTTTATTTTTCAGTGTTGCCGACCGTTATATAATTTTGTCTTTACAATGGGTCCTGCGATTTCTAAGATTCATTCCAGGTTAGCCCTAGGTAGTGCGTATTTGAAGTGATTAAGAATGTCCTCTTTTCCAGTTTTATTTCTTACCCCATTCTGCTGTGTGATGCTATCTAGCGCATTTCTTGTTGTTGGTATAGCCATGACATCAGAATACAACGCCGCCATTTTCTCCTTGGTCCGATTTCAGGTATAAAAATCGACTCACTTTTACTGAATAGTGGATTGGTTACTTGCTTTCATCACATTTACACCATATTCTAATAATCTTTATATTCAATCTCCCCTGTTATTCTAGGTGAGTTTAAAAGTTTTACTTCTGACTTACCAATATGAAGTCCACCAAATATTATATATATTCTTCAGCCTATTCTGTGGCAGGCACCATATATTCAACTAAAGCAATGATATTCTGAATATATTCTGCACCATTTAATATTTGCTTACAGAAAAAAAATAGCTGAAATTAATTTACCTTTTATATTTGCTGAGAAAGGATTCTATGCAGACTGCAGAGATTATCAGAAAGAAATTAAAACGAATAAATAATATTCTAACAAAGACTTCAAAGGAGGGGAAAAAACTTCTAAAATGGCTCAAGTATTTGCTTTATTTTCCTTATAAAAATTCTTTAAAAATGATAGAGATATTAAGAAACATAGTACATGCCTGTAAGCAGTTCCAGAAACTAAGAAACCTAAAGCTGCTAGCAAACTCCGTTAACAGACACCAATTATACATGAAAGCTCTGGAATGAAGTACTTACACTGAGCCATCTCTTCTTTGTTCTCAGCACGTCAATAACCAAGAGAGCTTTAAATGTCATAAAAAGTAGGTCTCGAGTCTAATTAGAGATATAAAATATAAATAAAACTAGAGTGGTGCAGAAAGAGCATTCTAGAGACACGAAAATATTATCCTCCGTCACAAGGTAACAACCATTTCTGCATATAAGAATACAACTAGCAAATGCTAAAAATGTTTGGAAAATCAGAATCTATAGTTTCAATGTTTATTTGCTTTGTAACTTCGAAGTGTTTACATGCTCCGCAAATGAGAGGCATTCATGCCGGATCTGCATGCATGTACCGAAACAATCCTGTAGGGTAATAATTTTGTATAACATTTACTGAAAAATAACCAGCATATTCCTGTCTCGTATTACCTTATTAGCATATATTTTCGCGGAATGTTTCTGGACATCCATTTATAAAAGTAAATTGTGTGTGTTTTAAGCCTTCCAAAACACCACGATAAATCGTAACTTATACTTTACTGTACTGTACAACATTTACGCTAGAAACAAAACAGAAAAGAAGTTAAAATGTGCAATTATTTTATTAATGTGCAACACCAGCAGACTCTTTCTTGTCTCTAACATCCTCCGAAAGCGATTCTCACCCTCTTTCATCTTACACACATTTCCGTTGCATCCTGTTTAAATATGTAGATTATACTCTGCTTCATGCTACGATGACTCCGGATATCGTTCTTCTTCCTCCTGCTCTTTGTCGAGGTCTTTTATCCAAATTTAACCTCAATCCGTTAAAGCTTCAAGATTTTATGAACCCCTCAGAAACAGATGGTGAAACGATCATTTTTTGAGTATAAATCGCTGAATAAAGGGCAGTTGAACGAGAACAAAATAAACTATTATTGGTAAACATTAATTAAGTTTACATAAGATATGAGCCAGAAAGGAAAAATGTGTGTCCAATAACTTAAATACAGCCCTATATACATGTATGTATACTAGTTGATCAAATCCATTTATTCGGACTCTCCGTGAGAAATTTGAAACGAATGAAGTCACTATTGCGGAGCGAGTTTCTATCAGTATAACTAGTTGCTTTAGTTCTGTGTATTCACGTTGAGAGCGGGAGTGCGCCTCGAGAGGGAAAGAATGAGAAAACTGTCGCCACGCTGTAGTTTTATGTCAATTTGTTACAGAATGCGATCTTGTTAATTCTTTCATTTATTAGATTGCACAATATCGTACTTTCGAAGCCGATACCCTTCAAGCCAAGGTGAACTACTAGCAATTACGTCATCCATTCAAACTGAGTCGCGGTAAAATTCGAATAAACCAGATCATCCTGTATATATAAAGGCAATAATGTTACCAAGAGCAAGCTACAATATTAACATCGATATACAGAGTTACATAACAAACCAAAAATATTATTATAATAATATAATGTAACAAACAATAGCTTTAAAGAGACAAGCTTACCAAGTTCTCATATAATTTCTACGTGCTGTGTGCCTTCAGAACATGGAACTACCAATAATTGCGTGGGAGGAATTTGGGCCGAAGGACGTTGAATAATTTTGCACGTACGTTACCAAAAACAATCTTGTTACAGGCAAAAGCAAAGACTCGACATAGCAGAAAAATATACCAATAGCCTAGGCACAAGTAAGTGGAGAACTTGTCCGCTTGAGGACCATTAGATACTTCTTTTCTCCCTGAGAAGACAGTCGTCCTATCGCTCCCAGGCAAACAGAAAAGGTGGTAACGAGAGGTAGAAAACGCATATGAGGGAAATAAATAAATACAAAATAAAAAAGTAGGTTCGGAGGGGAGCCCAGTTGTGCCAAGTGGCACATTCAACGAACTTTCATCTGTCACTCAGTTTGCCTGATCATATAAACTAAGTCCCAAATTCAGAACACTCTTCACAAAGGATTCATATAATTATTATAGAATCCCTTGTTTAGAGTCATGTAATTTTCACTGTTTCCTGCTTTATGGAAGTTCAAGAATTAATTTTCAGGAAGTCTAGTTGCCTGGCTAATGCAATAGTTCAACATCAATTTACGCTGGGATTTTATAAATAAAAATCGATATTAAAATGACGGTGTGTTAAAATTCCTTTTGGGATCATTTAATATGGTGCCATATTTGTTCATTTGTTTATTACACCCGATGAAAACTACTGAAACCTGAAGACTTGAAAAATTAAAAAGCTGGGGGGTGTATGCTTTTCATATGAACCTGAAAATTAGATCTCCATTTGGACTGAGAAAAAAAATCTCATCTGCAGCAGTACTTGAATATGCATCCTCCGTAATTGCATGTAACTTCTTACAGCTGGTATAAGCTTGTCCATTAAATACAGGATGTACACAAATGATTATAAATGTTTTAAACATATATTTTTTCTCTGCAGCATAGAATATAATTTTGAATTTAGCTTAAATTGAAGAAAAACTATGGAAGTACCCGTAACACAAATTACAAGTGTTCATTTGATCCATTGTGACATATACCAGCTGGTAGTCCATTTCCTGCCACACTGACGTTGGCACGTTTGATGTCCGATCCAACTGCTGCAATAATCCTGTCTCAACACAGGTAGGTTTACAGGTAGCAGTGGCACATATACACGATCTTTTATGAACCCCCAAAAGAAAAAAGGTCAGATCGAGTGACCTCGAAAGTCATCGAAGAAAAGCCAAATCGTCTGGACCATGACAACTGATCCAACGATGGGAAAATTTTGCATTCAACCAATGCCGCACACCGTTTAGGAAGCGAGGGGCAGCGCGTTATTTGCCAAATTACGTTGTTGTCGTTCTGATGAGCTTGTAGTTTAGATAACAGTCAATTCTGGAGCATGCCCAGGTGGATAAATCCAGTAACATTTTTTCCAAGGAAAAAAAAAAAAACAAAACAAAACAAAACAAGAAAACATAGATTTGTTTTGAGATAGCGCACAGAAAACGTTAAATTTCGGTGAATCCCACACATGTTCCATTGTTTCCCATGGATTCTCAGTCCATTTAAATAAATATGCACCCTTGACTGAAAATCACACGACTAAGTAACTCATCATCTTCTTATTCCAACATTTCTGTGTAGAAGTTTCTATGGAGAGCATAATCTTCAAGTTGCAGGGTCTGTAGAAATTGCAGTCTGTTAGAGACGTTTTTATAACACCTTCCACACTGTCATTGTTGCAATTGCTAGTTCTGTACTCGTCCGCCCAGTTTTTTTTAGGACTGAGTGCGAAAACCGTTCTCTCTTCACATTCTCATCTGACATATGCCGAAGTACGGGGCTCTTTCCTTTACAGAGACACCCCATGTTTGGATCTGATTGTACTACCTACGAATGTTGTTTCAGAAGGGGGATAATACCAAATTTTCGCCTATATATAAGTTGAACTATAACTACTAAATAATGTTTCGTGAATTCCAAGACACAAAAAAGCATTTTGCACGCGAGTTACCATTTGTTTATTTTTTTAACATAGCTACGGAACAAAACAAAATCTGTGCATATAGAATTGAAACTTCCATAGTTACTCGTCAATTTAAATTATGATTCAAAATTATATTTATACCGCAGAGAAAATATTTAAATTTAAAACCGATATAATCATTTATGCATACTCTGTACATATTTGAACACTGCTGTAATATTCCAAGCTAAGTTACTCACTCTTCCTTATTTATCATTTTGGTGAGCAAGTGAATTTGCTCTAATAATGTTTGACTATTTTATTCACTTTGATATATGTTTGGTAAAGCCTACATTGGGGGGGGGGGCAATGTAAAAGATATTAACAATTTAAAAACTCTGTCATAACTTCTTTTAAATTATTTACTTCAATTTTAGATGGAAGAGAAGTGTTATCCATATGTAGACGGCTTGCTTCAGCCCTTTTGTTCGCAATTAGCCACACCATTTCCTCATCTCTCTGCAGTTTTATACCACTTTCCTCTAAACGTTAAGTAAGGTTCATGCCGTACTCGGAGACGGAGCTGTGATTGAGAATGCAGACTGATATAGCTATGGAATTCTGACATGTAAATCAACTACTGGGTGAGTTTTCCTTCCCGGGACCGCTCCACATGTAGATGGCCGCAGTTGGCCAAGCTCTACAGTTCTCGACTTTATTGAAAGCCGGCCAGGAAGCCGGAGGGGATGTTAATAAGAATTTAATTTAGGAACGTATGGACGGTTCTTGTATGTAGCGTGGCAGTGCATGAAATATTTATTAGGCGGCGTAATACAATGTATTAATATGGCTCAATTCAGGCATGCTATTCCCCAAAGAATGTTTATTTACGATTCTACGTGCGTACAGAATCAGCTCGTGATATGCGGAGATTATTTCAAGAGAGATTCCCTGATATTTAACTTCCAAGTCGAAGTTCAACTCACAGATTGGAATGAATTTCGTGAAACGGAAAGTGTTCCTGATAAAAACCGTACACAGCCACTGGGCATGCTCTGGAACATTCACTTTGACGCTTTTATCAGTAAACGGGAATTTTTTATTACTCTGTTCGAACGGCTACAAAGCTACTGAAGTTAAAACCGTATAAAATTACTGTAGTGCAAGAACTTAAACTATATGACTCTGCACCCAGGAGTGGATTTGTAAATTTTGAATAGCCTGCATGACGGAAAAATTTATATTGATTTAATTTTCTCTAAGGACGAATCTTGGTTGCACCTAATTGGATGTTAATCACAAAACAACCGATACTAAGAGTTCAGAAATATTTAATCTGCTTGACGAGCCCCTGCATGATCAAAAGATACAAGTGCGGTGAGCCATTAGCAGTGAAAAAACAGCTTCCGCCCCCCCCCCTTTTTTTGGAAGAAACCATTGATAATGATAGGAATGTACAGAATATTTTACAACTCATTTTTCTGTAAGCGGACGTAGATTCGTGACTCTGAAACGGCACATACATATCATGTTTCCTTTCATGAAATATTCAATGATAAGAGTATCCGTAACAACATATAGCCCCCTCAATCTCCCAATTTAATTCGTTGAGAGTTTTATCTCTGGCGCGCATTAAAGGAAAACATGTATAAGACAAATCTACACAGAGCAAATGAAATGAAAAGAAATTTCTTCCATTTCTCAGAGGGAACTGCAGTGGGCAACGGTTAAATTCATAAGCCAATGTTAGAAATGTATGGTAAATGTACGGAGGCAGTTCCAACATTTTCTTGATAATGATGAGTAAATGTACCTTTTAAATGTTAAGTGCTAGTAATAACTTATGCGGCAATCACCTTTCACTGCGGTACTAGTTTGAACCGACCGACCAGTTGTTGCGCGCGCAGCAGTCCCGCGAAGGAAAAATCACCCATTACAATATCCACACCTCAACAGAAGTAACTAAATATAGTGAGATTATTTCTGTTACTGGTAGAGTGCGGTTGCGTACTGGTATAAGTCAGTCAAGACCGTTTATGCATTGCAGGTAGCAGTTTATATTTTAGTTTGAGGGAGGCTTTGTCAGCGAGTGATTTTGCGTTCCTGTTTCCTGCTCTCATTACGTGTAAACTATGTGCTAATTGTTCTTTGTTAGTTGCATCTACATAAATATAGACATGTTTAACTAATAGTTAACTTTATTGTATCAATAACTACGAAATATTTTACACGCTTTTTAATATCACACATTAATAACGTGAATCGTGTACTCAAGTTGTTATCAACGATAAGCCTGAAATATATACATATTTAAAAATATTACAAATATAGATAAGTGCGGTATTTCCTTTTCAGTCTTTGGCCTGGATCTGGATGTTGAGTATTCCTTGAATTAGAGATATATCTGATGAGTGAACGTTTTATGTAATCGTTCATAGCTCATGCGGAGAAATGTGGTTAGCTCCGGAAGATGTAAATCATCGTATTCCGACGTATCAAGGTGATCCTTTCATCAGTCCAGAGTATCTGTTATGGATGATCTAAACTCTCTTAATTTGAGAGAAACATCCATTGTTCCATATAGAACAGTAATATTACAAATTGGACTAATTAATCACACACCTATGAGATGTTTGTGTTTTGAGCTTGAAGACTGTGTTTCAATTTATTAATTCTTTATCCGCATTTGGTAACAAAAGATGATATATGGGCATGCCATGTGAATGTAGTATCCAGCGTTGGACCAACATATTACTGGTTTTAAGAGTCCTTCAAAATTTGTTTGGTAGCTGTTGCACTTAAAGCTAAATGGGACCATACCTGCAGCATAATTGAATTGAAAATATTAAAAACGAAGGGTAGGGTCGGTAGCTGCAGTAAATTTAGCGCTATGGCCAAGCATAACAATTAAAATGATTTTTAAAAGACGAATTCCAGTCCTGGCAAATTTTATTTATGTATGACAACAGTGGTGTAGAAAGATGGAAGTGTGATCGAAGAGAAAACATAAGAGGTGCATCAACAAACTTCCAATTATATTCAAGATTTCTGAAATATTATAATGAGCAACCATAGCTTTGGCTTATTCAAATAGCAGGTATGAAAATATTAATTTTCTATTCTATTTTGTTTTCATATAATCTTTAAAAAAGTATTACGTATATTTTCAACATATGTTAGCACCATTAGCCACCAATACTAGCAAATTATACGAGATGATTATTCATTAGAGCTTGTCGACGATTTACAATTACAGTATAAATTAAATCAACATTAAAATGTCCAAATATGCTCTAATACTATTACAAATTATCACACAACTGAGATGACTATGTAAAAGAGGTATACACGTTTATGTTATATACATATGTATAATATAAAATAAAAATAAAGTAACACTATTAACAATGTAACAAATTAACAGTAATTATAACAGCAGAAAAGGATAAAACACTAAGAAAGAGTTACACTTGAGATCGCTATATTTCGGACTCGTGGAGTCCTTCTATGGCAAGAAGACAAGTGACCAAACATAATAAAAAAAATTGTCACTTGTCTTCTTGCCATAGGACTCCACGAGTCCAAAATATAGCGATCTCAAGTGTGACTTTTTCTTAGTGTTTTATATATATATACTTCTTTCATTATTCCTGGTTGAAAATAGTATATTGTTTTTTTTTTTTTTTTTTTTTTTTGGCTAATGTTCTTTTTTTCCTTCATTTACAAAAAAGAGTTACAAAAATTTAAAATAAATCTGGATATTTATACATATTTTCAGTATCGATCCCAAACAATGTCGGCGAGAAATTATGCAGTAATTAGCCAAACTGGTATGGCAGTAACACACTTTGTTTTCCTCTCGAACTGTCGTCCACGTTTCAGAAGAGCGGACAAAAGGTGTGGACAGTGTATTGTAGCTTAAGCACGAAGTGAATATGTGTACATCGTAGACCTGCTAAATTTCTCGCTTTGAGGCGCCAAATGCAAGAAAAAAAGTATTAGGGAGGTTTGAAGTGGGATGGCACACTTGTTGCCTTGTCTAAGTTCTCACTTTCAACCAGGGGAAATTAAACCATATTTAAAATTATAAAAGTACTATTTGGTAGCGTTTGAAGTTGCATATGTAAATAGGCATATTTTAAGCAGGAAACTAAGGAATATTCACTACCGTGAAAATTGGCCTTTATATGCACTATAAAAGTACAAAATTTAAGCTTTTAACCTAACATAAATTTCTGATTTTCTTCACTCTCTCTATTAAAGGAAAAAACAGGCATTTGCCTAAAGATTCCATATATAGTAACAAGTAGCTTCAATACGGTTTATAGTTGGAGAACAAGGAGTTTAGTGGCCTGCTTGATTCTCACCGTAATAATGGAGAAGTAGGCTACTTTAAAATGTGAACCGTTCAAAAATAAATACTGCGTGCGCCTTAGTCCTTTCAAGTTTAACGAGCATAATATCGTGTTTTTAACACTGATGGTAATACCAGCTATTTTTAAACTTTGCATTATTTGGTAAACTCAAAGACTGATCTTTTTAGCAACTACCACAATGGAAACTTACGAGTGCATGAAGGCCAGCTAAAATGGGGGGATGTCCATGTTTGGCATCAAGGCGTGACAGCTTCCATTGTGGCCGTGATGACGTCATCAAGGTAAAACTGCGTAGGTGCAACGAGAGGAACAAAACACATCTATTGCGTTTGTTTCTCCGAAGCCATGCAATTTAACAAAGTAGCAAATAGTTCTTGAGAAGGAAAGATGGTAAACTCATTCTATACACTTCTTTTAGGCTTAGGGAATGCTGGAGGAATCAATATTTTTTAAAATGTTGACTATGTCACTTGATGTAATTTATAACGTCACTTTTCGCATTATAGAAAAAGACATATTTTCAATTTTTTTTTTCATGCAAAGCTACATTGAGTTTGAATCCAAAAGGAAAGTTGGATATTTTCATGTCTGCATCAAATTCTTTGACCTGCAACACAAAGAATCAGCTCAATGTTCTTATTCACTTGATACTCTTTTGAGTCAGTTTCCCCAGCGTTTTATGACTTTACTAAAGCATATTATGACTCATAGTCACACCTTAAAGAATTACTCAGCAAGTAGATTTATATACAGTCTCCAAGCTGACTTTGTTGAGAGTTGGTACAAAAAAATGCAAGATATGCTCAGGGCTTCTGACAGTTTGTCAAAATAAAGCAGCTAAAAAGAATATTTAAAGACATTATTTTGCTCTGTTCACTTGAAATTCACTTTCTTCGCACCAAATCCTGCTGATAGAAGCATAATTCCTGCCGAGAATTTTTTAATTTTAGGTCAAATATGCAAATCTCTGAAAAAAGTTAAACTTTTTCATAATAATTCCAGCGGAAGCCTCAAAATCTAGGAGGTTCCAGGTTGAATCTTCAGCATCAATAATCCTGAACGAATTTTTCGAGGCAGCACTGCGCACGAATTCAACTAGGGAGAACCGTTTGGGCGATCGTGCAGCCATTCGCTACTATTCCTGAAGGACATGTCATCAATGTAAATCCATTCCGATGTGAAGGCCACATTGACGGACATGAACATGAGTCCCCAGGGACAATGTCCCAATTGAAACAATGGAAACATGCCGGGTCACATAGTCCGAAGAAGTTCGGCATGCACGCCTCAGCACGGAAGACAGGGAACTTAAGAGGGGCAGAACGCAATTAGCGAGAAACGTCCCTGGAAAAATGGTACTTGCCGATGCGCCCTGTCACACTGTACATGCCTTCTTGAAGACAATACATGAATGCGACCTTGAGCTGGAACTTCATCCACTCTATTCACCGGATTTAGTACCATCCGACTTATAAATGTTCCCAACACTTGGACATCCGTTCAATAGAGATGACACTGTCATGGACACTGTTAATGAATGGTGTGGTGACCGAGAAAACGTTTATTCTCTACGAGTTGGCAACATAGGAGCACAGCTTTAGGAGAAGTGCACCTCGTTTCTGGGGAGCCACGTAGAGCGGCTCTAAAGTTTCATCCGTCTAGTACAACTCCACATTTGAGCTCACTACTTTTCAAACAACTATAGAACAGATGAATTAGAATGACGTTGATAGACAACATAGGGGCTATATAGCATGATTGAAATAAGATTTCTAGATTTAGATGATCATTTAAAATGTATTTACTTTCTTCCATGTAATCCTTTAAGGTTCAGACTTGCACAACATAGAAGGAAATGAAGATGCCGCAAAAAAATAACGAAGGGGGGGGGGAATGAAAGAAAGAACAAAGATTGTTAAATATGTATTTATTTATTTAAGGGCGCTCTTCAGTATTTCCGGTCATTAACGTCCATTCAATTCAGGGTGTGAAGCTGCCGATTAAAATTTGCTCAGAGGCCTCTTCTTTCAGGCTTGAGCTTCTACTTCTTTTTTTTTTTTTATGCTGAATAAATCTACGACACGGGGCCTACGGCTTACCTCCCTGCTGAAGTAAGCCATCTTTTCGTGAAAACGAAGAGGAAGATTTTATTCATATACTATTACCACAAAAGTGCCTTTATTTTAACTTCATGCGACCATTTTTTTTTCTTAATATCCCAGTACCCGATTTAAAATTCCGCTCTGAGGATGACAAGTTATATATAAAAAAAAAAAAAAAAAAAACTCATTTACAGAGATGAGAAATAATAAAACACACAAGCGATCTGTGAAGCATACACTTAAGGATGATTTTGGAAACTATGGAACAAATGAGAATGGAGTAACTTCACTTAGTTTTCATTTCCACCTCATACTGCAATGCTACCCCTAACTCAAGGTTGCTCACATCTTGGTTATCACCATCACGGGTGGCCGAGGTCGTTAAGGCTCGGACTTGTGAGCGGGAGGTCTGGGGCTAGAATCCCCCAGGACCATCCTTCCTGACTGAGGTTTTTTTCCAGGTTTTCCTCAGTTCTCATAAATGGAAAATGCCGGGGAGGTGCCTTAAACTTAGGCCTGGAACGATTCCTTCCTTAAAAATAAATCCTTTCCCAAATTGTCATTACATCTCATGTATCATCAGTGTCCATCGCCTGTGGTGCCTCTGTAGCAAACAAAAAACAAAAACAAAAACAAAACAAAACAAAAACAACAAAAAATACCGGGCTTTAAACACCGTTCATTCATTTCATTCTTGACTATCAGTCTAAGAAGTAAATCTACATCTCATGAGAAAGCAATATGTTTACTTTACCATTTGGGGGGAAAGAAACTTTAGAAAAAGAAGTTAACATTATACATGGTTTACTATAAGTTTACTATAAAGAAAATCTACAAAGTTTGTTTTCAGTGCTTTTTGGTGCAATAATCTCTGTTTGTAGTGTCTCTCTTGTGTATGTATGTATTTCTTTATGCACAAACATAAAATACAAATAATTTCCTTGTCTTCATTGATGTTACAAATTCTTCCTTCCCCTAGGCATTTTAGCTTCCATGGGCTTTAGCCTACCACAGCGAACGCTACATCCTTTACCCCCTCTTGTGACATCACTGGTAAAGTGTATTGCAGGAGGGCAGATGATCAGCACGGAAAATTCCACCGATCGCAACCATGCAGCTTTTGTGATCAAAGGACGCTATCTCTCAACTGGGCAGCTCCCCAATTGTCCTCATAAGCAGGTTTCAGACACCCCTATCTCAGAAAATTTCTATTCGAGATCTACCTGCTAGCAATTAACAATCCTAACCACTAGACCAACGAAGCGGTCTGCTACAAATTCTTTATAGTAATATCTCTTGCACATTTCTAATATCCAAACGATTCTCGTAGTTCTATTCCTATGACAGTAATAAATACTTCGTTCCCTCATTGTTTTTAGTTATCTAATTATAAACAAGATCTAACTTGTAAGTGAAAAACCTGGAACAACTGCCTAGCTCATTCCTAAAAAAAAATTAAGTTAGAATAATGTGCTCAATCTACTTCTGCAGAAAAGTCTGCGTAATGTATTAAGATAGAAACCTTTGTATTTGCCAATATCATTGTAAAGTTGAACACAAGGTGTTAATCTGATGTTCTCTTTCCACATCGATTCGATTCACTTTTAATTTGTTGTGAGGGGTACATCCATCATACATACTCAGGAAAGGGGAAAAACAAAAAAACAAAAACAAAACTCTTTTTACGTTTGTATATTCCCATACATTTGCTCGTCATAAAATATTATGGTAAGCATTTGTTGTCACGGAAACGTGTAGGCTATGTTGAATGTTTTTTGTTTTATAAACAAGCCATTGTAACCAAATATCCCAATTATGTGTAAAAATCTCAGATACAGCAAATTTGTTTTAACCATTTTGTGCTTAATTATCATTATTTCTCTATTTTTACATGCTGTGAGTGTAGGAGTGTAGATCCGTAAGTTTCCGGCCTCGCCGATAAGAATTATTGCCTTCACAAAACCCTTACTGGTGTCATACCTTGTCTGTTAAGTAAATAAGTGCAGCTATAACTTCCGTTCCACTGTGTTCAGTTGTTCAGATATAGTTGCACAAAGAAGGCTATGTGTAGATGATTGTGACATGTTCAAAATGCAATGTCGAACTGTTATTAAGTTCTTCACAAAAGAAGGACTTACTTCAAATGAAATTAAAACAGCGACTGGACGGTGTATATGGGGAAGCATCCCTCTCATATTCTACCATAAAAGAATGGGCCAAACTTTTTCCAAAAGGTCGAGAAATCATTAAAGACGAAGATCATGTAAGTCGGCCCTTTGAGGTGCTCACTTCTGAAAACATCGCTCTTGTGGAAGGAGAAATTATGGAAGACCGGAGGCTCAAATTTACAGAAATAGCAGCAAGTTTGGGTCTTTTTAAAATAACAATCCTTCGAATTATTCATGAACATTAACACATGAATAAGGTTAGTCATGATGAGTGCCTAGACTTCTTTCCTCAGTCCAAAAAGCAGCAACAAATCCTCTATTGTCAGGCATTTTTGGAGCTCTGGCATGGCAACGAGAGAGAAGTTCTGCAAACCTTTGTTACAGAAGATGAAACTATTGTCCTCTACCATGATCCCCAAAAGAGAATCAATGGAGTGACGTAAATCTGGCGAACCACAGCCTTTAAAGGCCAAGGTCAGTCAGTAACCCAAGAAGATCATGGCCACAATGTTTTGGAACTGTGAAGGAATACTCTTCATTCACTTCAAGGAGAGGAACATCACAGTAAATGAGGAATACTATCCTACTGCACAGACTCCGTGCTTCCATCAAAGAAAAAAGGCGAGGAAAGCTGAGTGGTGGTGTGCGCCTTCTTCACGACACGCGCCTATGCACACAGATCTTGTTGCAAAGGAAACTGAAGAAATGTGGCTTCGAGGAGATCGACCATCCACCCTACAGCCCAGACCTAGCTCCCAGTGTCTATTTCCTATTCTCAAAACTCAAGAAGCACCTACGAGGAAGGAAATTTAAGTGTGACGAAGATGTGATGGATGCCGTTTATACCCATTTTGCAGACAATACTTCTGTTTTTTTGTGGGGGGAGGGATTGAAATGTTAATTCAAAGATGTGAAAAGTGTATTGCAATACAGGGTAACTATATTGAAAAGTGAAATATAGTTTTTGTCTTCTTTATCATACCTAGAAAATGTTTAGACCGGAAACTTATGGACCTACCCTCGTAAGTAGGGTGGTCACATTTTATAATATGAAAAAATTCGACCTGAAGGTATGGCTCGAGCTGTAGCCCTAAACGATGATAGGCGTAGAGTACGTACATTGCAAATGTAATCAATATGACTAGAAGCAAGTTCTTGATGCCATAAAATGGTTTAGAGACACTCTAGAATATATCAGAAGATCAGGTCCGGGTAGTTCGAGAGCTACAAATCAAAATGAAGTGGAGTTGACAGTTCTTAGGGAGCGCAACCTGCCAGCAATTGTTAACATGTATAGATACCGGATTTCAGTCAAAACAGTTAGAAGAAATTTGAAGGAACGTGAACTTATGTCTAGTACACCTGCAACTTGTTCTGGGTTGCTCAATATGCAGAGTATGATCATAGAGGTTGGAGAAATGAACAATGGAGCTGTGTTCTGTTCACAGAAGAGTCCAGTTTTAATCTGCGCTCACATTATGGACGTGAAAGAGTTTGAAGGAGGAGAGAACGATTTGCACAATGCTGCATTTCCGAGAAGTTACCAAATGGAGGTGGTGGAGTGACTGGTATGGACAGAGGTATCTATGGATGCTCGTGGTCATTTAGTTGTATAATATGGAAATCTAACAGCTATGTACTTATCAACTGTTATGTACCTGTTACATAAATGAATGTTGGGCTAATCATGTTGTACCAATTGCCCCTTTTATAGGCAATAATTTTCTTTTAGTGCACAACAATGCTCGCCAACATTTGCCCACGTGGTCAGGGACTGTCTCCAAGAAGTGGAAACCCATGTTTTACCATGGCCAGCAAGAAGTTTCGACCTGAATCAGCTTGAACAAGTGTGGAACACGCACAAAACTGTCGCTGCCAGAAACTTTATAGCAGTTGAGGCGAGCACTACTTGAAGAGTGGGAGCATATTCCTCAAGAAGCCATTGGTAACCCGATCGAAAGTATGCCAATACATATGAATGCAGTTGTTCAAGCCAGAGGGAATAACACCCGTTATTAAAATTCGTTTTTAAAGTTTCAAGTACTGAAAAATGTGCTCACAGTTAAAACTAAACTTGTCATTCTTTGAACTTTTTCTCGCCAGAATTAAATTTTTGTTTCTATTGTTCTACTTTAAGGTGCTTAATAAAACAATCTGTTCTTTAAATGGGCATTCTTTCAGTTCAAAATAATTAAGTTCAAAATAATTAAGTGCAAAATATATGAATTAAGAAAATATAAACAAAAACGAAAATGTCCGGGTTTATTTTTGTCCCCGAATTTACTTTAATGTCAAACAAATCAAAAAGCGTAAACTTATCCCAAGGCAAAATACATAAATAAATAAATAATTAAATAAATAAATATATAAATCAGCGGGAAGGTTATGGAAGATACTTGGCATAAGAGAAGATTGTTCACCAAGTACCCGAAATTGCAGAGAGCGAATCGTAAACCTCAGGTGTAGAGAAGTGCCGTCCCACATTTTGCAGTGAAGCATCATCTGAAAATCCTGACCTACAATCCGTTAGATATTAACATCATTTCCGGCATGTACAAAAGAGGGGGAAGTGAATGATGTCAGGCTTTGTAGGTGTTTCTGAAGACACCAGTCTTGCTTTCCCTTACATTACAAAGCAAGAGGATGTAGACCGTGAGTGAAGAGCTAAAATTAATTCTTCTGCTGCAGCAACGGCATCTTTTCTATCTATTTTCTTGAACATTTAGTCACATACAAACAATTTGTAATAATTGTATATAAAATTATCCACCTTATTCTCCAGGTTTGAATGTTGTGCAATCCCGCCTTTTTATAAGCAATTCTGTACGCACTACCCCACCGTATGACCACAAATTTGACTAATCATGGCACTTCGTTCCACTCTACTAATATGCAGCCATTAATACTGTAGATAAAGTTTCCAGACACAATACAGCAAGACAAGTGATTTGTTTATATCCTGTTCTGTAGAACTTTCTATATTAAGAAGATTTGCACTTATCTACTGACAGAATAACAAAATGAAAAATCGCTATGGGGGAAGGGGGCGTAGATCACTTCTGCACATGATTTGCTGGACATATATTAGCTTGTAATCATTTCTGTGGAGTTCTTATAAAAACAATAGAGCGGTACAGATCTAGGGAGATTTCATTTACGCCATGAATACGTATAATAGCGCACACTGTATAACGTATATTGATTTACAATCTTTGACAGTAAAAAATATCCTCTACATGAGGATAGGAGAACTTCGGGGACTCTTGTAAACGTATTCACAACGCGCATCAGCGCCTGGCACACTGCTGTGGCCGCTTTACCTGTAAACGAAGTCACAGTCATAAGCATCTACAAAGAAAACATTATAGAGTAGCAGTGGCCGAGCTGTTTAGAAACATTGCTCTCCTGCATAAGCTGTGAAGCGGAAAATATCTATTTAAGACCCTAAACACTCATTGATAGCAGTTGTTAATTTAATACGTTCTTTTTCATATGTTTTATATTAGATAAAGGATATAATGCTCTATTTAAAGCCACAAACATTTAATGGCAATAGCTACTTAGTTATGTTAATTTAAGAAATCTATTTACGTATGTTATTACGTTAGATAAGACTATAATATTCGATTTAAAGCTCCAAACATTCATTGATAATATGTTTTCAATCATATAAATTTGTTACATAATTTTCAATTTAATAAATATTTGTGGTAATGTGCTTTAAATCGTAAAAATCTAGTAAGCTCGTTTGCATAGATTTCATGAAATAGATAAAGGCTATTACAATGATTATCTCAATGTTTGTTTGCTGGTCTTTCTGACAATACTTAGTAATATAAATGTAATGATTTAAAGGACTACACTAGTCAAGAATATGAAAAGATTAACTACAGATAAATAAAATTGCAATATTAAGTGAATCAACCACTGACAAGCGTTAATAACATTAACAATGTGCACCAAGAATGAAACATGAGACAGACAGCTTTGTTGCGACTAAATAAAACTTAACAAATTTCATTCGCTTAGTATATGTATGTTGAAAATAATGTGAAACGAATAGTATTATTACAATCCTATTGTTTAGGCGGTTTAATTTCAAAATGTTTAGTTAGTTATGCTTTGTATTCCGTAGGGAGAAGTTGCGCTTTATATTTCATTAGAAGAAATGGAAATCGTGGTTAGTACTCCGTAAAGAGAAGCTACATTTAACATTACCTAATGATAAGTGGCGATTAATATTTCGTGGGAAGAAGTTACAAGAGTCAGAGTTCGAATTAGTATCCGTGTGGGAATATATTATACGAGTTATACCAAGACAAAGACAAAGTAGCGTGTTAAATATATATTAATAATAAAGAGTATTAACACGGAGTATCAAATAAAATCAAATAGGTTATTGTCGGTGTTACCAACCATGAAAGGAACATTGTCATTAAAGCACGGTTGTCGGGAGAGAAATGTGAATTCCGTCATGTCTGTCCCGTATTCAGTCTACATCTAATAATATTCTCAAAGCACATTTTAATCAGCAAAGTATACTGTTGTGTATTAATGACAAGCCATTAATAAATTCCGTAGATTACTATTCATTGTGATTTTGTTATACTTCAAGCCAAACTCCTTTCACCCCAGAAGTGTCAATCTGATAAATCAAACTATAATACCAAATAAACAGTGAGCTAGCCTAGCATATTGTGGTGAAAGTTAGAAAAGATGTGTACGACTACACACCTAGATAATTTACAAATTTGGCACTCAACATCTACGGCTTCGCTCTTTCCGCTTCAGCTGCTGGGCTCAAATTCTAAACAAATTTTTATTTTATTTATTTATTTATTTATTTTTTTTTTTTTTTGTAGAACAGTATATTACATTTTAATGTATCATTTGAATTTTATGGCATTAACTATGCACACACAAAAACGTAATCACAAACGAATATATCCTTTACAAATAACTAAATAAATACATGAACAGAAAATTTTATCTTCCGAAGTGAAAACCCATAGAAATAAACACAAATTAATGTCGGGTGTATGAACCCTCAGCATGCATAACTGCCCTCAATCTTCGGGTCATAGATGATATCAGATTTCTACCGTAGTGTGGACGAGAGGCTACAACATCCCAGGCTTCTTGAATTTCTGCCTATAAGCCATGTTTTGTCCTTCCTGCATGTGCAGCATATTGTATTTAGATAGAACAGATACTGAAGAAAATATTATAATATTTATTATTATATATAATATGTTAAAAGTAAAAGATGTGGGAAACAATATTCTGAAACTAATTTGTCATAATATGTTACAAAGGTTTATTTAAAAAAAAAAAGTGTTTCATGCCTGCGCTCTAATCCAGGACATCACTGCTCACTCTGCCACAGAGCTAACAGAATACATAGACTAGTTAGCCTTAGTACATGCCATATATAACACAACTACTGCAGTGGCTACACAGCCTCGCTGGTTACCTTGTGAACCACGCGCTGTAACGAATATGATTAAAAAAGCTTTGCGTTAAAGAAAGAGGTGTGTGTGCGCGCGAGCGCGCGCGCGTGTTAAAGGATGTATACACTTACCTTCCTATAATTTTGTGCCCAGTGTTCCCGCGACTCACAGAAAGCGCATAAGACTAAGCCTCTCTGCTTTGTCCTTTATATACGACTATATAGAACCATCGAAGGCGTATTTCCCCATAGCTAAAGACTTGCAATCATTGCACCTCCGACCGCTTAGTTCTATGACGTGGGGGGTCTCTCTGTGTTACCGTGAATTATTCATTTGCGGCATATATAATGAGAAAACGAAAGTTTTGGAGTTAGTAGACACCCATACTCATCAACGTGTATTCACCCAAAACTCTTATGGCGCGTATGATCGATTGCATTCAATGTGCATATAATGCGCATCAGCATTGCAGGAAAATACAGGCTGCAGAACCTTCAGATAACATGCTCAGCGTTTCCTTGCACATTTCTTTCTCTTTTTTCTTTGCATTGGTTACGGAATGTGACACCTATTTTACACAGATTTCTCGCAGCTTTAAACATTTTTTAATAGTGTTTAACGCCCGTTTTTACCACCGAGACACCACAGGCGGTTCTGCCAATACTGATACCAACTTCTATACTTAGCATTTCAATAGTAATATGTCGATTTTCCTCCAAGTTTCGAGGCAGGTCAGAACAAGGGTTGTCTTTCAAAGTTTCTCGACCTTCTTCAAATGATCGAATCCATCTTACAATGATATCAAATGAACACACACATACTCGTGGATTTCTTTTAGCTCTTTCACCTAGTTTACAGCGTATGAAAATGTAGAATCTAAAGTTTCGTTTAGAAATAATTTTTCATAGGACTGAACTTAACAGACTGTACGATAAAACTTGCACTTGTGCATATTTTAATAGCTTAAGGTCCATTTTTCCAGCTCCGTTAGTAACATTTTTGTAGATGTTGTCCAACAATGGATAGACGGGTTGCAAAACTTTTTGAATGCCCCTCGTACGAGTACCTTCGATTCGTTCTCCAGACAACCTCGAAGGAAGGAGTACTTGACAATTGTGTTGACACTGACGATTAGAATTATTCCCAACTTTTCGCACAGTTAACTGCAACAGACGCTAATATTATGGTAGGGTGGAAAAATACGAGAATTAAGACTAGCGGTCGATGCAGAGTGTTTATGTTAAATAATGCGTGGCACTTTTCATACTATGCCAACTAACCTCTCACACTTAACGACGTCGGCGTTTGATAGGAAATTGTGATTGCGTCGTCTAATCCCACGAGTTGCTCCAATGTACAAGTCTGTAGTTCTGTTCCGCTGTATTAATATTCATCCACTGCTGGTTCGATAATTTCGTTGCTCAACAGAGGATTGACATTTGCCACATTGATTATGCATGGTTCCTTGAGCACAGGAATAACATCTGCGATCAACGAGGTGGCGCAGAGGCGTAACATGTCTATTGCCGACTGAGCAACTGGCGCATGACTTGTATTAAGGAATGAACGTAGATGATAGCACGAGTGCGCGTGGACAGCGATAAACGCAAGAAATGCTGTATTCACCAAATGCATGTACCCGAGGTGGTTAACGTTTCTACTTCGGAGTATAGAGCACAACAGTAATTATTTCTTTATTTGTCGTCGTGTAAACTAACCACTTTGTAAAGTTGCTGCACGTAGAATTTCGGCACCAAACATGTGAAAATTGAAATGAAACATGTCTTTTAACCATTCACCATGGGTATTCACTTCAACAGAGTACAAAGAGAAAGGAAAACAACACTGTATATTCAAATCTCCTGTCGGTCCTCCATGTAATTGCATCGTTTTGGATAGTTGATCTAATAAGGTTATTTTTAGAGAAGTAAAATGGAAAATAAAACATAAACGAAAGCAGAACCAAACACCGGCTTCTATTAATAAAACAAAAAATATTATTTATTCTTAATGTTTTACAGGATTGCAGTAAATTGTAATCCGTAAGGTTGTACGCAACACATGTGCATAATGATGCCACTACACTAGAACACTATAAACGAACACGCTGATACTGCTAAATTTAAACTTGATAGACTCTAACCATAACATGTATCAGGATCTCTTCGTGTAGACGATTTGGCTATCCCAAGTTTATTTGCACATCAGTGCCGCATGTGAATGTAGGTAGCACATTACAACACCCTTGCTGCTGCTAATTACTAAAATTAAAGTTGTAGCAATCTGAACTTCTATTTATTTAAAGGTAGATTACAAAACTATTTTGAAAAGTCAGTTAATATGATTTCTTACATAAACGTTTCATGTCTAACTATAACGCTCATTTCTCCCGTTTTTCTGGGTAATGCTAACAGCAATATATTATCCCATTTATAATTTTAGTGATAATTGGCAATTCTTATGATACGTGAAAACGCTTTTTATTAAAGTATAGTAAGGTGCGGTGTTTAATGCCTGCAGAAGTTATCACAAGACGCTCTAAAAGTCTCATTTCTCAGTATCATTCCCCTCTAAATTAACCTTTCTTAATCTCTTTAACCAACTTTTTCAATCTCTCAAACACAAGCACTGAAAAAAAAAATGTTAAAGAACTAAGTGCTACTCTCGCGGCTCATTCCTCTTATTTTAAAGAATGCAGTTAAAACACAATTTTAAATAAACACTAACAATTTAAGCATGGCCGAAAGTTTTGGCTATTAGCTTTACTTTGAATGCACCTCCGTGGTAGAAAAACATATCACTAGCTTTTACTAGATTACAGTAAAATAATGGCCGATGCTATTAGGGTGTATTAAGATCTTTTAAATAGCCAGAATGTCCGGATATCTAAATAAGTTTAGCTGTGCAGGGATACAGATGTTACGCACTTATTGTACTGGTGTTCGGTGCTCGTATCTTTTGTTACGGCCATTTCCGCAACAAAGGTTCCAGGCCGATTGTTTTACATGCTCCACGTCCGGTCTTGTGTTTCGTAAGAAGCCTGCATACATTGCATGGTAACACTCTCCATGGTTGTCGAAAAGCTGTGCTAACACGAATATTACCATCTTCTGCTTTACAAACATTATAAACAATGACCTAAAATATGCATATATTATGTAAACAGTAAGTACCTAAACGACGTGAGCACGTGGCAACGAACATGTTGAAGTACATTAAACAAAAATAAAGAGCATTGCTTTGGAAAATGGGGTTACAGGGACGTATACATATGAATTACAGTTAAGGAAATGAAAGTCTGGAGAAACTAAAACATATAGATTGTAAAACTGTTTCATAACTACAAGTAAATTGGCTTTTAGTTTTGTGTGGCACAAAATAGGAGACACCGTCACGAGTGGCCGCGGTCGTTAGCAGGAGGTCTGGGGTTCGATTCCCACTAGGACCGTCCTCAGACTGAGGTTTTTTTCCAGGTTTTCCTCACTCCTCAAAAATGGCAAGTGCCGGGGAGGTACCCTAAACTTAGTCTTAGAACGTTTCCTTCCTTTAAAAAAAAAAAAAAAAAAAAAAAAGCCTTTCCCAACATATTTCATCTGGTGTATTCAGTGTACACCTCCTGTGGTGCCTCTGTAGCAAAAACGGACGTTAAACACTATTCCAATTAAAAAAAATAATTACTTGCAGACTTTAAATTCCACAGAGTAATTTGTAAGGCAGGTACCCTCCCCCCATTTCTTATGCAAATCTTCCTACTTATACGGTCGGCCATACATTGGTTTCAGATTCCTTGACGTCGGATCGCATGCGGGTCTATCCATGTGGCTTTGTGAAAAAGTTTTAACATTTTTGTATTTACAGGAGCCATAAAGCAAATTCAAATAGATGTCTGCATTAAGAAAAGCAGCAGTAACGCACCAAGAAAGTTTTTCCATTGCAGTTTCTTGGCAATGCATCATTCGATAAATTTGTGCTAAAATGATGAAATTAGTTAGTTTGGCTATATTATACGAATCAGTGGATAAACACTGACAAATTATAAAGAAAAGAATTTATCATCACAATGAGTATAATAACTAATGATAATTTGTTTATAAAACAGAAAGAATTTAACTAAAAGGAAAAACCTTTTTAAATGAATGAATTAAACGAACTGTTCTCAACTCCTTAACCGCAGGCTGTCTTTAGTCACCAATCCTAAATCTAGGTAAAAGTGCGAGGGAAAGTTGCCGAATGTTTCAACTATGTATTCAATATAAGAAAAGGGTTCTGAGAATCTATCCTTGAAAGGCGTCCTACTGATGGTACTGTGCAAATGTCCACCTAAAATACAATCGCCTTGTCACTAACTGCCTGATGTTGAAAGTAGCGTCTTAAGACACGAACTGCGCACTACAGTCTGTGTCCTACGTTAATTCAAACTCCGACCACCAGTAACCCATTAAATAGCTGCACAACTCAAAACTGCACTAAAATAGTAACATTTACCTAATTACACACAATTTGCTTCAGTCCAACAATGCAACAAATGAGAAGCGCAAAGCGGTAACGAAAAGTTTGTTTGTCCATGTGATGCCATCTATTGATCCCGGTGGCAACTACACATTCCGCGAAATTCAAAACAGGATTGAATTCTGTGAGCCATTTTTTCTAATGTTATTGGTATAAAATTCCTAATTTACATGGTTACGAAAGTTTATAATCACGGCGTGTTTCTGTGAACGGACTGTAAAGTGATGAACAAACATATGACTGACCTGCCGGAAGGGACATCCATTATTTCCTTACAATTGCCCAAATCCGGTCCAGAAATACATACATATATCCGGAAAAAATGAATATGCAGCATATTCTTGAATGTTGTAATTATTGGTGTGACACGGCACGGCTTATGGGGGATCGTGTTCAGTTTGGGTGAATACTTGCAGTTCATGAAGATTAAAAATGCGTACATTGCAAACGAGGCAATTAACGGACAAGGTTTATGGATGAGAGAAGAGACAGAACAAAAATGACTGCCGAGTTCAAAATTGCAAAATACCGGAAGAGTGTCATAGTACTAGCTACATTACTTGGATAGCTTCTTAGTCGTAAATCAAGAGTACCAATGTTAACCTCTGCCTACATTGAAAGCAAATTAAATGGCACATGAATAGGAACTGAACCTTGAATAAATAGACGAAATTCGCCTGGTTGCTTAAATCCGGGGGTTTCTCGCATAAGACATACGGTAAGATCATATATCAGAGAAGTGAGGGCATCAGCATGCACCGTAGGAAGACAGCAAGCTGGTAGAGACGATCTGATCGTTTGGGTATTACGTAAAGGTTTACTTCACTACATTAATACTGTATTTACATTTTATTTTATCTGTGGATTCGTTATAAGCACAATATTTAATTGTTAACTGTACACAGAGCGCCCAGACTTTCTTTGTAGGCTCTGTGGTGATTCATCCCAAGGAAGAGTGAACAATATCGGAAATGAGGATAAGGCCATTCCAAAACTGGTTTGTGATGCTCGCCAGCCGTGTCTTTGACCTTGTTTATCGTGTCGGTCTGAAAGGTAACCGGAGATTTTTCATATGGGGCATCCTATGGGAGGATTGTTACCCTCGATAATAATGATGATTCGCCAGAGAGATTGAAACTTGCCCATTAGCTTCCCAATGCTCGAATATTCCTCCTGTAGATAACAGTCCTAATAAACTTCCACTACTTTGGATCGTATTAAAATTAAAATATACTCAGGATATAAAAAGGCGAATAGGCCATAAGGGCTATTAGTGTTGTTGGCAGATGAACGCAGTGAGCACCGATGGATTTGTAGGATTCATTACTATTACCAAAGCTGAGCCAAAAAAAAAAAAAAAAAAAAAAAAAAAAAAAAAAAAAGTCCCATAGAACAAAATAAATTATATGCTAAGTAAATAAACGGCACTTCTATGGTTTTGTCGTCCGCTTCAGGCACTTGGCGGGTCGGCCAGAGCGTAATAAGTTGTGAACATCGCATCACTTCAATCTAACTACAGCTTTTATTAATTTCGTTTGAACAACTGTACCGTGCCTATAAAGTGTTAGTATTATTAGTACTTACAAGGGTTATTAGTAATTTGTTATATCGGGTGCTTCGTTTGGGTATGGATAAAACGAAAACGCTGTAAAACAATTACTGTTGAACTTTACATTTTAAAACATGAGTACAAAACATTCAAAGGTGGGAACTTTCTCAGAACGCTACATGATCCCCATTGCGCACAATTCATGTCGGTCCTGGTGGTGTAGTGGTTACCATACTTGCCTCCTACACCCAAGAACGCGGGTTCGAACCCGGCCAGGACCGATGGGTTTTTTCGGGCGTAAAAATCCTAAGTATGGCTTCCTTCGGAAGGGAAGTAAAACCGTGGGTCCCGTGTCGTACATTTATGGCACGATAAAGAACCTCAAGCCTGAAAGAGAGGCCTCTCAGCAAAATTTGTCGGCCGTTTCACGTCCTGAGTTGAATGGGACGCTAATGACCTGAGATGTTAAAGAGCGTCCATAAATAAATCAATAAAGAAAATAAATAATTCGCACAATTCGTAACGGTGATGCAATTCAACCCATGCCTGTTGTAACATCAGAGGGATGGTGTTTTGGAAGGTAATTTCAGATTATCAATATTCCTGAGTTTCTGTGAATAGGCAGTGTCTTTAACACAGGAAGAAGTCAGGAGGGGCTAGATCTGAGGAGTTTGGGGGTCAAGAAATTGCTCTGTCACGACCACACCACAGAGGTTTAAAAGCGTATTTAGAAAGCGGAAGTTCCCATGACCAGCGAGTGGGTGCATCATGTTGCTGGAATACAATGTTCATACTGTTGTCTTCAAGCTGTGGCAACAAAAACAACTAAAACATACCCAAATAAATCTCATAGCATACAAATTTTTTATGCAAAGAAGACGGTATGGACACTTTATTGCGGCTCACTTCACACCTTATGTTAACTTTTGGACTTGATGTTTCAAGTTCGTAGGAGACATGTGCATTTTACCTTGCTCAAATAATGTAGTTGTGAGTTTTTACTCTCCCGCTGACATGAAAAGTCGCTTCGTCTGTAAATAGCAGTCATCATCTTCAATTTGTTGGCACGTCATGGATGCAACATTGAAATGAGCTTCATGATCCTCAATGCGTAAGGCTTGTAGAAACTGTAAGTTATATGGGTACATTTTCAGTTACTTTCGAACAGTACGCTGACAGGATGTATATGGTACATTAATCTCTGCTGACAGTCGTCTTAAGCTTTTCGTAGGGCTCCTTGTCATGGATTCAGAGATAGCTGCTTCTCGTGCTGGGTTTCGCGTACGACCTAGTGCAAAATTTTTTAACACAGAACCTGTTTCTACAAATGTTTCTACCACAACATTACGGAATCGTATTTAGGTATATTATGAGCGCCATACTTCCGTCGAAATTCACTTTAAACTTGTTTAACACTCTCAAATGCAGCATACCAAAGAATGCATTGCACTCGCTACTGATTTGTAGAAGCCATTTCAATTATCTACGATTTTCATTCTTCCCATATATGCAAACGTCCATCTTTTAAGCAAAATATTACCAGCAAGAAATATCTCCTACTATATTACCTTTTCTAATAATATTTAATATTATCAATGCTCAAACGATCATCCTATAATTTTCATAATGCGTTTACATACACACACACACACACACATCAACATAAAAAGATGTACGATTCGTATTAGAAAACGAGTTTTGCAAGGAAATTAGAAGACAGTTTAATGGAATTTCAAAGTATACCTGCTCCACATAAAGATATAGTGTTAAATTTGTCCAAAATTATGGTCCTGGTCTCGATAAAAAGCGAAGAGTAAGAAGGCATGTGTTTAATGAAGAAGCTCGGCTAGAATATCCTTCCGATGGCTTACACAGAAAAAGAACATTTCAATGAGCTCAGCATGGCGGGCTACGAAACTTTATAAAACACGAGTAATTGACCAACGCTTAATATTCCTTACTGAAGCATTGTTCCATTTACTTGGCCACGTTTCGATGCAAAATAACACTCTAGAGTATAGATAACCCCCGATTTAACACACAACACCCTTTTGATGACTAGAAAAATCTGTGTATGGTGCTCAGTAAATGGATATAGAGTAATATAGCCTATCTTTTTTTAGAATACCATAACTGCAAAAAGATACAGAAATGGTATACCCCCACCATTTTTGAACTGACTGACCCTGAATGCACATCTTGGTATTTCCAGCAAAATTGCCACCGCGCATACAGCTAATGAGTCATTAAATTTTATTTAAACAGAGGATGATAAGTAGGGGATTATGGCCCGCCTGATCCTCTGACGACATTATATGGCATATTTAATGGAAAATTTGAAAAATGACGTTTAGGGATGCTAAAAAGATGTCACAAACGTGTGGATGTAGCAGAATAACTTTTCAAACACCTGCTACCATAAGGTACCCACTTATTTTCATTGTAATTGTAATTATAATGGCGACAACTTGAACCAGTTGCGCGCATATTACATCCGCCTTGCCGGGAGTTACCGCTTTGAATGCAGACCCGCCAAATACCGTGAAATGGTAAACAAAAGCCTTAGTAGAGTACGGTCGTCTAGCTAATACACCAATAATTCATTTTAACATGTGTGATTACCTGACGAAAAACACACACACACAATGGCAGAATGACGAAATGTTACTGGTATACAGTAACAGATTGTATATAAACTTTTAAATATTATCAAAAGCACAAAGGACAGAAGTAACATGATATGTAACAAAGTTTTTTTTATTTTGCTCAATATCTGAAGATAATTTTATTCTATGAGCTATCCATTCTTTAATTTTTAAATAAAACAGCGCTTCCATGATAATGAATGATTGATTGATTCCCAATCGCTTTCTGAATGTACTTGCTGTACTTGCTCAAAGAGAAATGCACGGCAGTTATTAATTACTGTTATTCTTCTGATTCATTTCACCGTTAAATTCACTGACATAAAATGTCTATTCTTCATTCCCGTGACAATTGTTCATTCATTCATTCATTATTGCCTGCAAAACGTGTGCCGCTATTTTATGCGAGTGCGGCTGATTTTAAGACAGAGCAGTGATAGTAATACAGTTACACAAGATAAAAGCCAGCTCATCTATGAGAGAGGCACATGGTGCAGGTGGTTATTCATTTTTTCGGTGTACTTAATTCATTCTGTACAGGTGAAAAAATAGGGTACATAGAATATATAATTATAATAATATAAATGAAGATTGGAGAAAAGAAAAACAAATGAATATAGATGAAAGATTGAAGCTTACGTCTGTATACGCAGCATACTAAAATAATAAGAAAATGAGAGACGCACTTCAGTACGAGCGAGCAGTTTGGAGTTCATGGTTCCATGGCTTAAACTGTAAATTATTAATATTGCAAAATTCCACAACTACCAGGGCGGCTCTGTGCATCAGTTTCAATGGTGCTTCATTCACTTTTCAGTTATATAATGTTACCATTTCAACCGAATGGAGTAAACCACTGGGCCCTACGGTTTCTGGAACTCACTTAAAGTTATCTCTAGATCAGTGTGTACATATGTGAATTGACTAGGAATTTCTAATTTTCCATCCTTATCCCTTACCCCTCCTGCTGTGTGCGGTTATCTACATTTCTTGCTGTGATACACAGTGATGTCAGGACACTACGCCGCCATTTTCCCCTTGTTTCATAAAAGTACACTCATTTTTTAGGAATGATGAACAGTTTTACTTATACCAATATGAAACTTTCACAAAAAAAAATGCAGAAAGATATGTTTAAAAAGATGCACTTCTAAAGTCTCTTTCACGAGGAACGATAGTAGCATTAGGAAAGTATGCTAACGGCACGGCACTGTCATGAATCCAAGTGCTTCATGTTGTTGGGTTATTCTTTGGTAAATCTTAGATCACATTGCCGTCATGCCTTTCCGCTCAGCTGCCACTAGGTCCCGAAGATTTTCGTTTTAATCTATTTTTTTCCCCTTATATATTTATCTTGCTCACCCAAAATAGCTGTTTTCTGATGCGTCAAATGAAACATTGTTTCAAACAAAAGTTTTTTAAAAAACATAAGTTATTTTGGGAGAGCAAGATAAATAGAACACCTGTATAATTACAAAATTATAATTTCTATTGGTTCTATACGTAAACCTAAAAATTGGTCATATAGAAATAAGGACCTAAAAGAACTAAAAATTGCATTTTTTTTTCAAACAGGAATTAAATAATAAGAATAGATCGGTAAGTTTTCGTATTTTAAGAAATGTAATTATGCCATAGTAAATAAATTAATTTTGGTCTCCGGAGACTTGAGCGTGTTGTTCGTGTATAATATATTGTTTGTTGCCTGTTTTTGCAACAATGGGTCCCCTAATACTATTATATGCGGCCTCTCTCAACCTCCTCTCCTCTCCTCCCACCCTGACTGCCATCACGCTGCAATGTTAAAAAACGTAGCTTGTACACTCTAAGACAAAAATACAGAGCAAACTCTCGTGGCATTATTAAGTTCTGCTCGCCTCAGCGCTCAGCAAGTAGGCGCGCGAGTCTGGCAGTCTTTACCCTCATTCTGCCATCACCAGTCTCACAGAGTTCTTCATGGGAGAGGTATTAGCCGGGAGCTAGAGAGATGGCGAGCAACGTATGCGGGAAGAGGGCTTTATGTGCCAAATAGATAAAACATTACGTACTGCATGTGTATCATCTATTCAAATACTTAAGATTCGGTCCATCTCTTTGCGTTATATTAATAGTGAACATTGGACGTTATCAACACATGCCTCTGAGAAGCCATCTCTTCAACTCTCAGTATGCTGATAGAGCGATAAAAAGCAAGTATCTAATAAACAGCGCCAACAAAATTTAAACTACCAATGCGTGATTTTTTTAAAGTAAAAATAATATTTCGTGTACACATGATAATACAGCTTCTAATTAAAAATATTAACATACATACACATACACACACACACACACACACACACACACACATCGATATACTTACATCACACGATTTCTATCAACAATTTTATATGCAAATACATAAACATGAATATAACCCCTTACTCTTGAGCCCCCCTTCCATTTACTCACACCCTCTCTCCACTGTAGCCATTTATCTTTTATGTCGGGTCTTCGCCAGAAATATTCCCTAATTGTGTGAGTACCTCGCATGCACTAACACTCCCCGGCAGATGTTGAAACTTCTGTTGGAATTAAAAATTGCAGTGGTAAATGCTCCCTTCTTAAGAGCTTCGTTTCCCTGCATTCTGCCAAAACATGCCCCTAGGTATCATTTCCTCCGCACGATGGGCAACTTCTTTCCCCTAGAACATCAATTGTTTTGCTTCCTTTCCAAGCCCCTAATGTGAGTCATGCGAGACCACTTCTTTCTTCTATATCACAGATATCTAGATAATTCCCCCTCCCTCACACGGGACGTATTTGAGCCTTCAGATTAAGTGATACTTTTTCTGCGCATTGAGTCTCAGTATTTTGCCCAACTACATCTCGCATACATCTGTTAACTATTTTCCAACTATTTCGCGTAATGCCCTCTCCCCTTAACCAAATATACCCTAGTCCAATTTTGTCTAAGTCTTTCCTTATTTTTGATGCCCATCCCTTATCACACTCTTCCCTTATTTGCTTCCTCAGACAAACCTCTGGAAGAAGTGCTTGATCTCCCGTATTATTCTTGACCAATACTTAATTGTTCTTATTTTTAAATTCACACTTTCGTTAAAAATACTATTTAAGAACCCCACAAATTGCTGTACCCCTCCCTGCTTATAGCAACTGTTTTAGAAAATGCGTTTGTACCTGATTAACTTCCTCGGTGTTTTTCCCACTACCAAATTTCGGTTACGTACGCCATAATTGACCTCACAACTATACTATACAGCAACTCCATTGTTTTCAGCGGAGTTGCTGGATTTTTCCCAAATCTTTAATGCCTCTATATTTTTAAATATGCACTTGCGTTTTGTTTGCCTATGTGTTTTGCCCAGCTCCCGTTCATAGCTAAAGCGACTTCCAAATATGTGAATTTCTTCACATTTTCTAATGCCTCACCTGGACACTTCTACGTCTCTAAGTTATTTGAATCAACTAAAGATATTAGAGCAGTAAATGATGCCCACTACATCTGGCTTACACCGACGAAACCACAGACAGTTGTGACTACTTCGTAGTTTATGTCGTGGTGGGGACCACAAAATCGTGAAGACCACACTTACATTCTAGGTCAAGTGTTGGAGAAGACAATCATCATAGCCAGGGATGTTATAGACATTCTTTATCAGGAGATCATAGAGATGCAAAATTTCTGCTCCTGATGACAGACCTTTATGCTGAAAGCAGGACAGACACTGGCATATTAGTATGATTCACGTCACCTGCCTTGCCCATGACCTACATCGTCTTTTTCCTGGAGTTAATGACATTTAATTGTTAAGAAAGTGCTTCTCAGAGCACTTATTCGCATTCAAATATTTAGCGAACTAGTCCCAGAAACACAATTCCCAGCAGCAATGACCCCTTGGAGTACAGCTCTACATTACGCCAATCATCACGGCAAGAAGGTAGTAGATACGTTGACTCCAATGAGTCAATCTATATTACCGTCCTTAAGAATAAAAGCAATGTCGAGTCCCCGGCATTTTTAAAGACGCACTTTCTACATCTGCCAGATGCAATTAAACGTCTAGAGTTTAGTCTCTGCCACTGAAAGATCATAGATTGTGCAGTTTCTGTGAAGAAAGTATCTGGTTTAGTAGCTACAGCGTGTGCTACTAACTTAAAAAAAACCAAAAAAAAAAAAAAAACCTGAGAAATCCCAGGTTGAAAAGATGAAGTAATATGCAATTATCCAAAAAAGGGGGGGGGGTTCGAAGGTGAGCTTCCTTGAGGGTCACTAGCAATAGTGTCAATGAAATATACACCCTGGACATCTTATTCCGTAAAACGATCTTTCCCAGTTTACAGAGAGCACTCCAAAGAACTTGAAAATGTGGCCAAACGTGTAAAGTAACAGGGCAAAAACATTACAAGCTTTTTGTGTGTCGTTAGCTGTAGTGTTAGTTTAATTTTCAATAAATATTGCAAAAACTATATAATAATTGCGCTACAGTTTAGGTATTGTGTTGGTTGTTACTATATATATCATAAATTACCAACCAAAAACTATCAAAGACTAGAATATTGAATCAAAAGGTGAATTGACTTAATATTCTGTATTTACAAGAGTATTGGTTGTACATTAAAAGGCTAGAATAATTCGTTTATAACTTAAAAAATGTCATTCTATAATAATTAAAAAATAAAAGCTCGTCTATAAAAACCTAAAAATCCACGCTTTAATCATAAACAGATTTTACATTGGTGGCTTGTATAAGGACATCTGCCAAAGCAAGTTCCTGTACTTTCACGACAGAAGGACGTTCAATCAAGTGCAGGACCATCTCAATCAACAGTGCGTGGAGTATTGCTCGGCGATCCATCCCAATTACACAGTTCTTAATCAGGTAGTAGGGGAGAGACGGCTTCACTTAGCTTGAACGGGTTTGGCTCCCCATATCTTCCGTTTAAAGCGAAGATTCCATGATTGACAAATACTTCACGTGTATCCAAAGTGACTAAAGGCAGGGCTCTAATGGTAGGATTTTGTACTGTTGGACACAGTGAAAGAAAACACTCCAACTATTATAAAATTTTTCCTAATAAGTACATGTATGTTTACATACTTTACGTATTCACCTTAAATATACTGCTAACTTACCACGAGTACCAATTTCATTTTACAATTAAGTGCTCTGCTTTTTCTTTCTGTCTTTTAGCTTCACTTTTATTTTATCGTAAATAAATTCAAATTCTTCTTTATTCATTCTAAAATAAAGTGAGTGCCACCTGAGCACTCTTCCCCCATACACAGCCGCGCTCTGTCGGCTTCTCACCAGTGGCGGTTTGGGCAATAGAGTTCAAAAGAAAAGTGAGCGTGGTTATGAAAATATAGTGGGCAGCATTTACAAAACCAATTTTTATGGAAATGTGTTTAATTACGCACAATTAATGCAAGAATATGGTATACTTTGTTTAAAGAACGTTTAATGCATTTAGAACATTAACTGGGAATCGCGAGTACACGGTGATTGCAGGGTACACAATAACTAACCTTTAATCCAAAGAACTAAAACAGAAGAAAGTACAATATAGGGAGTCAAAATTGAAACAAATGTACCTTTAGCGCTGAATGATCTGAAAACGCTGTTAACATCTCAGGGCGTGAAACGGTAGACAAATTTTGCTCAGAGGCCTCTTCTTTCAGGCTTGAGGTTCTTTATCGTGCCTAAATATACGATATGAGACCCATGGCTTTATTTTCCTTCCGAAGGAAGCCATACAGAGGCTTTTACGCCGGAAAAAATTCTGGTCATGGCTGGGATCGAACCCACGATCTTGGGGTTGTTAATGTGAAAGTTCAAAATGTTACTTTTGAATTTTTACATTTCTTTGATTGTAGGTTTTAGTTACCATGCGCCATGTGTTAACAACTAACGTACAGAGAGAGCATAAATAAACTTTTTAAAAATATACGTAATATAATTATATTTATTACATTAACTAGTTTTGTGAAAGAAATAAATTATCAATTCATTTAATAATACTTCGGAACTTTAAAATTATTTCATAAAAACTGAGGAGTCCTGATGCCCCCGGCCCTGGGCTAAAACCGCGTATGAATCTCAATGTACACTTGGAAATAGTACACGTACCATTTTTTAAGCAAACTCCTTTCATTTTAAGTGGAGACATGCATCCCCTTGAGATTTTCCTTTTCCTAAACTATAATAACAGCGGCTATACTTTCATTGCAGTCTTTAAAATCTGAAGACATTACTATTAATCCATGCCGTTTCTATTTCAATTGCTTAAAAGATATGACATTGCGTAGCAACAATGTGTTTCCTAAACGACATAGTATGTGCCTTCCGGTTTATATGATCTCACATTCCGTGCCGTACCATCAGCTCATATCCTACTTGAAGTGGCAATGGTATTAACAACAGGAGCAACAGAAAGAGTAACAGTGGTAGTGGTAATAGTACAAGCAATAGCAATAAGGTTAACGTGTTCTTTTTATGCCCATTTTGCATAAGAGTTGACTTGATTTTTTTCCTCAGACCTGTGTTTTTCCATGCCATGTCAAAAGTTCATCTAATTCATGCAACGGTTGAGTCATTTTTGTCACTATCGAAAAGAGAAATGATCTGTTAATTGCTGCCATTTTTGCCTTGTAATTTAAATAATGCTTAGATTATAAGCATTTATAAAAACTGGAATAAAAGAGAATGTCTGAAATAGAACAAAGCGCCTAAATCAGATGCTTCTTTAATTGAAAATAGCTTCTTACAATCAATCGGGTGGCATTCAAAAATTACACACTCTAGAAGAATTGCAGATGAACGGCATTAAAATTATTTCTCTCGTCATCTTTCTAGCATTCACTTATATTTCTCACATACAGGGTGTTCCGAAAAAACCATAGAAAAAGAATATCTCAAAAAAGAATGTAGTTATTGTCTCTCAGATTGCATTTTCGGAAAGAGAAACTCAGAAAGTTGTTTACGCTCTAGTACATCTCCATATGAGCGGCATTTGTTGCAGATTACATCTAGGCGTGCTGTTACAGGTATGCGCTGTTCGTTTGAAAGTGTTGCACTCTGAATGGCTGCCATTTTAAACTACAAAGAAAACGAAACTCACAGCTGTAACTATCTCGCACAATGTCAACAACCACAACGCGGGATAAATGAGTTTCATATTACTGCCAGTAGATGAGCTGTCTTTTCATATTGAACATGATAAAAAAAATGCAAATATTTAATTTATGAAATTTTTGAAAATTATAAATTATGTACTATTATCCTTGGTAACAGTACTAAAACATGTAAAAGTTGGTTATAACTATAAACTGTTAAATATTAACAAAACTTAACTTTTAGTATCATGTTTGATGCATACAATTACTAGAGTTTCTATTAGTTGAATATTGTTTATTCTAAACGATTTGTATTTCGTAACTTTTTTTTTTTTTTTTTTTTAATACTCTTGCCTTTCTGTCAATATTCATTTAACCGAAAATGTTTCATTTCTTAAAGTTTAGCTAAAACACTTTCACACTAAAATTATTCCCTTGACGGCTGTTGCATGGTATAACACACACTTACATGGCAATCTCTATTTCAGTCATAAATCATTAAAATAGACGTTGCTTCACTTAACAGCCTGAAATGAAAAAAAGTATCATTACTTTCTCAAAAATCGTATCGGAGCTGGAGTTTCTCTTTATAAAGAGCCCCTAGGTGCAATTCGAGTCTTGCATTGTAAAACGAAAGACAAAGAAAGTGACGGCAAGAAGTTTGAGGTAGAGGATGTTACTGCACTCCTGAGTTTTGGTACGCGTTAACTGAAGGTCATTGCTCTCAGCAGTCATGCAAGAGAACACGCCTACAGAACGATTTATTCCCGTTAGGTAACACCGTACAGAACTGAAAAACTGTACCTGCAATACACGTATCTACCCCTGGCAGCCGTTAACCACATCGTCGTTACCCGTTTCATAACAATTTTAGAATCAGCACACTAGCATGAGTATTTATGGCTCCGGATTGTGTATGTAGGCTAAATTCAGCTTAATGTAAGGAGTAAACTCTGTAGAATTATTTCGTTAGTTTCATTCCTATCTCCCACAGGCAGTTGCACAAAGTGTACCGACTCTTTACGAACAATAAAGTTAACTTATAAGGATCTAGCACATTGCTTAAAAAGAGCAGTTAATGTGTTTTCTGTGTCAAAAGATGGCCGGGCACTTGGTATTTCAAATACTAATGCTAATAAGAATCTTGTTTATTATTCAGAAAATTCTTTTTTGCCAATTTGATCAACTAATGATTTTATGAAATGTTTATACTTGTATAGTATGCTTTAACCGCCATAGGTGGCAGAGGTCGTTAAGGTGCGGATTCATGAGCGGGAGGTCTGGAGATTCCTACTAAGATCGTCCTACCTGACAGGTTTTTTCCACGGTTTTCTCAGTCCTCATATGGCAAATACCGGGGAGGTAACCTGAACTTAGGCTGGAACGCTTCCTTCCTTTAAAAAAAATCCTTTATTAGTTTATTATTTCATCTCGTGTATCATCAGTGTCATCGCCAGTGATACTTCAGTAGTTAAAACGGGCGTTAAACACTATTTAAAAAAGTATGCTTTTGGTAATTTCCAGCAAATTACATGTAATTATACACGTTCATAATTCAAAATAATACATACTTTGTACTTGAATGAAGTTAGTGGAAATGTAATTCTAAAGGAATGGAATTTATCTCGTTTTTCCATTAATTTTGCAACCAGATATTAGGAAACAATGCATTTCTAAATTAATGGTATATTTATAATAGTTAATAGTCACTAATAAAAATAACAATACTGTCTTATTTCAGAATATTTAATTTATTCTAAAAATATATTAAAAATAAATTATAACTAGAGCAGTTCATATATAAACATAACACCTCCAGCTGGCATTTCAGTCGTGGCAGGACCTTCGCCCAGAAGACTCAGACTGCGCCACTGAAGATGTCCTCCGCAGTTGAGGATGAAACGTTTGGACTCCTTAGCTCTTAAGAGACCACGGCTCCTAAGCCCGGAAGAAACTTCTAGTTATAATTCTGACTCCGGCCGTGAAAGCTTCCGATTACTCTTAGATACAAATTAAAATAATGACGAAATTTAATAGTTTTATTGAATTCCCTATAGTCATCAACAATTTAACAGTTTTAAACTATTTAAAAGCCTTGGTTAAAAGAAAAATGTGTGTTTAAGAAACTAATTATCATGCATTTCATGATATCTTGCAAGCAATAATGTTTATAAATCCTCAATTTCAGATTCTTAGCAGAGTAATGTAAATCATATTGTGCCCAAAAGAGGAGAAAACCAAAAACGACAAATAAGCTAATTTTAAGCCAATTACGCAACAAGGGATTTCGGAGATTAACAGGCTTTTAAAATATCATGCTCTGTATTTCAAGCATGAACAGGGATTGCATTACATGTATTTATATTGCTAAGGGAATGAAAAAATAAAAATCCACTAGAACTAACCGTATGAAAACAGGAACAAAGTAGGAAGCCCAGATTAAGACCAAAAAAGAGCATTTAAGTCACAGTAAAAGAAGGAAATAACAAAAAAGGATGCATGATGGAAAGATATTGCAAAGAATCATCACAGCAAGCTTCAGTACTTTTTAAACCATCTATATCACCGATCTTATTGCTGTAAGCAAACCAACAACAATACTCTAATCATAACTTAGAAAACTCTAATAGTTTCTTCAAGCTAGAGGTTAGCGGTAATCGTTAAATTTAGCACTATGTGGAAGTATTAGACTGGCACAATAATACTATAAACTATAGTTACAAAGATTTTCTTTCGAATTTTCTTTTAATTTTGTATTATTATTTATTCATAGTGGCTTGAAGAGACAAATCTTATCGTAACTTTGCTTTACATCGTGATATTACATTATTAGTTTAGTATATACAGTGAGGTTATTTTAGTTATGCAGCAGCAGAGCGTGGCTGCCTTCTGGTAGAAGCAACTCAAGGTCAATAACGCGTGTGCATATAGCAGCTTTAATTAGTTTGAGGGCGGCATTGTGCCTGTAGTTTGCGTTCGTGTGTTACTTGATACTTTCACTGAGTGTAAATTGTGTGTTCGTTAGTTATGCCACTACATAAATATATTCTTGAAGAACGGATTTTTATATAGATGCATATGTGAATCTTACAGAGAGCTGGTACGGCGATCCGAAATAAAATATCCTGGTAATCGTGACCCAGCTAGAGAAAAGTACACAAAAATTTCAAAGTTACGAGAAACAAGGTCTGTCAATATTAAGAAATGTGTCACCGTGTTCTGGCAGAAAAGAGAGAAAATATACAAATTTCCTACGCAGATGCCGGCAATGCATTGCCTTTGAGGAGCATCATTTTCAATATTTCTTATAGGTTAGTGCCTATTACTACTATCTATTTTAGTGATTATTACTATTAAGCATAATTACAAACCGCTCAATTATATTTTCCTCCCAAATAAATAATCCCAATAAATAAACTTTCCGGTAAAAATGTAGATACTAAAAAAAAAAAACTAACATTTTTTTTCCTTAAGGTTTTTTATTTCAGATAGCTCTTTCTGTTTCGTTTTCCTAGTCTGATAGCCTTAGAAATCAATAGTACAGTGAAAGAAACTCGAAAAATGAAGAAAATAAACGGTACATTATTATCTGCTTTATTTTCCATAGCAGAACTGTGGGTCTATCCCTTGTGAGGAAGTTCATAATGAATCCCAGATGCCAGCATCTTTGAATAAGGAGTACTTCTGGTTGAAGCTGAATATTATTCAGCACTGCTGAGTTGTCATCAGGAATTTCGTGATATCTTTTGTTGATAAATTCGATAATGAGAAAATGACAAACGGTGAGAGGTGTATGTCAAGTATGACAAATTGATTGTCGTTGATGGAATAGGAAATAGGAGTGGAGAGTTGGAAATGACGAACACAAACACGGTAAAAGCTACTTTCAATGAGTTCTTGGAGTGAAGATTGATAGAGTATTTACGTATTGCGTGGAATTTCCCTGGTAGTAACTATACCATTGTCGGTCCTGTTGGTCTAATGGTAACCATATTTGCCTCGTAGACCCAAGATCGCGGGTTCAATCCCGGCCAGGGTCGCTGGAATTTTTGAGGCATAAAAATCCTAAGTATGGCTTTCTTCGGAAGGGAAGTAAAGCCGTGAGTCTCGTGTCGTAGATTTACGTCACGTAAAAGAACCTCGAGTCTGAAAGAAGAGGCCTCTGAGCAAAATTGTCGGCAGTTTCGTGCCCTGAAGTGAATGGAACGCTGATGACTTGACATGTTAAAGAGTGTCGGTAAATAAACAAACAAATAAAAGATTGTTTTCATTTCTTGAAGTTATAATGCTGGAAGTAGGTATAGGGACTGAAATGTTGATCATTTCGTGTAGAAGTGTGGCCTCTTCGGCAGCGTGATCAATTTCTTTTTTTTACTCAGGATTCCCTTATGACTCGGAATCCATTTCATTTATACTGTATCATATGATTAGGAACAAAAAATATCACTCAATATATGGAAAAATAATGTCCCACAAAAATGCTATATAACTACGTGCTTTGAGTAAGATTTTACAATCTGTCACTCAAAGAATACTGTAATACACATAATCCACCCAAACAAGTCAGCAAACGGGGAAGTTTCAAATTTGAAAATTTATAAAATTTACAATGTCTTTTAAGCATTAAATTCATTTCCATATGAATTATTGCTCCGAGAAAGTTAAGAAATATGTGTGATGTATATTTAACTTTTAATGTGAATTTTTACAAATTATATAAATGTTATGTCGTAAACATGAAAATAATTTATTTGTTTGAAAAGTGCATCAATTTTTACAATAAAATGCAAATAAATTTTATTTTTCTAATTTACATAGTTCAGCTATTTTTATGTTAATTTTGGAAAATTAATATGATGGTTGATCTAGAGTGTTCCATACTCAACAATACAATCTTATTAAATAATCGACGATAATTTAATTTTAATAATTAAAATCATTATGAATATGCTAAGGAGCCTGCTGTATCTTAAAATACATCATATTTAGTAATTATTTTACTAGTCACGAAATTAAAACCGTTTAAAAATAAAACCCTGAGTAACTCCCCTAAATGCACACGACATTAAAATCTTTGTTATTTTTATTCCCTTTGAAGCATTGTTCCAGATAAAAGAGTTAAACGAGCTCTAAATTCCCAAATAAATTGAAAGCATTTAGCTTTTTCAATTAAAACTTGTAGACTGTAAGCAACTTGTTGAAAAATAAAAGTTTCTAATTTCCCTTTTATAGTGCTTCAAAATCTGAAATGTCTTTCATTGGAAAGCTTATAAATTCCACAGTATAATAATAATAATAATAATAATAATAATAATAATAGAGAGAAAAAACATAGAACAACAAAACAAATCGATAATGCCAAAAACACGTGAAGGTACATTACTTTTTGAAAAAAAAATGTGTCATTGAAATGTAGTACGAGTTAATCAAAGAAAGGTGAAAATAAAACGAGTAGGAAAGAAGAAGAAAAAAAACACGAAGGGAAAGGGGGAAAAAAGAAAGAGTGAAAGCAGAAAAAAAAAGAAGAGGCAAACGAAATAAGTATTGAATTAGATAAGGCTTTTTTATTCGAGTTTATCGACCTCCGTAGGTCAACATAAAAGGTTTATTGTGCAACACCATAGGAAGTGATGCCTTCATTGTTTCCCAAAATTCGTTCGCTGAATAAGTTGCAGTATTTTGGTTCCAATGTCATACGTAGATCTTCCCTGGTTATAGAAACAGCAAGTTTCTTTCTTACTATGAATGGACAATAATACAGGATAAGCGAAGCAGTCTCTATTCTGTTTGTACATTCTACAAATGGGTTCTCTAAGTGGATGTTTTCTGAAGTGAATATGTTCAGTAATTAATGCAACTACTTTCCCCATTCCTCTTCTATCATGTCTAAGGAGAGATGAGGAAATAGTGTTGCTTGGACCTGGGACAAACTTCCTAGCTTGTTTTTGTCCAGGGCAGGTTTCCCCAATTCATGTTTTTACAGCAGTTTTAACAGTGTGTGCAATGTTTCCAACCATGGGTGTTGCCATAGGGTGTTTCAGTACCCTTTTTTTTCCAGCTGATCTTTCAATTTTCATAGACACCCGGATGGCCCGGCACCCACCACAGTTCGAGCCTGTTGCGAGATGCCAAGGCAATTAGGGTACTTAGGTATTCCATTTCCGATACTAGTTTAGATTTTACCTGTTCAACGAAAGAAAGAAGTAACAAAGAAAGAAAGAAGAGGGGAAAACGACAAAAAAAGAAAAGCAGGAGACAAAGACTGAAAGGAAAAATGGAAAGGAGTTGCCTACTATCTCACGCAGCTGTTTTAATGTTCTTGTTTTTGTAATAAATATTATCATTAATAAAATAATTGAAATATTTATTTTTTATGTTTTTTTGTCTAAAATGCTTGAAAAATAGGCGCAATTAACCCCCAATCTTCTTTCTTTTTTCAGAATGTTTAAAATTTCATATCAATCACTTCAAGTCCTCTGGGCGATTAATAATAACGAATGAAAGCTCGAACGCAAAGATTCTTTGTACCTGCGGTTGCCAGATAATCCCCTTGGAAAAACTGTATTACGAAAAAAATAATACCGACCTTAAAAAGGGCAAACAAGTAGCACATTACAAATTTAATCCATCCCTGACCTTCACAGAGTACTATTGGTGATAAACATGTCTTGCGGTTCACAACGAGGGCAGGCAGTTAGAGGGGACAGTTACCATCATGCTTTACTGGTCGAACATAAGGAAAGGACATGTTGTGGGAATGCGGTCGTTCTATTCCCGACATCATTATTTTGGTCTAAATATTGTATCAGACTTTGGATTGCCCGAGCAAGGAGAGAAAGGTTTGAAGAAACCATGTCTGACAAGATTCAGAAATATCGAGGCTTTAGATTGAGCATCAGTATTTTTATGAGCTGTCATATCACTTCCGAAGAAACTGACCAGGTTTAAGATTACAATGATTGGTGGACCTAGCATTGATGAAAAACAGATTATCTGTTTCGATATATGTACTTTACATACCTCAAAGTGGGTTTATTTTCTTTCTCTCCTTGAACAATTCAAGAGCATTCTTTCATAAAAATTTGAAATTTTTATGTTTGCAACAAATGAAAAAAGTACAAACGTTGCTCGCACAATTACACCAATATACATCTGTATGGGTATGGATAAAATGAAAACACTGTAAAATATTTACAACCAAACTTTACATTTTGAAACTTGGTGTATACAACATTGAAAGATGATAGATTTCTGGAAAAGCTACATGACCCCTATTGCGCACTCTGCACAACTCATAACGGCAATGCAATTCGCCCATGTCCGTTGTAAAGTCAGAGGGGGGATTTTGAAATAACTTTTAATTTCTTTAGAAAATGATGAACCTACCATACCCAATGAAGGATCAATTCTGGAATACAATGTTCCTATTGTCTTCATCAAGTTGTGCCAACAGAAACAACTGCAGCACATCAAAATAAGATTCATAGCGGTCGCTATTGATTTACAGTAGTCATTTCAATCATCTACGATTTTCATTTGTTATTATGCATTGTTGATTTTCATCCTTGCCATTCTTCTGCACGAAAACGTCCATCTTTTAAGCAAAATATTACCATAAAGAAATGTCTCCTACTATCTTTTATAATAATATTTAATATTATCCATACCCAAACAGATATATATATACACCTATACCTACACATTTACATTTCATAGGGAAAATTAAGATATAGCTATATGTATATGTATATATATATATATATATAAAGCTCGCTGTATTCTTCTTCAAACGTTTCAGTTTATGTATTTATAGATCGCTTTATCTCTCTCCCCCCCCCTTACTCTCTCACAGCGCAACAGATTACTGCCAGCTGACCTTTGAAAAGTTGTTCGAAACAGCACATTTTATGGCCGCCACTATTCTTTTCTGTTACTGTGCCATTTGAATATTAAATGCTAGTTGACAAAAGTCGTACATAAGCCACAGGTCCATCAGCACCTTAGTGTAAATCTTTTAATCAGCCTTTACAGGATGCGCTTACATTAGCAGCAGTTCCAAGGACGGGATACAGATTTCTGCCACTTGATCAAATAGCATTTAGAAAAGTAGATAGATTAGTGAGGATGGTTTTTATACACACATTATCCATGCTTTCTGTCATGAATAACCAAGACATAAAAATATCACTACCGCTTTCACTTCTGTAACAACATTTTCATTCACCTCGCAGTTTCCCAGCAGTAAAGCGAAAGTTCGTTACGCGAAGAGCTTTCTTCATCTCCCATTCCTTTCAAGCAATGGCCACATTTTTTTGGGTACAGTTGGGATTAAATAATCCCAGAAGATCTGAACTTTTACACAATGAACTTTGTGCTAAAATAAATGAAAATGGTAGCAGATTTAAACTGGTGAAATCATATATTTTATGATTCCTTACTACGTGGACACTCTCAAACGAGCCTTAATTTTGTTTCATCGGGCTACAGTTTTTCAGTAGTTGGTATTATAGAAAATAAGTTTTTATTGTTTGTTTATTGAGCAGGTATACACATAATAAATATTCTAAGAGATTTAACAAGATAATAAATGGTTTACTTTGTGAATGAAACAGTAGGGCTAAATCAGAGCATTGGACCAGAAAAAAAATGGCCACAAAGGAGCAATTCAGTTCCTGGAGAAAGAAAGCATGTGAAGTATGAAACATTGGTTTCTCCCTCTAATGTTCTTACACCGCTCCACGTTAAGTTAGCAATTTGTTACAGCTCTGAATAAGGAGAGTGATTGCTTCATCTTTCTTGTTACGATGTTCCCACAGCTAAGATAGCAGCAGGTATTTTCGATGGATCCTAGATTCGTGATCTTATGCAGGATGAGAACTTCCAGCATGGTTGGCACACAGAGAAATGACAGAAAACTTTCTTGACAACAAGAAATCTGGGAACTATAAAGAAATCGTGAGGGAAATGTAACAACATTTTAGATATCTGATGTAGAATGAGTGTTAAAGTGTATTCTCTCAACAGCCATATTGATTACTTCCCTGCGAAGCTTGCTACAATGTGTGAGGAACAAGGTGAGCGGTTTCATAAAGATATTAAAATAAGGAATACCCGCTACCAAGGCTATTGGGATGTGTAAGTGATAACTGATTACTGTTGGTATTTGAAAAGGGATACTAGGGAAGGACGTTTCAAAACTTTACAAAAATAAGTTTTCTTCCCTCTAATATTGAAAAAATTTGAATTATTGACACATAGCTTTCTTTTTTTCTTTCTTTTTTTTTAACACACTCATTAATATTTAAATTAAAATGAAATTTACAAAAACAGCTTTGTCTTAGTTATATGTCTTAAAACTTAATATTTCAAAAAATATATACACTATTATATTTGATGAGATTTTGTTTTAAAATCTAGCCCAATAGAATGACACTAAAAACACATTTAAATTCAGGACATTCATCTTACAAATATACAGGTGGGAAAAATTAAAAAAAAAATGAAGAAAAACATTTTTTTAGACCAGTGAAAAAAAAGTGATTGACAGAAAAATGAGAAGGAAAGAATGACCTTTTGATCGGCCTGGAATTAATTCGAACCGGCAAATTCATAGAGGAATCTCTGATAATTGATCATAACCGCTCAGGCACTGAAGGAGGGAGATTCAATACAGTGTCTCGTTTATGGACACACTTTTTTATACAAACAGCACAATACAAGTCTCCGTAAGAGATTAGATTTACTTATATCTTCATCTTTATTTAAACTGGAACAAAAATTCATATTTCTGAATTCCTCGATCTGTATATCATTTATATATCCAGTCCTAACAGAAGACATATACAAAATATGTAATAGGCTTCTTGTTGATTGTGACAAAATAATTAAAAATTTAAAAGAAATGCTAAAACTACCAATGAACACACATGATTGCAGACATGAAGTTTAAAACAGGATGGGAAGCACGTTTACAACATTTAAACATAAGGAAATATCTCTTTGATCAGCCAATCCCTATGTATTAGGTTCTAGCGACTTAGTAGGCGAAAGCGTCGAATGCCTCAATTCACTTAAAACGCAAGAAACTAAAAGAAACTGAAGATCCTCGAACTGGATTATGTTACACTCGACGAATAAGAAAGCCTTTACGAAAGAATAAAGTACATGCTTGAACTTAACTCCCACAGAAAGGGGCTTGGTATTGACATTTACCAAGCATACACTCCGGCAAACTGATGGATTCCGCACTGTGAAGGCCTCACTTCGAGCAAATGGCGGGAAGATCTAAAATCTCTATCAGGCGGGACTCGGGGGACAACAACCTGTATCGGCGCTGCCAGAGAGAGATTGAAACTCCTCCACACATCCTCTGTTCTTTCCTTATAGAGAAACGCTAGTAACACTCGCCATCACAGTATACTTTCAATGATCGCAGAAGAACTCCGATCCAATAACTTCAACATCTTCCAAGAAGTTCACTGTCTGCAACTGACTGAAGCTCAAGAAGAATCGATATGATTGGCATCCCATTAAACAACAATATGGGTTACACAATAGATCCTTTCATTAGATGTGAAAAACACAAGGGCCAACCCGAGGAAGTACATCAAGAAAAAATGAATATAACAGCATGGTAACATACTTTAAGGAAAAATAAAAACTGCAGAACACAAAAGTCATTGACCTCGTGGTGAGAGCGCGTGGTGTTTCTCTACACTTTTTTCACCACCTGAAAAATATTACTTGCAAGAAAAAGAGAGATAAGAGATTGTAATAGCTATTCTACATGAATCTTGTGTTTATTTCGCCATCACCTGTACGACTAATAAGAATTCTTATAGAACAATTTTAAATAAGCTCCCTTTTTCCTATTCACATTCCTTTCGTACAAATTTTTTTCTTCTTCTTTGCTAGCATTCATCCTCATTGTTTTGTAATTCAATGTTTTGTTACTAAACTTATTCACATGTATTCTATGCTCTATCCATTGTGGCAGCCAACCATTACCGGGAGCCACCGTTGTTTTGTCAATATATATATATATATATATATAATATTAATAAAACATAAAAATAAAGAAACCCTATTAACAATGTAACAAATTAACACTAATAATAAAAGTAGATAAAGATAAAACAACGGTATATATATATATATATATATATATATATATAAAACAATATATATAAAACAACGGTATATATATAATTATATATATAATTACTGTTAATTTGTTACATTGTTAATAGTGTTAATATATTTTTATTTTTCTTTTATATTATATATATACATGCAATTTAAAGAAATAATAATATAAATGTGTCTACAATAGATAAGGTTTGAAACATACCTAACGCTACATTTTAATAAGTATTTATAACCATATAACTAGAACGAAATATCCTCTTGGAAAAACAAGCGTTGTTATAGTTATGCTATTACAGCAATTTGCTTTTATTAAATAAATGCATCTATTATATAGCTGCTTTATCTTTAAACATAAGAAATAGATGCAAATGAACTGCACTTTATTTCGCACATATACATTGGTCTTAATTCCTTATAATCGCAGGCTATGGTCGTAGGACACCAGGGATTACTAAGTACCATAGACATAGGCAATATTCCTCGCAATAATATCAATCAAACTGTATTTCCCTTCACTGGTTCTATGAAAAACCTTGGAATTATTTTGGACAGTGATCTCTGTTGGGAACATCATGTCGCTGAAACCTGCAGGAAGGTTCTCTAATCCGCATCTTAAAAGATTAAACGTGCCCCCTACCCAGAATCTTAAAAAGATCTTTATGCAATCCCTGGTGATGCCTCACTTCGACTACTGCGATATTCTGCTTACAGACTTAAAACTCTACCTAATGTAAAAACTACAGCATGCTCATAATATGTGTGTACGTGCGCTTGTTCAATCATATAACACCCTCCCTCGATATTGTTGTCTTGGTTCCCCTTGAAAGACCGAAGAAATATTCATTGTCTCACACTACTTTTCGAAATTATCCATACATTATCTTATCTATGTTCTCGTTTTCATAATTTTCCTCTCGTAATCTTAACACACATTCTGAACCCCAGCACGTACTATTTATTACATTGTATCGAACATCATTCACCGTAACCACTGCTCCTCTCTGGAATGCATTGCCATGGGATGTCAGAGACTGGCAAATTTTAGGAGCATTTCATAAGAAATTGTTTAATGTTATTAGAAATAATGGGTTACTTTAAATGTATATTACTTATGCTACAATACAGATATTTATTTGTTTTATCCCGCTGTTGAATTATTCATTCTATTATCATCATAAATGTTATAATCTTCATAGGAGGGGTTAGGGGTTTTAATTTTATGTTTTGCTCGTATATTTATTTCCACTTTCAAAATTTACATAGGTTGTTGATATGTGTATTAACTTTGTGGTGCTTGTTGTATATCATTGTTCTTTTTATTTATTTCTTATACTTAAGTTAATATTTTTCACTATCCATATTTATGTATTGCCATACATTTATTTATCTACGTCATGTTTTATATTGGTTTAAATGTGTCGGAGAGTAATATTCACGTTACTGCCAATGTTATGATTGTAATATTTCACCTGTAACTTAGAGTAATTATTGTTAGATTGGTAGAGTGGAAGAGAAGGTCGATTGGCCTTAGCTTTACCAGAATAAGAAAACAAATAAATACACATATAGAGGATATTGGTTTATAATGGCATATATTTATTTGTTTTGCACGTAATGCCAGGTTTTGTGGAAAATTGAATAAACGTAAACAAAGCGTGATAAATGCTGTTATTTGTCGACAGTCACGCATTGATGCTAGTCGTCGTTTCTTTGCATGACTTAGCGCGACATTACCAAGCAATTACAATTTAATCTACGAGTAACACCCAGAGTTGCCAACCATGCGATAAATTATCGTGATCTACGGCAATTATAATATTAGCGCGTAATGTACATGTCGTACTAGTTTCATTGTTGTCAAATTCGTTCCCGCCTGTGACCGGTGTGCAATTGGGACACGTTTAGTTCTGCCTACAGTAAAATGGAGGTGACGCGCGAAACAGTTTGCTGCTTTCAACAAAAGGTTGAGTCCTATAGAGAGCCTGTTCTTCCCTATAGCACAGCTCGAAGATGATTTAAAATGTTGAAAGAGGGGAGGCAATCAATTTCAAAGGAAGGAGGACTCGGGGCTCCGGTGTTTGATCTCTAACGGAAGCAAACATTAACACCGCTGCTATCATCACACACTTTCAGATAATTCTGAAAATTTCACTGGGTGCCACCTATAGGTTAGTAACTGAAATACTGAACATGAGATGTGTTTGTGCATGATGGGTTCCAAAACTACTGATTCCCCATGAAAAAGAATTTTGCTGCAGTGAGGAATATTACAGTAAGATGCAGAAAACCTTTCACTACTGATGAAACTTGAATACATCATTTTAGTTCTAAGAGCAAACAGCAATATGGAAGTGGTTGTTTCTGCTGGGAAAGTTATGCTCATTTTTCATTTCAAGGAAGGATATACCAACATTTCACAACTTTAACTGGGTAATACTACAGAGATGTCCTGAAAACTCTACAGGGCCATATCACATCGCAAATATTATTGCTGAATATCTCGCAAAAATCTACATGCCGTATGACTTTTCCCTTTCCCCAAATTGAGAAACACCTTTGTGGGAGACATTTTTCGTCATGCTTAGATTCGGTAATACTTATTATTGGGTTTTGATGGCACACCTATACCAGAAGTTGTTTAATTTATTAAAAAAAGTAGTAATATGTGTTCTCGGTTTGTCATCTGAAGAATAGGTACAAGTGCTTACTCAGAATTTTCATTCCCCGAAATACTCGAGCCATGTTTACTGTGTACACATAACTCATGTATTTAGAAGTTTGCAACAATAAAGGTATGTGAAATGTACATTTTCCTTCAAAGGCGTTTAGTTTAGTGGACTAGGTAAGAGTGATTTGCTTAGAGAAAACATTGATGAAAAGAGTCTCCGATATGTGGTTGCTAACTTCTGCAGAATAGAAAGCAGCATCACATGCTGGAACATGCGAGTACTCGCCTCCTTGCACTTGTTTAAAAGATGACTCACTGCAAGCTGTTAAAGATAACACAGTGGCTGCCAAATTAAAGCGTATTTTAGAGAACCATACCAGCTATAAACGAATGCTCCAAATTACTGACATTCTCAGAGGAGAATTGTACGCAAAAGTTCGGCTTATATGTTTTCAAACTAATTCTGACAGATAAAGGGAAGACAGTCCACATTAGAAAACTTTAGAGGTCATAACTATAATTATTAAATCAAATATGAAGAAAGTTAAAACTGTTCCAATCCATATATAAAGTGAAACTGATAAAAACACACAAAATTAATAAAAAAACACAAATAAAAAAAAACTATTTCACTGAGCGATTAAACCAATGGTTAGTTGGAAAAAAAAATGTTAAAAGTTTCATGTCTGGCAACATCGACAAAATCTAACCTACATTGCGATATGTGATACACATCGCCAAACTAAAAACAGGAGGCACAAACCTCGCTGACTCTCCTCGTAATATTGATGCAAGGACACGAACGCACACGTTCCAATCGCGCAACTGCCAGCGACTTCGCAAGCTCTTTGCATTTTGTACGCAAATTAATGCTTTTAATGCATTTAATTAACGCGAAAACCGCCGGCAAGAATAAATATACTTTATTGTAATCTCTATCGACAATAGCAAAAGTCAAAATTCTAAGCGGAACAATTATTTATAAAAAAGTTAATAAACTTTTCGAAAAAAAAATGTTTATTGTGAGAAAATTATAAATTTCCCACCAATTGCTCTTTTGTCACATACGACGCGAAATATTTTCACAGAAATTTTGCCTGGTTATTTTCAGCCTGTGTGTAAAATACATTTAAAAGAAGTTATAACTGAACTTTGCAACTGTTTCAGTTTTAAAGCTATAGTGAAGAGTTGCTCATCACATATTCAGGCATCTGTCAATTTCAGTAACGAATTTGAACTAATGCACTTCTTTGGTTCTCAAGCATTTATTGATTTTTGAGTACTATTTGATTACAGTTGTGTTACAGTTTTATTCTAATTGAACTGAAATTTATAGAAGTATTCTGTAAATGTGCATAAACAAAAAATATACTTTTTCAAATATCTGGTATCTGGTATTTGTTCAGAAAATTACAAAATTTTATTTTTATTAAAATGATTGTTAAATTAACTCAATCAGTAAAAAAAAAAAAAGGATGTGCTTAATATCATGGGATACAAAAACTAAATAAAAAAGGTAATCCTTGTGTGGAATAGAACATTCAATGAAGCTTTCAATTCTTTCACTATAGAATTGCGCCACAAGAAATATTTTATACACCTAAAGAGGGAGAAAAAATTAAACAAAATTTGCTCCCTTGAAAATTGCCTTGCACTATAAGCTTTAATAGTTACTTCAAAAGGGGGAGATATGAGAATTTTGTAATCTTAGAGATAAAAATTTTGCTTATTTGAATAGAGAAAAACTACAAATATTATTTTCTTTTCTGAAAAGTCAGTCATAATTAGATAATAAAGCCCCTTAAACAGAAAGAAAAATCTTTGCGAATATACTTAAAAATATTGTTATTATTATTATTATTATTATTATTATTATTATTATTATTATTATAAATTACTTTCATATTAATAAACTAAATAATTCCCAAATACGTTTTAATGCATATGCTTAAACTTTAAAGCATATTTCAACAGCATAATTCCAAGCATGTTTTCAGATCCCCCCCACTTGTAATTTTTCGCAGTCTAGACTCTAGAAATTATTACTCTCGATGACCAGATTTCAGTTAACGATTTCTGTTATTACTTAAACTTTGTCCTTATCCCGCATATTTTTTAGGGGAATCTTAACAGTTGCCAGTGATTCATTCTAAGAAATTAACACCAAGTAATATCTTCAGCTTAAAAGTTTGCCAAGAAACATTTTGGGGCCTATTAAAATTGATTAGTTCAATGTAAAAAAGTAATTGAACGCCCTATTCAAAATTTCAGACATTAACTGTACACATTTCGTAAGTACTCAGTAAGTCTATCCATCTGGTTAAATGGACTCATTTTTCCTAAACTTTACTTATTATCAAAAGCAATCTTACGCTTCGCTGGAGCCCCTTTCCAATTAGCAGTTATGGAGGCCGCATGTATGCTTGGGCTAAGCTCTATACCAGAAAATTCTTGATCCAAAATCAGCTGTATGAACATGGATTTATATCCGATATCAGTTGTAAAGGAAACCAACATTACATTGACAAGAAATAATGATTATTATATAATTATAATTTTAAATATAGCATAGTATTAATCATTACTACAAATCCAATTCACAGAAACGTTTTAAACAGTACATTTAAAGCATTTTATATTTAGAGGGAGCCTCATAACTACTTATACTAGGAAAAAACCTATTTACCAACACAAATTTCATTTTTCAAAAAAATTATTTACTAACACACATTTCATTTTTCAATTATTTTCTTTCCCACAATAATGTATTGTAAAATTGCAATAAATAATAAACTGTTATGTCCTATTTCAGTCTCTCAAGGTTTTCCTTCTATGAATTATTAAAACAGTGTTCTTAGAGTATGTTCTTTTGCCTTATGTTGAGCGTTTCCCTCATGAATACTTTCCTACCTCTTCTAGCAGACGTTTTTCCGATTTTCTAGAAATATCACTTGCACTAATTTCTTCTGTGCAGACATAGTGCATGCACCGCGGTTATATGGGACGAAGCAATCTTTTCAGATGAGTTAAATCTTAACCTTCATGCTTCGGATGCCAAGGTATGTATGCGTCACAACCTGAAAGCACGTTTGCCTTCATGTACCATTTCCAGTTAAGAATCTTGAAGGACGAAATGTCTTTCGGTATTATGAACATATAAATCTACGAAGAATAATTGACATTAGAAGGCACAAGAATCGAGCATTGTGTAGTAGATTGCTACCAGAATGTGCGAAGTGGAATACAGGTAAAACATAGCAAAATTGTAAAGGAACAAATACATCTTTCATTTCTTTAGTGTTAGTGAAATACAAAAAAATAGATAAAAGAAATTTTGGACCAGAAAAGCGAATAAGTGAGTAGACGGCAGCATAAGCCCGAAAAGAGAAAACTAGAGAAAGCAGAAGAGTGGAAGGAGAAAGCAAAAGAAAGAGGAGAGTAGGTTTAATCATTCCGTCCTGAGAGCATGAAAACAAAATTGTCTGTTAATCTGTTTCGACTCTTTATGTTAATCCCGTATTCTCGACCCTGTTCTTTGACTTTTTCTATTCTGTCCCGCAACCTGTAAAAACATCAACATTTAAATTGCCTTTACTACACATCTATTCTGAATGTTCACTGTTTCTGTATATTAAAGCCACAAGTATTAATCACAAGGTCCTGGGTTCGAAATGTCAAGCTGTCTGGGTAAGGTTTTTACTGAGTTTTTCCTTACACAGATAGCTTTAAGGCGCCATAATTCATTTCATTCATCCCTACAGATTTACGCCTATAGTACTCAGTCCGAAATCTACAGACGTCGCGAGAAGACCAATGCGGTCAAAACAACATTAAATAAAACATAACAAAAAATAACACACAGTATCTCATTTCTGCTTATATTTATTTTTATCTGCTGCAAAACCTATTTGTAATCGCATATTAGCTAGAGGAATGTAATTACTCTTATGTTTCTTTCTTTGTTAGCGTGCGCTGCATCTTATTATTTCAGCAAAATGTTCAAACTTAATGTTTCATATTCTGGATCCTCGATTTCTTGTAAGTACCTAATTCTATATACTAAATATTTAAAATCAGGAACTTTTTCTTGTTTCTTATTCGGCACCATCATTTCTCTGGTTTGCACTTATCCTTTAATGACATTATTATTGTTATTATTATTATTATTATTATTATTATTATTATTATTATTATTTGTACCCTGAGGCAACTGTAATTTAATTCTTTAGTATCTGGATTAACTCTCTGCCGCTTGAATTTCTTTCTCGACAAGGTAGTCCTGGGCGAAGCGAAGATGTGTATTTCTTTAAAACAGTTCGTGCATGCTGCTATATTGCAAAGAAATTCTAACCAGATTCTGTTGCTGGAACAGGTTTTGGCATCATTTTAACTTGTAAGATAAACAGAGTAGACAGCGCTTTAAAAATTCGGCTCTTTTCTTTACATTTCCCAAGGTAAATGAACTCTACTCGTATATAGAAAACACACATTTTAAAACTTCTGATTTGTTTCCATGGTAATTTATGTGCAATATTATGTATGGGTGTCGTAAAAGTTCTCCACCTGACTCAGATATGTCGTGAACATGAACAAATTACTATCACTATTTCACTCATGACGTCATCTTAAATCGACCAATGAAATGAAACAATTTTTTCAATTTTGATCAATCACAGCCGGATTGCGGAATGAAATTATCGACAAAAAATTATCAAATCCGTTTTATCACGCAACGTGCATTTGTCTCGTAGTCAGTGTAGCCAATTCTATACATCCGCTATAAAATTCCTGACCACGCATTACTGGCTGCTTTTGCTAGAGACGGTGGGGAGCTATTGGTAGCAACAAAAGAATGGACAATCGACAATCGTAACGCAAAATGGAGGGCTCTTCAAACCTTTTTGGTGATGCGTCAAATGTGCAAATTGATCTTGTCATTAGGAAGTCCAAACTACAAAAAATATATAAATAAAAGAAATAAATAATGAATAAAAAGAAATAATAGAGACACTGTATGTTGTTCTTTGTTTCCTCTCTCTCTCAGTTGGTATTATAAAATCAAACGGTAGCGAATGTAATAGTCGGCTTTTGTGCATTTCAGTCTCACGGTTCCTGAATAGAATAGATATTCATAAGTATAACATTTAATACAAGTATTAATATTTTGTGCGCGAATTTCAAATGTGTATATATATATATATATATATATATATATATATATATATATCACTTTTATTATTATTCTATTCATGAAATAATCCTAACCCAGTGTTTTGCTCTTCTCTATTGGCATTACTGACAATTCGCATTCTTCTGTCGTAAGATTGCTTGAAAAGTTTAAGTACAAATATAGAATTATTACAATTTTATAAGCCAAGTTTAGAGGAATTATATTTACATTCTTATATTATTCGTGAAATAGTCCTAAAAATATCACTCAGGATCTAAGCTTCCCAGATAAATTCACGAACGTACTGAGTTTATTATCGGTAATCTCAGACCCTCTCGTGGTATTACTTATGATAGTTGTTAAGTATCATCCTTTAGATGGCATATTATAAGAAATTTTTCGGCAATTTATGCCATTGTAAAGATATAGTTTACATCCACATGATTTGTCTTTTATAAGTCCATGCTGCATTATTTATTTTTGTTTGTAAATATATGTGTGTGTGCGGCTTACTCGAAAGAAAGAACGAAAGATAAGCAACTTTAACAAGAATGAATATCGTACACGTGTTAAATTTGCTATTGGCGTTACAGTCAGCGTACCTTGATTCTCTCCATTGCATTGCCTATAAGTGAATAACGCTTTAATTTTAATGTTAGATGTAATTTTATTAGCACATTTGGCGTATTCGGGACGAAGCTACATCTCATGTCATAGGATGAGACTCTTGGATCCTTCAAGATCAAATATGGATTTACAGCATATCCTATTCTGAATCTAAATTAGTTTTATCTTTCAATATGAGGTTAACTCTATGTAACTTCAGTGAAACTGCAGTACAATAAAGGAATATAAATGACATTTTCTAGCCCTTGTAGGATTAATGAAACAGAATCAGATCGTATAATGTTATTGAACCTGGAAAATCGCAACACATTTTGGATTTATGCAGAATTAATTATTTTATTGAATTATAGTCATTTGTTTCTGAAATATATATTAGGAGAGTGAAAGCAGACGTTTCATAAACATTTTCACAATTTTCATGAATTTACATGGCATGCCGATTAAGACCTAAACCTCCCCCAGATTTAGCTACAGAGTAATTTATACAAAACTAACACATACCCTTTTTTATTGGCTGGAAATTCACCCAATGTCCCCAGTTTAACGTCAAATTAAGCGGATATTTGGCAGTTTGATTCCATGTCACGAGATATGCAGATATTTATTCTTTTTTTTTTTATTTATTTATGGACGCTCTTTAACATCTCAGGTCATCAGCGTCCCATTCAACTCAGGGCGTGAAACGGCCGACTAATTTTGCTCAGAGGCCTCTCTTTCAGGCTTGAGGTTCTTTGTCGTCCCGTAAACGTACGACACGGGACCCACGGCTTTACTTCCCTTCCGAAGGAAGCCATACTTAGATTTTTACGCCCCGAAAAAATCCATCGGTCCTGGCCGGGTTCGAACCCGCGATCTTGGGTTTAGGAGGCAAGTATGGTAACCATCACACCACCAGGACCGACTATTTATTCTTAATTCTTTATTGTTAGCTTTTATTTTTGCAACAGTTTTCGATATTTTGTTCTAGTCGCTGTTTTTTTTTTTTTTTTTTGAGTAGTGCTTAACGCCCTTTTTTACTAATGAGGCACTGGTGATACATGAGATGAAATAATATATTGTGAAAGGATTTTTTTTTAAAGGAAGGAAGCGTTCCAGATCTAAATTTAGATATCTCCCCGACATTTGCCAGTAATGAAGACTGAGGAAAATCTGGAAAAAAACCCAGTCAGGGAGGACGGTCCTAGCGGGATTCGAACTCCAGACCTCCCGCTCACGAGTCCGTGCCTTAACGACCTCGCCACCCGTAGCGGTCGGCTAGTCGCTGTGGAAATGCAGCACGCATTAAACCAACGTTCTTCCTTGTGAAGGAATACTGGATTACGAATTGAATTACAGCTGAAATACTCGAAGGGCAGAACCAGAATTTGGCGTTTGCAACCATCCCGAAACACAATACTGGTACTGGAAACAAATTAGAAATAAATGGACCTCTGGCAAGTGAAAAATGCAAATATCATCTAGACTGCCCACGGTTGTTGTGAACGTCCGTGCTAGGTTGGAGCAGTCATCCGGTAAGGCATTAAGACGTTTGTCGCAGGAGACCGGTACCTATTTAATGTGTCAGAGAGCTTAGAAAAGTGCTCACATAAAATCATGTAGGGTTACAATTGTCCATCAGTTGCAGGAACCAAATAAGGTTAAAGGAGTGAAGTATACCGTCAGGCGTTCATTGTGTAAAATCCTAGCATATTATCCATGTCATAGTTCATAGATGTACCTACGTGAACTCAAGAGAACTCACCCTATTGGGCCGTCCAAAGTCCACATATCATTTAGGAAGCACCTATGGACCCGGTTAAAAGTTGAGGTTTGGTGCATAATATCCATACACAGAAATAGTGAAACTCTCTCTCTCTCTCTTACCAGACTGCGTATACTGCAGAGTACGTCAGATTTTGATGCAGTTTGTTGAACAACTGGACGATGTAGAACTTGGCCATTGCTACATGCCTCACATCAAGCCAATCCGTGGCGCTAAATGAAAGTTTCTTTGAGGACAGGATAATGTCCAAGAGCCTGTGGCCACAGAGATCTCCTTATTTGACGCCACCGGACTCTCCTTCCTGTGGAGTTAACTTAGAAGACAAGAGTTTGTGCCACACGATCCCAGACATTGATAATATAAACCACAATATTAAACAGGAGATTAATGGTAATGACAACACAGTCCTCTAACGAGCGGCCAGTAATATGGAACGATGTATTGTGTTATGCCTTATGCAGGAGGGAGAACATTTTCAATTTTTTCTGTAGAGATTAATAATCTCCCAAATATACTTTACGTTTGGGGTATAATAAGTTCTGCTAGCATCATTCGTTTTGAAATAAAAAATGTATTACATAAATCACACTGTGCAACATATATAAATCAGAATTTTTTAAATTTTATTTTATTATTAGTTTTTACGTTTGATTAAAGGTGGATAGAAAAATCGGAGGTCATGGCCAGGTCTCGAATTAGAGACCTGCGGATCACTATGGTTTTGTGTTTTATATATATATATATATATATATATATATATATATATATATATTGAGTTGTGTTGTGCGTTGTGCTTTCCCCCTACTTTTTATTCTTGGAGATTTTTTTTTTGTTACGTATTAATTAAAAAGAAGAACAAAGAAGTGTTCAGTTCATCCGCCTATACCAATTATTTCCCATGACATGCTGCTGGTGTCATTAAGGATTGGGATACAGCATTTGGAAAATGTTTAAGAGTATAACCAATAAAATGCGGGTTACTGTACGTAAGTTTTGGTCTTAGATTCCAAAGCAGTACAAAGGCCTGCAAATTCAAGCCGGTGACACAAATTAAAAAACAATTACAGGCGCCACAAGAGAGCACCTATTCTTATTACTCGCTATTCTTGTTATTAATTTATGTTTTGTTTTGTTTTAAGGTCGGTAACTTTGAGACGAGTAACTAATTAATCAATGATGAAGCAAATGAGTCTACCGGCGCCTGATTTATTCGACATTCACATTTTTTCACGGTGTGGGAGAGATTATTATTATTATCATCATCATCATCATCATCATCATCATCATATTTTTTCATTAGCAGAGCCCGAAAATTCAGAATTTATTTTGGTTAAAATAGGCAGGCAAAAAGGCACTTAAAATGCCGAAAATAGGTTAAGATACTTAATACTTTCTTTATCACATAATGTAAGTACTTAAGCTTACTTTTCTTAGTTATAAGCAACAAGATGTTTTTTCAAGGTATCAACGGTCATAGTCAGCCGCTTGTCAGAGAGAACATTTTTATTATGAAAAAAGAACGTTCTACTTCCACTTAAGTGATTGGAGCATATTTAAAACAAGCTATTTCGGAAGGACTCATACCAGTTACAATGGAACATTCACCAATGGAAATGTTGATCAAGACAAAGTAAAGTAGTTTTGAATAGTCCTGGCAAATAAGTAAAGGATGAGCAGTAGTTTCTGGTAGAGTTCATTTTCTATTTATGCGTTTATAGGGAAATCAGGTTAATATTAGTACTGAATACATTATAGGAAAGGTTTATTGCACAACTGTACCGCTCTTGTCTTTCTCGCTCAGAACTGCTTATTACATTTATGCAGATGAGAAGTTACCGCCATTACAAATTCTAGAATTATATCGCGCAGATCGATACAAGGTCACTCGCCAGGACTATTCAAAACTACAGTACTTCCCCCATCCTATTTCCTGTATTCGTATGCCCGAGGTAACTGCGCGTTCCTTATACTAATAAACGTTCTGCTATTTAAAGAGTTTATGTGAATAGATTGAAGAGAAAGTTTTTGACTGGTTGAAAAGAAATAAACTTATAACAAGATTTTCAATAGATATTTTTGTGAGGTGAACATGGTATTTAATTTTTATAACTCTTTCACTTCGATATATTGAAATTATGTATGCACTTTTTAAAATGCGTAAATAATCGCAAAAAATATCCATAAAGATCCAAAACGGGCAAAAAAAAAAGTTCTAAACCTTAAAATAGGCAACAAAAATAATAAAAATATGGTACTATTGACTCCAAGTGTACGGAGACATGTTCATTTCTATTTGACTCTTAAATATGTAATCACGCAGATAGAAAAGGCATTTTGTTTAACTTCCGGGCTTTGGCCATTAGCTTCCCATTCAATCCAGGGAGTGAAACAGCCGATAAATTTTGCTCAGAAACCTTTCTTTATGTTTGAAGTTCTTTGGCGTGCTGTAAATCTACGACACGGGATCCACGGTTTTAATTCCCTTCCGAAGGAAACCATACTTATAATTTTTAATCCCGAAAAAAAAGTTATTTACCCTGGCAAAGTTTGAACCCGCGACCTTGAGTCTACGAGACAAGTTTATAAATGTTAGAGAAAATATCAAGAAAAATTATATTTAACGGGAAAATGTTGATGAAATTTAAATAAAAATTAGAAAAAGAGAAGTAAAAGAATAATGGTAGCATATCTCGGAATTACAGTCAACTTTCGGAAAACAGCTAAAGGCTGTAAGTAAAACTTAAAAAGAACTGGCTATTCGAATCTTTATTTGGCGCCTACCCTCTAAAACTAAGCGTAAGGCGTTTTATATTATTTTAATTGCACTTTTTTGCTTTCATTTGGGGCACTGTATCATTTTACTCCGCCAACAAAACCAATTTTAAATATCTGCAGGAAGAGAGTTGTAAATCGACCTTAGTATACCATAGAATAGAAAAGGAAGCATAGAATTGGTAATGATACAACCCCATTACCGGTGCGTTCGCCCTGTTGTATACACATCAGGCGATCAACTATTGATAGCTTTGTTTCAAATTGATCGCATATTAGAGTTTTCTAGAAAATGAAAACATGTTACATTCTAGAAGTCGGGTGGGGCTATTTATAGGCTATACAGACTATAGGTCAAGTAAGTTGTTCTATGTGCGTCATCGAATCCAAGTGTGGGAAATACCAATACAAGGACCATCGACTGCAAGATGGAAGCTACATTCAAGTCTGTGGATCCATATATCTCAATTACCATGTTTACATGTTGGATTGAAATAAATTTGTATGCGCTTTCCGGACTAAATTCCCCGTTTACATGATTTTCAGTCCTGTTACTTATTTCAACATGATTTTTCACCTTAGTTAACCTGCCTTACTTTATTTTACGTTTGATAACTTATCAGATAACATGTTTATACAACGAATTAATTATTTGCTTAAGAAGTAAAATTTAGAAAGAAAAAGTTCGTCACGCGCGAGCTGCGTAAACTAAGCGAATTCCTCAGCAAGTAGCATAACAGTTTAAAAAGAACATAAAATCCAAATTATGGCCTTATTAATAAATGAAATAAGTTATGACATTACAGTGTGTTAATTAGCACGACAAACTCTATTTGCCTTCTAAACCCAATGTCGCGGGTTCAAATCCTGCCAGGATCGATGGATTTTTTCGGGCGTAAAAATCCTAAGTATGGCTTCCTTCGGAAGGGAAGTAAAGCCATGGGTCCCGTGTCGTACATTTACGGCACGAAAAAGAACCTCAAGCCTGAAATAAGAGGCCTCTGAGCAAAGTTTGTCGGCCGTTTCACGCCCAGAATTGAATGGGACGCTGTTGACCTGAGATGTTAAAGAACGTCCTTAAATAAAACGAATAAAAAAAATCCCTTCAAAATCACTTAAAAAATGTATGTATTGAAATTACTCTGATTTTCAAAAGTAGGGGAACAAAATTAGAATTCTTACAATCTATAAGAATTACAAAATAGAAATCACGTTATTATTATTATTATTATTATTATTATTATTATTATTATTATTGAGAGTAAACCAAAAATGTTAATGGTATATTATTAATTAAATGAAACATTTGTCCACTAACAGATAAAGCTGTATTGTGTGAGTATTTTGAAACATTTTTAATGTAACCATGTTTATGAACTGAGCTCTTGATATAATCTTTACATTCACTAAAATAGAGAGAATTAACAAAGTTTCGACTTAACTTGTATATTTAAGAAGAAGTTCATATGTATCAATAAAACAAAAACGTATTACTATTTAAAAACAATTGCAATACACTCAGCAAATTACACTATTAATAATAAACAATCTAAGGTCCCATTGATTTTCAGTGGTTTTGAAATTTAATTTAAATTTATTATAGTAAAAACATGTAATGCAAACGTTTTCTGCATGTTATTACAGACCACTGTTACATACACGTGTAATTCTCACAAAGATATTACATTAATACCTCATAGCTGCTATCTCCACGACAATGCTTTTGTTATGCTTCGTTATAAATACACTTTATATGCTGAATCAATTTCTCCTTTTATTTTAAAAAATTTAGAGAAAATTAAACTCTAGAGCGCTTTTTAAATTTTAGTTTTTAGAAATACCCCTACTCGTAATGGTCCCATTTTCCTAATTTCCAGAAATTACTTTTCTTATTTTATACAAATGACATATACAGAATTTCGCTGCGAAAAACAAACGTTGGTGCCACTAAAGCTATTTTTAAATTTTGGGTTTCAGGTAAACTGTCATTGTTAATAAGACTGTACAGATCTCACAGATTTTCAGAAACCATTTTTTTTAATTTTATTTCTAAGACACGTACCGCTTTTCCTTAAAATAATAATAATAATAATAATAATAATAATAATAATAATAATAATAATAAAATTAAAAAACTAAATTTTGAGCCTGGGTGATTTTTAAATTTCGCTTTAACTGCCACTCTTTAAATTTCGGTTTCCAGCTATATCCTCACTCCTAGTAGGCCATTATCCTGATTTTAAGAAACTATTTTTCTTATTTTGTTTAAACCCGATTTTCGTTAAAAAAAATGATGCTGCTAGAGCGATTTTTAAAATTTGGGTTTCAGGTAAATCACAGTTTCTAATAGTATGATTTTTCTGATTTTCGGAAACTATTTGTATTAATTTATTTTAATGGCATATATAGAGCTTCGTTGAGAGAAAAAAAAAATATATATATCGACCGCTAGAGCGTTAACAGGCATGTGCATGTGTAAAATTTATATATACATATAAAATATAAATGAAAAATAATATAACACTATTAACAATATAACCAAAATAACAACTAGAAAAGCAGAAAAGGTAAAACACCTAGAAAAAGACACAGATATCTAATCGCAATATTTCGAACTGCTCGAGTTCTTCAATGGCAAGAAGACTCGACTTTTTCTGGGCATTTTATCTTTTCCGGTTTTTAGCTTATATATATTCAATGTCATTCTTTGTGTCTAATAGGCAGGATCGATAGAGATTTGAGAAGATTTTCAAAATTCTTTTCACGGGTACAAACGCAATAGCTACATTCCTTCACAATTCGCTAAAAGATACTCAAGAGGTGTGCACAGCACAGTACATTGAAGTATTGCTTTAAATAATAATTCTACAAATTATACGGAAAAAATTAAAAAGGCGTAAAACTAATAGTGCAAAAGTATATTAATTATCTCTGTGCTGAAAAGAGCAGAGTACAACGAGAGACACAATTATCTGTACATGAACCATCCACTCGAAAAAAGACGAACAGCAATCTATTCAGCTATAAGTAAGTGTTATTGTTTAAATATATTAAACACTTATATGCAAACAAGTAGTCTAATTTGATATTTTAAATGACAACGACGTCCTATTTCCTATCTTACACTTCCCTATCTCACTAGCCTTGTAAATGTGTATTTATTGGGAAACACTTGCAGTACAAATGCCAATTTCAACGTTTATTGAAATAACTGACTAGCGCCGAAATGCAACCGTCTTAAGTTTCCACGTCGGCTTTATCGGAAGTAGTTGAGATGGACCATAGAATAAAATAAAGAATGTGGAAATTGAAGACTGTTCTAATGGCCATATCCTTCAAATATTTGATCACCTAAGTTTAGTTTAGTTCCTAGAATATTTCGTTAGTTCCGAAACAGTCAAAGACTTAGATCACATAATTTGTAATTTACAATGATTTCAATGGTATTCATTCTTCTATATGCATAAGATACAATATATATATATAATCAGTATACATTGAAATAAAACAATTAAGTCAGTAATAATGTATTGTCATTCATATAATCCTTTACACAATAACATGCCCTTTACACAGGTATTTAAACAGCAGATTTGAAGGATTTACCAAGTCTTTTAGGCTAGGGTGAAGAGGGTTTCGTATTAAAATGCATTCGTAAACAAACTCCTTTTGGTGGCAGGAAAGTGTTGAAATGCATATTTACTTTTTGTTTCTTTATTCCTTGTATAAAAGTGCTCCGGGTATATGTATGTCCACGTGGAAGAGTTAAAATGTCTAAGTGCCTAAAAGTATTATTTGAATCCAAAGCTAATGATGCGCGTACTGCACTAAAGTTAACGATAAAATCCATTTGGTCTCTGCAATATTCTTATAATAAAGAATTTAATATCCTTAGTTTTATAAGTACACTTTAGAAGATCTTATCATTAAAAGAGGTGATTGCGAATTCAAGTCCCGGCTCGGGTATAGTTTAATTTTAAAATGTTTATACATTTTCTAATAGTTGGTTGCCATTAGCGAAATTTATAGCATTAAAGATCAGGCACCTACAATACGATTTAATGAGTATTTTTCCCCTGTGCTACTTTAACAACTACTTTTCACGTCTTAAAATGGTATATTTATATTGTATATTCATCAGTACCCTATTTGCGATTTAAAAGTGTGTCTGTGTTCGAAATGATCAAAAGTATTCAATGAAATATTTTAACTGATTAAACTCTGCTACGGTCAAGATTACACCTTTTAGAATGACAGATGTAGCTGGACCAACACAAAAACATGAAAAATACATATGGGGAAAGTCTTGTGCCGCCAAGTCTTAGTAAGGGACTTCCAGTCAAAAGGGGGCTATAATGAAATAGTGAAATGCAATATTTAATATGCAGTAATTTTGATACCCGATTCTATTTTTATCCCCTACGTGAAGAAAACATTTTAAAAATAACTTGAACTTACCTCTGTAAACATACGAGCAAAAAACCAACCCGTTCCTTCCTGTTAGCCAGAACTCAAAACCGCTTTGCTAACTTTTCTTCCATAGATTCCTGATTTCATAAACGTAGACATGACCTGAAGCATAATTTGTTTGGGACATCAGCAAGGTAACTTGATTTCTTTACCTCATTCCCATTCACGTCTCGACCACCTTTACTTCAAGGCCAAAGAGAATTAAATAACCAGCAACTTTGCTGCTGTTTAAGTAACATTGGAAATCATATGGAATCAAGCGTGGTTCCCTCCGGATAGAAGCTCTTCAGCACATCTTCACAACTTTACGGGGCGGTCCTGGTGGTAACTATACTTGCCTCGTAAACCCAAGATCGCGTGTTCAATCCCGGCCAGGGTGATAGATTTTTGGGCGTAAAATCGTACATATGGCTTCCTTCAGAAGGAAAGTAAAGCCGTGGGCCCCGTGTCGTAGATTTACGCACGAAAAAGAACCTCAAGCCGGAAAGAGGAGGCCTATGAGAAAATTTACCGATCGTTTCAGCCCTGAATTGAATGGGACACTGGTGACCCGAGATGTTTAAAAAGCGTCCATAAATAAACAAACAAAAAAGTTTTACGCTAGCTTTATGTTCACCTAAATGACAGCTTAGTCTTCCCAATTAGATGGAGTTCAACGGAGTCAGTATTATAAACTTATTCAAAGAAGAATTATGAAATTCTTCCGTGAGGAATATACGTGAAACAGTTCAATAAGTTACTTAACTGCTATCAAGTGTCAGAACACCTGAAATCCCTGCATTTCAGCGAATATTACAGTCACAATTTCTTTATTTTTCTCGGTAGAATAGGGTTTATTGTCACTGACTACTTTCAAGAACTTCAATTGTTATGACGATCAATTTTTAGAAGCATTAAAGTGTCATATTTTTGTTCTGTGCAGAAACTATATAACCCAAAGGAAAGCTTTGTTTACGCTACTTATTGCATGCATAGCTTGTAGTTCCAATCTAATATCAAACGAAAATCTGAATCCCTAAACATAGAACTTGACGTATTGAGATCATTCAGTTTGAAGTTTATTAACCAAATTCTGTTAACTAATAACGCTATAAAATATCTGGAAAGCTTACTATGTGGATTTGATGCTACTTACCTCTAGACAGAAAGAGCGATTTTTACTTCAAATTTACGCGCACATTGTACACGGTTATCTTTGCCCTTACTCGTTCAACTCTATTCGTTCCAACTCACAAACTAAACTGACACTGATACAAGCTACACGCCGACTCTCGCCAGTCGTGTACAGCGTGCGTTACAGCAGTTCAATAGCGCTATCTGCCAGACAGGTGAAGAACTAATATAGCCAAGGTTTCGACGAATATTGCAAACCTTTATCGCTGGCTACAACTAAAACTATGTTTCGTGCCGGAAATAACCAACCACTTTGTTTATTTATAAATTAATTTTTTTACTGCCACATATCACTTACTTCTTTGTCTGAACGTGATCATTGGTAGCATTATTGCTATTAAAGTACTTTAAAAATAGTGTTGCAGATTTTGTCCAGTTGTGTCATTTTAGCTCAGTAGTATGAATATAAACTTCAAGAATTGGTACCAAACAGAAAATGTTACTCTTGAGATCATTAATAACAGCTGAAACCAGGCTTCTGAACCAAACTTAAACAAGCATCAGGCAGCTTTCTCCCCTATATTTGTACACCTAATATAAATTTACATCACAAGGCCTATAGTTATGTATAAAACCTATGTACCAGTGTAAAATTTTTAAATCTTTTTTGTTAATAGTTACCCTTTGGCTTATAATGGTACTAGCTTTTTAAATATTTGGCATTTTTACTTTTTGTAGTCCTGAGCAATAACTGTAACTAAAGAGTTTTACAGCAATTTTATTTCATATACAAAATATGACAGTTTTCAATTTTTTCTTTGTATTAGTCTTCACTATCATGTCATTGATGTCTGTTTTTCTGTTTGCAATCATTTTCTGCAGTATCATAATGATTTCACAAATTTATATCTCATATTTCAGATTTCTTTTGTTTATTTTCAGTGGCTGCTCATGGAGGTGAAGCCCCATTCCAGCAGTTTCAATTAACCAATCATATTATTTACATTTACAATAACAGCACATTCATTTTTCATATATATAAGCAAATGTAAATATAAAATGATGCTCTCATAACTTTCATAATAAAAAATCAAACTTGCCAATTTTTAATTTTTTGTAGATCAAATCAATTCCCGCTCTTCGAGATTTGAAAATTTGTCTATGATGTTCTCATAGATGGGTTGGTTTTCAATCAGCTTCAATAATAATTCACGATGTATGGAGATGACAGCAATGATGTAAATCTGCACTGCGATATTGTGTTTCTTGTAAAGGTTTTGAGTCTTTTCAAACAAAAAAAACTGCGTTCTATAGATGCACTTATAGATCAGTGCCAAAGAAAAAAACTTGTAAGTCTCTTCAAAAATGTTGTTGTTTTTCTGAAGTTCTCTTGTAGAATTTGGTCCAGTTTTTTGTAGGATTCATAACATGAACCAGTGAGAATTTGTTTCATAAATGTGGAATATTGCTAAATATGTGTGGGTAGCTGTGTTGCAAATTTTGTAAGGCTATAACGGGAAACTATTTTGTAAATAGCTCAAACTTGGTGCAATGAACAAGACTTAAGTATTGTAATCTGTCACAGTCATGAAATCGTACTTGGATCTCCATTAAAATAGTGTCAATTAATTATTTCATAACACAAGACACGATATTCTAACACATATCTTCTAATGTCAAGTCACTAACATGCCCTTCGGATGTTTATGTTGGTCAACTGCCTACTTCTTTCACAAAGAACACCAAAATTGATTGCAATCCTTTTATTTGTTAGTATAGCCAGCATGTCTTTAGCCTTGGCTAAACAATAATTAATGTCCAAAGATGTTTTCTATAATATATCAAACAGATGTCAAATGAAAAAATCTTTGAAATCAATGCTAGAAATGAAAATTCAAAATCACTGAAGTCTTTCAGAAACCTTTAGATAAGTTAATCATATTTTCATTGCTAGTTTCATCATTCATAAGTTCCTCAAATATTTGCTTCAAACTGTCCCACTCTTCTACAATAACTTGTGGAAGTCTCGAGTTTGATGACCAACATATTTCTGTAACAGTGGGAATTTTGTTGACGGCATTACATACAAGGGCATGCTTTCTTTTGCCGAGTGGTGAAAAAATGCTGGGATTCCTTTCCCACTAGCAAAAAATACACTACATTTGGAAATGTTCTTACAACTCTGTGTAGTACCAAATTGATTTGATGAGCCTTGCAATCAACAAATACAGCTTGAGGATCCTTATCTTTAATCTTCTTTTGCAAACCATTTACATTCCCTGATATTACAACTGCACCATCATAACACTGTGCAATCAACTCACTTTCATAAGAATATTCTTTCAAGATACCATCTAACAACTTGAACAAATTTTGTGTTAATCTATCTTCACTCACATCATAAAATCCTAAAACTTTTTCCACTGGGATACCCTCATTATTCACAAATCTAACAATGATAGAATACTGTGATTGTTGAAAAATGTCTGTTGTGTCATTAACTTGAATGGAAAAAAAATGTAACATTATGAAGTTCATTTTTAATGTAATCACTGATGTACTCTGATATTAATGTCTGTTATTTCATTTTGATAATTTTTTGAGTTACCACTAAACACATGTTTTATTTTTTGATAGTGGTTTTGAAGATCCAAAAGCTTTTCAGATATCAATATCTTCAATGATTCCTTAAAGTTTCCGTGGTTTAAACAGGTCTTACTCTCATCATGCCCCCTAAAAGAAGTTCCTGTAAATTTAAATTTACAACCCTAGTAACAAGTTTCAGAATCTGCATGTTTAAAATTACATTCTCATTATATCTGAGTACATATAATCTTGCATTTTCCTTTAAAGCATACGATATTATGTTTCTGCTTCTTTCAAATGTTCTTAGTTGTAACTGGCACTTCAAATGGTCCTCACTATCTTTGTTTATCCAATCCACGTATAATGTTTTGGAAATCACAGAAACCTTGTCTATTCTAGACACCGTTTTTGTTGCTAAAAAGTAAGCAGGGCCAACAGAGCAAATTTTGAAGAATAAAACTACTGCACAACCACATGAATTGTTCAAACCAAGATTCCTTACAATGAAGGCTATAGGACTTACCAGTTTTCTCTATTTCCTTTATAGTGCAAAGTTCTATCAATCCTTTGGGCATCCACAATTTAATAAATCTCTTTTGTCTTTGTCAATCCATCTCCTGAAAGGAGTTTCTAATAAAATTAATATTGTATCTTTCACTGGAAACATAATGCACATGCAAAACCACCACCGTTCATCAAAAACAATTTCAACATATGTAACTTTATTTGCTGGGAAGCAAATACAGGCTTCAACTCTAAAGAAAAAACATGACATTTACATTGCCAATTTACACCAGCTTAAACGGCACTGGACAAGATTTGTTGAACAGACAAGCAAGCTCCTCACCTCAGCTATGTGCCTATTCAAATGGTCCTGAAAGACTCATGTCAGGTTTCCTTGGCAACAGACTTACCTTGCAAGGGCTCGTCCACGGCTCAGCAGTGTGTCTGACTGTTTTACTGTATTATTTTGCAACATTAGCTTTGCCATCTGATTGCGAGTGCTACTGACATTTAATATACACTGCTGCACTGGCTTGTTCTCCCTATAAATGCTTTCATTGCAGATGGAAAATTACATAACTTTTTATGAAAATATTGAAGTGGCACTCTTCACCTGAATAGCCACCACTGTTTATTTCTTTCTGCATAGTTTGAGAGAGGCTTTAGTTGCAATCAACTCTATTGCTTCATAGCAACATTTAAATAGGTTAGTGCAGTTGATGTTACAGATATGAAGCATAAGTAGTCTATGCTAATGAAATTCAGATGCATAAATATGTTATTAGTGGAGAGAGAAACTCAAAAAATTTTTATTTCTGTAAATCATAGGGATTCAATGTGAAAACTCCATTTGGTAACCCCACACACATCTAGTCAGTTCCTGTCAGACACATAACATAGCATGACAAATGCTGCAATAGCTTCTGTGGCACTACTTACAGATCAAGCATAGTCTGTGCTAAGATTGAGCTGTATAATCTATTTTTAACAAAACTCTACAGGGCATTATGTATGGGGAACAAGGAAATCAATGAAGAAATGTTGTATTATTACAACTAACACAGCAATTCATCGGTTTGGTAGTCTAATAACGAGCTCCATTCTGACTTCATTATGAAAATGTGGGGTGCATCATCCCATTGATGAATGAAACTGAATGTCTTCTTTTGAAAAGAAGATATCAGTATAAACCTGACACGAGTTCAGGTACATGAGAGGGTACAGGAGAGAAGGTTAGAGTTGGCATCTACATGCTACAAATCTGTTGTTGTTTACATTGGAACTGTAGGTAGAGTTTAGGATCAGCTAGGGTCAGCTACACTGTACACTAAGGCAACTTTGATTCTATGTTAGTAAATGTTCCATCACTACTTATCAGACATGTATTCTCTGTATTGCTAATAAATTTGACTGGCCACTGATGACTTTAGTTAACATTAACCTGCTGTGAACAATATTTCACAAGGAGTTTGTCAATGCTTATAATTTGAGATAATGCAATGGATAGTTTTTGCTTAAGTATATGGCAGTCACTTTAAATTAAACTGCAGAGCTCGTCATGGAAAGGACACGCATATGCAGAATGAAGCATAAAAACATGACATTCCTGGACTCTTTGAACTCCATTCCACTGCACCTGGCTTGATTCTCAAAATCTTTTTAACTGCAAGAATCAAAAGAGTATTTTCCATTTCCCATTCCCTTAAACAGTAAGCATTATATGAGTCTTATGCTCAAACAGCGATATTACTGCCTCATGTTTATGTCCATAGAGGAACATAAAGGCTTTGAAGATTGGCATACAGAAAAAGTCTCCTCGAAGTACATATTCAACGTGGAAAAGGAGTTCTTAAAGTACTGCAAGATAGATGTGTTTTTGTTGCTTTATTTAGAAATTGCAAAATTCCAAAGGAAATGCACAAATGGAAAGGGAATAGATTCAATTTGAAAATGCATCATTATCAATGCATGAACAAACAAAATATTTCATGCCTACAAACAGGATTTCTCTAGCATCATTAGATGGCTATTTGTGAACAGTTAAGAAATGAGCAAAACATTTGGTCAAGCAGTGGAAAGCTTGATTACATGTCTGGTGTACTCTGGAAAACAATCATCATATTTAGACATGTTTAGCTTGGCTTTCTTGTAGGTGAGCAATATTCTTGTAACTAAAAGTTATATTTTAATAAAATGTTCCAGCAACTGTTTTTAGCACTGTACAAGCAGTACAGCTTTCCCCGCAATCTCTTCTTGATTGTAGCAGACAGTCGGACGGCTAGGCCACTCCTTACCTCTGCACATGTTTTGCTCATGTCTAATTTTCCCACTAATCATATTAGCAGATAAACGGTTGCCATAGCCTGCATTTAACTCTATAGCTATAAAAGAAAAAGAAAGTTCTGAAGTGTAAGGGAAGGTTGGTTGCTGGTTAGTTGCTAGTGGCCGTTGGGGATGCTGATATCATTTTTCCCTAACTTTCCAATTATTTTTTATTTATTTGTTGCTATCAACTTGGCTTCATTTCAGTAGATGTTCTTTCTTTAGAATAGTATTCACATCCTTACAAAATGGGCAATGGCTGTCTTTGATTAATTTCATCCTGAAGACATGTTCTTACAGGCAATCAAGCCGAACAATTAAGTGGAATTGGTTTCAAAGGAGGTGTTTGAAAGTCTTTAAATCTTCATATGGTTTTCTTTTAAGTTTTTGTTGGATATTTTGTTGTTATTGTTCAGTTATTAATCTTTTTATGAGTTTCAATTTAGAAGGAATTTCTAGTTCAAAAGATAGTTTTAATTTTATGGAGGTCCTTTTTTTGCTAAAATATCAGCAATCTTGTTTCCCTTTAATCCCTTATGGCTCGGAACCCATTGTAAAACTATTTTTGTATTACTGATCTGTACTGTATGATACAGTTTTCTTATTTAATTTATAGTGTATGTTGGTATGTAACTGTAATTCATTATACTTTGTAATGTTGCTTTAGAGTAAATTAAGATACTTTTATTTATGTTAGGTCTATACAGTAGATTTTCTAAAGCTGCTTTAATGGCCACTATTTCACCATTAAAACTGATAGTATACTGTACCAAAGGCATATATTGAGAGAATTTTTCATGGTGTAATCCAAAGCCTTGCTTCTCTGTTTTTAAGAGATCCATTTATATATATATATACATACACTACATCATGTATCTTAGTTTAGTGTACTAAGTGCTGCATTCTTAACACTTCAGGTAGGTTGTTCTTCTTGGAGACCACTGTATTCAGATTTAGTTTCATGCTGATTACTACACAGAGTGGATCCAACAAGCTTTCAAAAGTTGTTCAGGGAACTTTTCTGAGTGTTTTGATATAAGGAACTCAACAATCTTTATATCTGCTTACTTGGAATATGATTGTTTGCTAACAAAACATAACATTTGACTGCTGTACAGCATATTTACATCATGGTCCGCCACCAATTAACTACTTATCACCTTCTGAAAAATACAAATATTTATTTTTATGGATAGATGACCAACATTACAAAAATGACATGAAAAATCCCAAATTATGTTGTTGCACTGTTTAAAGTAAAAGTTAAAAATGTTGACCTCCATGATCATGACAAATTTCACAGCTTTGGCTCATGGATTGTCGCATGCACTCAAGCATCCCAGGTGATCGAAGCACATCGTCAGCAGCTACTACATCCCTAGCAACCAGGTCCATATTAGTTTTGAGGAATCATGTACAGTAGGCTCTTCACATGATCCCACAAGAAAAAGTCCATGGTGTCAGATCAGGTGACCGAGCCGGCCATTGAACAGAATCACCATGACCAATTGATCTGTGCTCAAAATGTTCATCAAGGTATTCCCTAACATTTACTGTAAAATGTGCTTGCACTCCATCATGTTGAAACCATATATACCTGTAAATAATCAGCGGCACATCTTCCAGAAAATGTGGAAGGACATGTTGAAGGAACATTTTTTTAGACCATTGCATTCAGTCTGTCAGTTATACAACATATAATATTTTAGGAAGAAACCAAATATGTTCAGTTGACATTTCTCATAAATAAAATTGTTCAACTTTGATATTTGAGTTCCCAAAGCACAAAATGAGGTGCATAATTTTAGTTCAACATTAGTGTTACATAAATAATTTTCATGCATTAGTTGTTTGCAGTTATTACCTGTTCATATATTGAATAAAAATTTAAACTGTTTATAGCACAGATTTTTAAGAGCTGGAAGTTATATAATTTAAGAATGTGTAGTAAGATAGGTAGAAAAAAATACAAAGCAGTTCGAAAACTAACCACCGATTAGCTATAAATAAAAAATCTGCATATATACAAACACAGTTGCCATTTAAATGCAAGCACTTGTCATAGTGTTTCACCAATTTGAAAATCCCTCCTGCATAAAACTAGGCCATTTAGGAGTGTGGTCAGTCTGTTACAGCCTTTTGAAGATCGTCATTGAAGTTTTGGGGCACTTCATGGGAGTAAACAGATGGAAATCTGAACATATTTAGTTTCTTCCTAAAATATTATATGTTGTATAGCAATTATAACTTGAATTAGTTGTTCTAGTCATGTAAAAAATAAATTAAAATTCTCCTTATCATTAGTAGCTATATAAAGTTGATTTGAATACTAACATCCAGATGTGTCAATATTACCTATTTCAAGAAAAACAAGACAAATTGTTAAGGGATCAAATATCCTGGTAATTTCATTTTTGTTGAGCATGTTATGATTGCCAAGAAACATTTACAGCAAATCACAGAGTGGTACAGGTTGAAAGTGAGGAAAGAGGGCACATTTTATGCCAACAATTGCACATGCTAGGAGATTATTCCTAATTTAAAATTGTCTTGATTAATGGTAGGCAGCATTACAGTCAATAGCATCCAATGACAACCCAACTAAAATTAGTATTAGAAATCAGAAAACCAATCAGAACTTTAGAAACCCAATTAAAGAAAATTCACTTCAATGGATTCCTTCACATGTTGGCCAATTAGGGAATGACAGAATAGCCTCTCTGGCCAAAAAAAGGTACTAAACTACAAAAACCAAACAAAGCACATGATCATGAGAATAATCACATCTAAAGCAGATGCAAAAATTCTTTACATTCAGACTCAGGAATCAGAATGAAAAAAGTGGAACAAAATTTAGCAAACAGAAACCAAGAAAAGATGCAGTGGCTATTTCCAGCTAAACACAGTCTTGATTGCTCATGTAAGCAAAATAAAAATTCTAGACAAAGAAGAATGCACATTAGGCAGACTACAAGGCATAAAAATGGATTAAAATCTGCTAACGTGTCCATATCTAGATAGAGCACTTCAACAATGTAAGAACCTGAGTAAACATTATTGGAAGGCTAGGCACAAAATGGGTTAAATGAGTCATTGGCAACCAATCAACTTACATGAATATTACAAGTATATCAGAATTGTATTATTACTATGCTCAACAGGCTGGCATTTGGATTAAAGGTTATGGTCTGATTTCAAATCAAAAAATAGTGCTATACATTAATATGTGGTTAATAAATACATATGCAGAGATTTTATCCCACAACTTTTGTCAGTTTATCTGGTGTATTAGAAGCTTGATGAACAAACAGTATATATAATACGTACTTAGATAATGCAATGGTCATTCCATCTCAAATGATGTAAGTTGTAATGATGTCAACACCAAGACTCTTTGATACACAAATACATTTGTTTCTACGAAAAATGGAAAAATATGATTTATGTTTGCATTGTATGTGCAAGTTATATACATAACTTTATTTTCTGAATTACAGGTTAGAGAAATGATCAAACAAGCATATAAATATAATTATGTTTTCATCTTTTTTATTGTTAGCTCACTTATACACATAATTATTTCAATAATATATTGTACTCTCTTTTTTTCAGAATACATAAGAAAACAAAGACTGAAATCACTTGCCTTACACCTTATCAGTAAGCGTTCCCCAACAGTATAATGCAAGAGATAAATAAAATCACATTTCCATAAACCAGTCATCAACATGAATTCTAGAGCAGTCACAGCATTTCATAAGATCCCTTATGAAGTATTAAACACAGTTTTATAATAAAATGTACATGAATAAATATCCAATGATATATACAAATACATCTTTTTCATCGAGTTACTTGCTCAAAAATATCAATTAGTATATAAGCCATTATGAGATAATTGGTACAAATTTAAATTTTATTTTATTAACAAAGAATAGTTTCAGTTCTGTTTAGGACATGAATGCTTAGCAATGCTTCCACTTAATATTTACTCCATGCAAGATTTGTGATGAAGATATCAAACTCAACTGCTGAGGATAAGAGATTTACTAAATTACAATCAATCTGTACAAGATTTAAATATTTTTTAGAGAAAACTTGTATTCATTAACTATTATGTTTGTTCACATAACATGCACACAAAAATCTATACTTTTTTATCAAATAAACACAAAAACTGTAACAGCAATACAACTGGCAGCAGTAAGGATGGGTTTTTCTTTACAAAACATCAATACACTTTGTCTATCATATTTATTACAAATTCATTTTTTTGTATCTAAAATCAAAAGAGGGAACAGGAAAAACTGCAAGCATATTTTTAGCCTTTTATGGCCAGTGTTATTACTGAAATTGATCATTACAGGCTGCACTGCTGTGGTTATTGGTTTAAATTAATTTAAAAAACTACAGCTTTCACCAACATATCAGTAGTAATCAGCATCACCAGTGGGCTGAATATCCAGTACTAATAGTTCTGCATCTCTGCCTCTCCAGACACTTTCAGTCTATTGATGTAACTATTTATTAAATTTCTAAGAGGAAATTACATATCACAAAATGCTTAAATATACCTTATAACATTAAAAAGATTTAAACTTGTCTTAAATCATACGATTTTAGTTTTCAGATTTATTGTAAAAGGTTATAAAAATGAATACATTTATGACATATGTATATATAAAGAATGGTCATTAAATAATAGGAATTTTACTCTAAAATGGATATATGAATAAAAAAAACAAACTTATTTCAGGACACACAATGGTTCCATAGCAATATGCTATATTAAGTTCAAAAGTAGGCACTTGAACAATAGCTCGTTAGACATACCACTCCATTGTTGAACTGCAATGTGGAAGAGAAATGAAGGTATTGTTTGTTTTTTGTGATCAGAGCAAAGTGTTCCCTGAAATGCATAGGAGAATAAAGGTTCAATATTGAAACAGTTGTTTGAGTCTGGGGAGAATGTATGAATGGGTTGAATAAAACAGAAGACAAAATGTCAATGAGGAACACCAGAATGAGAGAGCAGTTCATGTGCAAATGAGAAATGAAGCAAAGATAAAGTAGGGAATCTATGGACTATTAACATGCAATTGTTATGAAACTGCCATAAAATTAAAAGTGAGTCACAGTTCTATGTGCAAAATTATTCATGATGACCTTGGATATGAGAAAATGTGCCATAGATGGGTCCCAAGGCAACTGTCTGGTAATCACAAGTGTGAGCAGCAATTCAGACCTTAATGCTTACAAGAGAAATGATTTTCTCATTGAAATGTGACAGAAAGAAAGCCCTATGAATATTATTATGAATCTGAGAATAAGTAACAATCAATATAGTGAAGTAACTTGCCATCTTTGGTCAGTAAAAATTCAGCACCCAATTTAACCCACAACCGAGCACAATACTTAAGCAAAATAATGACTGCCAGAATGTTTTTAAAATGAGAATGCTAGAACTTTAGTAATCTTAGTTTAACATTTTACAATTGTTTTCTCACACACATTGTCCCTTTCACAATTATCAGATGAGGAATATACCGTGCAAGAAAGGAAAAAATTAAGATGTTAATCTCAGGGGTCATGTAGTTCATACTGGAACTAAACTATTCATTAAATGTCTCCAAAAATATTCCACTCCCCCCTAATTTCGTAACATCTCTAGCGCTTTATACTTCATCAGCAAGAAATGTCATTGTACATTTAAATTTTCATTAGTCACTAATGCAAACTATGCATAGACTTCCAGTCACTTAATCCTTTTTTTATTCCAGATAGCCTAGGTGGAATACAAAATACAATTTTCTTCATATATATACAAATTATTAACACTATACATGTTCAATATTTTGCATTCAACACATTTTACCTGGAATAAAAACAGAAACTGCACAAATAAAGAATACAGAGTATCTAATTTAAAACATACTGCTTTGTTGCAAAAATGGCACATGAACATGCTACCTCTAATGTGTAGCAAGAAAACTTTCACTCACTGATGGAATAGGGTAGTGGTACTTGATTTATACTTTGGCACTGAAACAGGCACACAACTAGAATGCTTTACTGAATAACAAGAAGAAATTTGTGTATAATCTATTAAGAACTAGTATATCAAAGTGAATAAATTACTGTGAGCACTGTTTAAGGACGAGCCATTTTCATCCCTAACTGCCAGCTGTTTTACTTTCATTTAACAAAAACGGTTGTTGCATTGCTAATTAAGTATATATTCACAGATCATTTTGTTTGACATTGATGGTTAATGATGAAAATGATTTGGCAATCCAAGTGGCTAATTATTGTAACAATCACTAGACAGTATTACTGAATCTCATTTGCATAAGAAATGAAGAAACCTTATTGAGAGTGCAATTACACATTAATAATCTTAAGAGATAGCAGTGCCTAAAAACAGATATCATCACAGGTGTTGTTGCAAATAATATTATCAAAGCTTTTATTCCTTTATCAGCCTTTAAATGTAACTAGCTTTACTTGGATCTTTTATTTTATATTGTTTTTTACATTTTTAAAATCTTTTAAATAAAATTATTAAAAAAAAAAGAAGCTAAAATTAAAAAGGCATAAACGTTTTAAAAAAAACAAAAACAGACACTATTAAATACTGTCATATTGCTTCATATTCAGTGAGAGCCTTTGAATATATTCAAAAGCATAAAATATGCATTTTTCTAAACACAGTACAATGCTGTGGAGAAGAGTTATTCAAAGTGACCAATGAAAACATAATCTTCATATAAAGTGCAAAAGGCTCTGACAGATCAAATGATCCTTCACTGATCAATTCTTTTAGTTGCATGCAATATTAAATATTACCTAAGCTTTTGGTTTTATGATGTCTGGATAACCAACAGTCTCATTTGCCAACCAAACCTCAGTGCAAGGGTATAATTGAAAAACCAGACTTGTTCAGTTTTATAAAATGGTGTAAAATTTTCCATCTTCTGTAATTCAGTTTTTTGTGGGGAGAAGATGATAAACTACATGTTATAGCTACAATTGCTATTCTATTGGAAAATTCATGAAATTAATAGTTCTGGCATAAGAGATTTTCAAGTATTACACAAAGAACTACTTCTATATTAAAATTTGCAGCATTACATCTTAAAGCTATAAATAATGCAAAAAAACTGTATTGTAGAAAAGGCTGTTCCACTTCTGTTGGGCAGCAGGGATCCACTATGAATGCATATGGCCAGCCTACAGATAGCAACTGTAATTAGTTTAAGACTTCGATTTTTCAGGCATTTAATCCTGTACTTCAATATAATCTATGCATATAGATTTAAATAGCTGGGGGATTTTCACAGTGAAATATAGTATAATATAACATTATACTATAACAAGTAAAGGGTCAAAACAACTGAAATTTGAGTGATTTTCTCATAAAAAATCTGTGATGTAGAATGTGACTGAAACTAATGTCAACTCACTTGGCAGTCAGGCACCAGAATATGGTCCATTTACAATTGTGTACTGTGAATCAGCAGAGTGCATTATGATAGATTAAGGAGGGAAGGAGGAATATTGGCATTTACACACTTTCAATGAAAATGTATGTACACTGTTATCAGGCATTAACAATGATGGAACCCTATAGTGCAGCATGATACTCATGTCTCTTAATCTGAGTTTCTTAAACATTTCATTGTTTCTGTCTGCTCTTTTGCAAATACTTAGTATCTTAGTTTTACTCCCAGCTTAAATCGCCACTCCTGTTAGAGAGGAGGCAGAGAGAAAATTATTTGGATTTCTTTTTATGCATACATCTTTTCTTCATTATCAAACAGTGCTAGTAATGGAAGGGAAGAGGGCTGGAGATTGCAATAGAGTGTATATTTATGGCCATGTGCACCATTCTCGATCAAATCAGTGCTGATTGAGGTAATCAAATGAAATTGTAGTTGCAATGCATCAAAGTTAATTCTTGTTCAACAAACCGTCATCAGCTGACTGGGTGCTAGGTTGCTGAATGATCAGGATTCTACAATATTTACTCAAAGGGAAGCATCTAACTCTAGCCAAAGAGGTTGTAGTGCAATTACAACCTCCTTGTCTTATTGCTTTGTTTTTGTTTTGTGTTTGATTACCATATGTAGGTAAACAAAAATGGAAACAAACATGGGTCTCCAAATTTTTCTCTGCATGAGAATGTCATTCTGTTGGAACTAATTATCTCATATTCCAATAAATTGGAAAATAAAGACTAAGTCATGTTCTTTAAAGGAAAAAAGGAGGCATCACTATTTATTAAAACAGTGTGAGTCGTGAAGTATAAAATTCTATTCATGGGTGAAACAAGGTGATTGAGGTAGTAGGAAACTCTAACCTCTCAGTCATTTCATTTACTAGCCACCACACTGTATCATTTGATAGCTGAAAATCTTTCTTCAAATCTCATGTTCCCCTACTGTTCAAAAGAGTCACCTCTTTCCGAATAATCCAGTTTTGATGCTGGTCCCGATTTCAGTAATTAAGGTATATTATCTCGTCCTTCATACCTTCAAGTAACTTGAAATGGGTAGTCATTTTGAGTAATTTGCTTTTAATCAACAGAGTTGATTGGTCCAGCCCTGCAATCAAAGTTGACCATAATCACCTATCTCATTTAACTTTGATCACTGTCAATGCATCAAAAAATTGCATTGAACATGGTCAAATGTCAATTTGACAGCCTTCAAAGTATTACAGCTATCAGATCGAGGATGGTGCACAAGGTCATAAATAGGTTTTCTAACACAGCTTCAGAGAATGTAAAATATAATTTAAGAGATTCACTATATGCTTTAACCAGTTATTTTGCCATTAATTCTAATGAGCATAAGAAGCCATGTATTTGCTTTTACTTAATTTCTTATACTGAATGCACCTTATGCTATGTGTATTTCAAATATCTTAAGAGAGAGGGGGGGAAACCAAAAAATTGGTCAGACTTTTGAAGCCTAAATGTATCTGTCCACTTTAGCATAATGCCTTGCTCACTTAACTTTTTTTTGTTTACTGCCCAGTTATAGGATGTGTGATACATCAGCTATGATAGGTACTAGTGTGTAACATATGAAATTCACTGGAAACATAGTGAACAAAAATGAATGCCCATTTTGAATTCAGTTTTTTAAACAAGTACTACCAATATTAACCTATTCAAACTATTGAAGCAGAACTTTTCTTTATAGTGTATATCTAGAATTACAATTCAATTTGTTTAGTTGTATGCTACTTTTGTTATTAACGTATAGTGAGCTTATAGGACAAATGCTATATTTTCACTTTATAGTTGTTCTACTAAACACTCATGTCCTCTATTATGTCAGAACACTTTATACTTATTGAATTTCCAATCTTTTAATTTTAATTTTTTCTTTACTATGCTTTTAGGTGATTCAACAATATTGTTTTCTCTCATATATTTATATAATGACAAAATGGTTGGTCTATTCTGATGGTCTGCTTGCTAATTAACATCTGCTACACTTTCACATAACTCAGCTTGTTTCAAAGCAATCCATGTTCTCTTAAAGTTTTTCATTTTTATTCTGACCCAATGCTGCAGACCACCTAGTTATTATTCTGAAATGAATTAGCAGTAATATCAGCATTAACATTTATAAGTACTTACAGTGTTCCGTTTTACTTGCTAATCGCTATCTGATCCAGACTCAGAGAGCTGTAAGTCATCTGACAGAAGATTTTCAGGCATAGAGAGGGAAGGTGATGCTGTTCCATTTAAGTATCCTGAAAAACATTCAAAGTGACATTTTAAGTTCAAACATAAAGCACAAACATTACAGACTATGATCACAAGTGTTACTAACCACAGATCAGTACACAAATATTTTCCTCCATAGGCACATTTTCCAGAATTTGCATAATTCTCCGTTTCCAATGAATTAAATATAATGCAGTCTGCTGCAAGTTAAATGACAAATATTATATTTGAAAATGGAATCAAAGCCTTTCTATTGTCAAACCTTTCTTAATATTGCAGCATGTATTATGCCTTTAAGGTACATTTCTTGCAAGCATGAAATTTACAACACCAAATACATATTTTGCATATTGGTATTTAGCTTTAAGGGTACACACTAATGAAAAATAAGGAAAAGATAAATTTGTCATTATTTTAGATGTTGGTGCTTTTATAATTATGCATTTCATGAAGGTTGAACACCAGGCTCACATAAAGACAATGTCCATACACCCATTTCCATTACTGTGTATTAAGAGGCTAGCTTTAACATGTTTGTTAGATAGGACACAGAATCCCAATAGGTGCCTTCATAAAGGGTTCTAAGAAATGGGTGTATCAAAGAAAACAGTAAAGCTGGCTGTAGTTGAAGCAGTTGGGGAATTAAATATTGATAAAGTGAAACAGTCAGGGAAATTGTAGGAATATAGAGTGTCACCAGGATCTTATGGAAGAAAATTTGGTATAATTGTGACAAGAGGTCAATTGCTGACAGCCATCAAAGATTAAATGCCAAGTATGAAAAATATAGAAATGAAGTGAAATTGGCAAAATTGAGAGAAGAAACCAGCAGACTATATAGAAGGAAGGATGCAGCTATACAGCCATGAAATTTCAGAATCATACAGCTAAGGTACACAACCCTATTTCATCACATAACTTTGATTTAAATTGTCTCATAATCTATTTTTTAATATTTCCACGTAATGGAAATAATTTTTCTCTTTAACTATTTCAACATAGTTTAATGAATTTTTTCTCCCACTGCTTCAAAGCATATAGAAGGATTGAAGTTCCATTTACAAAAATAAGCTAAAAACCCTTGAATTGCAGATTTGGAAAAGAATTTAAAAATTAAATTTAAATTTCATTTTTTATTTACATATGAACCATTAAATCTTCATCAAAACCAATTCACAGTTCCACAGAATGTAATTCTGGTTACCTATTAAACTTGTAAAATGTTAAATAAGTTTCATTTTGAGCAAGTAATACAATTTCTCATTGATTTATGATTTTTAATTCAATTATTTCAATTTTTTTCAAGATAATTTATTAATGAAACACACATTTTACAAAATATAGGTATAACAGATAAAAAGAATTATTCAGGTCTGGTTCATTGTATCATATTCATTACTTTAAATTTTTAGCTTCTCAAGAATTAACCTCTTCTGTAAGAACTTTAGTTTTAAGAAAAAAGAGTTTTGGAAGGCTTCAAAGTTGCTCACTGAACCGGCATTACTGGAAATGGCAGAGTGTTATTTCCAGTAATGGCAGTTCGGTGAGCAACTGAAGATGGGAGAGATTCTCCCAAATTAGTCTTACTTTTATGTAAGTAAGTGGAGTTTAGTGTAAAAAATGAATACCTAAGTTTAGGATATATTACCTCTCCATCGTCAACAGCTTTGTAAGTACAATATTTATTTTTTCCATGTTCATTGCATATACCTACCACTTTCTTTTTGGACTTATGCTCTTTTTTTATAAATTTCTTTGTACTAACATGTTTCTTTGGCAACCTTATGCAGTCAGAATTCCAGCATTTTTCAATTTTATCACTTATGGATTATAAAAGTAATAGATTTCTTCTAATATTTCTATTACATATTAATTTTTTTAAAAAGCTTTATTCTTTTTCTTTCAAACTTAATGTCAGCACTGTACACTTTCTTTTATGCCTAGATCTTGGCTTCCTTCCTATTATAGCAATATTGATGTGGCCATTGTTTTCATAAATTTTATTTCTCTTTATGTTCCCATCCCCATTATTCAGTGCATGTCAATTTATATTCTGCAGAAGTATTTATTTGGTTATTCTAGCAGGGCTAAGGCCATTAGGCCTTCAATTCTACTCTACCAATCTAATAATTATACTAAGTTTTATAATATCACAATTATAACATAAACAGTAACCAGTACAGTACTAATATACATATAAACCTATGTAAAACATGAAAGAGATATGAGGGTAAATGTGTGCTAATACTGAAATATGAATAATGAAAATAAACAATGAAAAATATTAACTTAATAATAAGACCTACACCACCAACAACAACAACAACAACAATAATAATAATAATAATAATAAATCACACAGTAACAAATACAAGTCATACATATATAAACCTATGAAATCATGATAGTGGAAATAAATGCACTAGTAAAGCAAAAAAATGAAACACATTAACAATACTATGAAGTAGTTAGGAAGTTTATGACAATAATAACAATACCAATAATAAAATTAAAAATTCTACTGTACAATGAAAATATAAACATTTATATTGTACCATAAGGAATCTAAAGCTACGGTAATCCATTATTTCTAATAGCATTAAAGAATTTTTTATAAAATGCTCCTAAAGTTTGGCAGTCTCTAGTCTCTAACATTCTGTGGCAATGCATTCTGCAAAGGGTAAAGATAAATAAAGTGATGTTTGGTGAATTGGTAATAATAGTAGATGCCAAGTTTCAGAGCATATGTTAAGGCTATAGAGGAAGATAAACATGGAAACCAGTAGATAAGATGGAGAAGCTGCCTGGGTAATTTTGAAAAGTAGTCTGAGAAAATGGATATTTCTTCCGTCTTTCAGGCAGAACCAAGTCAGCATATCAAGGGATGCTGTTATATAGCTGAACAAATGCACACTACATGTGCATATGTTACGAGCATGCTGTATTCTTTTTGTAATGTTCATTTCAAAATTGTTAGCAGAAAACAGCGGTAGTCAAAGTGAGGCATCACCAGGGATTACAACAAGATCTTTTTTAAGGTTCTGGATAGGGGCACAATTAATCTTTTAAAGGTCTTTTAATTTAGAGAATTATATTCCTACAAGTTTAAGCAACATGTTTTTTGCAACACAGATTACTGTCTATAATGACTCCAAGGTACAATGTTTTTAAACATATTGTAGAAAAGTATTTTCTTATATGTGAAGAGGCAAGACATTGTTGAATGAAGTGCACAAAGATGCATTGTGTGGCATTGTTTGCCTTGTAGAGAAAGCACAAATAGAATTGAAGACGCATAAGAAAGATAACAGATAAAGTCATGAACAGTCTCGCAGCAAGGAATCTCGTTTTCCTTGCTCATTGTAAGTTCTTGAAATATACACATGGTGGGAAAAATGAAGCTAAATTTTATTGTTACTAACTAAAGTCATGGTATGCCCCATGAAGCACATGCAGATACTTGATGAAAGACCTAAAGGTTATTCTAGACCATATGCATCTCTGACAGGAGGAGGGACATGACCCTCCTTCCCCTAGTATTCTGATATTTTAAAATGTATATACTAACATATTTCTGCATTCTGCAAGCTTTCCTTCATTTTAGAATAGGCTCTCCCTCAATTTTAACATGCCAGAGATGCCCATGTTTAACACTCCTTTCCCCATCCATCATTTTCCCCCATTTGTTTTCTTTTGCTTATTACATGAGAAACAATGGATCAAGGTTTCACAGAATTATGTCCTACATTAAAGATAGAGTCAAGGACTAAGGTTTATTCTGTTCTTCAGGTTCCAAAATAATAAGTTTCATTGCTTTATCACTGTTAACAGAGGTTTTACTTCTTTAAGCTACCAAAGTATATCAAAGAACTTTCAAGTTTTGACTTGTGAGAGAGAGAGATGGAAAATGTTTATCACCATAATCAACAGCTTAAAAGAATTAGGCCTAAAACCTGTTTCAGGTCCTGAAGGAACAAATGAACTACTTGAATTTAGTTCCACTTTACACCCACAGATGTCTGAGGTCTAGTTGTTCAGCCCATCATGTCAGATGCCATCTAGTGTGATATGGCCATCAGAGAATATTTATCACTTTCATATTACCTTTGACATTGCTAGAATTTGCAAGAGAGAGAGAGAGAGAGAGAGAGAGAAGAACCCTATTATAATTTGAAATAAGTAACAATAGTATTTTCAATGCATATAGGAGCAAGCATCTATCTCCTCAAATTTGCTATTTTTTCAGAAAAAATCTACAATACTGAATACCGCACAACAATTATGAATTCCAATGCTTCAGCTTCTTTTTGCAAACTTACCATTGGTTGTAGTGCTATTTGTTGGTCGAATATCTGATTCACTTTCACTGTCAGAGGAACCAGTATCACTTGAGGAATCGCTGGATGAATCAGACAAAATGCCAATAGCATTGTCTGCACCAGTAGCTGCTGTATCTTCTTGCGTTGTCTGAATGTAATCAGGAGACATTTTGGTAAATCCCTCATTGTGCTGAGAAGTAGTATATGAATTCCCAAAGCTAATTTCTGAACCTTCCTCCTGCCCTATAACAGGAAGACTGGCTGCTGCAGACGGTAGGCCTCGGGGAGGTGACCTAGATGATGGATATGAAGGTGATGCATGAAGTGGAGAATGTCTAGGAATACAACTTGATAAGGATGCTAATTGGTGTGGCTTTGGAGAAGTTTTCTTCTTACTAGAACGATGTTGTGGAGAAGGTAGTTTATTCTTGTTATGCGAGTTCACTGATGAATCAACAGGTGTCAGGGGTCTTGAAGAAGCTGCATGGGATGTGCCTGGTGCCAGTTTAGGGACACTTTCCATCCTAAAATAAAATAATATGGAACATTATTATATTCTAAAAATTAATAAGATAAAATAAGTAATATTATACCATGAAGTACATTCAAAATGAAAATACTGCTGAATAAATAAGCTACCTAATGCTGCAGCTTCTAGTTCTAAAGCTGTAGCTTCCTGAAAATTGCACAGGTAATGGAATTTGGCAAAACAATACTGGCCAATCCCATGATACATTTTGTTGTTGTTGCTATTATTATTTATGGATGCTCTTTAACATCTTTGGTCATTACCATCCCATTCAATTCAGGGCATGAAATGGCCAGTAAATTTTGCTCCGAGGAGTCTTCTTTCAGGCTTGAGGTTATTTTACACGCCATAAATCTACAATATGGGACAACAGCTTTATTTCCCTCCCAAAGGAAGCCATAATTAGCATTTATGTGCCCTTAAAAAATCCTTCAATTCTGGTTGAGTTTAAAACCATAACCATGGGTCTATGAGGTGAACATAGTTACCAACATATCACCAAAACCAGCACACTGCTCTAAGGCAGTGCAAGGTGATAAATAAAATTAAGTTAGTACAAACTCCGGAACTCACAAATGATTTTGCTTAATATTCCCCTTTTCAAAATGACAGAAGCCTAGAGGAAGTCTCATTTGCCTTACTGAGCTTTAATCTTTATATATTTTTTTAATAGTGTTTAATGCCCATTTTTACTGCTGAGACATCATAGACAGTGGACACCGGTGATACATGAGATGAAATAATAAATTGGGGAGGAAATTTTTTTTATGAAAGAAAACGTTCCACGCCTACATTTAGGCACTTCCACAGCATTTAACATTTATGAGGACTGAGGAAAACCTGGGAAAAACCTCAGTAGGGCGGACGGTCCTCACGGGAATTGAACCCCAGACCTCCCACTCACAAATCCTCACCTTCACATCCTCTTTTATATCTGCTTCTGTGCAGTGCTATGTATGCATTTTATAGTAATGCAATTGGAAAGCATATGTTAATTATTTGTATAACATCTCATGGGCTGTGTCTACAAGCAACATTTGAATCTCAAATGACTTGTCATTTTGTTCATTTCCTGCTATTGGCATAACCATGATCTCAGCACTACACTGTCACCGCTGTGGTGCCTCAGTAATAAAAACAGAAGTTAGATACCATTTAAAAAACTACACTACCATTTTGTTCTTCATGTTACAATTTCAGCTACAAAAGCAGATGCACTTTTTGGGTTGGACATTTAACTTTTAGTGGAGTCGCATCTTCTCCTAATATTTTTATTTACTCTCCTGTTAAAACTTCTATTTGTGTTGCTTACCCATATGCAAGTTTCATCAAGTAATGAAACATATGAACTATTGAAAAAAAACAATATATTGCATATGTACTTTACAATTATACATCAAACTAAAAAAAAAAAGAAAGAGGAAACTGTGGTTAAAATCATAAACATTGGTTTAAATAAAGTTTCAAAATATAAATAATTTATGTCATAAGATATTACCATCATAGTGGCTTGCAACACACCATTCTTTATTTCAAAACTTGTGGCTGCTTTTCCATGACTAAATTTTTCATAAATGATGCTAATAAAAAAAAGTTAATTATTTGAAGAGAATAAACCATTACTGTACTTTTCTGTGTGAATGAATATGATATAGCTATACATTTGTATTTTGAAGACCTCTTAAAAGAACACTAAACTGCTTAGACAGCTTTTTGTCTCCAGAGAATTTTGGTCATCTTCTACACTTAATAGAATATTATTTAATGTACATACTACTCTGGTGGAGATACTGTGCTGCTCTGTTTTCTGTCCACAGGAGCTAAGATGCCAAAATGGAAAGATGATCTTCATTCAAGAATGCAACCGCCACTCTGCACTAATCAGAATGTGCTAGTATATAGTATTTTGTTGTATTATCACTATTTAATACATGTATATATTCCTACTATATTGACGAAACCAAAAATTTGTACAAATTCTTATGGTGAATAAATCTGAATCTGAATCTGAATCTTTATTAGAAATAATAATAATAATAATAATAATAATAATAATAACAACAACAACATTATTCTCTTTCATCTCTCTCTTTCATTTATCCACAGTTAACATTTTATGTTGTTAGTGCATAATCATCAATGTTATCCAACTACAGATTAACGGAAAATGAGAAATGTGTCTCACATTAAAAAGGCATTCACCAAATATATGTTTAATAAAAAGAAAAATTATTTAGTCAAATGTTTAAAAGGGCTTTATGCAAGAATTGAAAATCTTACTATTCTACAGAATACTTACTTCTTTGATTATAAAAATTAAAAACTCTGTGAAATCAATAAAGTTTGCCATCCTAAACTTGAACACCCCATTAGCCTTCCTTCTCTTCTATAATCTTTGTTTAAAAATAAATTAAATTCATGCAGCAATTTGTAATGTTGCTTTTTATGCATTAAAGCTATTTTAATGTGCAACAATAATACCTTGTTTTCTTTACTTGTATATTGCAACTTAATTTTTCTAGTGTGATCTCCCCGGTTCTGCGGTCCAAAATCAGCACACATTCTTTCTGATAGGGCCGCTGTGATCCTTTGAAAACAGTGTGAGGGATTCCTGCTCCATCAAGATGTGGGACAGTTACTGTCACCTCATGATTTGGCCCAACATCAATTGTGGCATCCTTGCTGACATCAACACTTGCAGGTTTAAAGTCATCTAAAATAAATAAGTTAAAATTAAGCCTAAATAGTCTTAGGTTGACGTGATAAATAACTTACGACTCGAAATACTTTTTGAAGATAACTTTTGATCTGGCTGCTTATAAGTACTTACATCTGAGAGTGTGAAACGTATCTCCTCTGTTTGAAAAGCTCGGTCCTAATTTCAGTTCTCGAACTTCTGGCCCTAAGCCCAACTTCTCTGCCATATTATCTCCATTCACAACATTAAGTTGGCACTTCTGCATGGATTCTAGTCGTATGGAAGGTCTGTTAACGTTCGTAAAATTGTAAAACACCACTTTCTCACACGTACCACATTAGTGCTATGACCCTATCAATGCTCAGTGAAGTTCGTAACACTTACAACCTAAATATTCTATCCTAAGCTCATTCGGCATATTTACCTGGAAAAAATTTACTCATTTTCCTTGACCCATTTCTTGCCTACTTCTACATTCCCCTAATGGCGATTTAGTTTACTACGAGTACGAGCACGAGTGACAAATGACAGGCGATTGTATCGACAATTTGAAACTGCTCTTGATTAGCTGCCATCTATAGATACAATTTGAAATCAAGTTATTCTAGGGTACACAGACTACGCCAGGTATCGCTTTATGCCTGCTTCAACCAACATAACATCATTAAAATACACCACGAATTTCTTCTACTTGTGCCTTTCCAAGGATTGGATTTATTCCATATCAATTATATTATTCTTTATATTGATCTTTCCAACTAGTTCTCGGCCGTCCTATATCCCATTTGAATGAATACTACTATATAAATTGAGTTGACGCTGCTTAAAAAAAAAAAAAAAAAAAAAAAAACGCTAACAAGATCTGCGCCCAAGATATAATTTAGTTTACTCCTCTATAAGTTAAAGTTAACTTCTCTCATGTTTTATATAAAGAAAACTAAAAATCTCAAATGCAATTTATTTATATATTTAAACATGAGCAGTAATTGACATTTAAAGATCGATTTCAAAGTTGTCTAAGGGCATGGCGACTAAATACACAAATGAACTAATTTATACATTATTTTCAACTTTATTTTGCAACAAATTCATATGTTTGGACAATAGCTCATGCCTACAAACTCTGTTTCGTGTCTCAGTCTTACCAACTACTCCCTATTTGACGTATCGTTAGGTCAAAAAAGAGGTGGCATGCCGTCCAGATCACAGGTTAACTTTCCAAATTAAGCAAAGCAAAACTTTCAAGTTAATCTAATTGTCTTAGTTATTCAGGTATATTCATTATTGACGTCACTTTCCACCTTGGTGACATTTGATCCCCCTGTGAAATTTATATTGAGCAATGCAATGTTTGCTGGTTTTCTCTAGCTACTACAGTTTACCCTGACGTTTATTCCATCAACTCATTCCCAGCGTCAACTTCATTGCTTTAGTACCTATGATAATCCAATTTAATTTAAGTGATGTTTTATAATTGGATCACATCATTGTCAGCTTTTGCCCAGCTGCAGAACCCTAATACAGTAGTGGCAAATGAGGTGGCTCACTGATCAAATAATAATATAACCCTTATCAGGTAAAAATCCAGTGATACCAGAAAACAGATGTCCTATTAGTCTGATCGTACAATGTGAAGAGTATTTGAAAAATAATATACCTGTCCTGAATTATGAATATGTAATATGCTGTGACTACAATTGGTTAAATTGTACATATTTTCCCCACAGTGCTTTAATGTTAAATCAACTCCTTCAACTGGTGCAATTTATACAGGCTGGTTTCTGTAATAAGAGCAGTTTGCCTGAATACATCAGTGACATGATAAAATCACTTAATCCAATAGCCCAGAAAATTTTTCCTGAACTGACAACTGGGTCTAGGAGGCATCTCACCAGGTTTATGCTACTCCACGGACTCATTTTTTGAAAGTGGGTTATGGTAGAGGACCATATTTTCATCCCTTGACACAACAGAGTCTACAAGTTCCTTCCTGTTGGACACAAGGTCAAAAGTCTTTCATAGCACTCATTTTTGCATTGACCATTTTCATGTGCAAATGTTCATGTAGAATCCTAAAATGATTGTTTTTTGAAAAGCCAACCTCACAGCAGTTTATTTCAGCTTTAGTCTTGTGTAATTCAATACCTCTTCTTCGATGAGACCAATGAATTTTGTTGTCAGCATCTCTACTGGTTTGCCCTCACGTGATTAATCTTCAATATTTTCTCATTCTAAACAAAACTGTTAAGCCCATCTTTTACCACTGAATGTGAAGGGGAAACTTTGCCATATCCTCCAACTAAATTATTTTTAATTTCTGCAGAAATAAGTTTTACTGCTGTGCTGTATTCATTTTCATCATTAAGAAAAAGTGCACCTCTATTCATGTAGCCCTCTGCAAAGCATTAACAGACATTAACCATTGCATGATTGTTGAATACCAGTAACCAAAGATTAGATTATTTCCACATAAGGTTTTCCAGTATTAAGCTGAAAATTGGTCATACTGGAAACCAAAGGAACATATATCATAATTATAAAATAACCCATGCAAACTTGTAGTAAACTATTTTACATTGTTAAATTCATTCTGATTCATCCTGTATATCAGATATGAATTTTAATGGAGAACAATAGATTATAGTTGATATTATTGTTTGATTTAGTTGAACACTCAATGCTTCACTTACTTGTCACATATAGAAACGGTTTCTAGAGCATTTGGTTCTCATCATCAACCAGGCTAAAATTCAACTGTTGATAATTCATTAAGCTGTGGGAATGTGTATTTGGCTCTGGTGGCGGTGTGATAAACTTGTAGTTTATGTTTTCATCCCCGGCAGTGTCCAAGTTCATTAAACTGTCTTTGTATTTGTAGATACAGATTTTCTCCCAGGTTGCTAGTTCCGTAGATCCTTGTACTGATATTTATAATTTTGATTTATTCACTATGTTGTGATTTTCTGTACAAAAATGATATGCTACTGCTGATTTCTCTAGTTGCATGTACTTTATGTTCCTGAAATGTTTCTTTAACATGTGCCTATGTTTCTCTTTGTTTTTCCAATGTAAATTTTTTCACATTCTGCACAATTTATTTTGTAAATACCTGATTTTTTCTCTTGTGGAATACTGTCATTAACATTGGCTATCAGCAGGTTTTTAACATTAAATCTATTAACCGGTGCCAACCTTATATTAAAATCTTTAAGAATGTTCTGATATTTTTTGTAGCCCATGAATGATATGCGTATTTTTTTAAAATTAGTTTATCTTTTCTTGCTGAAAGGTTCCGGTTTCTTTGATACGTTTTTGTCTCTTGAATTTCTGCACCTTTTTGCAAACTAGTTTTTTAAAACCATTTTTAACCGCTGTTTCTTCTATTTGTTTGTATTCATTACAAATTCTCAGAATATTCTTAAAGATTTTAATATCAGGTTGGCATCACTTAATAGATTTAATGTTATAAACTTATATAACTTATATAAATTGTGCAGAATGTGAAAAAATTTATATTGGAAAAACAAAGAGAAACATAGGCACACAGTTAAAGAAACATTTCAGGAACATAAAATACAAGCAACTAGAGAAATCATATCATTTTTGGACAGAAAATCATGACCTAGTGAATAAAACAAAATTATTATTAAAATCAGTACAAGGACCTACAGAACTAGCAACTTGGGAGAAAATCTACATCTACAAATATAAAGACAGTCTAATGAACTTCGACACTGCTGGGAATGAAAACATAAACTATAAGTTTATCACACCACCACCAGAGCAGAATACACATTCCCACAGCTTAACAAATTATCTAACAATTGAATTTTAGCCTGGCTGATAATGAGAACCAAATATTCTCAAAACTGGTTCTATATATGACAAAGCATTAGTGAAGCATTAAGAGTGTGTAGTTCAATTAAATCATACAATAATATCAAATATATGATTGGCTTCACTGTGCAAGTTCCAATTTATATTTTAATTAGATTATAGTTATTTCATTGTTTACAAATTGTTATGCTAATGGGACTCTTAAGTCAATTTATGTTTGATATGATGATGATGAGGAGTAGGAGGAGGAGGTGCAAATTTATTAGCAACTGCTTACCTGCTCGTGTCCTTATTGCACTATTATTATTATTATTATTATTATTATTATTATTATTATTATTATTATTGCAAATTTCTTACATTGTCAAATAGCTTCTTAATAATTAAAACTTAAAATTAAGCAGATATTTGTTGATTAAAAATATTTTTAAGCTGAAAAGATTATTTACAGGGGAGTTTACAATTCATCTAGACTATACAAATGTTTGATGATTAGAAATATTTTTAATTTTGTTTTAGTTTTAAATTTGTTTAATTTCATTTGGCTATTTGTTATACAAAATTAAACCTTGCTTATTTACATTTTTTTTCCAGATATTTTCCTACTAGCCCCTTTTCTTAAATAATCTGTATTGCGTCTTGTATAATACATGTTATTTTTTTTACTTCCATTTTCCATTGCAAATATAATGACCTTAATGCATACAGTGAATATAGTGTTAATATTTCATTTTCCATGAATGCATGCTTAAATGTTTCTGTGGGTTTTAAATTGTAAATAATCCTCATGCTTTTCTTTTCAATTGTAAAGAGTCATTTCATAAGTGTCACATAATAAAATGATGATTTCTAATGGCAAATAACATTTGCTACTATCTTTTTGTTACATGAAATGTAAAGGTTCTCACATACTAAACCGCTCTCTACAATAGCTAAATATATAAACAAAAAAAAAGGGTGTTTAATATGTAAGTATTTTTCTCCCTTGTTTTTTAAAGTTAACAGAAGGACTCTTGGCCATATTTAGAAGAATTAATGCTGTTATGCTACTCATTTTTCTAACCTGTAAAGGATGGAAATTTTGAATAAGAAAATAGTGTTTTTTTGTTGATGGCTTCTTATACGATCTATTGTCAAGTGATATGAGTGCAAGAGCCTTAGATACAAATGCTATCATTTATAATGAGGGAGAAATTGCTTGGTGCTTGACACATGCTTGGTCAGCTGCCAGAGGGCTTGTCACTCACTGAGCAATCATATTAGGAAGATATCTCTAGGTCAGAGGTGTAACATCACTGGTATTACTACAGCTTTGTATATTCATAATTACAGAGGGAACAATATCTTTGCTAACAAGATATCAGCATAAGCCTGACACAAGTTAGGGTACACGTCATTATAGAGAGGAAGTTAAGAGTTTGTGGCTGTAATGCAAAACCTGCTGTTGTTTATACTGGGATGGAAAGCAAAGTTTAGGATTAGCTACATTGTATGATTAATGCTAAGGCAACATCATGTCCATGCTAGAAAATATTCCAACACTACTCCTTATATACATTTCCTCAGTTTGCCCATTTCAAGTAATTCATTCACCATGTGCCATTTTAAGTGTGGTGCTTTATGCTTTAATTTTATGTCTTTGATTGAAACAATATTGTTTCTGGAGGGTTTTCATGGATAATATTGACTGAAGTTTATAAGTAACATTGAAATGTTTCCTGTTTTATTTTTATTGGCCAAGGACATTTGCTTTTCTGTTTTGTGGTAAAACTAAGTTACATTTAGTAACTTTAGACATTTTAAAACAACTGTAATTTAGTTTTAAAATGTCTACTAACTGTGGTAAAGCCAAGAAACATATAGGTATAAATATTAGAAGTCGGGCTTCAGAAAAGGTATGTGCCCTAAGAGAATATTTGAGAAAGAGAGATATTTAGTTTCTCTTAAAAGCTCTGATCTCTTCAGCAGGGCCTCCCTTAGAAAAGTATTAAAAGACAAGGGAGTCCATTGGAAAATATATGTCAAGTTCATATGAAGAGGATAGACGTTGTAGCATACAAATGTGGATTTTTGAAGAGCACAAACAAGGTGGACTTGAACTATGTTTTATGATATAAAATTTAGAATACAGTCTTATAGAGTACTGGATGGACATTACTATTGCAAGTCACTGGGTCTTTCACAGGGAGGAAGACTTATAATTACTTATGCTGGATTTGTTCCAAATTCCTTTCCGTTCTTCAGATCCATTAAAATGGTAAACTGCCATGAAGAAATTGAATTGCTTTAAAAATAGTGTGAGGAACACTCTTGCCTAATTTAAATAGTACTTATATAATTGAGACAAATAATGCATTGTATCACTCAGTATTGTTAAGGCACCTATAATACAGACACTAAAAGGACAAGTGGTTAACAAACTGTAGGTGTAATATACAAGTACCTGTATAATATAGTTGGAAATATTTAGAAGAACTGGAAAAAATTAAGCCAATGTAAATCTTGTTGAATTAAAAGTAAAACTACTAAAATCCTATTAAAACTATCTTTTTTAATGTGAAACATCAAGAGAGTTTTAATAGGATATGTAGTTTTACTTTTAATTCAACAAGATTTTTGATAGTTTCACTCTATGGATTCCTACATTCATTTTTAATTGAGCCAATGTAGTTTGTACAACACTGCAAAACTCAGTTTCCTATAATTGGTTGTTTGTTGTTTGTTTCTACGTACCTATCTATTTATGCTGGTTGATTGTATATTACAGTGTTTACTATGGTACATGTTAAGCTTGTGTAGGTGAGCTGCAACATAATTGTGGCCAGTTGATTCTTTTCTTGGCTTTGTTTTGTTGCTGTGCGAGGAGTCTTGAATGTTTTTCCAGTTTTTTTATTTGTTGTTTGTGAGCTGTCTTTGATAAATTGCTCTTTAGTTCTTTTTTTAATTAAATTCTTTATTAAATGTAAGTTCATTAATGTTTAGGTGGTTGATTTGTTCTTTTTTTTTTTTTTTTTTTTTTGGCTAAGCAATCCATTATATAATTTTCAATTAGGCTGACATGTAAGGATGCTTTGGAGGCATTGGATGCTCTTGCCTCTAGTGCTAATATAGCATCTGAAAGGATTATTGCCTTGTTAAATGCTTTTGATCTGTAAATGATTTGTTTTAGTGAAAAATAGTGATGAATACACTCCAATGCCTACTCTTTTATTAGACACTAGTGATTCATCTGTGTAGATTTTCACCTTTCAGTTGGTGAATGTCTTCTTGCTAATGTAGCTATGGTGTTTCAGCAATTCTGGGGAAGTTTACAAAGAAAGAATCAGACTTTAAAAATTCAGGTCTCAGTCAGGATTAGAACCACAGATCTTCAGCCTTATGTGCTGATGCTCTAACCAGCCGAGTTTTACCATGTCCTCCTCCAAGCTCAAACTATGAACCTCTCTAATCTGATTCTATATATCCTAGAGACCTTCCTAAGGTTATCTATACTGAGTGAGAGGTATCCCTTATGAAGTAACTTGTAATGCTAAGCTTACTTTTGTTCCAGGCTTCTAGGCACAAACTATATAGGGGTTAAGATATATGTACATGCAATCAGTTTTGTTTTCCTATGAGCAAGTGTGCTGCTCATTAGCTGGTTAGCTGGCCAGCCAGGTCTTAATGATTAGCAGAACAAGTAAGCAAGCAGGCTTGCTACCCCTTCTATAGCATGGAAAACAAATGGGAATTTTTCATCGGAAAAAGCTCACGCCACAAGAGAAAGCATCATTGATTGTGCATACACACACATGTGTGCCTTTTGTACTAGCCATTTGTAAGACAATAGTTGGAAAGGAGGGATTAGACTTAAAAAATTTGAATCTCGGCCGGGTTTGAAACTACAGATCTCTAGCCTTCCTTGATGATGCTCTTACCAACTGAGATACTGTGCCCTCCAAGCACAGAACCACAATCTTCTGTCATCTGATTTTTTTTATCCCAGAGATCTTCCAAAGATTTTCTGCACTGTGGGAGATCTATTCCTTAAAAAGTAATCACACTGCTAAGAGTACTTTTGATCCAGACTTCTGATTCTTCCTTTCAAACTATTGTCTTATATGGTCTTTGTTTATTTATTGACTTTATTAATGCCACATTCTTGTATGATGGGTATGATTTGAGGATAAAGTTACTCAGAGCTGCAGAATCCTCAAGCTGTGCATACCCTCTGGGTAACAAAACATGCAGAATGGACATACAGTCAAATCCAAAAATGGTTCTGCTAACAATCAAAAAGACTTGAACACCCTACAATGTAATGCAGGAGTTTCCCAATGAGTTGGCAAAAAGGGGGGGGGGGGTCATTGAATACCCAACTCATTTACCATCCTAGCATTGGCATTTTAATGAAATTGAACTGATATCTATATACATATAAGGTTATGCCAGCTTGAACAATAAAAATGTTACATTCACAAAGATTCAGGATTTCACCATGAAAGCAATAATAATAAATAATAATAAAAAAATTTATTGCTGTAAATAGGGTACACAAGTTTCAGACAATGTTAACTTTATATCATATTAGGAAGATATCTCTAGGTTAGAGGTGTAACATCACTGGTATTACTTCAGCTTTGTATATTCATAATTACAGAGGGAACAATATCTTTGCTAACAAGATATCAGCATAAGCCTGACACAAGTTAGGGTACATGACATTAGAGAGAGGAAGTTAAGAGTTTTTTTGCAATTTTAGTCTCTGGTAGTTTGTTGCACAAAATTACACTTTTGATAAAGGATCATGTTCTTATGTTTTTCAGTTTAAGGTGACTCAATGTAGATTAGCTTTTCCCCATGTGTCTTAGGTTTAGTATTGGTTATTACTGCCAGCATGCTTATTGCTATTTACAATTAATAGGATTTATCTCCATACATATAGAGAGATCACAATTAACAAGTTTGCATTGGCTGTAAAGTCTCATGTCTGAACACTCACTCCAGCTAATTTATATTGCCTCATAGACTCAAGATCACAAATTCAGTCCTGGCCAGGGTAGATGAATTTTTTCAGGCATAAAAATCCTAGGTTCAACTTCCTTCAAAAGGATAATAAAGCCATAGGTGCTGTTCATAGACTTATTGCAAGTAAAAAACCTCAAGCCTGAAAGAAGAGGCCTCTGAGCAAATTTTATCGACCATATCAGGAACTTATTTTAATGGCACATATAGAGTTTCATTAAGAAAAAAATATATATCAGTAGCTGCATTCCTTCAGAATTTGCAATAATCAGGCATATGTGCAATAGAATGCTTAGGATGCAATTTAAAATGTATTGGAAAACTAAAACAAACAAATTTGGAAACCAAAAAGAGCATTAAATGTCAAGCTAAAACAAATGGAAAAAATCTGCAGTGGTAACTGACCTTTGGGAATACAACCATTAAAATTAAGCAAGAAGCCATTTTGTTAAAAAATATCCCAATACTACTATCCACTTGGAAAAAAAGTTCATTCTTAAAAACCAAAAAAATGAATAAAATTCACTGTGGACTTCCCATTTCCATTCAAATTCCCATTTCAGCCAACAGGTGTAAATAGAGAAGCAACTCTGATCCAGCCACAAACACATCAATGGTTAGTGTTTAACGCCCATTTTTGCTACAGAGGCACTACAGGCGATGAACACTGATGATAGATGAAATGATATATTGGGAAAGGATTTATTTTTAAGGAAGGAATCGTTCCAGGCCTAAGTTTAGGGTACCTCCCCGGCATTTGCCATTTATGAGGATGAGGAAAACCTGGAAAAAACCTCAGTCAGGGAGGTCGGTCCTGGCGGTATTTGAACCCAGACCTCGCGCTCACGAGTCCGCGACTTAACGACCTCGGCCACCTGTGGCGGTTACAAACACATCAAGCAAACCAAAACTTACCAAGCAGTTGAGTCAACAGCTGAAGATGGGAATGACAATTCCAAAACATGTCTTAATTAAAATCCCTGTAAGTGCAGTTCATATGAACATTCTGAATTATTCAATCTATATGTATATAGTTTAGGGTTGGTAAGAAGTCTATAAATTTTTAAATATGTAACGAAAATCTGAGGGAATAAAGCCCCAAAAATCTACTTTTATTAAGCATAAAACATATATTTAGATGCTGTTTATTATATGTTTGTGAAAGAAAAGTATTTTTCTTTTCAGACCAATAATATAGATTAAAAATTCTGTACTGTAAGCCATCTGAACATATGAATTTGTAAGGGTAACAATTTATAAGTAAATTAAAACAATACTTTATTAGAAAAATATATAACTTAGATTTATTTTTTATTTGTGTCCATAAATTTTAAGATATGTACAATTTTGTAAATATAATTATATTTTATGTATTTGTTGAATTAAGATGCTTAGCATAAGTCTATAAGCAAATGCATTAATAATTCAAGATTATGAAAAAAAGTACTATACATACAAATAAAATAAGTTAATTTTATTGAAACTTCCCATACACAAACTTCCTTTTCCATGTATGTTAGCCAGTTTTAAACCTACATAATATAACAGGAGAATAGGTGGGGATATTACAAAACTAATAAACTACTGAGTCCTCTAGTTTCTAGGATTCACTCAAATTTAGGCTTAGATTATTGTGTGTATTTGTATGAATTGGTTAGGAATTTCATTTTTGTCAAATTTTATTTATTTGCTTTGTACTTACAAAAAGAATGTGAACCTGTTATTCTAGCTAGCTATGGTTAAAATATGTGGGATGCACATAGTGAAGTTTCTCTCAATTTTTACCTTAAATCTAATTTTAATTATTTCCTTTACTACTCATATTGATATGCTTATCAACATTTAATAAGTAACCTTGTGATAATCTTCACCTTTACTTTTTGTGTAGTAGATTTTTAATTTTTTAGTTATAACCTAGTACTCTTTGTAGCCATTTCTTTTTGCACCAAAATATATTTAACTGCAGATGGTACATTACATTACACTGTTACTCATATGTTTTATACACTTTAGCAATTACATCTTTTTTCATCATATATATCTATGTAATTATTTTTATATACCATCATTCAAAACGTTGAGTTAACTGACCAGATTTTTTAACATTATAATGTAATACATTTTTTGCAATCATTTAAAACTTATTTTCATTAAACTTTACCTTATTCATTATTATTACCAATTTACCATGTTGTAAATAATTTGATAATTGCTTCCATAAACTGAGCTTCTGAAGAAGTGTCTTGCTATTTAAAATAGATGTTTTGCCATCTATATTAAGTAACATAGTATAAATCGCAAGCCCTTACAGAAGGCTATGCATCCACATCACAAAATTGCCAGTTTCTGCAATTTATTGCATTTAATTATATGCTTTTTTGCAGCATTGCACACACTTTCATTTTGTAACAGTAAATTTTGTGTGCAATAGTTTTTAGCAGTATCTGTTCAAGGTGGACTCAAATTCAAACTCCAAGAAGATATATATAAACATAATTATCTAACATTTGAATAAGAGACATGTATACATATTATTAAAGAAAGTAAATAAAATAAGATTTTTACAAATAATTGACATGCATTGAAAAATCTTTAAAATTGTTTTTTTTTTTAATATTTTGTTGATTGTCCTATAGTGAAAGTCAAAAATCCACTTAGAGTAACAAAGTTGCAGTAAATTAATTTATTTTTAATGTAGCTTAATATTATGTTTGTTTTATTTCATAGCCTTTTCAGATTTAAATTTCTTTCCCGTACTTTTTTCCACTTCTGGTTTTGTATAACTGTAAACCCATTCAAATTACATTATTCTATTTGCTATCTAACCACTGCTAAAATTTTTGGAAATTTCTATTTAAACATCTTGGAATTCAGGAATAAGTACTCTTTTTTTAATAAACAAAATTCCACTATTGAGTTATTCAAATAAAAAGTACATTTTTCACTTAAATAGGAATTATTTTTAATATTGGTTTCAATAGAAATATCAGTGGGAGTAAGTGTGTTTAAATTAAGAGTCCACTGTATATTACTGCAACATCAGATTTAAATATTTAACTTCCATTTTTTTCAAACACATTTTACTTTCAATAGCACTTTTGAACAAGATTGTTCTTTTTTTATTTAGATTGTAACCTCTGCGTATACACCAAAATATTTTCAAAATATCTATTAAAACAACAAATTGGAGTTCAGGAATAAGTACTGCTTTTTGAATAAACAAAATTCTGCTTTTAAATTACCCAAATAAAAAGTTCATAATTGCCATTTAAATAGGAATTTTTAACTTTAGTGCAATAGGAATTTCAAGGGGAATAAGTTATTTGAATTATTAAAGCTTGAACTTAAAAAAAATAAAAATAACATAAAAACTGAGTCCACTGTATATTACTGCAGTTAACTTAAATTTTCTTATTACATTTAATTTTTATAGAACTTTTGTACAAGATTGATTGCATTTTTTTATTTAGATTGCAATATCTGTATTTACGAGGGTAGGTCCATAGGTTTTCAGCCTTGCCAATAAGTATTATCGCCTTCACAAAAGCCTTATCTGGTGTCATACCTTATCTGTTAAGTAAATAATTATAGCTGTAACTTCTGCTCTGCTGTGTTCAATTGTTCAGATATGGTTGCATAAAGAAGGCTATCTGTAGAAGATTGTGACATGTTCAAAATATAGTATTGAGCTGTTATTAAGTTCTTCACAAAAGAAAGACTCACTCCAAATGAAATTAATTACCGATTGGACAGTGTATATGGGGAAGCATCCCCTTCATGTTCTACAATAAAAGAATGGGCCAAACTTTTTGGAATGGGTCAAGAAAGCATTGGAGAGACAAAGAGCATGCAGATCGGCCCTTGGAGGTGCTCACTCCTGAAAACATTGCTCTTGTGGAAGGAGAAATTATGGAAGACTGAGGGCTCAAAGTTACAGAAATACCAGCAAGGTTGGGCCTTTCTTAAACAACAGCCCTTCAAATTATTCATGAACATTTAAACATGAATAAGGTTAGTGCAAGTTGGGTGCCTAGACTTCTTTCCTCAGTCCAAAAGCAGCAGCAAGTCATGTGTTGTCAGGCAATTGTGGAGCTCTGCCGTGGCAATGAAAGAGAAGTTCTGCAAACCATTGTTATAGTAGATGAAACTATGGTCCTCTACTATGATCCCTCATCCAAAAGAGAATCGATGGAGTGGTGTAAACCTGGCGAGGCACCCCCTCTAAAGGCCAAGGTCAATCAGTCAATTAATAAAATCATGGCAACAATCTTTTGCAGCTGTGAAGAAATGCTCTTCATTGACTTTAAGGAGAAGAACATCACAGTACTATGCTGGCCTACTGCACAGACTACGTTCTTCCATCAAAGAGAAAAGGCAAGGAAAGCTGAGTGGTGGCGTGCACCTCCTTCACGACTAAGTGCCTGTGCATACAGCTCTTGTTGCAAAGAAGCTGTGAAGAAATGTGGCTTCAAGGAGTTTGACCATCCATCCTAAAGTCCAGATCTAGCTCCCAGTGACTATTTCCTCTTCTCAAAACTCAAGAAGGACCTTCTAGGAAGGAAATTTAAGTGTTTTTTTTTTAATGGTGTTTAATGCCCGTTTTTACTACTGAGGCACCACAGGCGGTGAACACTGGTGATAAATGAAATGAAATTATATATTGGGAAAGATTTTTTAAGGAAGGAAACATTCTAGACCTAATTTTAGGGTACCTCCCTGGCATTTGCCATTTATGAGGACTGAGGAAAACCTGGAAAAAAGTCAGTCAGGGAGGACAATTCTGGTGGGATTCCAGCCCCAGACCTCCCGCTCACGAGTCCGTGCCTTAATGACCTTGGCCACCCGTGGCGGTAAATTTAAGTGTGATGAAGAGGTGATGGATGTTGTTATGCCCATTTTGTAGACAACACTTCTGACTACTTGGGGGGGGGGGATTGAAATGTTAATTCAAAGATGTGAGAAGTGTATTGCAATAAAGGGTAACTATATTGAAAAGTGAAACATAGTTTTTGTCTTTATCATACCTAGAAAATCTTTAGGCCAGAAACTTATGTACCAAAATATTTTGAAAATATCCATTAAAACAACAAATTGGAATTCAGGAATAAACATTGCTTTTTGAATAAACAAAATTCTGCTTTGAATTATCCAAATAAAAGATTTAAAATTTTAAATTAAATAATATTAACATTGGTTTCAATAAACAAAAGATATTATTAAAGAAAATGAAATAAGATTATTTTTTACAGAAATAATTAATAAACATTGAAAAGTCTTAAAAACTACTATTTCTGCTTTTGAATTATCCAAATAAAAGATTCCAAATTTTAAATTAAATAATATTAACAATGGTTTTAATAAACATAAATGTATACATATTATAAAAAAATAGTACTTTTTACAGAAATAATTTACATGCATTGAAAATCTTTAAAAAAATGCTCGTATGCTCGTATAATGATAGACAAAAATCCACATACAATGAAAAAGTTGCTGTAATTAAATAATTTTTAATATAGCCCAATAATGTGTTGGTAATATTCCACAGTCTTTAGCTATTTAAATTTCTTCCTCACATCTTTTCCCACTTCTGTCTTTGGATAACTGTAAACCCATTGAAACTGTATTATTCTATTTGCTCTCTAACCACTGCTAAAAATTCTTGGAATAATTTTCTATTAAAATAATAAATTGTAATTCAGGAATAAGTTTGCCTTTTGAATAAAGAAAATTCTGCTTTTGAATTATCCAAATAAAACGTTCCAAATTTTTTATTTAAATAGGAATTTTTAACATTGGTTGCAATAGGAATTTCGAGGGGAATGAGTTGTTTGAATTAAAGAATTCACTGTCTATTACTGCAATTATCATATTTAAATATTTAGCTTTGTTTTCTCATAACATGTATAACATTTTTTCTAACACTTTTACAAAATTGATCATATTTTGATTTCGATTATAATCTCATTGCATAAACCAAAATCTTTTAAATTTCACATCAGCATACCATCATAATTATTTTTAATCATAAACAGGTTATATATGATTTTTTTTACTGCAATTTACTTGTAATTTCTATATTGACATAATTATAAAATAATAATAAAATACTGTAAAACCTATCCTCCTTATAGGGGTGGGGAATGCTGCGTGCAGTAAATGGGATTCAAAACACTGGACCGCACATGCATGATAGTTTTTACATGAAAGTTCTGTATAAACTAATCTATCAAGACTTGACTAAGTTACAGGGTTTGTGTATAGTTCTAACAGACTAATCAGAACAAAATGTTCAGATGTAACTAAAGAAAAACAGATAAAACTATTGTGAGCATTCAAATTTAAGTTAAGCATCAAAATATCTCTAGCCTGAACTATTTGTAATTTATATATTAAGAACACTTAAAAGATTTTGGGTTAAAATTTTATTTTTGGCTTTATGCATAGTATAAAGCTACATAGTTTACAGATTGTGCCCATATAGTTTGTGTGTTTGCAGAATTTAAATAAATTTAAGTGGATATTTGAATATGGCAGCCAGGTTGCCACATCACCTTTTTCATAGTTTCAGATTTTGGATAAATAAAATAATTTTTGGTTTTATACATAATATAAAACTACATAGTTTGCACATTGCATCCATGTATAATTTTTGCTTATTTGGGGAATTTAAATTGTTTAAATGGAAATTTAAATATGGCCATCATGCTATTACATGATACAATTATGTTTCATTGCATATGCTTTGAAATTTGCATAAAATAATGACACTATATGCAAATAATTTCAAAAACTAAACTTTTGATTTAAATGACATTATTTTACAAATTAGCAATTTTTAATAACATGTTTTCAAACTGATTTTAAAACCTGAAGATGCTGAAATAAATAGTTTATGGGAAAATTGCCCCTAAAGCAGCAAAAATGTTGTAAATTAATCTCTTTTCTCGTTTATTTAAATAGTTATAATAATATAACAATTAAGGTAATCTAAAATTTAAAAATGATTTATAATTTAGAAATAATTGCTTAATAAGTGGTAAAATTTTCATTTGAATATATAATTTTTCTAAAAAATAGCTTTTATTCTGTTCAGGTTCAGAATGAAAATTGCCACTAAGTATCAATAATTTTCTCCATTTTTCTTTTAATATAACTGAATATTTTGTTCATTAAATTTGTATATACAAGTATTATCAATATATAATTTATATACATACATTTTTACAAAACAATTGCCTCACTTGCTGTCACACATATACACACACAAATTTGTAGTTTATACACTTAAAATATGGAAAACATGATGGTTGCAGAAGTAGATGTATTCTTGATATTCACTTGGAGAATATAACAGTTACAGAAGTAAATGTATGCATGATATACACTTAATGACAATTGCAGAAGTAGATGTATGCTTGATAAGCACTTAAAAAAATTGAGAAATAACATTTGCAGAAGTAGATATATTCTTGATATACACTTAAAATATGAATAACATAACAGTTGCAAAAGTAGATGTATTCTTGATATGAAACACTGCTACCTCCTTTTATATGTCTGCCTGAAACAAAGTAGCAAACTTTTTGTATTTTACACTTTATTAAAATTGTTGACAATGCAATAATTATTTTTAAGAACAGTACTTTTAATGTAAGTACTGAACGTGGGTTTTAACTTTTAAACTAATTTAGTGTCTAAACTAATACAGTGAAGCAACTAATATATTTTTAAATAGCTTCGGCAAGTGACTTCAATCCCACAGCACACAAACATGCAGTTCTGAACAGCTTAGCACACAGACTCATTAACATACCCATGAATGAGTTTGAATACAGTGAAGAGTACTCTCACATAATAAAAATGACAAGCCAATGGCTATGACCAAGAAATTGTAGGAAAGAAAATCAAGAAATTCAAACAAGAGACGAGGTTAAAACAGGCTACAACAACTCACAAGAAATTTACTTATTCTCCATGGGCCACTAAAAATTACAGAAAACACTCAGGGAGTTTGGTATTACTTTATCCCCAGTTAACAAATTCAGTCTAAATAATCTGCTCAACTCAGTGATGATAGAATATCTGATGAGAAGCCAGGAATATATAAAATCAACTGTTCAGAATGCAATAAAGTGTATGTTGACAAAACAGAAAAAGGCATTGAATTAGGCTAAATGAACACTGGAGAAACAGCAAGTATAATCAGATAAATCAGCAGTTGCACATCACTTTTGGAAAGATGAACATTAAATGGAACTCAAATTACTGGAATGCATAGATAGATCTTAATAAAATATATGAAGATAAGGTTATGAAGTTTTTTATAACTGGGATTTTCACGGTCAAATATAGTATAATGTGACAAATTATTATTACGAAGTCACTCAAATTTCACTAATTTTGTTCCACTTACTTGGACATGTTTCAAAGGCATTTGCCTCCATCTTAAGCCTGGTTCCACTGGCTGCTTCCCAGTGTGGTATTAAGATGTTGCTCTATGGCTGTAACGAACTTTTTGACGAGGTAACTGTTGTTTGGGAGATCAAAGTTAACTAAAAAATCTTTGTTTTTGTTCATAAATATATTTTCCCATACTGTTAATTCTAGGGGTTACTAAAATCTCTTCAAAAACCCATAGAATTAACAGTATGGGAAAATATATATATAAACAAAAACAAAGATTTTTTAGTTAACTCTGATCTTCCAAACAACAGTTACCATTTTAAATTAATATTTTTTAAAAATTGTAAAAACTTAAAAAAAAATTATATGAAACTAACACAGTGAACCTCACATGAATTAAATCTGTCGTCTAACACTCTTCATGCTTCACTAACCTTAAAAATATTCGGTACCGGTTTCAACAATACGTTATCTCCATTTTCGGCCGTGGACGACTGAGTCAAGGCATTCCAGCACTTCAGTTAACAAGACCTGTCGAATTCATAACGCAGGGCTTTAACCAAAATCGATCGACAGGAATGGCCTTTTTAGATATACAACGAGCTTTTGACTCTGTATACCACGCTGGCCTATTATACAAAACAAAGGAATTAAATTTCCTTATTACATGATTAAACTAATCGCACACTATCTTACAAATAGGCTCTTTACTGTAACATCAGAAGATGTCTACTCCACAAAAAAGATACGCACTAGCAGGCGTGCCTCAGGGCAGCCGTATTGGCCCGATTCTACTCAATTTATGTATCAATGACATACCCAAAACGCTTTTTGGGGGCGGCCCTCCGAAGCGGATCTACATCGCCTCCCCTACCGTGCGCAACTTCTACTCTACGGGGCTGGTTGGGAAGCGGGTGAGGTGTGTCAGGTACTGCCGAAGCAACCTGAGATTAATGGGTGCACACTAAAAAGACGCCCGCACACAAGAGAGTGAACGGACAGAGGTGGGCTAGGTCCTGACCTTGGCGAGGCCCAGAACAGAACCTAGGTGTTAGTGGTGGATTACATGCTCATGCGAGAGGGACAGAGGTGTGAGGTGTCATGCTCTAATGTTTACTTAGGTCAAATTAACATGCTTACTTACTTGCTAGTGCCTCCACGGGTTGTGGGGCTTTGGCCGGCTGGCTGATCCGGCGTTTGTGGCTACCAGTAGGAGAGGGTACTGTTCTTGTTTGGTCAGTGGTATTCTGCTGCCGGTTATCTGTGGACTGGAGATTTGTTATGTAATCTCTGGGTTGGGTGTTCCTTAAGTTAAGTCATGTAAGAGGTGTGTGCTGTCTTGAGGACTAGATGATGTTGGTGTGCTCAAGATATGTGGACTAGTGATAGGAGTGTTGGTTACTTAATCTATGCGTGCAATGTGGTGCAAACTACCTAAGCTATGCCTATAGTACAATGCAGTCGAAACTGCCTAATCTATTCTAAGTTGTTTTTTTTTTTCTTTTCTTTTGCAGGAGAATACTCCATTATTCACCTAAAATGTAACTTATCTGCTAAGTGCATATGTGCAAGGGTCTTCCGTTATCATTAACTAAGAGGTCAATTGTGGGGCCGCCCTACACCCCAGACCGCCCCAGGTGGGGATGAACATCCACCCGGGGACTTGTGTAGGCTTGACGGTTCAAGGTGGGTTTATGGGGACGAGAGAGTTTAAGTAGTCATGTATGTTTGTTTTGTGGGTATGTTTCGTTGTGGTATAGTCCGGTCGAATAGTGACAGTGTTTTTTTATGTTTATGTTTACTTGGCACCCCTGTGTACTGCCCTAGTTGCATTACTAGGGGGTTGTAGTGAGAGTCGCAACGTCTGTACATATTGTGTGCTAATTTTTTGACAAATTCCTCCATTGTGTGTATTTTTAAGTCATCGTGTAGGACAGAGAGAGGGGCCGTTCGTGGGACTTTGGTGATTATTCAAAGGCATTTATTTTGCAGAAGCTGTAACGACTTGATGTGGGTCTTTGCGCAGTGGACCCATGCTGGGGCGGCGTATGTCATGACTGGTCTGATTAGGGCTTTGTACAGTGTGAGCCCCATGCTGGTGCTTAGTGCTGTGTTACGATTTAAAAGTGGGTATAGTCTTCCGAGTTGGCAGTTTGCCTGCTTTTTCACGCGTTTGATATGTGCCGAGAAGGTCAGTTTCGAGTCTAGGATTACTCCAAGATATTTAACTTGGTTGGTCCAGAGTATATTTTCCGTGAATGACAGGGGAGGGAGGGGTTTATGGTGGGTTTGGCGTTTTGTGAAAAGTACGAGTTGCGACTTAGGTGCATTTACTTTTATCCGCCATTTGCGGAGCCATGACTGTAGGTCGTCTAGTACTTTCTGTAGCCTAGTGTGGACCATTTCGGGCTTCCAGGATTGCGTTGCTATTGCAGTGTCGTCAGCATATACAGACAGCATGCAATTGGGCGTTGTGGGTATATCGTTGATGTATAGGTTAAATAGAATTGGCCCGATGAGGCTGCTAGTGTATGTCTTTTAGTGGAGTAGGCGTCTTCGGACGTTACGATAAAGGTTCGATTTGTCAAGTAGTGTGCGATTAGTTTGAGCATGGAATTAGGGAATTTTTGTTCCTTCATTTTGTATAACAATCCAGCATGGTAAATGGAGTCAAAGGCTCGTTGTATGTCTATAAAGGTGATTCCTGTTGATCTATTTTGATTAAAGCCCTTCGTTATATATTCCACTGTTCTAGTAACTAGTAGCGTGGTGGAATGCCTTGCGCGAAAACCGAACTGTTCATCAATTAGGATGTTATGTTTCTTTACGTGTGCTACTATGCGCTTTAGAATTACTTTCTCTAATACTTTGCTCATCGAGTTTAGGAGGCTGATGGGCCTGTAATTGTTCGGAAGTGAGCGGTCCTTGCCCGGTTTGGGGAACATTAGTACTTCTGCGTGTTTCCATTTGTCTGGGAAATATCCATTTTGCAGACAGAAGTTTGCTATGTTTGCGAGGATTTGTGGGGCGGTGTCGGGGAGGTGTTTTAATGCCAAATTTGGTATCTTGTCTGGCCCCGGTGATTTGTTGTCTGCTAAATGCTGGATTATGTATTTTAGCTCGGACGGGTGCGTTTTGCGGAGTTTGTTGTGTGTGGGCGCTGTTGGTATAGTTTTCACGCTGTCTTCTACTTGGTCTGAGAAGATTGGGTCCATTGGCTAGGTGTTTGGTTTGCATGCAATTTCAAATGCGTTTGCCAGCAGGTTGGCCTTGTCACCTCAGCCAGTTACTTCCAGAATCCACAGCCTTACCCAACCAACAGTTCGGGTTTCGTCCACTGCACTCAACGGAACTACAGTTATTAAAATTAACTGATGACATCACAACACAGTTCAACAATGGCAGCAGCACACTGGCCCTCTTTTTGGACGTAGAAGCGGCCTTCGACAGGTGCTGGCACAATGGCCTCCTCTACAAGCTGTATCACCAGCTATCACCACTCAAGCCATACATCCCCATGCTGGCCAGCTATCTTCAAGAACGCCGCTTTTACGTCCAAGTACTCCAAGAAAAATCCCAAACCCTACGCATGTCAGCTGGTGTGCCACAGGGGGCAGTTTTAGCTCCTTATCTGTACACCTTGTACACTCGAGACATTTCCCCCGACCACAGATGTAAGACGCTACTCTACGCTGACGACACTGCCATATACAACCACGATACACACCCAAAATACAACCAGAGGGAGCTCCAACGTTATCTGGAGAAATTCCTGACCTGGGCTGCCCTCTGGAAAATAGTGATAAATGCCGACAAAAGTAAACTAATACACTTCACCAAAACCAGGAAAAACGACATAGACATCACTCTACAAGGACGTAGACTGCAGTGCCAACCTACTGTTAAATATCTGGGCGTTACCTTGGATAAAAAACTCACTTGGAACGCCCACATTCAGCAAACGATCCAAAAGGCCAAACAACGCACATATGCCAGCACTGCACTACTGCACAGCAAGCACATCCGCATTAAGACAAAACTCATCCTCTTCCAATCCTTTATCCAACAATTTCTCCTGTACGCCTGCCTAGCTTGGTCAAACACCAGCAAAACTAACCTACTCTCCCTCCAATCCCGTCAAAACATCTGCCTCAGGAAAATACTAAGGGTGCCGATCCTAACACCTAACAAAATTGTTCACAAAGAGCTACAATTTCCCACCTTCCTACAGACTCTGCACAACCCCTGCACAAACGCATGGGCCTCGATAAGAACGCACTCCAACCCAGAAGTACAAAAAATAGGCCAGGCAGAGCCTCTCCACCGCAAGCATAAACGCATACGCATTTTCTAAAAACATCTCCCAGCAAACTCAAACCACTTTTACTGACATCACCATGAACTGTATATATACTTGTAAATATTAACTGTTAAGTATAGGATAGAATTTTTAATTATAAGTCTGTTAGGTTAACTATGTATTAATTTCATCTTATATGTATGTGCCACTAAACAAGTCTCAGTCTTCGCACCATCACAGGAAGCTGTTCCCCTGGGCAAGCTCATTGCCCCCGCATGGGCTACCAAACAAAAACTTTTCACTCAAAAACTGTCTATGTAAATGCTTAACTTATGTATATTATGTACCTGTAAGGCTGCCCCATGTACCAGCCCAGGGAATTATAGTTCAATAAAAAATCAATGAACAATGAACAATGGCCTTGTCATCCGGGGACTCCGCATGTTGTTGTGGTTGGTTGGGGATCCGAAGGCGGGGGGGTGTTTAGTGGCTCTTTTACTAGACGCTTTGTTAGTTGCCACACTTGTTTCGTCCCTGGTTCAATGTCGGACAGAGTTTGGTCCCATTGGTTTTGTAGTTGTAGTTTGACGCGGGTTTTAATTTCGCTATTTAGCGCTGCCATGTTGATTTTATGCCGAATATTTCGTTTTCTCTGCCATTTTCTTCGCTCGTGGTCGCGTTCACGTATTAGGGCTAGTACGTCAAGGGGTGTATTAGTACTCACGTTTGTGCGGTTGTAGAAGTGGAACTGTGGTCGCAATGGCTGCTTGTATGGTTGCTTCTAGTTTCGTTACTGTTTCGTCTACATCCTCAGGGGACTGCAGGGGGGCTGTGTCCAGTAGTGTGGTCGTAATACTCGATTTCTATCAATACAGCATAGTGATCAGAGGCAAGGGTGTCTATTATTGTGCATGTGTACCGAAAGAGCGTGTTCTTGAGGATTGCTATGTCTAGGGTGTATGGGGTGTGATTCGGGTTGGCTGATATGTAGGTTGGTTCGTCCGTGTGGGCTATTATGTAATTGTTGTCCCCCATATGTTGGAATAGCTGGTTGCCTGCAGTGTTGTTAATTGAGCAACCCCATGCATCGTGCTTAGCGTTAAAATCACCGGCTGCTAGTACACTGTTGCCTAAGTTTAGTATGGTTTCAATGTCTTGGATGTGTAGTTGCCCGGGTGGGCTGCATGCGCTAGTTGTTGTTAACGGTTTGCCTGAGGTGCGAACTGTGATTGCGGTTGCTTCCATGCGTTTTAGTGTTGGTATTTTCTTTTCCTCGTGATGTATACTGTTGTGCACTAGTTTCGCGGTGCCCCCGTGGGCTTTCCCATTGGGATGGTCTGATCGGTAAGTGCGATAGTCAGGAATGGAAACGCGTGTTTGTGGCATGAGGAATGTTTCGTTAAGTAGTATTATGCCTATTGGGTTGTCAGTTAGGTGAAATTTGAGTTCGTTGAGATGTGATCGCAGTCCCCTGCAGTTCCAATAAAGGATTTGGTTTCTGAGTCTGTGTCTATTTGTTGAGTAGCTACCCATAATTCTTCTGTGTTGAGTGTGGTGTTAGTACTAGTGATGATCACTTTTCGGCGTGGCTGCGTATTGAGCAATTACCTCGATGAAGGGCTGAATGTGCGCCCGTTGGGTATTTACATCTGGCAGTAAATACAGCAGCAGTACATGAAATTGAAGAAGAGCTGCGAAATACCCCTCTCCTCTATTACCATCGCCCAGTTGATGCAAATACCACTCAGCGGTTGCGGAGTATTCCTTAAATAGACCGTCAATATAGGTGTCGTTGTCTGTGAGGAGAGAGCGAGGAACTGATGGGAATGAGGGATGGGATCTGTTTGGATGGTGGTGTTGCGTGTGGTGGTTCTGATGGGTATTGGCTGTTCGTGTTGTGTTTGGTGCTAGTCTGTTTGTAAGGTGTTTGGAATGTGGGCGTGGCTGTGTGATGTTGGTTGCGTTCTGTGGTGGTGTGTCAGCGGAAGGCTGCTGTGCTGTGTTAGGGTTTGAGTTTTGTGTTTGTTCTGTTTGTTTTTGTAGTTGTGGTGTTGTACCGGTGCTGCTTGGCGTTGTGGTGGGTGGTGTGCGTGTTGGTGGTTGAGTGAGCAGTGGTGATGGTGTGCGGCGTGTGTCCTGGTAGTATATGTGCCCCGGCCTTCGGACACCATGTCCCAAATCAAGGGCGGTGTTCTGTTTGGTAAGGAGAAAGCAGAAGGATTGGCGAGTTTCAAATACACTGGACAGCCCCTCCAGCGCGCTCCATGGTCTGTGTGACCACAGAGAACACACATACGGTGTGTGGCGTAGTACTTGCTGATGTGATGTGTCCCGGCGCACCGGGAGCACACCTGTGGTGCCTCGCAGTTCCGGGTGAGATGCTGAAACCGAAGGCACCTGCCACACTGTACGGAGCCTCTGGGGGCGACGTAAACCTCAATACGCACCCTACAGTGAAAGAGGTCTGTGATGGTCTTTATGGCCGTGGAGCATTCTTCATTAGTTAGTTCTACTATAAAAATAGGCAAATGTGCCCTGAATTTACGGGAGAAGATTCTAGTGACCTTGACGACTTCAAATTTAAGTTTTACAAGTTCTGTTTTTACTTCCTCCTCGTCCATACAGCCATACAAGCCCTTGATGACCACCCTATAGGTGCGCTGCTCGGGATGACCGGTGATGTGGAAGGGGACCTTTTTCGCCCTTAAGAATCTGACGAAATTGGTGTAGTCATCTATCGTGGTGAATTTAAAGCCAAAGTAGTGGTCTCTGTAAGCCGATTCGTATGACTTGGGTCTACACTCGGTCAAATTCGGAGGTTATTGCTACTAAGTTGTGCGGATAGTAGTCAGTGATGTAGACTTTAGAAAGATCTTGCCTTGTCTGCGTTAGGTAGGTATCATCTTTTGTGCGGTTCCTTCCACATTGTTCAGCATGCCGGGCTGGTGACCTTCTGGGGCGGAGGGCGTGGTCCGAGACGATGGGCCAGGGACCGCAGGCTGGCTCAATTTGCAGAATATACGAATAGATGAGTTTGATTGGCAAATTAGACTACTTTTGAAACCGTTAGTTTAGTATTTCTAAAGCAGGAGATGAAGAAGAGTGTATGTGCTCGATTATTTTGTATTAAATAGAAAGAAAGTAAAAAGTATCGTTTATATTTGATCTACTATTGCATTAATATTAATTACTTCTTTGCCACCGCCACGGGTGACCTAGGTCGTTAAGACGCGGACTTGTGAGCGGGAGGTCTGGGGTGCGATTCCCACCAGGACCGTCCTCCCTGACCGAGTTTTTTTTTCCAGGTTTTCCTCAGCCCTCATAAATGGCAAATGCCGGGGAGGTATCCTAAACTTAGGCTTTAAAATCTTCCTTCCTTTAAAAATTTCGTTCCCAATTTATCATTTCACCTCATGTATCATCAGTGCCCACCACCTGTGGTGCCTCAGTGGTTAACCGGGCACTAAACACTATTAAAAAAAACACTTTTGGTGATTGTTGATTGTTCCCATGGAGTGCACGTAACGCCTTGAAGTAAGAGAAGGAACGTTGCAAGATCTGAAACAAAATTACATTCGGTAAGTACTAAGTAAGCTAACCAAATGGTTTGTGATCTTTAAACAGAGGAAGGCAAAGCAAATCTAATTAACTTTCCTTGTCTCATATTACACAAAATATTCAGCACCTCAAACAGAAGCGGACGGGATAAAGGGAGCACCGCGGTCAGGATCTATGGACATAAACGGGGTCCCTAATCTTGCACGCTTGGATCTATTGCATTGCACATATAAAAGATGACACCTGAATTTCATTAGGCTTTTTTATGGCTTCTGTAGAAAGATATAATTCTGAAAATTTTGCAGAAAAATGCTGAATGATAGGCCCACCCCCGTTAGCTTATTATATTGATCTTAGTTTCTGTCGTTGGTGAAAACGTGAAATAAGTTTGAGCCTCTTTCTGGTTATTGATTATCCAAATATTAGTATCTCTATGTAACTCGTTTTACTCCAGTCTAGTTGAATTTGTGACCTTCGCACTTGAAGCATCAGAATAACTGCAGCAAAGTAGGATCTAATCTCAACTGATGTAATATAAAACTATTCCATCATTATCATACCGCCAAGGGTGGCCGAAGTCGTTATGGCGCGGACTCGTAACTGGGAGGTTTGGGTTTTGATTCACACCAGGACGTCCTCCCTGACAGATTTTCCTGAGTCCTCATAAATTGCAAAGGCCGAGGAGGCACCCTAAACTTAGGCTTGGAACGCTTCCTCCCTTAAAAAAAAACAACCCTTTCTCAATTTATGATTTCATCTCATATATCATACAAACTAGAAATTGGTTAACTTGTACTCGTTTATGATTAGAATACTAACATAGAACGCGACAGCATCTCTTAGAAGTAATACCAACTTTCGAAGTCCAGACAGGATAGTCAGGGAGCAAAAAGGAAGCAAAAAAGATCGAAGGCTGTTGACATAAGTTTCAATCCAGAGCGCATGGTAGAGAGCAACGATAACCTAAGCAGAGAGCCCTTTCTGGACCTGTCGGAGCCATAGTGACACCGGGTGAAATTTTCAACCATTTGGCAGAACATGTTGACGAAATTCTTTTTCCAAAATCTGTGTCCGAAGCAACGTGACTTTTCAGGTAGGGCTGATTATGTGCTCTGTGCTGCTAGCACCCGATCTTCAAGCCAGGACCGAGATAGCGGAGAGAGCGGAATTTATCCACACATACTTTTACTTTGTAAATATAAATGGATGGGGACGGGTTAATCCCTGCAATGAGGGAATTATTAGACGGGTGAAATATTGTTACAGTTGTAAATGTGCTCTTATTCCAATTCGCAACCAATTCATATATACACACATTAGCCTAATCTGTCGGCTAACCTCGGGCAAATCCTAGAAACCAGTGGACCCAGTGGTTTAGCGAGTAAATCATTGTAATTGTGACAAATTTCCTTTAACTCCGGCAGAAAAAATAACCATAGGATGATTTTCTATGTACCCACTACCTTATATTCCCAAGTGGTGAATTGTATTTTATTAGTTAAATAATCCCTGTGCTGTTACAAGAAGCAGCATTACAGGTACAAGATTTACATAGGTTGAACATTAGCACGTGTTTTTGTTTTTTAGATGAGTATGGTTTTTTTGGAAGCCCACACAAGGGCAATATAGTTGCCTAGGGGAAACAGCTTCTGTTGATAATACAAGGCTTGGGGGCGTGTGTACATGTAAATTGAGCTTAATGAGTACTTAATCTATGTTTAGCCTAAAAGTAACAGTAATATTTACAAGTATTTACATTTCATAACAGTTTAAGTGTTTGCTTGGATGGTCTCGTTGGTGAGTCGTTTAAAAAGTTCTTATGCGCTTGTGCTTTCGATGGCGTGGTTCCGCCTGGCGATTTTTTGTATTTCTGGGTTTGTATGGTTTTTAATGGTGGCCCATGCGTTGGTGCAGCGGCTGTGCAATGTGTATAAGAAGGATGGGCTTTTCAGTTCTTCGTGGATGATTATGTTCGGTGTGAGGAGCGACACCCGGAGTATTTTCCTCAGGCAGATGCTTCGGCGGGATTGGAGGGAGAGGAGGTTGGTTTTGCTTGTATTTGCCCAAGCTGTGCTTGCGTATAGAAGAAATTGCTGGATGAAGGATCGGAATAGGATAAGTTTTGTTTTCGTATGGATGTGCTTGCTGTCTAGTAGTGCATTGCTGACGTAGGTGCGTTGTTTCGCTTTCTGGATTGTCTGCTTGATGTGGGAGTTCCATGTGAGGTTTTTGTCCATAGTGACACCCAGGTATTTGACAGTGGGTTGGCACTGCAATTTTCGTCCTTGAAGCGAAATGTCTATATTGTTGTTGTTTTTTTTTTTTTTTTCTGGTTTTGGTGAAGTATATCAACTAACTTTTGTCAGCGTTTATGACTATTTTCCAGAGGGCAGCCCAAGTCAAGAATTTGTCCAGGTAGCATTGGAGCTCCCTCTGGTTGTATTTAGGGTAAGTGTTGTGATTGTAAATTGCAGTACCGTCCGCGTACAGTAACGTCTTGCACCTGTGGTCGGATGGAACGTCTCGTGTATACAAGGCGTACAGATAAGGAGCTAAAACTGCCCCTTGTGGCACTCCAGCTGATAATCTCCTGAGCTATTGCTCCGGTGATCCTGTAAAGTTATTATCTAGCCAATAACTGTCGCACAACCTTCGGCTCTCTTGGGTGTCGCTCACTTCTGGCTAGCCGCTCGTACTGTAGCAGCACACCGGCAAATTTAGCCCTGCCTGTAACGTCAAATTTCAAAACACAGTCTAAAACGAAAACATTACGGAGAAAGGGCATAACCTAGTACCAGGCTGGTTAAGGCGTAGGTTTGAGAATGGGAGTTTGGTAAAATTCGAAGGGGGTGATATAAACGAAAGAATAACTACAATACTGGCGTTGCTGATCGTCAAGTAGAAAATACTGTGCCAGAACTTGCCTAGAATAATGATTAGAACACAGAGATCGTTCAAAACATGGTTCACATCATCACAAGGTAGAGAGGTTGTGTTTTATGGAATATGTACAGCAAGTTTTGGTGTGGGCTTAGGAAATTTACTGCCGCATGTCTTTTTGCTAGACAAATATCAAGAATTTATCCAGATGTATCAGTAAGTTAACCATTTATATTTTACATTTTTAAATAAACTGTTTGCAAGTGAAAATTTTTTAATCATAAAAAGTTAGCCTTGTTCTCTCCTTTACCTGCTATTTATAATTAGATTTTATCTCAATTCTACTGCTGATATTACGCACGTCAAACAACATTTATTTAACCCTGGTTATATGCACCCCACTTTCAAACTTCCTTTCCGTGTATGTGACCCGTTTTAATATAATATAAGTAATATAACAGGAGAGTTGGTGGAGATATTACAAAAGTAATAAACCACTAAGACCTCCAGTTTCTAGGATTCACTCTTGGTTAGGTATAGGTTATACTGCAGGGTGTATATATGAATTAATTAGGAATTCTATTTTGGGCCACTGCGGTACATTTTTGGTTTGTACGTAAGAAAACCAGGTGAGCCTGTAATTCTAGGTAAACTTTACTTGTGGGATGCATACAATGAAGCTTCATATATATTTACCATATAAATGCTAATTTTACTTACCATGCAAACCTGGACAACTTTTGGTCTCTAACGTGCCATTCTAAACATCTAGTTGAAATTCTTTAATTTTTATGGTTGGTTTTTATGAAAATTTAAAAGGGATTTCAATATTTCTTACATCTCAATTATTCCTAACCATGAAAAAACAGACTTATATTTTTATAGATAAGAACATCTCAAAATACAGGCTTAAAAATGAAAAAATTGACAAGAATAAATCATTGTTATCATTGCCAAAGCAACTTTATGAACATGCATTTTTAGTGTGAGTGCAGTTTTCAAGACATTGATGCTAATATAAGTATTAGCTATGGAAAGTAATTTGTAATTTAAGAAAACTGTTCAGCAATCAATGCAGTAAAGAAGGTGAGCTTGATTTTCATATCTCACATAAACCGAAACCTGACAAAACAAAAACCACAATGTCAGTTTTAATATAATTTAAGCAATATAACAGGATGTGGTTTTAATTTAAATTTGGTTATACCAAATAACACTTCAGATGAAGAAGTGCACAAGTACTGCACTAGACTAATTTGGTTTCTGCAGAGAGGTGTGTTATAGCTATTGTAGGAATTTGCAAGGGAAAGATTAAAAGTGAGAGACTGCATTCCTGAGCAATGAGTATGCGAGGTAAATACTTGACTGTACCTAGTATATACTGCAGAATATGGGCACAGATGTTGACCTGTCACGGTGAAGGACAAATGTTGAAAATTAAACTTCAAAAAGGTACTAGTGAGCTCACTGTTAAGTATGCATTTATAATTAGTATTGTGCAACACTATCACAGGGTTAGTACATACATGCTATGAACAACTGATGTTACCTTTGTGTGATAGTTATTTTTTTAAAGTATTATAATAGGAACATTTGGAACATTCAAAACAGGAAATGTTCAATGAAGAAAATTTTGCAGTGGGTTATCACAGAACAGGAGTAATTCAGAACAAGCACAGGTTCTGTTGCATGCTGCAAAGAGCATACAAGTTACGTCCATCTAGCATATCCAGAGAAATCAATCTTGGCAGATCATTGTATCAATGAAGGCCATAAACCTGATTTTGACAATACCATTATTTCCAAGTCCAATCCTGGCTATATCTTCGCTTTAAGTTACCCACAAATCAGATTAAGCTGAAGCGTCAAATCAGATTGGCAATGTATGACTACGAAGTTAGTGTTACATTGTGTTTATGCTTTCATTATTAATATAAACTTAAACATGAATAAGTTTGCTTTCCAAATCTGAACTAAACATCAACACAGTAGTATGATCATCCTAGACACAACAGATGCTTTAGATGCAGGTGACTTAGAATGGTTCTAAAAGAAAAGGAAAACGAGACTGATCAAAGCACAATAAATACTTTAGATTCTAAAGCTGCAGGTTCAACTAATCAGTTATAAAAGACAAGTTGAGTGATTCGTCATCTTTGGTTGATTTTCTTGAGTCTTACCTACAAGCTTATGGTTTTACTTAGTCTTTTCCCAGCTCAAGAACTAGAATATTGTCTGAAATTTCAAATAAGCTGCTATAAAGATTATAAATGGTTACATGTAATCCAAGGTAGTGATGAATTAAGCTTCTGCTACCTTTTATTTTATGGTGTTTCCAAATGAAAACTTAGTAACAAAAATAGATTAATAATTTTAAGGTAAACAATTCAAGAATTAGATATGAGGAATATAAAATTGTTAAATCTGTGAAAAACTTGCATCTCATACTCAGGCTGTTCTCAATTTCGATTAGCTGAAATCCTCTTTAGAGCAATTGCTGTCATCATTGAAAGCAGCTGCCCAAAAACTACATGGGAAAGTTTATTACTAATTATAAGCGTAATAAAATATTTAGCAATGCAAGTTTTGTTTTGAGAGGCCATCTATATAGCCAGGGAATTTTAGTGCAACTGTTGAAATAAGAACTGATGAGGTGCCTAAGTTGCATTAATGGGTAAACAAGATGGTGCTAAGATGTTTCATCCTGATATAAAGAAATTGTAGAAATATTTGGTAAAGTAATAGTTAATTCACTATGTATTGAAATAAGCAGTGTCATGATGTTTTCAGTGAGAGTACTAGATGTCACAGGGAATGAACAAGAACTTATTTGTATTCAGTACAAATGAAAAGTCAAACTTTTAAGCAAATTTACATAACTATTATGACCATATCTGAATTGATTTCATCCATTATTGAAGAAATTTTGTTACAACCTCACTAACTTTAATATATTTATGGAGACAGTTCAATAAAACTGGCAATATGAGTAGCTCAAAAAAGATACCGCAAATTGTTGTTTTGGGATTAAAGAAGTAATTCAACCTGCCAGGAATCCAACAGATCTTAATGATGAAAAATGTATTAGTAACAGCAGAAAACTACAGTAATCTCAGATTATATCATTCACATCATCTTTAAAAAAATTATTAAAATGGACCTTGAAAAACAAAAGCATTAGTTGTGTGAAGTACAAATTAGTTGCTTTCTATGAGATGAGTCCAGAAGAAAGATGTTTAATTTCAAATGTGAATACACTTCTGTGATGCTGTGAATTCATCCTTTGGAGCGGAAAGAAGCTTCAGTGCCCATAGTCATTTAAAAACTTATTTGTGTTCTATGTCTTAAAAGACACTAAATAATCTGGCAGTTTGCTATACACATCAAGACCATTTAGACCATATTATGCATACTGAGCAAAATCCGAGTTATACTATGCCTGCACAGCAGCAAAACATCCCAGTGCATAATTGATCTATGGTGTTATATTATGATGACTATGGATTGCTGTCAGCTTAGAAAATGTTCCACTCATTGTTGCCACTTGACTTAGAGTGTTGATATAAAGTAGGTGTGATTTTTCTTTTGAGGAATGATAGCATATATATATATATATATAAATGAAAAATAATATAACAATGTAACTAAATTAACAATTTTGTGTGTGTGTGTATATATATATAAAAAATAATATAACACTATTAACAATGTAACTAAATTAACAATGATTAGAAAAGCTTTATTGTGTAGTTAAAAATGACATGTATATATAATATTCTAGATATATCTCCAAATAATTTATTTCTAATGATATAATTGAATAAAGCTACTTTCAACTTTGAGTGAAATTTGCTACAATTATTACAGGCTTGGAATTCCAGCTCCAGTGTCGCAAAAAGTAAAGTCTTTAATGGAGAGTGTGATGAATGATATGCACATTTCAGAGAAAGAACGTAAATTCATTAAAGAATTTACTGTATTTGGATATGATGTTTTCCATGCTGGAAGCACTTCAACAAAAAACGGTGCTATAATTGGCATACCTTCCAACTTTTCTTATACCACCATCAATGATGTGGATAAAAACAATATTCTTGTAAGTCACAAATTACATCAATAACAGCAACTTAAAGTATGTGAATATTAGTAGGCAATAATACCATCATGGCAAAGCCATAAATGGCTTTTAGAATTATATTTTTTTTCATTGTATATTGTTTACATTTCTTTTTATTTTTTATTTATTTTTTTTTATCTTTCTTTGATATAAATATTTGAGTACTGAGATTAATCTTTGCTAGAAATAACATATATGAATTGGAATATTAAAAGTACCAACATTATTTTATTTTCAGGTCGACCTTAAGCAAGTCAACTGGAATTCTGATAGTGGAAAGCATCTCTTAGAAACAATGGTGTTGAGTGATGATGCTCAGAAATTTGCCTTAGGTAGAGAAATAAGCCATGTACGGACTTCACAAGTGTTTTTAAACAGCATTTATCCTGCGGGTGTCATAGCATTTATGTATGGATTTTCAAAAAGTGTCAATGATAAATTTGGACTATTACATAAACATTTTTCAGTGCGATTGGTTTTCTATTCACTTATTACCATGTTTTGCTTTGGTACATGGGCATTTCTTAAGGTATGTTTGTTTTATGGTTAAAAGTATTTTGGAAGTAAACCAATCATTCAGTTTTGACAATTTTGGTATTTATTCTTTTCAGGATTACACTACAGTCCATTATGAACTATGGGCTGATAAAGAAATGTGTAAGTTTGGAGAGCATTATATAAAAGGTGGTTTAGAATTCTATTCAAAACTCATCATGAGAAACAAGGCTCTAAGAGAATTAATGGGAAAAAAGGTAAGCCAGACACTTATGTATGCCCTTTGACAAAAAAAAATGAGTCTCTTTAACACAAAATTCTTCTGTCCTACTTGTTACAGCATACACTTCACAAGGTAACCAGCAAGGTTATTTAGCCATTGCAGCAGTTGTGTTATATGGCTTGCGCTAAAGATTTGGTCTAGTATGGTGTTCTGTTAGCTGTGTGGCAGAGTGTGAAGTGATGTCATGGTTAAGAGCTCAGGTTCGCTTCCTGGCATGAAGCACTTTTTTTATAAACATTTGTAACATATGATGACAAAATTTGTTAATTGGAACATTGCACAATGAAGCTAATCATATATTAAGATCATGGGATGATTGATTAACACTCTTTTGCTCCACTTACTTCACAAACCATTTGTTTACATTGTCAGTCGACAATGGGCTGATGATGTGAATGAAGGGTTCATGAAACCAGTCCTACATATTTTAAACACAAAAGTGGAGCAAAAGAGTGTTAATTTGACTCGATCATACAATGATCTTAATATATAAAGATAAATTAGTTTTTCTCTATTGTTTCCCATATACACCAAGCTTTAATGTCAACATGTTATATATATATAATGATGATATTATAATTTCATTCAATATTTGTTCTATCTAAATGCAATATGCTGCGCACACATTCCTTGCACATGCAAAAAAGGATAAAAGATGACTTATGGCCACAAATTCAAGAAGCCTGGGATGTTGTAGTCTCTCATCCATACTACTGTAGAATTCTGACATCATCTGTCATAAAACTCAAATGCTACATTAAAAAAATAATATGGTATTAAGGCATCATAATGTTCTACATATACACTTATAAAACCAACAATTAAAAAAAACAAAAACAAAAATGTGTTGAACCCAGGAGCTTAAGCACAACATCTTCTAAACCACTCAGCCACCACTACTCTACTTAACATTCTCTTTCCAGATGCTTATGATTATGATCCGTTTAAAGGCAAAGCGCCCACTACAGTGTGCATTGTATGTGCTTGTGATTACAGCATTTATGAACATTCCCGAAGTTCTCAAATTGACACGTAGAATCTGGCAATGGTTAATTTTTTTTGTCAAAGAGTTAACCTGTTTAATATAAGTAGGTATAGACATCTATTCTTAATTTCTGTTAAATTTCAACACATTTTAGAGGTATTGAAACACTGTACTCCATTTTCAGTGCTTGATCTGGAATACTGCATTCCTTTAATAATTTATAATGTAGAAGGCACCCATCTCTGTGATCAGCATATCTGCCTGCAAATCCAGAGGTCCCAGGTTCATATCCTGTAGGAGCAGTTGCCTGAATAAGGTTTTTCTGGAGGTTTTCCTTACCCTGAAAAGGTAATGCCATGCAGATTTAAGCACTGTG